>CM057458.1:170285000-170885000 GCA_016271365.2 Neoceratodus forsteri | reverse complement strand
CAGCAACCAAAGTGTCAGCATAGCCTTCTTATTATCCCCACCTCATGAACTAGGTACTAAACATTTTCAAATCCCTGCTGAAACATCATTCCATGCCACCACCATGTCATCCCGCACCAGAGGCGTGAAAATATATTTTGGCTCAGATTTGACAAATAACACCTGTCACATTCATGAGGTGGTATAAAGAAATGGCTATGTTTAAAATTTGGTGTGAAAATATTTAAAATTACAAAAATGAAGACATTGAGGGACCATTTTCTTTATTTTAGAGATGGAAGTCAGTCGGGGGGTGCCACTAGACACCAGGGAAACCACATAAACCACATAAATCAATGGGGACACAGATCAAATGGTGGGGGTGCCACTAGACACCAGGGAAATATGGGAAAACTATGGGAATGGCAATTGGAGGGTGGGAGCGCCACTAGACACTAATAAACATTTAATAATTATGGGCACAGTGACCAGATGATGGGAGGCACCACTAGGGTAAATGAGTCCAGTATGGGTATGACAATTGGATGGTGAAGGCTGCCACTTGACAATAGGAAACAATATAAGAAAGGCAATCTGATGGTGGGGGGGTGTCACTAGACACCATGGAAAAATAATAAAAATAAAAATAATGACAATGGGAGGGTTGGGGTGCCACTAGACACCATGGAAAAATAATAAAAATAACAATAATGACAATGGGAGGGTGGGGGTGCCACTAGACTCCAGGGCAAACTTAAAAAATTAGGGGGAAGACATTCTGAGGGTTGGGTGTGCCACTGGACACCAGGAAAAATTGCCACATTTATAAGGATGGTAGAAAATCCTTTTTTCATTTGATGTAATTCTTTCCGCATCAAACAAAAAAAGGAAACGAACAAGAATTCCTTAAATTGAAAAAGAAATCAGGAAAAAACTAAGTCTGAATTCCTTTTCTGTGACAAGAAATCCTTTTTCATTTGAATGAAAATATCAAAAGAAAAAGAATCCCTTGAAATGAGAAAAGAATCAGAATAATGATTAAGTCCCAAATCCTTTTCTGTGACAAGGGATCCTTTTTCATTCAGTTGAATGAAAAAGGATTCATGAAAAACATGTAAGCGAGTAACGAAATAGGATTTAAAATGAGAAAAAAAATGCATTCCGGGGTAATTTATCCAACAGATAACTGCAGAATCTACCTAATGGAGTCCTCATGAGCAAGATACATGTTTTGGTCTGTCTCCAGGATGTCATTTTTGTGGGTTTTGAAACTTTTTTTTTTAATAGAAAACAAGATGGCAGAAAAAAAAAAGGAATTTTTTCTCACGAAAAAGGACTGGTACTAAATGAAAAAGAATCCATTTTTGTTTGACCAAATTATTTTTTCTTTTCAGGAAGCTATCCAAAAGACTGTACTGCCAATTGAAAATAACTGAAGCTTTAAAATTTAATAACTTTAGAACCCATTAATATTTCCTTATCAAATAAAAGGCACATCTGTAGCAAAAGCCCTTTCCACCCTAAAAAATTCAGACCAAAATTCCAAACCATCTGTATGTAACGCGATGACAAAAAATCAGCAAAAAACAGCAAATGTTTACATGTTTGCACTTTCTGCATCTCAGAATCTGCACATCTGACTGGAACAAAACTTGACACTTCAAGAGATCTACCCCACAAGACCGCATATGCACAGTTTCATGCAAATTCATTGAACAGTTGGGAAGGGGCGCTATCATGTGTGTGTGTGTGTATATATATATATATATATATATATATATATATATATATTTGGGATGCACAGATATCTAAATTTGCCCGAATATTGGAACCAGATACTCTGTGTCTGCTCTCCAATGGGATCTGGTTTTGCATCGGGTCGGATAGTAGTATCTTTTATAAGGTAAACTTTAGCTCTTATTGCATAAGACCGAGTAGTATGAGGTGTTTTTCTTTAAAAAGTGCTTGGTTGCACCCCCGATCCACACAGAGTGCAGCACCTAACAATGGGCAATCTCTGACCAGGCAGTGTGTTTTAAAAAGAGCTTGGTTGTGTCCCTGATCCACACATTAATAATTCATACAGTAACATCCTACAAAGTCCTATAAAGTGCTTCAGCATGATATCAGTGTAAAGTGAAATAGGAGAAAAGAATGCTACACAGAAGCTGATCTGGACTGGGACAAGATATGCTGACAGTGTCAAAAAATATACATACCTAAGGTGAAATTTTATTATCGGGGGGGTTGCCTTTTAGTTGGGGTGGGATAGGTTTTCAGGCTTCGAGACATATAACGGGTATTACTAGCATTGTATCTCCAACTGAGATCAGAACTCCCAGCCAATAAGGTGCATCAGCAAATAAATGCAACCTTTTCCTGAAGACACAAGTGTTAGCCATCTTTTGTCCTGTTGAAGTGCAACTGGTCTGTGACTATTGTTGTCCTTATTTTTTTGGAAACAGCTTGAGGAGCTCATAATTGTGTGAATGTGGCAGATCGTATGTTCTGACCCCTTCTCAATTAGGCTGCCGACTTAAAAAGTAAAGGGGTGAATCGCTCACTTGCAGATTGTTTATTCTGACCCCTTCTCAATGGTATCCTGTGTATTAAGTGACTGCAATTGAGTGCTTTCAAAAAGGCAACTTAATCATGGCACTTTTACACAGGGCTACCGGTCAGGGAGGATGACCAGAGAGGGGGGTTCGGTGACTATACTGACAGGATGTCACTGTGTATACACATGCACGGGGGTGGGGAGGGACCACGCCATGTGACGGGCAGAAGGGAAGGGAGGGTTTATGGGACATAGTGCAGCGGTGGGCTGCCAAGCTGGCTGTGTGGCATGGTGGGTTGGTGGCAGGCTGGGGTTGGAAGGGTGCTGGATTCGGTTCTGGGCACGCTCGTTTTTTTGCACCATGTCGCTTTTTTTTTTAAAGATTTGCACCCCCCAACATGCACCCCCCCCTGGAGTTGAGAATCCTTTAGTGGGGGGTGCAGGAGGTGCAGCACCCCACATAAAACAATAAAATTTAAGTCTCCGGTGTTGTCTTGCTGTTTGTCATGAGTCTACATTGCCGAAATTCATTTTCAGCAATGTAGACTTGACCAAACGGTAATCGCTATTATGCGGTCCCCATTATCACATGAAAACTTCTCAATTAAGGTGCCGACTTAAAAAGTAAAGGGGTAAATTGTTCACCTGCAGATTGTTTGTTCAGACCCCTTCTCAATTAAGCTGCTGACATAAAAAGTAAAGGGGAGATAAAGAAAAAATCAGCACAAATAAGTTACAAAAATAAAAATAAATGAGGGGAATGAGGAATGGGGAGCTGTCAGTATCTAAAATCAGCCACTACCCAACCCGATTTATACAGCAGTATCCGATCAGGCCAGATATGGTCAAAAAGTATGAAATCCGACCCTCTAACTTTGCATCTTAATAGCGTTGGAGTTGTTTGATGAAATTGCCTCACATTTGACATGCATTGTTGAAGAGGAAAGATTTTAAATATGAGGAAAGTTTCACGATGGTAGCTTGTATAGTTTCAGAAATTCGCATATGTAATTTTTCTGTAGAAAGCTAATTTTTTTCCTACACTTAGCATGGGTTTTTCATTTTACTCTCACCCACAGTCTAGACAAAACAGAATTTTTTTCCAAAACTTTCAGGGTAGAAGTGGCCTGACTGTGCCAAGGTAATGCCATTCAAAGGGTTCATGAAAAAATATTAAACAGATCCAAAGTGATAAGGATGCAAAGATGTTTTTTTTCTGAGCTGTTCTGGGCATGCTCAGTAGGGATTTTGAATAACTCTCTGAACTGTCACAAAAATTCTGTGTCGTGAGACCATTTTTGGTTTCTCACCACTTGCTTCTCACAACACAAAAATGTAATTTTGTGTCATGACAGATGACATATTGTTTTTTCCCCTAAACTAAAAAACATGGAAAATACATAAAAATGATTTATTTTTTAAAAAAACAAGCACACGGTCCTAGCTAAACAGAACCCATTTAGCTAGATGTTGGTGTTTGTTTTGTAAAATACCTTTTCTGAGCACCCTAAAATCCAGGGTGTCCAGCTTAGCAAGAGGAGCAGTTCACCCATGTTGTCTGTATAAGGACAGCAGAACATTCTTGATTCCTGTAGTCACAGATGGAGGGCTGCTGCCATCTTGAGTGCCAGCACTGAGACGACGATTGCTGGATCTCTGTTTCTGTCTCTCTCTATGTGCCTGCCTGTCTGTCTGTCTGTATCTATCTATCTATCTATCATCTATCTATCTATCTATCTATCTCTATCTATCAGCTAAAAAGAAGCAGGTCCAGCTAGATGAATGCCACATATTCTTTTCCCAGATTTTTCATATATAACCCGCCAGAGACAGAAAGCAATCGAAGGTCTCAAAAGGGAGCTGAAGAATATTACATGAGTACACCTTTTGTCCTTTTGCCCTTTTGTCCTCAGCCTCAGCTTGATTAATGTTACTGCTGGGAAGCAGCGACAGTCATATGTGGACCTGAAGGAGGCTCAGACACTGCTGGAGAAATTGTTAAAGGAACATCCTGCACTGGCTGAGGCTGAAGACAAAAATTTAGATATGAACTTGGACTAAGTAATTTAGGACATTAATTTATTGTTCTTTCCGGAATTTGGTGTCATGCAAGGTAGGAGAGGGAAGGATGAGTTCATGGAAGGATTCCTATATAGCACCATTTGGATGATGGGCAGTTTGTCCCATTTAAGTGAAAATATTGGAAACACGTTATCAAATTTATGAAAAGTGATGACAATAAAAGAGCTGATCCCTGACAGTTTTTAGGCACTGGCATGGAGGGCTTGCTCTAAGTACTTGAAGGCATGGTATGATAATGTTAAAAAAGGCTATTTGTAGGCATCATCTTGTGGCTGGTACTACAAGCAGTTTGAGTATGCTTGCTGACTGAGTTGCAGTTTGAGTGTTGGTCTGCCACTCATTGTAAATGCAGTAACATAGATGTCATTGCATAGATAAGTATGCCCCTTTTCACAGAAAAACAAAAAGCAATGGCAGCTGTCCTGTCTAGTAAATGCTAACAGATGGAGTGTATGTCAGGATGGCATAAGTGAAGATTTTTTATATCTTTTCATGTTATGTCAGTGGATTAGTTGTTCTCACTCTGTGGCACCTACTAACAATCTTATCAAAGTGTTCTCAAGGAAACAGTTGATCTCTGACATCATTCAGTCATGGGCATGACGTGCTTCTCCAACTAAATGAAGACATGGTTTGATAAGCTAGTAGTACATCTGCCAAAGGATTGCAGCAGATGTCCATTTGTCTGTGGCCCCTTCCCCCAGAAACTGAAGCTAGGCAGGTAGGGTTCTTCCCCAGGAGGAGGAACCACAGGGGTCACCTACAGGGTGGTGGCCATCTGGAGGGAGTGGAGAGAGAGGGGTTAAAAGAGCTAAGACCAGGAGCACCCACACTTTTCTTCTCCCTCTTTGGATCAGCAGTCACTCAATTCCTGGCAGCCAACTTTTGAGATAAGGCAAACATCTGTTAATAATTGCTGAAGTTATCAAGCAAACTTGGGTGATTCCCACAACTTCCATTGTCATACTGAGTGACTTAGAACACGGCTCTTAAACTTCACAGTGTTTCAGTGCACTGGGAGACTGCTGCACTACAAGCACTAATACAAGGGGCAGTGATTGTGGCAAATTTAAATTCAGCAATTCTACCTCCTCTGAGGTCACGGTCACCGATTTAGATGGGGTTCCACAGTTGAGAGACCATATAATCAGAATCATTAGGGGGGGGTTCTTTGTTAAAGCAAGGGATTTTGCTCTGATATAGGGCAGCAGGGGAGATTTGGACCATTAGCTGGTTGATGCTATGGGTGGTCCAGTACTGAAACGGATTGGGTTCACAATGGTAGCTGCAAACTGCAGCAGAATCTGGCAAGCAGCCATTGATGGCATGGACCGGAATGGAAGCAGCCAGGCTTGTCCTGTACAGAACAGAGTGGGCTGCCTTTCTACCCAACCCAGACTTCAGTTATATGGTCTGACTTCAGGAGGAAGCATTAGCATGTAAGGCAGAAACTAAATCATGGGGATTGTCTAGAGAACATTCAGGTTTGGGAGAATTTGAAGGCTGATGCTTCCCAGGAAAAATCTCATGGCCAGGTTAAATTCAAGTTTTGTCCAAGCTTAGTTTGTCCTTGATAGTGCATTTTAAATCCCCATGAAAATCCCATTGAGAATCAATAAGTGTCTGCCTCTAGTTCTGTAATACCATCTTGTGCAAAAACAATAAAGCAGCTCCTTGAGTTGGTGGTGCCAGATTGGTGGACTGAAAGACAAAGGAAGTCACCTTGCTGACAATGTGGCAGACCTGCTCCTCCCCTTGGTTACTATTCCCTCCTCACTCAGCTGTGATACCAGGCATACCTCAATGGGATCCATTCAGTGCAACAAGTAATTTTCAGCACTCAACCAGGAACAGAGGAATACTCTGGGTGGTGGGACTTCAGCTCAGGCAGTTAAAAAGAAAAGAAGGCACACCTGGAGCAGAGCAAGGGGCTTAGCAGAAGCCAGGAGGCTTGCAGCATGAACCAACTACAGTCTCAGAGCCAAGGGACCATGGTAGAGGAGCAGAGGGTCAGGAGTTCTTGGAGAGGAGCCAGCATCTGGTACAGCCCACCACCCCTCCCAGCATGCAGGCCTTGGTGGAGATGAGGTTGGACAATTCTGGGGACTAAATGAAAAAAGGAAGGGGGGGAATACTGCAGTGGTCACAGCAAGCTGGGATGAGAAGCTTTGATACAAAGAAAGAAATGCAGTATCAGAGTTAGCAGCCCTCTAAATCTTACAAGATGAGGGGCATTAAAAAAATAGAAAAGCTGTTCCTAACAAAGGGTCCAACCCTGAAAAACCACATGATGTGGTCAGCGTACAAGGCCAGCAATAAAATGACATCCACAGTAACCAGCTAGAGCAGTCAGCTGGGTGCACCCCAAGGGGCCAGCAAGACCAGTTCTAGGGTCAACCCCAATGAATGGGTACAGCCCACAAAAGGGCTCCCTATATAAAAGGAAAAAAGGGGAAAAAAGAGGAAAAAAAGGTACTTGGTAGAGCAGGGGGAGGTGGAATTTTAGTAGAGGCGGGGTAGCCATGGCAGGGACCTCCCTCCCACATATCCTGGTTACAAGGATGAGATATATTAATACACCCCTTTCTTTTGGGGGGGCAGTAGCTTTGTCTTTGCAGTTCAAACCATGCCCAACAAGAAGAAGACCACCACTGTGAAGGCAGCCCTGGAAGTGCACATTTGTAAAATATATAAGAAGAACGGACATTGATGGCTTGAAGCCCACTTGGAGGGAACCAGTGCTCCACCAGAGACTAAAGTGATGGCAAAGAACAAATGACCTGCAAAGAAACAGGCAGCACCCCCACTGAAGGTCCTCAGGACACCTCAAGGAGGTAAGAGCAATGTGTGGATTCCTCAGATATCAAAGGAAGAGTTTTGGAACATGGTAATTAGAGCTTTTGGAGGAGTTCCACAGGGGTTGGATCTACCAACTGAGCCCAGGGAAGGGACTGATGGGTTGGCCCAATTGGGAGTAGACTCTGATGCCAGAGAGGCAGGAGGTTTCCACCAGAACTGTACCTGAACCAAAGAAGACCACCATAGCAAAATTGAGCCTGGCACTGAAACAGCAGGAGGCCAAAAAAGAGCTCACCATGGACGAGAAGCTAGACAAGATTATGGCCCTAATGACTGGGTTTGCTGCATAGGCCCAAGGTCAACAGCAAAAAGGGAGCAGTAGACCAGGAGCCCACAATCACAGCAGGTGTCAGCACAGCACAGAAGCCAGTGATTGCCTAGGTTGGTTCCAGTCACTACGTTAGTGTGGCACAACCAGTGGGCCCCCACCTGGCAGACAAAGTCCAGGAGCAGATCAGGAACTGGAAGTATGTAGATATGTTTTCCCTACTGAACCATCCAGATGAGCAGGAAGACAAAAAAGACAATTCTGAGGACTCCATGACAAAGAAAGTGAGGGTGCCCCACGTTTGATAATTGACTAGCTGGATTTATTGTCTTCATGCGCACTATCATGAAAATGTACGCAAAGCAAGGTTTGTAATTGTTCAATCACTTGAATGGAATCATGTTGACACATAGGCACAAAGGGGGAATACCATGGTTAGAATACGACAAAGAGTTCAGGTGGTGGAGGCACAATGATACATCTCTTGGATGGGGGTTATTGGACATGTCATTCCTGGTGGAACTGATGTAGGGTGGCAGGGTCTTCCACACAGATAGTGGGTTGCCTATCAGAACATCCCAGCCACCATGGTTCGAGACTGCTGCCCTCCCTTCCCATATGTGCTTTACATATTAATCAAGAGAATTGTACCGGGAACAACTGCAGGTTTCAGCATGAATGTGTCTCTTGTGGGCAGCAGCATTGCCTCATGAAGTGCCCCTTCCCAAAACCCTCAAAAGGAGGAAACTGGCCTGCCTGAAGAAAATTTAACAAGTCCCATGGAGGTAATCCTGCCCACTCCAGTAAGGATGAACAGGCTTAGACCCTTCGGTTGACCAGTACTGGGACCATAAGACCACCCACCTGTTAGCAGGGGGTTTCTTGGTGGGCTTCAGAATTCCATACACAGTCCCCAGTGGGGGTATGAGGTGGAGAATCTGAAGTCTGCCAGAGACCATCCACAAGTGGTCCAGGACAAACTGGAAAAAGAGATGCGGTTGGGAAGGGAAGCAGGCCATATTCGGCCCTGCCAAATCCTTGAATTACTGCATCAGAAAGGGAGATGGTGCAGGTAAGGGTGTGCAGCCCAAATTTAACTGAAAACAAAGGATTACCACACTCCAGAGTTAAGGAGCAATTAGTCAGTTCAGCGACATCCACAAAAATTGCAGGAAACAACTTGTAGAATCTGAAGTCTGCCAGAGACCATCCACAAGTGGTCCAGGACAAACAGGAAAAAGATATGCAGTTGGGAAGGGAAGCAGACCATATTCGGCCCTGGTCCTGCCTAATGTCAGTGTGTCCTCAATAGTCCTGGTAGCCAAGAAGGCTCTGGGCAATTTCTAGATGGTCAACCTTCTGTCACATCTAGAGGTGGATTCAGTTAATGACCATACTGATCATACTGAATGTAACAGGGAATGATGCCAGTTCATGCTGATTCACTGAATCATTCTATAGGGCTTTGGTGGTAGTGCAGGTGGCAGGGCCTGACTTCCACATGGCAAAGGTCAATATAGAATCAGCCTTCAGCTTACTGCCTCAGGACCTGCTAGGGATGAAATTTGAGGGGACGTGTTATATGGAAAATTGTATTCCCATAGGATGTGCAGTGCTGTGCACAGTATTTGAATGCTTTAGTACCTTTTTACATTGGGCCACCGCAAGGGCATTAAGGAACCATGTTCACTACATGGATGACTTTCTGTTTGTAGGTCCGGTTTGCTCCCCAGTCTGCAGGCAACTGCCGAGTGTGACACTTGGACAGCTGATTCTGATCACTGTATCATTTTTTTGTAATATAAAAATGGGTTATGGACTGTCTCTCATGAGAAATGCTGAAACAGCATGTGAGTATGACACACACACACACACACACACACACACACACACACAGGTTTTAGATACAAGGTTCATACTAAAGTAAGTGCAAGAGTGAGAAGGCAGATGTCCATAATGCTCTTATGCTAATCCAATATATAATAGGAAAGGTCATACCCACTGCTTATCAGGCCATCTAATCTATTTTTAAAAATACTTTTAGTTTCACTAATAACGACTCTGAGCGGTAATCTATAGCAAGGACCAACAACTCTAAGAGTGAAAAAATATTTGCAACTAGATCTCAAGAATGGTTTTCTAACTAGTTGTAAGGGATGCCCACTAGTGTTATGGTTGCAATTTTTGTATTCTAAACCAAGTTCACATAAGAGATAGGAGTCATGAATGATGTCATAGAAGATCGCCTCGAAGACGACATATGGATAAGGGCATGAGTTTTAAGATGTCTAGCCTTCCCTCATAAGAGACATTATATAGCTCAGAAACTTTTTTAGTAAATTTCCTCTGAACTGTTTCTAATAAAAGGCCTTCAGATTTTTTATAAGGACACTAAAGCTGGGGGGCATATTCCAAATGTGGTCTTGCATATGCTCGGCACAATGGTAGCAACGCTTCATGCTCCCTTGATCTGATGTTACGTAGAATAGACCATACTACTCTATTGCTTTTATTAATAATGTTGTGTATGTGTCTGTTGTAGGATAAATTATCTGAGATTATAATGCCTAAATCTCTTTCATCCGATGTTGTGTCAAGTGGTATACAGTCCAAAAAATAAGGAGTGTGCACATTTCTTAAACCTAAATGCATAACTTTACATTTTGAAATATTCAAAGTCATGCCCCAGTTCTTAACCCATGTAGTAATGTGATCAAGATCTTTTTGGATGATGTTAGCCTTAAGGACAGAGGCACAAGGACCACCTATTTTAACATCATCTGCATATTTAATAGTAAAAGAAGAACAACCTAAGGTGAGGTCAGCAATGAATGCCTGAAAAAGGCATGGGCCCAAGACTGAACCCTGTGGCACCCCGCTGTGCCCTTAGCTGATTTACTCCCATTGATCGATACTTGCTGAGAGCGATTTTGAAGCCAGTTAATTATCCAATTCACTACAAAACTGTTTATTTTTAACTTATGAAGTTTAATAATTAGTGCCCAATGTGGCAAGATGTCAAAAGCTTTACTAAAGTCAATATAAATAACATCACAAGGCAAATTTTTGTCAAGTAATGAACTAATATGTTCATAGAAGCATATTAAATTAGTTAAACAGCTTCTACCTTTTTTTAAACCATGTTGCTCTACATCATGAGAGTCAAGGACAGGAGATATCACGTCTTTAATTAGACCTTCTAATAATTTGCAGATAGAAGAAGTTAAACTAGTTGGACGATAATTTTCCCAATTTTTGGGGGGCCTTTTTTATGAATAGGGATAATGTCTGCCTCTCTCCAATCCTGTGGGACAAAATTTGTGGCCAAAAAATAATCAAGCATCAGTTTTAAGGGGATAGTAATAACATCAACTAATAAAAATAGTAAGTGACCAGCTATGCTATCTGGACCAGGCCTGTATTTGCCTATAAGTGTTAATATGTTTTTCCTAATGCTGTCTGTAGAAAATTTAACTGGTAGAACATTAGTAGTTTCTAACAGGGTGCTATCATAAGTAGGTATAACAATACCAGAAAAAATTTTGCAAAAATTGTTATTAAACAAATCAGCCATTTTTTGGGGGTCATGAATCAAAATGTCATTGTCAAGTAATGGACCAACTTGACATGTAGGTTTCCTCAAAGAATTAATATAAGAGTAGAAGTGCTTACTATTTGATTTGTTAGCAGTTAATGCTAAATTATGTTCCCAGTTAGATTTAGCCCTTTTAATCATGATCTTACATTTTCTTTGTGTTTGAATATAAGAAGTCCAATTAGAGGATGATTTAATTTTTTAATATCTGATGTACTTTTTGCTCTTTAATCTAATAATACTTTTGATAGACTGGTTCATCCATTTGGGAACTTTGTTTTGGTTAGCATTTTTAATTTTAGATGGAATATTAATTCCTTAAGATGACAGATAATATACTTAAAGCTTTCCCAATAAAGTTCCAGAGTAGAACCTGTCAATAAAAACTCCCAATTGATATTCCCAATTATATATTTCATTGTGCCCAAATCAGCTTTGTCATACAAATATATTTTAGTGAGATTGGAATTATAAACATAAGTTTCTATGATATTGAATGTGATAGTGTTATGGTCGCTATTCCCAATTGGGTCACTAACCAGAATATTATCTACTATTAGATCATCATCACAAAGTTCGAGATCCAGAATATTATTTCCTCTAGTTGGAATATGTACATTCTGCTTAAGATCCAACTGAGTACGTGTATACAGTAGCCTATTCCCCTGACTGGTGTTGGCAGTTAAATTCTGCCAATCTATTTTACCTAGGTTAAAGTCTCCAGAGACTACAATTTTGCCTATCGCTTTAGCCTGTTCAAATTCACATAGAATAGCGTCTAAAATATCAACTGGAGAGTTGTGAGGGTGATAGCAAGAACCCAAAATGAGGACATCTGATGTGGACAGACTTAACTTGACCCAGATAGTCTCAGTTTGTTTGTTATGTTTTTTGATATTCTTAGTAATTTCAATTGAGTTAAGTTGTTTTTTTATAAATAACGCCACTCCTCCTCCTTTCCTATTATGCCTATTATATGTATATGCAGTAAAACCTGGTATAATTGTTTCCCAAGATGATTTATTATCACCCCATGTTTCACTAATTGAAATAATGTCAGCATCATCTTGACTAATTCTGCATTTTAATTCATCCAGTCTATGGTTGAGATATCTGACATTAAAGCATAAGAAATGCAATTGTCGACATATCAAAGAGCTGCTAGCTGGAGATTTTACAGATGGTGACCTGTCCACCATCTCACCACCTGATTTCAGTTTAAAAGATTGTTAACAGATGTCAAAAATTGTTTTCCCAAGACAGCATTGCCCCGTCTGCTTAAATGTAAACCATCAAAGCAGTACAATTCGGGATGATATTCGAATTCTTCCCAATGCGTTAGACAAATCAAATTTTGTTGCAGACACCATTTTCTAAGCCATTCGTTAACAACTTTAATTTTATTATGAAGGAACGGTGAAAAGCGTGGAATAGGTAAAATTTCAGATATACAAATTTTACAACCCATCTCCACCAGTTTATTAGTTAATGTGACTAAATCTTCTTTTATTGATTGAACAGAATCCATATAGATGTTGTTAGCACCTACATGTATAAGTGCTATGGGATTATTGCCACAGTCCTTCATAATCTCTGACAGCATCAGCATGAGATCAGATATTTTGAAGCCACTAAAACTAGAACTAGTTCTGTTAGCTTTATTAGGGTTACATATTATCCTATCTAAGTGTTTAGTTATAGAATCACCCAAAACATAAATTTGCTGTTGCAATGGAATGTTAAGATCACAATGAATACTTGACAAATGAGAAGTTGTAAGATCAGTGGATAAATCAATGAGTGGAGTGTCATTGGTTTGCATATTGTTAGTAATAGGATTAACAGGTGGTAAGTCAGGAGTACAACAGTCAGTTAATCCAACAAGGGCATCTGTAGTCACATCTGTAACATTCAAGGCAGGGGAAGATAAAGGATCAAATCTATTAAATTGCTCAATATAAAAGTGTTGAGCCTTTCTATCCTTTTTTGTGACTCTGGTACTTTGTCTGAGAAACCAGCTGTCTGCATCATTTTGATTGTTGTCATTAAAACAATCGTCCTCCCTAGCTCTTTTTCTTAAACCCTCTATATGTGACTGGGGACTGTTAATAACTGTCTGGACAGAAGCCTCAGGGAGATGAGGGGTGCATGCTGTAACAATGGTCTCACCTTCTGTGCCATAAATAACTTCTAGAATTGGTGTTTCAGTGGTTGCTTTAAAATGATTATGCATATCTGATTGGCTGTTTTCAAGTGCAATTAATTGTAAATTAAATTGCCCAATCATGTTGTGTAATTCCACAATTTCTAAACATTTGCTACATGTGTACGGCTGGTCAGGAAAATCACCAGTCAATAAGGTATACATGTTACAATCGATGCATTTTATACCAGTGTGCCCAGATGTAGTTAGAATAGTGAGAACACTGCCCTCTGCCATGATACAATCGAATACCAAATCTAATACAACCTAAAAGTATTTAAACAATTATTCAGTTAATAATGACTAGGTTTTTTCACACAAAATGTCAAGCCTGAGCAGGGGTTACCATACAGGGTAAGTAAACGTCTTGCCCTAAAAACATGCAAAAATGGTAATTCCCCCTGCTGTCTGTTAACTCTGCAACCGGAATCTGCCAATAGGTACCAGGACACAACTGTGACACAAACTGGAAAGCAATAAAGAGTCACGTGATGACATCCATCTGAGCAGCAGCTGAAGTCCTGAGCTCCCCCCTCTGGCCACCTAATCTGCAATTTAAAGTGCATTTCGACGGGGTTTTTTGAAGAAATCACCTAAATACCAAACTTCTCAACACTCCGTGATTGATAAGGTGTTTTGAACTGGAATTTTAAGCCCTGGCTGGGTTGCGATGGAGGTGGATTTGAAGCAGGCCCTCACTAAGCATACCTCTCCAGCATCTCCTGAGAAGGCCGCAGAAAAGCAGAGGAACCAGGCCCCAGCTAGGCCGGACCACAGTGGTGAGAAAACAGTGCAGCCTACGCCTCTATCGGAGGATAAATTCCTCCAGGAGCTTGGCCCTGTGAAGGAGCTTCTTGTGGGATTGACAGGAGAGCTTAAATCCCTGCGTAGCGACCTCTCTGATGTTACTAAAAAGGTTTCAGATGTCGAGGTAAAGGTCGCATCTGTTGAAAAATGGAGAACCAAGGCCGAAGCAGAGATGACAGAACTAAGGCAGCAGGTGAAGAGGCTTCAACTTAAAACTGAAGACCTAGAGGGGCGAAGTCGCCGAAACAACTTGCTAATAATGGGCCTTCTGGAGCTAGAAGAAGGCCCGCACCTCATGGCTTTCCTGCAGAAGTTCTTGGTTAAGATAGTAGGCCCATCACCTATTAATGCCTCCTATCATCTTGAGAGGGCCCACCGTTCGCTACGTCCTCGACCGGCAGCTCGTTCCCCCCCTCGCCCGATCATTATAAAATTTTTGAGTTACCTGGACAGGCAGCATGTTTTCATGAAGGCTCGGGAGCTTAAAGAAATTTTGTGGGGTGTTTCGAGGATCCGGATTGCCCAAGACCTCCCCAAGGAGATTCGAGGAAAGAGAGCAGCGTATCATCATATCATCAAAAGCTCATCGCAGCTGCAATCCCGTTTAAGATGATATATCCTGCCACCCTGAAAGTAACTGTTGGAGGCATGGCAACGAGCTTTGACACCCAGAAGCAGCTTACAAAGACCTGGCTGGCAGACTGCCTGATCTGTTTAAGGGATCCGGCTGAACACAATATTTTGGACTCTTAGGATGCTGATGTTGCCTGTTTGTATAGTTTAAATGTTGTTGCTGAAAGGGTCTGTGTCGTTTTCTGGTGTTTGTAGTGGCGACTCCCTGACCCTCTGTTCCTGCCGTGCTTCCCCACCCTCCCTGTCACATACCTTGGTGTCTGTGTCTTGTGGTAGTGTTCTCTTTGTCTGGTCTGGTTGTCCTGTCTCTCCTTGTTGGTCTCTCTGGTGGGCAGGCGGCTGGGATGGCGTGTGGTGGGCGGGCGTGGGTCTGGGCCTTGGTCTGCGCGGTGGGTCCCGTCCTTCCCTTTTTCTGGGGCTCGATTCCAGCGGCGGAATGTTTATTTCGGTTGCAGTTTCCCGGGGGGAACTTCCTGGAGTGTGGCACAATTCAGGTCCGATGGCAATTAGGATCCCCCGGAAACGGCAACCGTCATAGGATCTCTCGGTGAATCTCCCCTTTGCCTCTGATCGCGGTGTTACAGCTGGGTCTGGTCTCCTGACCTCGATTGATGGTGGCACGGGTAAGTGGCTCATCCATTTTTGCCACTTATATGTTTCACAGAAGCATAGGGATGAACTTTTGGTGGGACCATCGGGGCTGAGGAGGCCTAAGGGGCTTTCTGTAGCAGGGTTTTTTTTTTTCCTTTATGGTTCGGTTTTCTCCTTCCCTACTCTCTGTCTCTGTTTCACTTTAGCCTTTGTGTTTATGGAGTGCGTGGGGGCCTGGGGTGGGGCGGCTGGGGGGATTTGGCGGGTTGCGAGTTGGATGTGGGATACATGAGCTGTGCGGTGGGGGTTGCTAATCTCTGCCGGGGCCTATTGGCAACAGTTGCTGGTGGGTAGTTGTCAGGGTTAGCATTTTGCGGAGGGAGGTTTGGGTCTCTATAATATATGGTTACTGGTTTTTGGCTCTGGGGGTTCGGAGATTCGCATGGGGATTTGGGGGGTTCGTAACCCGACACAAAGACTGTATTTGGGACCACGGATATACGGACCTCCTTTTGTACATAGTTCTTGGGGGCTTGTGTTGTGGGGTGTTTTAGGGGAAGGGGATTTTTCTGCTATTGGTCACAGAATTGGGTTCCATTGTCTTGTTTGGGGAGGGGTACCTGCTTGTTTGTTACTGAATCTTAGAGGTTGGATTGGGGGGTGGGGTATGGGGGTTACAAAATGCTGTTCCATGTTACTTCCGAGGGGTTGGGTTTTCTTTGTAAAGGGGTGGGAGGTTGTAAAATGGGGTTTGAGACTGGTGTATGGGAGGTGCACCCTGCTATAATTTGTTGGAATTATGTTACCTGGATATCCATTTACTGTAAGATATTTTTGAAATGGCTAGGAGTATAGTTAAAATAGTGTCTTGGAATGTGAGAAGGCTCAGGGATTGGGTTAAAAGGCTGCAGGTTTTCAATCACTGTTCCTTGCTTTGCACAGACATCCTTCTTTTGCAGGAAACACATTTAGGCTGGGATGAAGCCAATCTGCTCTCTCGGTCTGGGTTCTCTCAAGTGTACCTTGCTGGGAACTCTCATTTCAGTAAAGGGGTGGCAATTTTAGTTAAAAAACACGTCTTATTCATCAAGGACCTGGTTTGCTCAGACCTGGAAGGGAGATTCATCCTAGTTAAGGGTAGTTTAAACGGAGAGAGTGTGGTACTGGGCTCGGTGTATGGACCGGTGGGAGGAAACCCGGATTTTTTCATGATGTTGACAGATAAGCTGGCTGGTTTTTTGCCAACTCAATATGTTAGGAGGGGACTGGAATGTACCTTTCCCCTCGTTATTGGATAGAGAGCCCCAAGATAGGCGAGCACCTTCCTCGGCACAGAAAGCCCTCTGTGAAATGGTTTCGTTGTTAGGTCTCGGCGATCCGTGGCGTATTGCTAACCCTTCTTTTAGGGCCTTTTCCTTTCAATCACAGTCACACAGCACTAAATCGAGACTTGATATGATTTTAGTTAGTCTCTCCTTTCTCCCGAACATATCTCTTTCTGGTATAGAACCGATCATTGTGTCGGATCATGCTCTGGTCTGGGTGCACCTTTCTCTTAGCCCTGATTACTCCTCGAGACTCATGTGGAGATTAAATACTCAGCTATTAAAGGACCGACACTGTGTTTGAGGAGATCAGCTCGAGAATATCCTTTTCTGGCAGATAATATGGACTCTACCCCTAGAGTGGATATGATATGGGAGCATTAAAGTGTTATCTTGGGGTGATTTTATTAAGATGGCTTCCCTTAGGAAGAAAGCATGGCTGGCTAGATCGTTAGAGTTGGTGGGTAGGATTAGGGAGTTGGAAGGTAAGTATTCACTAACCTCTTCAGTCTCAGATCTTAAAGAGCTCCTTTCGGTTAAGAATGAATACTCGGACCTTCTGAAGGAAAAGACAGAGTACTATCTGGTCAAAACCCAGGCTAAGTATATTGATCTCGGTGAGAAATCCGGGAAATTATTGGCTCTGCATCTCAGAGCGCTTGAAAGTTCGAGGATTATTCCCTCTCTGGTTTCTTCATCCGGAACTATGGTCTCTTCGCCCAGAGAGATTGCTCGGGTTCTTCAGGAATACTATTCCAGTCTCTACAGTCCCCCTCCAACATCCCATTCGGTAGTTGATCTCAGGAATTATTTAAGAGGAATTGATCTTCCAAGTATACGGGGATCTCAACAGGCGTGTCTATTGGCGCCTATCTCAGTTGAGGAGATCCAGAGCACTATTGCTTCCTTGCCCCGGACAAAGCACCGGGCCCAGATGGATTCCCAGCGAATTTTTACAAAGTCTTCTAAGGACTTGACTCTATCCTGCTTAAATTATATAACTACTTTCAGGCATTGGAACTTGACCGGCCTTGTTGAGGCCACTATAGTCTTAATTCAAAGCAGATAAAGAGCCCTCGGATCCAGCTAGCTACCGTCCTATTTCTCTTCAGAACTATGATATTAAGATACTAGCTAAAATACTTGAGGAGAGGATTAGAAAGATCTGGACGGAGCTTTTGAGCTCTGAACAGGCGGGTTTTGTCCCAGGGAGATCAGCAGCTGATCATCTGAGGACATTGTCACATATCTCGCAGTATGCCCGGTCTGCTTCAGAACCAATTGTATTAGTCTCTCTAGATGCTGAAAAAGCATTTGACCGGGTTGACTGGTCCTTTTTATGGGCTGTCATGGAAGAAATGGGCTTTCCGACCCCCTTTCTAAGCCTGATACAGGTACTTTATAGGTGCCCCTCTGCAAAAATCTATTGCAATGGGGTTTTATCCCCTCCTTTCAGTCTCCTTGCCGGCACTAGACAGGGTTGCCCCCTTTCTCTTTTATTGTTTAACTTATACTTGGAACCTCTACTGACTCAACTTAAATCTTCGCCTCGGGTGAAGGGGGTCAAGATCTTAGGTAGGGAGCTAGTTCTTTCTGCGTACGCGGATGATGCTCTGTTACATCTGCCTGATCTGGTAGCATCGTTAGAAGCAGCTCTGGATATTATTAGGCAGTTTAGCTCCTTTCTGGCTATAAGTTAAACACATCGAAGTGTGAGATCTTTCCTTTAAATAATTATACTTTCAAGAGTGGGTTCCTTCCCTTTGGAATGAGATGGACTTCCAGTTCACTTAAGTACCTGGGGATCTACTTCTCCACTGATCCATTTCTGCTCAAGAAATTAAATCTAAACAAGATCAGAGACTCGGTTAGTCAAGACTTGCAACGTTGGTCATCTCTTCCTATCTCCTTGATGGGCAGAATTAGTATCATTAAAATGAATGTTCTCCCCCGGATTTTCTATCCACTGAACCTTACCAATCTCTGGCTTCCTCTTTCCTTTTTCCAACAGTTCCACAGTATGTTTTCCACTTTTATTTGGAAAGGGAAAGGGGTACGTTGCTCTTATGGCTCCCTATCGCTTCCTAAGGAAAGGGGAGGCTTAAGACTTCCTAATTTTCAGCTATATTATTGGGCGGCCCACCTATCCAAACTGGGACGGTGGTTCTCAGCAAATCCTGAGAACTCCTTCCCAATATGGCTTCATTTAGAATCGACCTTCCTTTCGAGCTTAAATTTGATATAACTTCATCTACCTTATCTTACCACGATTACTTTACGCAATTGATTTCTAATAACACAGTGGCGGTCTCTCTTAAGGTGTGGGCCCAATGTCTTAGGTTTTCGGATCTCTAACCATACAGATTTAGGACAGCCAATTATCCTTAATCCCAATATTACTATAGGTGACTTGAGGGTAGGATAAGTTGGCTCTCACAACTAAAGACTCCAGGGTTGAGCATCTGTATAGTCAAGCTTCTCTTCTCACGTCAAGTGATATCTTAATAAATTTGGTATTCCAAGTAGAGAGACTTTCAAAGTGTTTCAGCTTGACACTTGGTGGGTAGTAAGTTTGGGTCGGTGTTTAAACCGTCTGTGGTACACCTTCTCTAACATTACTATGCTGGCATCCCAACCCCATTCCATTTCACAGATTTACTCCTATCTTTTGACTATTAACTTGGGGGAGGAGGTTGGTGGTCCCTCGATCTGGACACATCTTCTCCCAGAGGATGTACCATTGTGGAGAACCTTTTGGCCTAATTTGCATAGATATCACACTCAGGATAGGTTTCGTTTAGTGCAATATAATATTGTCAATAATTTATATTATACTCCAGTCAAGCTTTTTCAACGCAAGCTGATCTCTGCCCCACTGTGTTTCCGATGTCTCCAAAGTGAGGGCAACTTGATTCATGTTTTCTGGGAGTGTGCTAAAGTTGCCCCATTGTGGTCTTTTATTAGGGATAATTTAGATCCCCTTCTGGGTCTGAGCAGGTTTTTCTCTCCAGAAATCTGTGTACTTGGTGATTTTTCTCAGATAGATAGTGTGGAGCATAGGTACCATATGGCTCTGATATCTATGGCAGTCAAAAAGCTGGTTTTAAGGCACTGGAAAGACCAATTAGTTTTATCCTTTGCGGATTGGTTAAAGGAATTGATGTCATACCTCCAGTCCGAAAGCTTGATTGCCAGTTATAAGAATCGTATGGACCTATTTTATAAAAGATGGGGCAAGCTTCAGTCTTCTTACCTACCTGAAGGATAAGGCTTGTGGTCTGATCCCTGGACCCTCATTCTATGTAGCATAATTGCTGTTACTTTAATATAAGGCTTTAAAGTGATCTAGCTATGTCTCTTTCATTATATTTAGGTTTATTGGTCCGGTCATTAAATAGATGGTTTGTTAGTGTGGACATCCAGACTCTAGAAGTTGTTAATTTTGCTTTTAGCGGGTGCACCCTGGGAGAGGAGGGAGGGGTGAGGGTATGTACTTCCTGGAGTTTTCGATTGACAGACAGCTATGTTATGTTGTCCTTTTTTACTTTTAAATATGTCTGTTATTTACTATATGTATAGTGGGGGGGGGGTTGACCTGATTTAGGCTCATTGATTTGTCTCTTAATCATTATGGTAATGGTTGTATTTTTCTTTGAAAATAATAAACTTAAATTTCAAAAAAAAAACTGGAAAGCAATCTATGTCATCAAAACCCTGGAAATGTAACACTAGTTTCCATTACTTAATAGCATAAAACATTAAATACCCTCAAACACTCGTTCTGCTAAATGGTCTAATGTACCTAGGTATTAATTGAGGTAAAAAAAACTACTGTTATAACCTACCGGCTGACGGAAGAATGTTACGAAGTGCAGTGGATCAAACTGTGTCCAAAGGCAAATCCACTAGGACTTAAGATCAAGCACGCTGCCACGCTAAATACACAAAACATGTGTGAGGACATGCGTGTCTTTGCACGCGTCTTCACACGCAATGTGCGCTTTCCCTGCCTGAGCTCGCCCTGCTCGCTGCAGGGCTGGATTAAGTAGCGGCCCCGACCCGGAAGTACTGGTAGTGGGTCACGGAGCACAAAACCCCCCAATACTGCAGAACCCCAGAACAAAAGTAAAATATGTCACAAATAAATGTTTAAAATAAAGGTGCTAAGCACCACAGTGCAACAAAACACAGTTAAAAATTTACTCGAAATACGGACAAGGAGTCCCTCTGCCTGTTCGATATAAACAGGGCTCAAGCAGTATGATTTGTTAAATGACAGGCACAAAAAAGTATATAATGTTACCTGGAAGGCCAAAAGCTAATTACAGACCAGGCCTTAATCAAGGATCTCCTGTTTGTCTGAGTTAATTATAGCTGTAGTTGCTAAGAGGGAAATCATAAACGTTTATGAGGTTTGGAGGAAAGACGGTTAAATTTTCACATGGTGATACAAAGCATGTTGCACCTCTGTGAGATCTGGCAGAAAGGCATACGTGCTTTAATGTCTGTGTGAGAGAGGTTATTGCTTATAGATGAAAGGAGTTTTTGCTGATGTAACCTTAATTATCTTACCTTCCAATATGATAAAATATCCTGGGTGTATGATTTTTTCATAAGCAGAGGAGGAGCTAGGTGACCTCATGCAAAGAGGTGGGCGAAGCCAGCTGTTAAACAGAATTCTGTTTTCCTTCAGAGATTTTTATCTACACTCTGACAAAGAAACATCTTTGAGCACTTTAAGCAGGTATTTAGAGAGAGAGAGACAAAATCTAAGTACTGTAGTAGGAATTGCACTGTTAAAACCTTGTTCTTTTAAAAGATTGTATGGTTCTTGTGATATAATAGTTCTGTATTTTATCTTTTACATTATTTTCATCTATTTTAGTAAAACTCTATTTTTAGAGCCTACTTGCTCTGTCTTTGAATTTCTTTCCTTTACAAGTGAAGTATATATGGTTAAAGCAGACACTGTACATAAGCTTGAATGGTGATACCAAACTGAAAAAAGGTAAGCGTTTTACGCTGAGATCTTTATTAAAGTTTTTAAGGGTCATTTCTGTACACCTGGTTAGGTGCCCGTAGGCAAAGATATCTGGCCCCCCCCGAAGACAGAATTATCTGAGCCTGTACGTTGGGTATGCTAACAAGAGGTTCACAGTTTGAATCCTCCAGAACTGAGACCAAAGGTTGATCCAAACCAACAAAACAGACAGGAGGGTTACCCTGTTTCTGTTAACTGCTCACAAGATTGCGCTCAGAGGTTGACACTTTGGGAGTAGAGGGCTGACCTGCTGAGTGGGTTTGTGACAGATTGGTTAGCAACAGTGCGGAAAGTTTGGTATTACAAGCTTTTATTGTTCAGCGTGTCAGATTGAGACTGTCAGCTCACTTGCAAAGAAAGAAAGAAAAAGGGAGAGTTTTCTTTTAAAAGGAGACAGAACTATATCACTTGGCGTACAGTCAAGTTCCTACCTGTTTTCTTTTTTTTTCCTAAAGTGCAAGTCAGAGTAGCAGTAGTTAGGGAAGATGACTTCCAACTACAGCAGGCACACTGTAGACTACTTAAGGCAGTTGTGTGGGGACAGAGGAGTCCCATTCAAGGTGAAAGCCAGTAAGCAAAACCTCATAGATGCCCCGATGGTAGCAGATACCCAGAGCAGTGAGTCACAGACCGTGACTGAAAAGGACCAAACCTCAAGTGTGACAGGGCTAGCGGCCAGTGCAGTGTCCAGATCCAGTGAGGATGACAGCAGGTCCACTGTCAGTGAAGGGCCACAGCAGCAGGGGAAGGTCACCATATCCTGGATCCAGAAGTACTCAGGCTGTAAATTGAGTTGCGCAGGATGGAGCTGGTGTTCCAGAGAGAGAGGGACCGTGAACAAAGGGAAGCAGAGTGAGAACGCCATGAGGCAGAGCGAGAACGCCGAGAGGCAGAGCGAGAACAGAGAGACGCGGACCGTGAGGAGTAGGAGCGCCAGAGGCAACATGAACTTGAGAAGCTACGACTCTGACCAGCGGCACAAGAGCAGGTAAGTGGCTTGGGTTTAATTGGGACTACAGGACTGGGTTACAAATTGAATTCCAAATTAATAACTGAATTTAAAGAGGGGGAGGATATAGATGCCTTTTTAAATTCTTTTGAAAAAGTTTATATTCAGGCTAAAATTTTTAGAGAGTCTTGGAGCTTCCAGCTATCCCCTCTACTTACTGGGAAGGCTCAGGATGCATTGGGTCAAATGGACAATGAGGACAGTGATGATTACAGCAAACTTAAAGCTGCACTGTTAACAATTTTTGAATTAACTGCTGAATCATACAGATCTAAATTCCATAAGCTCAGGAGAAGCCCTGACATGAGCTATGAGGAGCTAGCCATCAAACAACATCAGTTTTTAAAACATTGGTGGGAAGGAATTGAGGCAGACTCTGTTGATAAAATTTAAAATGTGATTCTGTTAGAACAGTTTTTATGGGGATGCCCAGCAGAGCTAAAAACCTGGCTAGAGGACCGAGATCCCAAAACAATGCAAGAGGCTGCTGAATTCTTGGACCACTATGCCTAGAGTAGACCTGCTCTGAGAGCAAATGGGGCAGGTGTGGCAGTGCAGAAAGGGAAAAGCGCACCTTCAGGGCAGCAAAAACCCTCACTGCCTCCACCAAAATCAGTTTGCCCCAGATTGCAGAGAAAATATTTCTCTGAGAGAAGAAATGAATGTTGGTTATGTAAAGAAACTGGGCATATTGCCAGACAGTGTCCCAAAAATGGGAGCAATAATACACAACCAGGTACCAGAAAAGAAGTTGGTTGTTTGTGTGTCCCTGGAAGCATGCCAGTGAATATGAGGGAACACATACACCCAGTCATGGTGAATGGTGTACAGACGCAGGGGTTAAGGGACACAGGGGCATCCCTGACCTTGGTAAAGGGGGATCTGGTACAGCCTAGTCAGCTTATACCCAATAAATATGTCACTGTACAGAACTTTGCAGGTGGGAAGAAAACATTGCCCCTCGCTAGTGTTCTCTTAGACTTGGGTGAAACGGGGGAACTGTGCAACAGGTGGCTGTAGCCAAAACATTAGCAGTGGATGTGATTTTGGGCAACAACCTAAAACAGGGGATGGTACGTGCAGTTACCCATAGCCAAGCAGCAAGGGAAAATTGTAGTTCCCTGAACCCCACAGAAGCCATTGTAGAAACCGCTGAGAGGCTGGTTCCCCAGCCTGTGTCTCCAGATGGGGAGACTAATGAAAGGGGGGTAGGAATTTCCCCAGTAGCAAGTAACCACACAGCTTCAGAGTGTTACTCTGAAGAGGGAAGGGTGACCCATTGTCAGAGGGTTGGGATTGACAGTGATCCTGAGTGCCCTGACACTAGTGCTAGGGACCCTAGTTTAGTGACTGAAGGAGACCTGTCCCATGCCTTGAGGAATGTGTGAGGGTTGCAGCTGCTCAGAGAAGTGACTAGTTTGAGAAGCTGAGGCTTGGGCAGACTCGGACGGTGAACAGGGAGGTGGCAGAACAAGGTTTATTGGGAAAATGGGCTTATGTATACTCAGGCAGTACAGACAGAGGGAGGGATGCTAGGCAGGCAGCTTGTCATTCCCCAGGGGTATCGTGAGCAGTTGCTCCAGACTGCACATGATATTCCCTTGTCTGGTCATCTGGGAATCATGCGCACTATGCAGCAGTTGGCCCAGAATTTCTATTGGCCTAACTTCACCCAGCAGGTGAAGGAGTATTGCAGGTCTTATCACCAGTATCAAGAAATAGGGAAGGCGGGAAAGAAAACCCAAACCACCCTGATTCCATTGCCCATAGTAGAGGAGCCATTCCAGAGGGTGGAAATGGAAATTGTGGGGCCTTTAAATACCCCCAGCTCCTCAGGGAAGAGATTCATCCTGACTGTGGTGGATTATGCCACCAAGTACCCAGAGGCAGTCACCCTATCCCCACTGAGGACTGACAAAGTGGCAGATGCCTTACTTGGGATTTTCTCCTGTGTTGGGTTTCCGCAGGAGGTAATCACTGATCGAGGGGGTTCCTTCCTGTTGGACCTGATGAAATGTTTATGGGAGAAGTGTGGGGTGGTGCAGAGATGCTCAACATCGTATCACCCACAAGCCAATGGACTTGTGGAATGATTAAATGGTACCCTAAAGTCAATGCTCCAGGCATTTGCTGAACAGCATGGGAGAAATACCTTACCCACCTGTTGTTTGCATACAGGGAGGTGCCCCAAGAGTTGACAGGATTTTCCCCCTTCAAACTCTTATATGGACGCTGGGTACGTGGGCCCCTAGACTTGATCCAGGAGGACTGGGAAGGCAAGCATGCCACCCAGGGAACTACCATTGTGGATTACGTCCTTAGGTTTAGGAAAGGCTGAAGGAGCTTATGGGGACAGCCCAGAGCAACCTAGCAGCTGTCCAACAGAAACAAAAAGTGTGGTATGACCACAGAGCCAGAGCTTGCTCATACATGGTGGGTCAGGAAGCCATGGTCCTTATTCCGGTCCAGAAAGACAAGCTGCAGGCTGAGTGGGCAGGACCGTACAAAGTGGTTAGGAAGGTAAATGACATGAACTACATTGTGGAGTTACCTGACCAAAGACAGACAGAAAGGATGTACCATGTCAACATGATGAAGCCATATGCAAATAGGGCTGACATGGTGTTTGCAGCGTGTAGTCCTGGGGAGGGGACAGATGAAGGAGACCCCCTTCTGGACTTGCAGGAAGAAAGTAAGCATGAGTCCTCTGTGGAGGCAGTAAATTGTCTCCCCAGCTGGCCCCGGACCAGATCCAGGAAGTAATGGAGGTTTTAGCAAACTTTGCCCCATAGTTTAGCACCAAGCCTGGACTAACCCCCCAGGTGACACACAATATGGAGACAGGGACACAGACGCCTATACGTCAGACAGCATATTAGGTGTCAGAGGCTGTCCAAAAGGACATTAGGAGGGAAGTGGAGGAAATGCTGGATTTAGGGGTAATCCAGAGATCCCACAATCCCTGGGCCTCACTTGTAGTCCTTGTGCCTAAGCCAGATGGCTCTACTTGTTTCTGTGTGGACTATTGTAGACTGAATGCAGTCACAAAGTCAGATGCCCACCAGATGCCCTGGACGGATGAACTTCTGGACAAGTTGAGGGGGCAACCTTCCTTACGACCATTGACCTGACCAAGGGGTATTGGCAGGTAGAGTTGACAGACAGAGCTAGGGAGAGGTCAGCCTTCATCACTCTGATAGGCTTATTTGAGTTTAAAGTAATGCCTTTCCGAATGAAGAATGCCCGGGCCACTTTCCAAAGGTTGGTGAACCAGGTGTTAAATGGTGCTGAGGAGTACATCAAGGCATACCTGGATGACATTGCCATCTTTAGTACCAGCTGGGAGGAACACCTATCCCACCTTAGGGAAGTGCTGGACAGCATACAGAGGGCTGGGCTCACTGTCAAAGCTGAGAAGTGCCAGGTGACCATGGGAGAGGTGGCATACTTCGGGCATGTGGTAGGCTGGGGACAGCTCCGTCCTAACCAAATAAAAATAGAGGTAATCCAGGTGTGGCCCAGACCAGAAACACAGAAGCTTGTCAGGAGTTTTCTAGGGGCAACAGGGTACTACAGAAAATGTGTACCCAATTACAGTGCCCTGGCTGCTCCCCTATCTGACCTGACAAAGAAAAGGATGCCCAAGAAAATTACTTGGGGCCCAGCCTGTGAGGAAGCCTTTACCAGATTAAAGGAGGCACTGTGAAAAGCTTCTGTTTTGAGAAGTCCTGACTATAGCAAAATCTTTATAGTTCAGACTGATGCCTCAGACATGGGTATTGGGGCATTACTGAGTCAGACATCCAGCCAAGGGACAGATCACCCCGTACTGTATCTGAGTAGGAAGTTACTTCCTAGGGAGCTGGCATACTCCACGGTGGAAAAAGAGTGTCTTGCCATAGTGTGGGCCCTAAAGAAATTAGAGCCATACTTATATGGGCAGCATTCTGTGGTGCAGACTGACCACAACCCCCTGGTTTGGATGACTCAGATGGGAAAGAACAATGGTAGATTGCTAAGATGGAGTCTTGCTTTGCAAGGGTATACGACAATATTATATAGGGCTGGAGCCAAAAATCAGAACTCAGATGGGCTGTCTAGGGTCCATGAGGAGTGAACTGATTTGGGAAGCTCATACCATGCAGGGGATAGAGCCCCCAAATTCAGTCTAAGTGTGAGGAATTGTGACACTTGGACAGCCGGTTCTGATCACTGTATCATTTTTTTGTAATATAAAAATGGGTTATGGACTGTATCTCATGAGAAATGCTGAAACAGCATGTGGTTATGACACACACACACACACACACACACACACACACACACACAGGTTTTAGATACAAGTTGTTACCTGGAAGGCCAGAAGCTAATTACAGACCAGGCCTTAATCAAGGATCTCCTGTGTGTCTGAGTTAATTATAGCTGTAGTTGCTAAGAGGGAAATCATAAATGTTTATGACATTCAGAGGAAACACAGTTAAATTTTCACATGGTGATACAAAGCATGTTGCATCTCCATGAGATCTGGCAGAAAGACATAAGAGCTTTGATGTCTGTGTGAGAGAGCATACTGCCTATAGATGAAAGGAGTTTCTGCTGATGTAACCTTAATTATCTTACTTTCTAATATGATAAAATATCCTGGGTGTATAATTTTTCATAAACAGAGGAGGAGCTAGGTGACCTCATGCAAAGAGGTGGGCAAAGCTAGCTTTTAAACATAATTATGTTTTCCTTCAGAGACTTTTATCTACACTCTGACAAAGAAACATCTTTGAGCACTTTAAGCAGGTATTTAGAGAGAGAAACAAAATCTAAGTACTGTAGTAGGAATTGCACTGTTAAAACCTTGTTCTTTTGAAAGATTGTATGGTTCTTGTGATATAATAGTTCTGTATTTTATCTTTTATATTATTTTTATCTATTTTAGTAAAACTCTATTTTTAGAGCCTACTTGGTCTGTTTTTGAATTTTTTTCCTTTGCAAGTGAAGTATATATGGTTAAAGCAGACACTGTACATAAGCTTGAATGGTGATACCAAACTGGAAAAAGGTAAGCATTTTACTCTGAGGTCTTTGTTAAAGTTTTTAAGGGTTCATTTCTGTACACCTGGTTAGGTGCCCGTAGGCAAAGATATCTGGCCCCCTGAAGACAGAATTATCTGAGCCTGTGCATTGGGTATGCTAACAAGAGGTTCACAGTTCGAATCCCTCCAGAACTGAGACCAAAGGTTGATCCGAACCCACAAAATAGACAGGAGGGTTACCCTGTTTCTGTTAACTTTTCACAAGACTGTGCTTGGTGGTTGGCACATTGGGAGTAGAGGGCTGACCTGCTGAGTGAGTTTGTGACACTGAACATTTTCATAGAACTGTGTGACTGCTTCGACATTCCCTTGGCTTCCAAAAAGGTTAAGGCATTAATCTCGGGGATGACCTCCCTGGACATTGAGACTGATGTAGTGAAGCAGGAATGCTACTTGCCAATATAGAAACAGCTTTCCACTTACTGCCAGTACGTTCAGCAGACCAGGACCTGCTAGGGATGATATTTGAGGGGAAGGTCTATTTGGACAATTACATGCCCATAGGATGCGCAGTACTGTGCAGTGTGTTTGAAGGCTTTAGCACCTTTTTACACTGGGCCACTAGGGCATCAGGGAACCAGAACATTGTTCACTACCTGGATGACTCTATTTGTGGGTCCGGCTTGCTCCATAATCTATGAGCAGCCACTGAGCACTTTTGTAGAACTGTGTGACCACTTTGGCATTCCTTGGCTCCCAGGAAGGTTGAGGCACTGAGCTCAGTGATGACCTTCCTGGACATTGAGATTGATGCAGTGAAGCAGGAGTGCTGCTTGCTAGATGGTAAGTCAGATGCACTACAGTCTCTCTTGAGCAAGGCTGGGGGCACTAAGAATATAACACTGCAGGATCTACAACAGATAGTTGGACACCTAAATGTTGCCTCCTGGGTCATCCCTATTTGGAGAACCTTCCTACAGCAGATGATGAAACTGGTGGAGGTGGCTCAAAAACCCCACCACCAGATGAGAGTGAGAGAAGGGTTCTGGGAGGATCTGCAGGTGTGGTAGACATTTGCTGCCCACTTAAACTGCATCTTGATGTGGCTAGGGACCAAGGATAGCCAGGACATGGAGTTGTGCACAGACATAATTGGGGGGGTGGGGACAGGGGCACAGTTTCAAGGTGAGTGTTACACCTCAGAGTAGCCCCGCATGTGGGCAGCTGTCAGTCTCCACAAACAGATAACTCTTCTAGAGTTTTTTCTGATTGTGCATTTGGGGCCCCAGGTTGAGGGACAAGAGGATAATCTTTTGCTTAGACTATATGGGTATGGTGTATACCATAAACAGGCAACTGGTGCCTAACAGCCCATTGGGAGACCTCATATGAATATATACCCTAAAATTCATGTTTCTTAATGTTCATTTTAAAGCTATACATGTTCCTAGCATTGAGAATAGAAGTGCTGATGCTTTATCTTGTTTGCAGTGTCTACTTGCACCTCCCTCACTCCAATCCACTGTCCCAGTAATTGCTGTCTAGTGGCACCCCTACCCTCTGATCACCCATTGTGGTAATTGCATAGGATTCTCTGGTGCCTAGTGGCACACTCCCCTTCCACCCAGCACCATCCTAGTTAGTTTTACTTACCATGATTCCCTGGTGTTTACTTGCACCTCCCTCCCTCCCTCCTTCCAATCCCCTGTCCAGTAATTGCTGTCTAGTGGCCCCACCCTACCCAGGGACTCCTTTGCAAGCACTGAGACAAGGATCAGAGGGTGGAAGGTGATACCATAGACACCAGGGAATGTTTTGCATTTACCAGAAAATTTACCAGGTATTGTTTTTTTTTTTGTTTGTTTGTTTGTTTGTTTTAAGAACAAGGGACATGAATTATTAATTCACTTGAAGCTAAGAGATGGCTCTCACAAGCAGTGATAGAACAACTCTTGACATATGAGTCGGTCTGCATCTATTAACAGCCATATGCAGTAACTACCACAAGTGAATCCTTTCGGATAACCTTTTTTATTCTGTGTGTCTTTCATTACATATGAAATCAGAATCTTCCTTCAGTTGTTTATAGTATGCATTTGGGAACAGGGACTAAAAGCGGGGCAGCTGCCTTTGCCTTTTTTTTAGAAATCAGATAGAATACCAGCCCAGTGGTGAAGAGGGCTGAGGCGCCGTAGGCATCTTACCGTTTCCCACATCGGTGACCCAGGTTCAGGAATGGATGCAGGTTGCTCAGGGGTCAGTCAGGGAAGGGAGTACTGAGTGTCCATAGGACTGCTCTCTTCCATCAAGGAGGGGGGATTTTGTGGCTAGGCAATCGATCCCCACCCTGGAGAAATCCTGGTGGAAGTGTGTATGAGTCACCGCTCAGGGGGCTCCACGGACAGAGCACCAGGGGTGTAATTCCATGGAGGTCGAGTACACACAATGTGCTCATTGCATGTCAGGAGGAAAATCTAGGGGACGGGCTCCATGAAGCCCTGTCTGTCAAGCTGTTGGCCCGCAAACTCTCTCTGGGATCCAGGACCATCTGGATTTGTGTTTCAGGTGGGGCAGAATGGCCCTCCCTTCTCACCCTGCCATGGAGGGAAATCCATAGGGGATACTGGTCCCCAGGTCAGTGGAGGAGAGTCAGGATAGATGCAGCAGACAGGACAGAGTTGAACCAGCCACCCATACTGCCCATATGGAGGTTAAACACCATTATCACAAAAAAAAAAGGAAACAGGCAGAACTGGAAAGGGGCATAAATGATACAGTCACAGGAAACTAAATGACATTGATCAGAAAAGACAAAGCACTGCATCTATCATCTAACCGATTATAATAAGGATCATAAATGACTAGCTTCAGACATCTTCAGAATGGCCACATGACCGCTTTCACAGTCAGTGGCCTGCAATTCTTACTCAGGCACTCGGACAAAGTCTCCCGACAGACTGCTCTAGAATTTGCACTACCTGCCTCCCCTAACTTACCCAGTTTACTCAGCTCCAGGCAAGCATAGTAGGCATGTGCACTGTCCCCCAATTCACTCTCTGGTCACTAACTGACCTCTTACTGTTAGATTTATCCTATGCACTGTCAACGGCCACAATAATGTATTAGACATCCTTGTAAACTGGTCAGGACATCCTTGTAAAATGGTCATGCTGTAACCGGAAGTCAAAGTGCCCTGGCACTGTACCCTGTATCGTACTGTTTACTGTGTTGCCCATAGCCTACAGCCTCAACTCTGTATCAGACATCTCAGTACACTGTTTCATGCTGTAACCTTGCCATCAAACTGCCCTGGCATTGTATATTGTATCATACTGTCTATTGCATTTTCCTCTGTCTGTATTGTGTATTGACATGGAGCCTTTGGAAATGAGTCTCACAGAGACATAGAAACATAGACTTTGATGGCAGATAAGGACCGCTTGACCCACCTAGTCTGCCCATTTCCCTACCTACTGGATAAGCTGCAGATCCTAGTTAACCAACAGCCTGTTTCTTCTTACCCCCCACAAGAATTGCCTTATGTCTGTCCCATGTATTCTTGAATTCTCCCACAGTTTTAGACCCCACAATCTCCTCAGGAAGGCTGTTCCATGCATCCACCACCCTCTCTGAAAAATACTTCCTCACATTGCCCCTGAACTGCCCTCTATCTTTAAATTGTGTCCCCTTGTTCTTGCACATCTCTTTTCTCTGAAAGATGCTGCCTCTTGGACTTTGATGATTCCACTGAGGTACTAAAAGTTTCTATCATGTCCCCCTCTCTCCTCTCCTTTCCTCAAGGGTATACATGTTAAGCTCTTTTAGTCTCTCCTCATATGGCTTTTCTTGCAGACCCTGCACCATTTTAGTTGCCCTCCTCTGGACTGCCTCTATCCTGTCTCTATCCTTGCGGAGATGGGGTCTCCAGAACTGGATGCAGTACTCCAGATGGGGTCTCACCAACTGTCTGTACAAAGGGATAATAACTTCCTGTTGTCTGCTGGTGATGCCTCTCCCTATACTTCCCAGTATACCCCCAGCCCTCTCTACTGCCTCCTCACATTGCTTGCTAACATTAAGATCATCTGATATGATTACCCCCAAGCCCCTTTCCATTTTTGTTGTTGTTACTACCCCCCCCCATTGTGTAATCTTCCCCTGGATTTTTGTTTCAGGTGCATTATTTTGCACTTCTTTGCATTGAATCCTAGCTGCCATACTTCTGACCATTCCTCCAACCTTGCCAAGTCCCTTCTCATCCTTTCCACGCCTCCTTGTGTATCAGCCCTGTTGCAGATCTTTGTGTCATCTGCAAAAAGGCATACTTTTCCTTCCAGTCCCTCTGCAATGTCACTTATAAAGACATTAAAAAGGACTGGACTCAGTACTGAACCTTGCGGTACCCCACCAGTAACCCCTCTTTCTTCAGAGTGGACTTCATTTACAATTACCTTCTGTGTCCTGTTGTCTATCCAATGTTTTACCCAGGCTACCACCCTGGGACCCACTCCCAGGCTGGCTAATTTGACTATTAATCTTTTGTGTGGGACTGTGTCAAATGCCTTGCTAAAGTCTAGGTAGGCCATGTCCACAGCCCCTTCCTCATCTACTACTTTGGTCACCCAGTCAAAGAAATCAATTAGATTTGTCTTGCATGACCTTCCCACTGTGAACCCATGCTGCCTTGGGTCCTCTGCCCCACTGGCCTCCAGGTACTCAATAATTCTTTCCTTCAGAAGTGATTCCATCATTTTCCCTACTACAGAGGTCAAACTGATAGGTCTGTAGTTTCCTGCCTCTGTCTTGGTCCCACTTTTGTGAAGGGGAATCACATTCACCTTTCTCCAGTCCTCAGGTACCACACCATCCTCCCATGATTTGTTAAAAAGGGTAGTCAGTGGTTTCACTAGTTCTCCCTTTAATTCTTTTAGAATTCTGGGGTGAATTCTGACAGGCCCCATTGCTTTGTCCACCTTCAGTTTTAGGAGTTCTTTCAGAACCCTTTCTTCTGTGAAAGGACTGTGATCGACCCCCCTTTCAAGAGTACTTCTGTTAATTGGGGTAGGCACCTCCCGATCTCCTCTTTTGTGACTACTGAGCAGAAATATTCATTCAGTATCCCTGTTTTTTCACTGTCCCCCTCTGCCCACCCACCATTCATTCTGTTTAGCCTCACTATCCCTCCCTTTGTCTTTCTATGCTCCCTGATGTACCTATAAAAGGTTTTATCCCCTTTCTTAACTGATTTGGCTATCTTTTCCTCAGTTTGGGCCTATTCTATTCTGACTTCCCTCCCTGCTTCCTTCTGCCTTACCTGGTACAGCTCTCTGTCCTGCTCCTTCTGTGTTTCCTTATACTTCCTGAATGCTACCTTTTTCTCCCTGACTTTCCCCGCCACCTCTTTTGAGAACCATAGTGGCTTTTTCTTTCATTTTGATTTGTTTATTAATTTGACACAAAGGCTTGTTGCCTCTGTGATAGCAGTTCTGATGTTTCCCCATTGTTGCTCCACACCTCCTTCTAGCCTGTTTGCTAGTGCTTTTCTAAGGCACTCTCCCATCTTGCCAAAATCAGCCCTCCTGAAGTCCAGTACCCTCACTTTTGTATGGCTTGAGTCTGTAGCTGAGTTTATCGTGAACTACACTGTTTGATGGTCACTTGTTCCCAGATGGCAACCCACTTCAAGATCTGAGATCCTCTCACTGTCCCCATTTTAGAGTAAGAGGTCTAAGATTGCTCCCTCACAAGTGGGTTCCGAAACTAGCTGTCTGAGTCATGCCACCTGTAGGGCATCGAGTCTCTGACTCAAAGGTCGTAATTCCAAGAGTTTAAATAAATAAATAAATGTTCAGGCATCCTCTTTGTGTGTGTGTTTTACGTATATTAGCTTACACGCTATGCCTGCAACAAGCTAGAGTAAGTGCTCCACGCCTTGACTTAGTGATTTCAGGGCTCACCTGTTCCCTCAACAGAACTTTGACAAGATTGTTAGTGGGCACCACAGAGTGAGAACAGCTGATTCACTGACATAGTATGAAAAGATAGAGAAAATGTTTACTTACTGTATGCCATCCTCACATACACTCCATGTACTAGCATTTACTAGACAGGGCAGCTATCATTGCCTTTTTTGTGTGAAAAGGGCCATACTTACTTATTCAATGACATCTATGTTACTACATTCACAATGAGTGACAGATCAACATCCAAAATGCAACTCAGCCAGCAAATATTCTCAAACTTCTTGTAGCACCAACCCAAGACACTGTCTACAAATAGTCGTTTTATAATAATCATACCATGCCACTGAGTATTTAGAGCAAGGGCTCCACGCCAGTGACTGAGGCTCTCACAGATCATTTGTTCCATTGTTGGCACATTTCATAAACTTGACAGTGTGCACCACATAGTGAGAACAGCTGATCCACTGACAGGAACAGATTAAAAAAAAAATGTTACAACTGCTCCCTTATGCCATCTTGTCAGCATCAGCTAACATTTAGTCAAGTCCTTGCAGTGTTATGCAAAAACAGGGCTTACTGATTCCAAATAAACAAAAAGGTCCTGCATTCACAGCACACCACTTACACTACGCAAACCACAAGTCATTCAAGAAATTCTAACCAAACCACCCTTTTTTATGCTTTTATGCTTTCTGTTTTTAATTCTACTACCTAACGTGCCTGAATGCAGTTTAGTAAGTGGTGAGTGCTTTACTGTTCTGTTCTTTTTAGTTCATGTTCCAGTACTGAGCACGTGGTTCCCTGCTGCAGCTTTTTCTCTTTTTGCACTACCTGAGTGTTCAAGGAGATGAGTTTTTTGCAGTAATTTTGGTTCATGTAAGCTCCTTGTAGAGCTTGACATTGTTTATTAACAAAATTCTTCTCTTTTTTTCCACAAAGCTTGTTATCTTATTAGGGCAGGTGATCAGGATCTCAGCCCTGTCTCAGTCTCAGTCCCTGAGCTTCATCCCCCTTCCCCTACCCTACCAGGGCTATGTCCTCTATGATTTGTCCCTGTAGAGGGGCCAGGAAAGGGAGGACCATCCTCCCTCCCTCCCTATATCCAGATGCCTCCAGTGGTCACATGGTGGCGCTGGCCAAGACAGGACAGGCATGGCTTCATGAAGCCCCCCACCCCATTTTCTATTTTCAGGTTCCCTATACTCCTCCATTGTGACATGTCAGGATGTGCATGTGGAGGTGCTCAAGTACTGCTGAGCCACAGCCCCTCCCTTTGAGTCACTTGCTACCCTGCCCTACCATCAGTCTTCCACCCTGTGACAGTGAGAGGCTGAGACAGCTGCCCATCCCTTCCTGGGAGAGGAGAGCACTCCTTGGGATGCTCGATCCTTCCCACTCTGGCTGACCAATGCATTCAATGCCTCAGCCCTTCATGCCTCCATGTCAGCTACAAAATTCCTCTTTCTTTGGAATTTTGGAACCATACATTGAGCATTTATGTCCTTCATAAGCTGTTATAGGTATAAATTATAGAGATTTACCCAGTAGTCCTGTAAAACAAGCACAGAGTTGTTACCACTGTATATATTCTGTGTAAAGAACTTGTCTGTGTGTTCACTGATAAATTCAATAAATTGTTTAAAGACAGCGCATGACAGCTCAAAATACCTGGTCTGGCATGCTGGGCTGAGATATAAGTCACTATTGTAAACAGTTGAAAATATATTAAAATGCAAATTTGCATTGTTTACCTTCCAACTATTGTGAAGATGATCTGACTTGTATAGAATCAGTTGATCATCAGCTTATGTCCAAGTAATAACTTATTTTTGACAAAATAAAGACACAATGAGAAACAAAAAGGAATTATCAGCCTTCAGAGTTCATGTTAGGCATGTGTGACCCTGGCATCATGACCTATGCACACATGTATAGATCATTACAGCCTCACAATTGTGATAGGAATCAACATTGAATATTAAAGCTGAACATTAAAGCAGTGCAATCAAATAGCTATGACTGAGGGATGAAATAAATGAAGGTCACTGTTGGGAATTGTGAAACAGGTTTGTTTTTCTTTTGTTTTGTTTTTTGTGCCATCAGGTGTAGGATGCATTCAGTCTAATGTGTTCCATTCTATGCATGACCACTCTCTCCCACTGGCTTTGATCAGATCTGCCTCATTCTTAAACAGCAGCTGGTTCCTTTAGGAGAACTTTAACAAAAATATAATATTTAGACACATTTTAGTTTGTATTTCACATTAGTGCTTTATTTCTCCTCCCCATTATTTATTACTGAGGTCACTTGCATGAAAACAGGATCTTTGCTCCTGAAGAGTTCATCTATGTCTGTTGCTTTCTCCCTACCTGAGGTCATAATGCACTGCTTGTGACATCACAGTTATTCCCATGGTAACAGATTGTGATGTCACAACAGAGGATTATGATGTCAGTAGGGAGAATGCTATAGAGAGGCAGATGGACTTTAAGGGGTAAAGATCATTTATTCATGCAAATTTCCCCAGTAGTAAATAATGGGGAGGAGAAATCTGATTAATACTGTATATATGGCATGCAAGCTGAATTTTACTCAAATATTAGGTTTTTAAAAGTTTTCTTCCAAGTATCAGCAGTTCTTTAACTGTTTGTTTATAATAACTGGGGTCTGCTCTCTCCTCTGGCTCTGGACCACAGGGACAGGGCTGAATACTGCCTAGCTGGTTACCATTGCTTAACATGGTAGTTTTTAACTGCCCAGGCTCTGATCTCACTGAACTGTCCCACCCCTCACATTGCCTAGGAAGCAATCAGATACTTTTGTCAATTTACTGAGAGCTGAAACCTCAAATCTTAAAGGGGCTGTTTGCCTCTATCTCTAAATAACTTTCTGAATGAATTTGCTGCATATCTCTTTTATTGGAACGTTTGACAGGGACCTTTAATCTGTGCTTAAACTCTTCTAAACGGTGTTTTAAATAAGGAATGCTTGAAGGGGGGGTGGCAGCAGGCTTAGTCCAGACTGCTAATAAATAGTTAATTTATAGGTACAGTTGGATAAGGGTTAAAAAGTGCAGTTCCCATGAGATATCCAGCTGCTGAACCTGGTAATACTCAGGTAGGTCGATAGGAATGGTTTAGCCTTCTTGTTTTTTTTCACCTGAAGACCAGTGCTTTATTTGTCTGACACCTCCAGTCCCTGAGGCCTACCCCATACAGGCCATTAGTTACTGTGTCATAGGGCCCTGCATAACTCCCACCAGGACATTCTCATGGTCGAGTTTATGACTGCAGAGTTTGCTTTCTACCCATCTTCATACAAGGTCAGCCTGACCTTCCGTAAACTGAACTGGAAAACCTTTGCAGTGGTATTATTTATAATTTAACTCTTCTTCAGTATAGTGAGTTTCTGTATCTGGTTCTACCCAAGTTTTTACTTAATTCCACAGAACCCTGTGGTTAATGTATTTTGTACAGTTTCCTCTTCAGTTCTGGGGGGCTCCACATATTGAAGCTGTCACCTTCGCTTACACATCCCACATTTAGGACTGCTGGTAATTACCCAGGACAAGGTTCCAAATCAAGGGTTTGCAGGGATTGATCCAGCAGTAAGGTAGATGGAGGGGCTGAAGTTGGATTCAAAATGTAAAGTATAGGCTGGGGGCTGGGGGCTGCCTAGGCCCCAGAACATTTTTAGAATTTGGTGCATTCTGGTATATTTTGGAGGCCCTCCCAAACAGAATTTGCTACCCTATTAATCTGTCCCCATACCTAGTAAGTTGCACCTTTGCCCCCTCCCCCAGAGCCCCCACAGTCCAGTTGTTGAACCACCCTCCCCATAAAAAATAAAAACAAAAAAGTGTGTGCTAAGGCTCTCACTGGGGAATAAAATACACTGTGTTAGGTTGTCTGATTCAAACACTTTATTACAAAGATTACATGCTGGAAGCAGCACATGCTAAACACATTTTTATTGCCAGTGCCATTTCAAAGCGTGAGCATTTTTTAGGGTCACTAATTAGTGTACATTGCTTCCAATTACCTTGTCTGGAAACATAAAAATGTTTTAAGTACAAATTAAATTTGAAATTGGTAATGCTACATTACATTACTACAGTCCGACTGTGCAGTCCATACAGTCATCAATCTTCTGCAGTTCTAACATTCAGTCAGCATCAGTACTCAAAATGTCAGGCAGTTCAAGCCTTCTTGGATGCCTTCTAGAAAATTCTTCTGCAATCTTGGAAGGTGAGTGAATTCTCTCTCTGTGCACATATATTAAAGCTAAACCTGTTAGTCTGTTTTCTGTCATAGCTGATCTCATGTAGGTCTTGATAAGGCACAATCTGCTGACTGCTCTTTCACATTCACAGCTGGTGATGGAGAATGTTGTACATATTCTTAACACTGCTAGATCATTTGGAAAAATCAGTGAATCACAAGTCTTTAAGGCATCAACATGGTTGTTTGGAAGTTTGTCACAGTCCTTCCACCTAATAAATCATGTGTGCAATTCTGCATGTGGATTATCAGGCTGCGGCAGATCATCAGTGAAGTAGCTTAAGTCTAGTGACTGCACACTGCAGTTACCCTGCTCTTCTACGATGATGCTGGGGATAAGCTGTAGGGCAAGAGCTGCTCTCTGATGCAGTTGGGAAAATCTGCTGTCCATCTCTGCAAGTAGGTGGTCCAGGAAGGGAACACTCACTGTTCTGTTGTAATAGACTTCAGGGTTCTCTGCATCCCCCTTTCCTCTGTGCCTTTGTTGTGCAGTTGTTTGTGGAATACTTGGCTCAATCCCAACAGACTCAGCAATTGTTATAGCTTCTTGGTACCATCGGGAGTGATTTTCATCTATGTTGTCCCTGACTTCTCTCAGAGTTGCCTAAGTGTGATTCTCATAACTCATGGCTTTCACCACATCTGCAGCTGAACCTTGAAGAGCAACACTTAGTGCACACAAGTACTGGTGGCATTTTGCTGACACAATAAGGGCCACCACAAACTTGAAGCTGGTCGCACACTTCAGAAGACCAGATGCCTGTGCTATGTCTTCACATCTTGTATATCGTTGGCTTATCTCTTCTAAGGCATTGACCACAGCTGGGTACAAGGAGATCAGCACTTCAAAGGCATCATGCCATTCAATCCATCTTGTATGGCAGATGTGCAGCAACTTAACTTTCTTTCCATCCAGCTTTGCAATCTCCTCCTGAAGAACAGTCTTTCTCTCTTTGGTGAATATTCAAAAAAACTTCACAGCCTTATCTGCACTTCTTCTCATGTTGCAGATGATCTGATTTTCTGAAGCTCTGACAATACACCTGTTGAGCTGATGGGACCTACACCAAAACCACAAGGCTTTAGGATACTGGTTTTTAATTTTAGGTCCTGCTTCTTTCTGCTTTCCACCCATGATACCAGCTCCATCAGAGCACTGGCTCTTCATTTTGTTGGCATCAAGACTTAACTTATCAAGTTGGGTGAGGATCTCTTCAGAAATCCGTGATCCAGAGGTGCCACTGCTGACATCAATGTATCTCACAGAGTCTTCATGGATCTCATACCTTTCATCTATACAACAAAGGGTGAAAACCAGCAGCTACTTCTTGCTGACATCTCGTGCCTCGTCTACCGACATGCTGAACCATCCACCACCCTTCTTGGTCTCAGTGACTATGTCCCTTTGGATGAGAGCCCCAATGACCAAAATCATTTCATTCTTGTCTTGGAATGGTATGTAGCATTTCTGTTTGCTGATTCAAAATGCTGTTTCAGGATTTCATCCCACTGTCAATGCGACAGTCGAGCAGAGCCTGAAAGTTTCAGTGTTCATTGTCTTGTCACCCAGGTATTTGGAGTCATCTCTGTATCCTTTGAAAGGTAAATGTTTGTGTTCTGCAGAGAATTATTGTGCTTGCTATTGATGTAAGCACTTTTAAGTTCTTGCTCCTTCTTTCCTTAAGCCCCTTATTACATCTTACAACAACACTGTTGTCATTGTTCAACATGACTTCTTTGAAAATGTCTGCTCAAACAGCACAAGAAGCATGGGTTTCACACCCTGTTCCTCCATCTTTCAAATTGGCATCATGCACTTTGTTGAAAAAATGAGCATCAAAGTCTGTGTAATGGTGTGGGAAGACAGATGGACACTCAAATGGATATATAAGGTTAACACACCATAGTGTAATGTTTATTATAAAGGAGCCAAAATAAAAAAAAATGACTTTTCAAAAGGAAAAGAAAAAATAAACACATGCAATTCAGTGATGCAAGCAGAAAGAGTCACAGATCTCCAAATCTTCCCAAACCAGTTCAGGATTTTCTGCACGTGGTGTGAAGACTTGAACAGCCTCTCTAGGTCAGCACAATACTGACCCGAACATCTCTAGAACATCTCTGTTCTAGGGTTTTTATACCCACCTCTTGGAGATCATGTGACTATTCCTGCCTTTACAAAATTAAGTTTTTAATACAGTATACTTTTTAGGATTTGAGACTTGGTTTGATAAAGACATAGTATAAAGCTACAACTAGTATTTACAAATAACAATAATGATATTTCTGAAAGGAAATGAAATAGTTTGGATGACTAGTTACTCTAACTCCTGCCATCTGGTGACATCAGGAGCTAGGCAACAGTATAAAGGAGCGAACATTGTGGCCAGCCCTCCCTTATCAGAACCACATAGACAACATACAACAGACTCAGGTACCCAAGTTCAAATACATTTCCAGCTTTGTTTTAAATACGTACCCATACAGCCTTGTATAAAAATAAAACAACATAAAATGCTTCTTTGACAGCAGGCATAGCAAATGTGATTGTTTTATGCCTGAAAGAAAAAGAAAACACAATGTTACAAAAGAGAAGTGAGGCTGGAGCGTTTGGGGTGTGGCCCTAGATTTTAACTTTTTGTTTGTTTAGGAATTTGCCAGCAATAGTGTCCTTCAGCATCTGTTAGAAAATCTGTTGAAGGTAAACACAGTCTTTTATGTGGTGTTTAGGGAAGAATTGTATAAAAATGTTACTTTTTAGGAAGAAAAATAAAACAGTTGAAAGCAGCACATTAGTAATTTAGCTGCTTTACTTGCTCTGTTTAACTTACAGGAGCTTTGGCAAGTACATGCAAAACTTTTTTAGAACCGGTACTTTACTCCTAACAGTTTTCACTGTCTCCTAAAATGCATTTCAATTACTACGATGCAGTCATTCACTTGTAGAGACTATGATAGCTACCTTATTAAATACGTTTCCAGCAAATATTCCTCAATTCATATTTTTATTTAAAATATATTTTATGCATGTTTTAATGCAGTTCTTTATAAAGTGTGGAACTCTTAAAACAAACAATTCAGATAGCAGCATAGCAGTAATACATAGTTTTTAACCCTTCTGATTCCAGTTGTTTTTTAATTTTCCAAGAATATTTCATTCTTAATGCAAGCAACTGCACTTTATCTTGTGCATTTTCTTTTCATCTTGAGATGCTTTTTGGTTAGGACTAGAAAAGGAAAGGTGAAAACAAAAGCAGATAAGACAGAGAGATGGGGGGAGGGGGTTGGCAGGTGGCCAGTCTAACTGAACTGAGAGGAAAATAAAGAATAGTACAGGATAGTATTAGAGTATTGCTGTTGCAACAGACTTGTTGAAAGGAAAAGAGAGTACAGAGTCCTCCCAAAACTTTGATAGGGCTAGGCCCTATCGCAGTCTGATGTAGCCTTTCTCCACTTGCTGTAACCGCCTGTTACCACTGCACCTCTCTTCCTGTTGCTAGCAGCAGAGTTGTCAAAAAAGCATACAGAGTAGACAGAATTCAGCATCAAGAAAAGCATTATAAACTAGTCCTGGGAATGTGTCTATCCATGAGGGTTGAAAGTAGCACCTCTGCTTTCCAAAAGTAGTAGCAGGTAGCTTATCAGAATTACTGATATGATAGTTAGCACTCTGTAATTTCAGTTTCTCTTGATCGTTCAATTTGCAGTTTAAATATTCGCCAATGTCATATTCACAACAAGGACTAGGTGCAGACAAGATCAAAGTCTTCTGTGGCTGTTCAACTTTCTCTGGACTTGTTGGCTCCTCTGGTTGACATCTGACAAAAAAAAAAGAAACGACTTAATGTAAGCGTGCTAAAATTTGAGCAAGTAGATAAAAGCTAAGGCTCTGCACCTGACTAGCATTACTTCATACCCAATACTTTTTGATCAGTACCAATCCACATGGCTTAGAGACAAAAACCTCCAGTTTCACAATCAGTTATTATTGAGATGAAACCGCAAGAGTAGCACAAAGAGAAGTGCAGAGCAAGAGAGAGAGAGAGAGAGAGAACAAGATAGACTACATATTTTATTTTTTTATTTTAGCTTTTGTTGACCGGGTAAGTACACTAGACAAGTAATATGCCTATTTTCAAGAACGACCCGGGAGAGTACAACATTAGGATACAGACAAATAGTAGAGTACAACATTAGGATACAGACAATTGTATACGGTAGCGAGTAAGTACATCTTGACAGGATGAGTGAGATAGTAACATAGTCCAGGGGGTATGGACGGACATAATACAACTTATATCCGCTAAGGTAGCGAACCCCCGGGATGGGTAGGTCACACACAGGTATGCAGCAGAAAGCAATTGCACATTTCACGTAAGAGACAAATTGAGAAAGGCAATGTCCAGGGAACCATGGCATGGACAGTATGCCCGGGGTCAGGTGCCCGGGTGTAGTGGCAGAGACAAGGAGAGCAACAGGAGTTATCGGGAAGTGTCAGAGGGTGGCAAGCTTTGAAGCCGGAAGAGCATCCGTATAGGGGAGTACTCTAGGGAGGCTTGGGACAGTCACACGCAGATGCGAGCTTCAGGAAGCCATGGAGGGAGTTATGGAGGCACAGGTGGGAGGACGACAACCGGGTCGGCTCTGGAAGGGAGTTCCAGAGCCTGGGCGCATACACAGTAACATCCCGACCTCCCATGAGGGTGCAGGAGGGGGGGACCTTGAGCAACCCCAGGGCCTTGGACCTAAGGTGGTAGGTAGGGGTGTCGGATGGCGGTAGGAGCAGGGCCAGCTCCGGGGGTGCCAGTTCTGACAACTTTGTCGATGAGGCAGCCCACCCTGAAGTCCAGGTACCTCGCAGGGGAGAGCCATCCTAGTTTGTCGTATAACTCACAGCGATGGGTGAGGCGGGGGGCAGCAAGTGCAAAGCGACAGATGTTGTTGTATGTCGTGTGCCACCGTGCGAGGTGAGTCTGGGGAGAGTGAGCGAATAGGTGCAGCCCATAGCTAAGGGTGGGGAGAAGCATGCCTTTCACAAGGGCTAGTCGAGCCGCAGGTGTGAGGTTGAACTTGGCCCTGTAGGCCAGGCCCAGCTTACAGTTTACTGCCCTACAGATGTTTAGGAGGTGACTACCCATGTCGAGTTGGGAGTAAAGGGTGACCCCAAGGTATTTGGCAGGGAGTTCACTACGGGAGGAGGGATCCGCTAGACAGGAAATCTTTAGCAAGGCTGACGAGGTTTTGAGCTTGGCTGTGTAGCCAAAGAGCATGGCCTGAGTTTTTTTCAGATTCAGGACCAGTTTGTTCTTAGTGATCCAGGTTTGAACATTGCAGAAGCCTTCGGACAGAGCCCTGTTTAGAGTTGCAACATCTCAGGCGTGAGCCAGGATCACCAGGTCATCAGCATAGAGGGTGGCACTGCAGGTGGAGGTCACCGCGGGAAGCTGGTTGATAAAGAGGGAAAAGAGGAGATGGCCCAATACCGAGCCCTGAGGGACACCGGAGGTCACTGGACGGGACTCAGAGAGGACTTTATTGAAACTGGTCCGCTGAGTTCTACCATGCAGGTAGCCCGAGAGCCAGTTCATGGCGAGAGGGGAAAAACTGAGTGACCACAGTTGTGAGCAGAGCAACGTGTGGTCGACAAGGTCAAAGGCTTTGGACAGGTCAATGAATATGGCTCCGGAGAGAGTGCCCCGATCCAAGGCTGATCTTATTCTAGATGTGACCGAGATTAGGGCAGTGGTGGTGCTATGTCCCTTGCGAAACCCGTGCTGAGCCGGGGACAGCAGCTCCTTGGACTGGATGTACTCCGAGATCTGTCCAGCCACCACCTTTTCCAGGAGCTTACTGAGGGATGAGAGGATGGCAATCGGGCGATAGTTATCCGGAAGTTTTGGATTGCCTTGTTTCAATACCGGGACAATCCTGGCCTCTTTCCAGATATTGGGGAAGGTACCACTTCCAAGGGATAGATTGAAGATGTGGGCTACTGGGTGGGCAAGGTGAGCAGCGCCAAGCTTGAGGAGCTTTGATTCAAGGTAATCTGGGCCAGGACTGGAGTGCTGGGAGAGGCCGGCCAGGAGCCTCTGGGTTTCCAGTACAGTCACTTCCCTAAGGTAAAACGATGCCTGAGGGGGGTGACCCTCCCACCAAGCTGAGGGGGGAAGGGAGGGGGGCCAGTTAATGTGAGACGAGAGGGGAGCCGTGATGGCAGAGAGATCGGTGAAGTGGGTATTAAGGGAGTTGGCAATGGTGTGGGGGTTCGTGCAGGAGACCCCGTTGATAAGCATGTCAGATACTCCAGGATGGGAGGATCCATTAACAAGAGATTTTATGTTCTTCCAGAAACTTCTGGGGTTGCTGGCAGAGCCGAGAAGAGCGGACTTGCAGAAGTCGCTTTTGGCAGCCCTGATGGCCTTTTTGCAGGAGTTTCTCAGTTGTCTGTATTTTTGTAGGGAGGAGGGATCACTAGAACATTTGAAGTGATCCCAGCACTTGTCTCTCTCCCGCATTTGGGCCAGGAGATTCCCGTGTAGCCAGTGGGTGGCGGACCCCCTCACCCTGCGGGTGATCATGGGGGCGTGCTTGTCTTGCAGGATCCTGAAGATGGTGATGAAGGAGGAGGTGGCCACTGAGGGGTCAGTGGCCTCATACACAGCGGACCAGTCAGTAAGCCGAAGGTCAACCAGGAACTCCCAGGGGTTAAACCTGGAGTAGTTCCTGATGTGCAGGATTTTGTGGGGGATCTTGGGGGGGCGATTTTCCAGACACAGAAGACTGGAGAGTGGTCAGAGATAGAATACGGCAATGTACCTGCTGAGGAGATTCTATCCGGATGGTTGGACATGATCCAGTCCAGTAGGGTACCGGGGGAGCCGTTCGAGGACCGCCTGGTTGTATCCTGGATAAGCTGGGTCAGAGAGAAGGGTGCGAGTAGGGCCTCATATTGCTTCACACTGCCTCCAACCCAGTGGAGGTTGACATCCCCCAGGATAAGGAGTTCGTTGTCCCCAACACTGGGACCAACGGAGTCGAGGAGGTGGGACAGGCCGAGGAGCCCACCCTTGGGTGGGTTGTAGGTGCACACCAGATGCAGTTTCTTTGTGTTCCCAAGTAGGAGTAGCACGTGGAGTACCTCACACTGGGACTCAAGGGATTGGTGGAAGGCGACCGGGGAGACTTTGAGGTGACACTTGTGGTAAATCAATATGCCTCCCCCTCTTTTAACCCCCGCTCTGTCCAGTCGAGTAAACTCGTACCCAGGTAGACTACAGGCAGAGTCGGGGATCGAGGGTTTTAGCCAGGTCTCGGTCAGCCCGAGGATGTCGGGCTTGTAGAATGCCATCCACGCGACCAGTTCATCTCGGTTGTGTAGCAGGCTCCGAATGTTAAGGTGTGCAACTTTTAAGCCCTTGCCCATGCCCCATGCTACGGGGGTGTTCTGAGGGTTGTACGGTCCTGGGTTCAGTTCAATGTCACCCGCCAGAAGCAGTGTTGAGAGAAGGAGCCATTGGAGGTGCCACTTAGTGGGAGTTATACCGGCTAGGGAAATTATGGCCGGGGTGGGAGTCACGGCGGGAGCATGGGGCCCTGAAGAACAGGCGTGTGGGACAGCAATGAGGTGTCGAGGTCCAAGGAAGATTAGGGGAGATATCTATTAACTCCTGGAGAGGACCACCCCAAAGTGCCCCAAGTGATATGGGGGAAGGGGCTGCATGGAACAGGAGGACCCTAGGTCAGGACCTGCTGGGGCCAGCATCCTGTAGGGGCAGACAATACACCCGGGAGCAGTGTCGGGGATACCACAAATGTGCATGCAGGGCTGGAAAAATATCAACAAAGTACAGTCAGTAGAGAACAATATTGACAATGTTACGAGAAAAAAAAAAGTTGGCAGTACACAAGCAGTTGTAAAAACTTAAGCAAAAGACCAGTAGAACAGCGCAGTCAGGGGAGATAATCATGATGAGAGGCAGGTCAGTAGAAAGTGTTCATAATTCAGCACTGACTAGAGGGCTGAGCGTAGGGAGGAGCTGTACAGAGGAAGACTGTATAAGTGCCACCAGGAATGCAAGGGTGGACCGCCCCCCCAAGCTGATTGGGTGAAGGGCTTCAGGGCAGGCAGGGCCAAAACAGGCATATAAGATCCCCTACAAACACGGATGGGTGGGAGGGCTCATAAAACCTCTGCTAGTCGAGACAGGCTGCCGAGGAGGCCCACCGGAGCTGCAAAGCCCATGGCACCTCACACTCGGCTGACCACAAATTTTAGCGCGAGGGGGGGGACCTTCCAGCATCTGGTCACCCACACCTCCCCTCCAGCGTGAAAGCAGCGACTGCACTAGCAATAATTGAGTTGGGGCAAGCTCGCCCTATTGTACAGGTCGGGGCACATCGTCATAACAGCCAGGGGCCAATGGGGAGCTGCGGATGTTTCGGCACCAAAATTCAAACAGGAGCAAGAGTCAATGTCCTAGTGGTGAGCAGCAGGAAGGCAGCGGGGGACCCCGGTTAACTCACGGTCCGGCGAGGCGGCTCCGTGGCGTGGGGAACAGCAGGATACTCGGCTGGAGCTCAGTAGAGGTAGGAGGAGCTGGAAAAGTTTGTAGGAAGGACTCCCAGAGAAAAGTTTGTAGGCAGGTCTCCCAGAGAACAGCAGTGAGGTCAGGACCGAAAGAAACCTCTCGCTAGTCGAACGAGCTGCCGAGGAGGCCCGCTGGAGCTGCAAAGCCCACGGCACCTCACACTCGGCTGACTGCAAATTTTAGCGCGGTGGGGACCTTCCAGCATCTGGTCACCCACGCCTCCCCTCCAGCGTGAAAGCAGCGACTGTCACAGGCATTGCAAAGTGCCCCTATAGAGTGAGGGAGGGGAGCATTGCTGCTGCAGTTCAATGTGTTGTGAGAGACTGCTTGAGAAACTGCACCCCAGCACACTGGCAGCTTCAGAATGACCCATTTCCTGAGCCCCATACCTGCTGTGACAGAGTCCAGAGCCATGAGCTAAATTTGTGGCTGGCTGGGTTTGGTGACAGAAACATTGAGGATGACAGATGCAGGGGGTAGAAGGTAGTGATGAAATCAAGGTGAGATCACAGAGTATTGAGGGGATGAAGAGTGGAAAGAAAGTACTGTCCCACAGTTCATTCAGTTACCACACTTCAATCGCTATGACTCATATTAATAAACTTAAACCATGCATCACATCATCCCCCACCCTGTCACTTTCACACCCTTCAACCACCTTTCCATGTTCTCCCAACTATTACTTGTTTAAATACCCAGTCTCTCTACTTGTACAGTGCTAGGAGTGATAATTTACAAGAAACAGTCTGGGAGATAAAGAACTCTGAAGTGGAGAGTGGGGAGTGAAATGCTGTGGGTGAGGTGTGGCCAAGACTAAAATATTGTAATGATATTCATCATGATGCCTCTTAACACTGTTATTAATATTCTGATTTCTCTGTTGTTTATAGTAGAATTATAGATAGACATTTTTCTGTATATATATATACATATATATATATATATATATATATATATATATATGGGATACATGATGGGCAGGAGTGGGATATGGAAAATATTCTCACTCCTGCAGAGTGAGCTGTGTATTCTCACGAGTGCCGAAGGCAGGAGTGACAATATTTTCCATATCCCATGATCTGCCCATCATGTGTGTAATTTATACCACAGGGGTGAGAGCTTTAGGAAACTTTTTCTGATTCTGTGTGTTTCCTGCTCATTCTGTGTGTGCTGTCAGTGTGAGTGTGTGTGTGTTCTGAATGGACAGGAGTCAGAAAAACAGGTGAGTGTGTATTGAAAGCTAATTGAGTGAGTCAGAGGCTCAGTGAGAAAGACAAACTGCTGCAGGTAGCACTGAGAAACAGAAACTGCTTTGTAAAAGAGTTTCATTTAGAATTCTGGTTGTTATGAAGCTGAGATCAGCACAGTAATGGGCTAGGAATGTTAGAAACACAATGGGACATAGGTGAGAGTCTTTTGCAAAGCTAACTGAGTAAGTTGCAGCTTCAGTGAGAAAGAGAAACTGTTTTCTGAAGCAGTTTCCTTAAGAATGAAAGCTGCAGTGCATTTATCCTCACTCTGGTGACATCAGCAGAGTATGGATAAATGTCGATATCCTCACTCTGTTGATGTCATCAGGATTTTTCCTCACTGCAGTGGAAATAACACAGGATATTTTACTGAGAAAGCTCTCACCCCCGTGGTATATATATATATATATCCAATTTGTAACCAGGTCTTGGGTTGATGTTATTTTATTTATTAGTGCCTGGTGCCTCCATTTTGTAACCCATTACCTGGTGAGCCTGGGTTCAGGGAGAAAACATTCGCTTGGCATCAGGGCTAGGTTTGTACATCTGGACAGGGGCACCCAAGTAACTCCAGACACAGGAAGCAAGAACTGTAAATGTCCAAACCAGGAGGTGGATTCTAAAGTGGGGCTTTTATTCACTTACACACAGGAATACAAAGCAGGTTGGACCCCCACAGGGCTACACTCACTGGTGGTACAGAACTATAGATGCCAGAACACTTCTTCTTCATCACCACAACAACTTTTACCCTCAGGTTCAGAACACACTGGGCTCTCAGCCCGAACTTATACTCTCTCTCTCTCTCTATCCTGGATTCCCTGGCATGGCCCTTGGCCAGCACTGGCACACACTTTCCATTTGGCATGGACATTTCTGCTGGTAGCTCCCTCTACCACCCAAGAACACTTCCAAGCTCTAAGGGAAAACACATATCCTAATCCCACATCTGGGTACTTTCTACGAACACTGACCAAGTGCCCAGAAGAAAGCTATAGGTGCCCAAAGTGAGTCCTTGGAGGTAAATCTGGATTCTCCAGATGGGGGGGTCTCCCACCTTTTGTCCCCAAATTCATACCCAGCCATTCATTTGGAGTCAACACCTTTCCTTGTGATCCTCTCTGTTTGTAGAATGCTATCTCAAAATGTATGTCACATTAAACAATCTACAGTCTCTGGTAACTGGTGTCCTGACTTGTAATGTTCTTTAAGTGGCTATGTCCATCCCTGTAGACCCCCACTGATTAGATGCATTTCAAGCCATACACAAACTTAAGTACTGTACTTGGTTGTCCTTTCCTGACTCACAGTAGCAGATGCTTAACACAACAGTCTTGGCGAAACATGGGCTCTCTTGTACCATCTTGGTCCTTCTCGATCTCTCAGCAGCCTTTGACACTGTGGACCATGGGGTGCTTTTGGAGACTCTGCGGTTCCTTTGTGGACTGTCGGGTACAGTCCTCGAATGGTTTCAATCTTTCCTTGTAGGTAGGTCTCAGAGGGTAGTCACTGGAATTTATTCCTCTGATGCCCTCCCCCTATCCTGAGGGGTGCCACAGGGCTCCATATTGCTGCCCATGTTTTTCAGTGTATATGCTGCCATTGGGAGATATCATCAGACAATACGGCTTGAGTTTTCACTGCTATGCAGATGATACTCAGCTGTATATGTCTTTTGTGCCTGGAGAGGTTGATGCTGTTTCTATGCTAAATAGTTGCCTCTCCAAGATCAAATACTGGATGAATTTGAGCTGGCTGATATTGAATACGGATAAGACTGAGGTGTTGGTTGTGGATCCAGATCACCTGGGGGTGGGTTCTGAAGCTGGGCACATGTCAGGCCAATGGCTTGATGGTGTCCAGCTCACTACCTCAGACTGGGTGTGAAACCTAGGCATTATTTTTGATGACGGTCTGATCCTGAAATTTCAGGTGTCAGCTGCGGTTAAATCTTCATTTTACCATCTGAGGAATATCACCCGGTTGAAACTCCTGGTTCCTCCGGGTAACCTTCCAACATTGGTCCATGCCTAAATTACCACCTGTCTTGACCATTGCAATGCCCTCTACCTCAGGCTACCTGGGGTTGATATCCACTGCCTGCAGCTAGTGCAGAACGTTGTGGCCAGGCTGATGACTGGCACTTCTAGAGCCAGTCACATTACACCTGTGCTGCGTGAACTGCACTGGCTGCCAGCTCAGTGGCAGAACACCTATAAGGTAGGTTTGCTTACCTTTAAGGCCCTACATGAACAGGGACCCGACTACCTGAAAGATATCCTGACTCCCTACTCCCCCACTGGTCCTCTCTGATCCGACAACGAGGAATTGCTAGAGGTTCCCAGGGTTCATTTGAAAATGTCTGTGGCTCACGCTTCTTCATTTGTGGCATCAACCCTGTGGAACTCTCTACCTCGCTAGTTAAGAGAATGCCTGATCGTCAATAGTTTTAAAACTATGTTAAAAACGTATTTATTTTCTCAGGCTTACCCAGATTAATTTATATATTTATGCTTGATGTTTTATATGATTGTACAGTGCCGTGGTTTTGAAAGGCGCTTAACAAATAAAAAGTTATTGATTGACTGCAGAGCAGACTCACCCTGGTTCGCAGGTGCCTACAGGCTTCTCTCAGGAAAAACAACAAAATGTACTTCTCAATGCGTCAGCACAAATCTTCTCTAGGCAGCTTCTCTTCATCCAGCAAGGCTAGAAGAATTGCCCTTGAAGAGTTGGTCTTGTTCCCCCATCCCTCTCAGGGATGGGGCCCTGGAACAACTGGGGGATGGTCTCAACCACTTCAAAAAAGGTTTCTTCTGTGTCCTTTTCTAGGGCAAGAACACATCCCCACTACGGAGGTAGCTCTGGACAGAGCTAAGGGCTCTGAGGGACTGCCAACTAAAGTGCACCTCCTCCCTCCACTGAGTCTCTCACTAGACTGACTTTGAAAACCCCAACGTTCTAACCTAACTCCCAGCTGCAACATTCCACTGTGGCTTATGCTGCTGTGAGAATTCTATATGATGTCATCCCTCCAGCTCAGCTGAGACTGGGGACAGAGTGATACAGTGAGAAACCCATTTAACTGGTGTTTCACAAGCTGCCTTCCCTACCTGCCACTAGATCTAAGTGGGATTCTTGCAACCCCGGGTGACAGGGGGTTATACAACATTTTCATTTTTCCTTTTGCAATGAAATCTTGTAAAACATCAATACAAAATACTGTTTAAGGAAAAAGCAAATATACTGATTTAGAAACCTCAAACCTAAGGTTTTTGAGAACTGAGCATCAACTCTTTCTAATAGATATGAAACACTCCAACTAAGGGCAGAAATAATCTGAAGATTCAAGAGAAGAACCCGATTGTTCATCCATCCTCTCTTCGCAGCCTGACCCCCCATGTGCTTCTGAGATTGAAGAGATTACATCAGATACATCCAGTTAAAAAATTAAAATCTACAACTATAATTAAGAGAGGTAATTGGGGGGTGGAATTAAAACTCCTGAGTCCCCATCTTGTTTTATCTCTTTGTGTTTATGTATGCAATTGTCAGTGAAATCCAATGTAAATAGCATAAGGTGTTATAAAAAGGGGTTACTGCCTTTCTCATATTCAGTTATACAGCCCCAGTGTCATATTCCTGCAAGATACTAGGCTATATTTTATCTGAACTATCCATGGCAAAAAGAACTCCACATGCAGGGCCTTCTTTTTGGACTATAGGTAATGATTAGTGCTCAGGAGTAGGTAAACTTTTTAAGGAAATGGAGTTTTTTTTTTGCAACTTTCTTTACCCTCTTATCTCCTGTTCCTTAGACTTCCTCTCCAGTAGGACACTCGTAGTGGCTGTATCCTGCCCAGACTAAGGTCCTCCTGACTAGTTCTTCACTGGCCAGCACTCTCCCCCAACTCCGCTGACTGCCCTGCCCCCAGCTCTGAGTCCTCAGGGCTGGGACTGCCGTTAACTCCTGTGGTGCTCTATCTATAATCTAGAAGGGCTGCTGGGAGTGGAGGAGAGTCAGAGGCCAGCCAGTTTGAACCCGGCAGAGGGTGTGGTGTGTCATCCATGGGCCCCACCTTCACCTGTCTGGGTGCCGGAGTTTTTTCCTTTGTTCCAGTTCCCGGAGGCACACATGTGCAATGATGTCCAGGGCATGGCAGGCGCGCTCCTGCACCCACCTGCAGGAAGTCCGCTGTTGCCTCCATACCTCTATGTGTGACTGCTGCAAATGGTGATGCCCCCAGTCCACACTGGGAGTTGCAGAACAGCAGGAATCCCAGCTCTCCCACCTCTAGGAGAGGACAGCAATCCTCCGGATGCTCGATCCTCTCCTACCCCTGCTGACCCCCAATGACCCGAGCTTGTTCCCAAACCTGGGTCAACGGCATGGCTCAAGGTGTTTAGTTTAGTTTAGTTTAGTTTATTGTTCTAGGAATTACTACCTTTGAGCCAGAGGCTCTTTTACAAAGGTTCCACGTCAATTAGCTACAGTACAAAAGGTTACATAGATAACACAACAATTTGTGTTGTGTCAAGAGCAAGAAAACATATACAAATACATATCAAATCACTTGTGCAAAAGGACATGAGATATCAATAATCACATTATTATTACAAGAAAGAGGTCATGCCAGATTAGGAGAAACAAATAGGGAAAAGTCCAGAACAGAGAGGGTAAGTGAATGTGTGGGGAGCAGACAATAGCAGGAGAAAAGGTTTCCCAAACATGTCTTTGTCAAATAACGAACAGGGTGGGTAGTGAGAAAATAGGAGGTTTAATCAGGGCAGTCACAGGAGCTGGAGGTGGCAAGGTGAGAGAAAAGCCTTGATTTGAAAATACCTATAGAGGTGGAGGCAGTAATATGAGTTCTGAGGGCATTTAGCCAGCTGGGGGCACGACAGGCAAATGATCTTTGTCCCTGAGAAGTCTGGCATTGGGGGACTTGGAGAGGCTGGTATTCTGATCTTCTGGTAAAATGGGTGCTAGTGCTCGGTCATAACAGGTCTTGGATACAGGGTGGAGTGAGGCCCAGAGTGGATTTTTTTGCCATCAGGCAGGTCAGGTACTTTATCCAGTTTGAGAGTTGCAACCAACCTGAGTCAGCATAGAGTTCACATGTGTGGGTACGTCGATGTGCACCAGTGAACAGCTGACAGGCCTTATTTAGGGATGTTGTAATGCGACTAAGTGCTGTAGTAGTGGCAGATCCGTATATAACTAAGCCATAGTCAACGACTGAGATGATAGAAGATTGGATGGCAATCCTCAGTGCAGAATGGGTGAGAAGCTGTCGGTTCCGATACAGAATCCCAATTCGCTGATTAATAGTTTTTGCTGTACTATCAATGTGAGTTGCAAAGGTTAGGCCTTGATCAAAGTTGATTCCAAGATATTTGAAAATGGGCACTTGTTCAAGGGCATTTCCCAGGTATGTATTAATGGTGAGTGGGACTTGCCGTTTCTTGTTTTGCAGGTTAGAGAAGAGCATGGATTTAGTTTTTTTGTGGTTTAGAACCAGCTTATGTTCAAGGAACCACATCTCAACTGGAAAAAGCATGCTGAAGGTTGAGGTGTAAGAGGTTCAGATCTTTATGGTGGCAAGAATCACGGCATTGTCGGCATAGAGGATTATTTGTTCAGGGCGGATTTGGGGAGGAGTTTAGGAAAAGGCTGAATAGGAGGGGCCCAGGATGGATCCCTGGGGAACTCCTGGCTGAACCGGTTTTGAGTCTGAAAGAACTCCAGCTACTTTTACAGATTGAGCGCTGAGCAAGGTAATTTTTACCCAGCCACCAGGACCCTCACGAGAGCCCTAGGGATAGAAGTTGTTTGATAAGTAGGCCATGGTGAACTGTATCAAATGCCTTAGTTGAATCAATGTAGACTGCTCCAGTTAGGTTTCCTTTGTCCATGGCACTGTGGATTGCTCCTGAGAATTCAAGTAGGGCAGTCGATGTGCTGTGCCTTTCTCTAAATCCATGCTGCTGAGTGCATAGGATGTTGTGCTTTCCAGGTAGTCAGAAAGTTGGTCCGCCACCAAGCGTTCAAGGGCCTTAGAGAGGAGGTGGTAGTATTGATATGGGCGATAGTTACCAGGCAGTGACTTATCACCACTTTTGTGCACCGGAATGACAACTGCAGCCTTCCATTTCTGAGGGAATTGGCTGTAGCAGAGGGAGAGATTGAAAATTTTTGTGAGGGGGAGCAGTACTTCCTCCAGAGTGGCATCCAACACCTCAATCCTCAGTGCCACTGGGCCGGCTGAGGAAATGGAAAATGATATTATAAAATTAATAGATTTTACCACCAGGTAGAGCTTGCTAGATGTTAAGCTGCAAGATCAGGTAATGTGTTTTATTAATAAATTGCATGTCCCACAAACTAATGCAGAGAGAATATTACTTAAATGAATGCAGCCTTATTTTTTTTCCCTCTAAACCAGTAATATTATGGGAAGATTTCAACTGTAAGTGTCCTAGAATAGCAGGAAGATAGCCAGATAGGGCAACAAACAGATACTGGTACAGTACATTCATAGTAGGAAAATTGCTGGATACACCCCAGGCCAGTAGGAAGGCAGCATGCCCAAACAGAATCCCAGGTTCACAATCACATACATATGAATGGCTCCCTAACAGTGTGCATTTAGTTGTAAAACAAATGAAATGCAAAAAGAATGAAAAGTGTTGCTGAAAAGTTTTATATTCTGTTTTGCCTAAATTGTCATACCAGAGTAACCCGACACCCACTATTTGCTTGGGGCACTTTATAGTAAGAGGTAGCACAGCACTGACAGTCTGTCCTGGCTTACTTGCCACCCTTCATTCGCTTGAGGCCATCTAGCACTTCTCACATGGTTCCTCCTTCTTGGCCAGAATAGATACTGGCTGGGTACTCTGTTCCCTCCTAGCTTTTCCCTCTTATTACTGCCTGTATTCTGTCCTCCACCACCTCCCTCTGCTCATCTTATGCTCTGTCCTTTCACTCTCCCTCCTTGTAAAAGTCTGCAGTAAGCCAGTCTGCTTTCTGTATCTGTAACCTCTGTCTCCATATCAACTCATCCTCTCTTTCCTGTTGTCACACTTCTAAAAATTATTCCTGCAGCTAGTCACTTCTCCTGCACTACATTAATGGCATGTAGTTTCAGCTAATTATTAGTTCAGTGGGCTTGTGCAACTGGATGAGATGTATGTATGTGTGACTTTGATACATTGTGGTATTTTGCCTCTATATTCGTGGGATATACCACCCTGTAGGGGTATGAAGCAAGGAATCCTAGAGGAGAGTTCCCCCATAGGTGCCACAGGAATAATTCCATTGGCTAAAGGTAGCTTAGGAAGAAGTCCAAAAAGAATATCCAAAAGTGTGTCGAGCATTGAAGAGGCGAGAAATCAGAATATGTAGAGACCATAAAGTAAGGTGAGAGACGTAGATGGACAGGACAGGAGAAGAACGAGATATGATGAGGACTATCAATGAAATGAAAGCAGACAAGATGCAGAAGGGTGGACTTCCGAAGGAGAGAGATAACAGCCGGGGCCACTATCCAACTTCATCCAACAGCAGAACTAAACTGTGGAACCTAAGAAAACTTCAACCCTATCTTATATTATGACCATTGGCTAAGAGGAGAGGGGAAAACCCCCTTTGAGGAGGAACCCTCTGGGTATCCAAGGCCTAGGTCACCTTCCCTCTGGGCTGAAGTATGTTTTGATTAGTGATGGTTCAGCTACTGCAATTGAGAGTCTAGCTCAAGGGAGAAGGAAAATATTCAAATTTAGAGGAAACTCTTGCTCCGTCCTTCTAAATGGACAGCTATTGAGGGTTGTGAGTGATGTCTCTGCAACTAGATGGTCAAAAGCAAGAGAGGAGAGAGATGACTGCTGAGGCACTCAGCTGGCCTATGACAGCCTATGAAACAGACCAGGTGAACTAGAGGCGGTCTTGATGGAGAATAGCGTAGAGGGTGCCTTCGAACCCACTTGGGCAAGCAAAGAGGCTCTGATGATGAGAGCCCCACCACTCATAGCTGCAAGTCATAAATTCTACATTCAGAGGTGTCACCAAGATAAGGAAAGACTGAATGTCCACCCGGAATGAAGACACTCTCACTATGGGCCAGGGAGAAGGACCCCGCTCTGAGCTTTGCGTGCTCTAGATGCGGACTTTGTGGGTGCAGAGCAAGATCATTGGCAAAAGGCTAGCCCCAAGCCAAGGAACAATGGAAACGGAAGGCATGTCTCTAAATAGAGAGCAGTTTGGTGAGGTAGCATAAGACCCAATGAGAGGTATGTTCGATTAATCAATGTGAATGAGTAGACCCTGAGGTAGGACTGAGCAAAGAAGAACCAGACTCATGTCATGAGGAAGCTACCCATGACTGGTAACTATGGGAGTGTATGCCAACCAGGTCCATTGCGAGCCAAATTAGGAATGGATAGAATTGTATGAATGTAGGAGCGAGCGCGGCCAGGTGAAGTCAGCAGCCAACAGTGAGGTAGTCAGTACCAGGAGAACATCTGAGTAGGTTTGACTAGAATGAGGGAATAGGGTCGGAGGAGGAGGAGGAGGAGATGAGTAGCCAGTGTGATATGCAGGAGGGAATATTAGGTGATGTAAATGAGTAGGATATGGTGGTATAGCAGGATAGCAGCAGGACGGCAGGATAGGGCAGCCCCCAAATGAAAGGAGAGGTCAGAGAAGGAGAGGAATTGAGGGTGGAGGGAACAAGAGTGCCCACCATGGGGAAGCACAGTCAGGATGAAATTAAGGAAGTGCATCATGGTGTAACCAAGAGCAATGAGTGGCAAAGGCCTGAGGTAAAGATGAGTGATGGGGGAAGGGAAGAGGGACGGGCAAGTGGGGAGCTCACCAAGTAGAAGAAGGTCATGAAAGACCTGCAGTCAACTCAGGATAGAGTGGGTTGAACTAGAGTCTAGGAGAAGCAGCAGAGATAATAGATAACTATGATAGGAGAGCAGGAAACCCCCCAAAGAGACAAACAGAGCACAAAGCGCAGTGGAGGAGCAAAGTTCAGCTTGCCATGGTTGAGAAAGCTACTGAATGTCCAGGATAGGAAGTAATCATGTCAACAGGCAAAGGTGAAAAGCTGAAGGGGAAGAGGAAAGACCATGATCCGAGGCAGAGTCTCTGGAGCGATGAAGCGGAGCTGGATGCTGGGCGCGGTGGATGATGTCACACTCCAGAGCGCTGGCAGACTGACAGTACAGTCACCACTGGGGCAGCTGAGAATGCCCCCGTAAAAAGCAGACAGGACCAAGGAAGCACTAGGAATGGCAGCACGATGGTGGAGCTGAGCAATCGGTCTGGCAAGGCATAGGGCAAGCGACCTGGTGGTGCTGATGGTTGAGGCAATGGATGCCACACCTCATGCCACACCAGCGACCCAGGTTCGGGAATAAGCCTGGGATATCGGGGGTCAGCAGGGGAAGGAAAGGGCTGAGCATCCAGAGGACTGCTCTCGTCTCCTGGGGAGGGTGGTTCCTGTCTTCCGCTGTGAGTGCAGCTCCTGGTGGAGACTGGTGGTATCGCAACCTGCAGAGACACACTTCAGGGGTATGGAAGTTATGGCAGATGTCCAGCGCACAGGTGTGGAAGCATGCCCATCAAGCGCTGAATGTCACTGCATGTCCGAACCCTGGGGGAAAACATGGAAAAATACCCTGCATCCTGATAGGCAAAGAAGGGTATGGGGCCAGTCAACCAAGTCCAATGTTGGGTCTCACCGCTTGCACCTCTGCTCTCCTCCCTGCCTGGTCGCTCATCTGGATTATAAATAGAGCACCAGTAGGAGTGAGGCAGTCCCACCTCAGGGAGCTCAGAGCAGGGGGGTTGAGTGGTCGTGTAGAGGTTGGAGAGTAGTCCCCGAGAGGAGTATGAGATGAGGACTTCAGGTGGGCGGGAACATGGTGCAGCACAGAGAGACCCTCTGGGAAGAGTTGAGTAAGGCAGTGCATGAATAGAGTTTGAAAAAAAAAAAGGCAGAGGGCAAGAACTGAATTGCAGCCAGTAAGGCAGATTCCAATGGAAAGAAAAATGATAGAGGCTAGGGAGGCAAAAGAAAATGGCAGCAGGAGGCACCAAAGAGGAAGGAAGGAGTCGGGAAGGGAACAGACAGGGAGAAAAGAATGGGGGGTGAAGCTGCAAAAGGAAGGGTGCGCCGAGGAGGAAAACAAGAAATGGGCGAGTGGAGAGAGCAGCCGGAGGTGCAAAGAAAATGGGGAGCTCAGAGGGAAGGGAGGCGGTGCCTCCGGCTGCAATGAATTAAATGAATGAGGACTGGCCCAGAGGAGGGCATTTTAAGGCCTGGTTGGGGGAGTGGTTTGTTGTTCCATCCATTGAACTCTGGCCAGCCCTTAGCGATCAGTTTGTGTCTCTTGGGGGAATACTCGTTATTTTTTGCTTCACCACTATTTACCTGCCCAAGTGAAATGCAGAAACTAAGAATGAAAAGCCCCTCTTGATGTCAAACATTTGCCTTTTGCCTGACCTAGGAATATGTGCACAGTTTGTCACACACCAGAGAAACTGCAGAACACCCACTATTTTCTTGGGACACTGCTATTAAAGAAGTGGTGTGCAGTACTGACAGTGACTCTGGGCTTACTTGCCAGCAGACAGTCACACGGTATTTCCTCGGAGCAGACTAAGATTTCTGAATGCTTACCCGAGAAGCCATCCACAAGTCTACTGTCTGAGTCTGCTGGTAAGCCTCAGACTGTGCTGGGGGTGGGGTGTGGTGCTTGAAAAGCCCATGTCTGTGAAGCCAGAACAGGACGCTTACCTGAGAAGCCATCCACGAGTCTGCTGGTCTGAGTGTGCTGGTAAGCCTCTGCCTGTGACCATCCTTGCACCAGCACACAGATGAGTTTTAAGAACTGCTCCTGAACTGAACTGTTTGCGGCACTCGTTTTTCCTCTGAAAGAAATGTTCAGCATTCTGCCTGCTAGGAGGGAGGCTTGGCAGCAAGCCCAATCAGGAGAGACAGACTGTGCAGGGGTGGGGCACAGTGCTTGAAAGCCTTGCTGGCACACGGTGCCCTTGGTCATTGTTTTCTGCAGTTTTTTAGAGTGCTGATTGTTTTGCTAATAGTAAGCGCAATATTTTAATAATGTGGTTATTCTTGCTTTTAGGGCTGTTTATCATGAATCGGGGAACCTGGGTTGGAAATCGTGCAAATTGTTGGGAGGATGTACATTTCATTAATTGTAGTGGTTAACAGCAACCTGTTAAGTCTGTGTTCTTTCCGAATGCATACACCGAGCATGCAAATACATTTGAGGGGCACTCCAGTACTTTTTAGTGGAGTGTCGCATGTTCATGCATATACATTTTCCAGGACACAGCTGTGTATTAGCAGAACCCAACAAAATTTATTCAGAAAACATTTTATTTTTACTAGAAGGATTATTTTGTTATTATTGTGATCTTCAGGAAATGTACATTTAAATCCTGGTCCATTAACCCCCACAAAATAATTACTCTATTGAAGATTTTGGAGCTAGAAATAATGTTGGTATGTTATATTTAAATGTCAGGTGCTTTTTACCTAAATTGGATTACATAAGAGCTCAAATAGAATTAACCAAGCCAGATATATTTGCAGTATCTGAGACATGGTTAAATGCAAAGGTGAGGGACCCTGACGTTTGTATTGACAATTATAACACTTTTAGACAAGATAGAACTAAAAAAGGGGGTATGGTACTGGTATACTTAAGGGACCATTACAAAGGGCAAATAAAAATTGCAAAAAACAATTCCAGGGCAGTTGGATCTTTTAATTTGAAGTGTTCAGGGATCACCATTTTTATTTAGCCGTGTGTTATAGGTCCCCTTTAGCAAATTCTGCAACATTGCAGACTTTAAGCATGCTAATTGCTTCATATTTGGATAGTGAATTTGTGATTCTGGGAGACCTTAACTGGAATATGTTGATTCCTCAGCAGGAGTTAATTAATCTGTTAGCTACACTCAATTTAACTCAATTAATTGATTTACCTACCAGACCACACAAAAACAATGTGGAGAAAGACACACGCTTAGAAGACATTTTAACTAATAGGCCTCACAGGTAGATTTCTGCTGTTCAGGAGGTACACATTAGTGACTACAGTTATATTTCATGTATTAGGGACAGTAAAAAAGAACAAATACCATTAAGTACAATTACCATCAGATCATTTGAAACTTTCAATGATTGGCATTTGTAAGGCATGTAGCAGCTATAAATTGGAACCTGCTGTATGTATGTTCAGACATAGAATTCATATGGAACTTTTTTTAAAACATCTATGATGGAGGTCATAGACAGACATGCACCTCTTATCCAAAAAAATACAAAGAAAATAAAAACACTGTGGATCACTAAAAGTCTGAAACAGTTACTTAACCCATAAGTGAACTGTGGAATACAGCCATAAGAACTGCAAACATTTCAGATAGACTAGCATATAAAATATTTTGGAATAAGTGTGCAACTGAAGTAAGAAGGGTGAAGCAAGACTGTTATTTAAATTAGTTTTCAGATTCTACACATGATTCAAAAACAATCTGGAAGGCTATAGACTCAATAAAAGGGAAGCAGGCTCCTCCCACCTTACCAAAAACTTTAAACTATGAGGGGTAGCACATTTTTTAGTGCAGACGACCAGGTTGAAGCTTTAAATAAATTATTTTTGGATGTAGAGTGCACTTTTGAAAAAGAACATCTAATGCTAACTACACCACAGCTTGACTCATACTTTGTTAATTCCTTAGACAGACCACTTTTTTCCTTTAATGAAATCAGTGAGGGTGAAGTATTAAAACAGTTAAAAAAAACTTGATACTAGTAAAGGGGCTGGGTGTGACAGTACTCAACCTATTTTTATAAAGTAGCATCAATGATATTGGCAAAACACTTAGCATATCTTTTAATTTTTCACTTTCAGGTTCAGATTTACCTAAAGATTGGAAAACTGCATATATTATTCCTTTTTGTAAGGGTGGTGAGTGTACAGAACCTAATTCTTACACACCAATTTCAATACTAGCAACACGTGTTAAGGTTTTGGAAAAAATATTACATAATCAACTATCCCAATATTTTGCTAGATTTAATGTAATTTAACATCTTAAATCTGGGTTCAAAATGGGCAATAACACTACTTATGTCATTTCTAAGGTGGTGGATGATGTATTTTTTTTATTTTTTTATTTAAAAATGTGGTGACTGGGAAAGGCACACTGAGCCGAGGCTCATTTCCAGGTGCAACCTGGGTACAGAGGTATACACAGAAGTTATCCAGAGGAAATAAGTACAACAAAATTCAATCCATTACAGACAGGATTGCACAAAGAGTTCTGGACTACAGGCAGTAGATATAAGCATGCAGAGCTTACAATAGAAGCATTTGTCTTACAATAAGGTATATTCAGATGCAGAAGTAGCATAGTAGAGATTTAGGAATTAGAAATAACCTGAAATATAACATAGGCAGTGTATTTGACCAACTGAGGCTTCAATGAAGCGGGAGTTAGTCCCGTGTAGGGGTGGGTCCCAGAACGCACCTTAGGCAAGGTGTGGTTGGGAGGAGTCTGAGGAGTTGCCTAATTGCTGGGAGGGAGAAGGCCTGCCAAAAGGTGGGTGACAGGTTGTACCATAGGAAGGGAAGGCTGTATGAAAAGACGGCTTGACTGGAGTCAGAGTGAGGGTGAGGGAGGTTGAAAGTGTGGGCATCCCTGTGGCTGAGGGAGTAGCCTAGGGAGTTAGCTGGTGCAAGGTGGGAAGTGAGGTAGGGAGGTAGGGAACCCAACCAGTATTTAGCTATGAGGGAGGTGCTATGGATGGTTCTCCTGTGGGAGAGTAAGACCAAGGAGAGAGTGGAGTATAGGGGGCAATGATGAGTAAGTGGAGGGGAGTTGGTGGCAAAACGACAGAATGCGTTTTGTAGGATGTCATATTTGGAGAGGGATGAGGTTGGTTCTGTGCAATGTATGATGTCTGCATAGTCTAATATTGGTAGGATAGTTTTATGCATGATTTCGCTGAGGGCGGGAAGGGGAAGACTGTCTTTGTGGCGATAGAGGATGGCAAGTTTGGGCCAGAGTTTGGAGCAGACGGTCTCTATGTGAGTAGAAAAATTTAGGTGGCTGTCGAGCCAGACACCTAGGTATTTGAAAGTAGGGACTAGGTCAAAGGGAGAGCCATCCAGGGTGGAAAGGGCATCCCATGATAATAGCGACTATATAATCGTGATCGTTAAAAAGGTGACTAAAAAATAGCGATCCCTTGAATGGCGACTAGACACAAAAGCGCATAGCATGTTACAGCGACTACTACTGCGATTAGCGCAACAACAATCGCGACTGTCTAATAAGCAAAAAATGCACAACAGCGCATAACACGTTACGTTATTATACACTATTAAGATGGCTCGCTAACTTGCCATTGTCCCTACGGCTGACTCCCAAACACAATTCCTAATTGCCTTTGCACTGTGGCCATTTGTGCTCCAGACAGCAGCACTCCTTACCACTAATGGGGTTGATACTTTTGTAGTGGTCCCAAGGATCAGGAAGCCTTCTGTGATCAGTTACTGATTGATGGCTTTAGATGAGGAGGTGCATTCTGTGGTAAGGGCCCTCTTCAGCTTGATTAAGTCCTGTTGACCCCATAGAGAGATCTCCAGCCACGCTTAGCACAGATCAGGTAGGGAGCAAGTTATAGCGTTCTTTTATTCCCAGCATACTCCTTACAAGTCCAAGAAGGCTTCTGAGAATGGTCGCTGATTGGTGGCTTTAGAAGAGGAGGTGTGGCTTTGAGTGGGGATTGGTGGGTGCTGGTAGCTGGAGATGTGGCTTCTGAGAAGATCAGGAAGGCTTTCTGACAATAGTAGTTGTGGGGAAAGGGTGCTCTTCAGTGGGCTTAAGCCATCTTTACCCTGTAGAGAGAGAGAGATCTGGCAGTGTTCAGCACAGAGCAGGTTATGCTTTGTGATTTATTTTTGGATTGAAGCCTTCTTTGTATGTCACTGCTGGTGCTGTTTTCGACTTGCATCCATCTGCCCTTAGCTGTGTGCAGGGAGCCAGTGCTCTTGTTCTCTCTCTCTCTCTCTCTCTCGCTCTCTCTCATTAGGCTTTAGAAGCCTGCAAAAATGTAATTTAGTTATCCTTTAAATTATTTTTCAATTGTGCACCTCTACCACCACCATCAAAATTATCTTGTCATCACAAACCTAGAAAAGATAAACAAAGAATTCCAAAAAAGCTACAGTCCGTGTTAAAAAAACAACTTTTTAAAGTACAAGCAATTAAAACTCATTAAAATAATTAGTAAAAAATAACAATGGAAACAAGGCAATTCCTGTAAGAAACTCAAACAGACAGACCTTCCGTGACTGCATGGCACTATTTTTACGGTTTAGCTAAAATCGCAATGCTATTATGATGGCTCGATAACTTGCCATTCGCGGTTTTGAATTTGCCATTGTTTCTGGTGCTATTTTGCAGTCGCGATTTTAACATGGAACCGTGGAAAGTATTTACATCCTTCGACAAAGGCGAAGATGTTCCATCCCTATTTTTAGACCTATTGAAGGCATTTGACACTGTCCATCACACAATATTACTTAATCAGTTGAAATCAGCCAGACTTGTCTATTCAGCTTTGTCCTGGGTCAGTTCATATCTGTCTCAGAGGTTACAGTGTGTAAGGGTGGGGTAAGCCTGATCAGGAACTGCATCAATAAACACAGGGGTTTCTCAAGGATCTGTATTAGGTCCTCTGTTGTTTCTATTACATATAAATGATCTTCCAAAACACTGTTCTATTGATGCTAGTATTTTTCTTTACACAGATGATACCATTATGTACATCCAACATAAGAATATAAACCTGGCTATAGAAACATTGTAAAAAGACTTTCTTGCTGTATGAATTTTAAAACTGCCACAATAAGAAACAAGCATTTGTCAATGCCGAATGTTGATTGCGTTGGTCTGTTGAGCTCACAAAGTGGCCCTGTGTCACTGGCTCAGTGTGTTTGTCCCGGTGCTGCAGGCTGCTCTTTCAGACTGGGCTGCTGCCTGTGTTGGCATCTTGTTCTGCTGAGGAAGAAATCCGCAGCTGTCCCGACAGAGCTCCATTGTGATGGCTCACTCCCCCTCTGTCACTTGCTCATTCTGTGTCTCCTGGCACTGCAGGCTGCCGTTTTGTACTGGGCTTCTGCCCGTGTTGGTGGCTTTTTCTACCCACAAAGAAATCCACAGCTGTCCTGACAGAGCTCCATTGAGGTTGCTCAGTCCCCCTGTCTCACTCAGTCATTTTGGCTTTCCTGACGCTGCAAGCTGCCCTTTTGTACTGGGCTCCTGCCTCTGTTGGTGCCTTTTTCTGCCCACAAAGAAATCTGCAGCAGTCCCGGAAAAGCTCCGTTGAGATTGCTCACTCCCCTTCTCTCACTCGCTTATTCTGTTCTGCCGGCGCTGAAGACTGTCCTTTTCTACTGGGCTTCTGTCTGTGTTGCTACCTTCTTATGCCCACAAAGAAATCTGCAGCAGTTACAATACAGCTCTGTTGAACTCACTCACTCACTCATTCTGGTTTTCCTGCCACTGCAGGCTGCCCTTTTGTACTGGGCCCCTGCACGAATTGATGCCTTTTTCTGCCCACAAAGAAATCTGCAGCAGTCCCAACAGAGCCCCATTGAGCTCACTGACTCCCCCTCCCTCACTCGCTCATTCTGTGTCTCCTGGTGCTGCAGGCTGCCCTTTTGTACTGGGCTCCTGCCTGCATTGGTGGCTTTTTCTGGCCAGAAAGAAATCTGAAGCAGTCCCAGCACAGCTCCACTGAGCTCGCTCACTCCCCCTCTGTCACTCTCGCATTCCGTTTCTGGCGGCGCTGCAAGCTGGCCTTTTGTACTAGGCTCCTGCGTGCATTGCCGCATTTTCTGCCCACAAAGAAATCTGCAGCAGTCACACTAGAGCTCCGTTGAACTCGCTCACTACTGCTCTGTCAGTTTCTCATTCTGTTTCTCTTGGCGCCACAAACTGCGCTTTTCTGTGGAGCTCCTGACTGCATTGGCACCTTTGTCTGTCCACAAAGAAATCTGTAGCTGTCCCGACAGAGCTCCGTTGAGGTCGCTCAGTCTCTCTCTCTCATCACCCATTCTGTTTGTCCTGGCACTGCAAGCTGCCCTTTTGTAGGGGGCTCCTGCCTGCATTGGTGCCTTTTTCTGCCCACAAGAATTCCCAGCAGTCCTGATAGAGCTACATTGAGCTCACTAAGTCCCCTTGTCTCACTCACTCGTACTGTTTCTCCCACCGCTGCAGGCTGGCCTTTTGTACTGGGCCCCTGCCTGTATTGAAGCCTTTTTCTGCCCACAAAGAAATCCGCAGCAATCCTGACAGCGCTTCGGTGAGTTCGCTCACTCCCACTCGCACTCTGGTTGTGTTTCTCCCAGTGCTGCAGGCTGCCCTTTTGTACTGGGCTCTTGTGTTGGGGCCTTTGTCTGAACACAAACAAATCCACAGCAGTCCCAACAGAGCTCAGTTGAGCTCGATCACTCCCCCCCTCCCACTCGGTCGATCTTAATCTGTGCCAAACACTGATTTCTCAGAGTGACCGTGCTATTGTCCAGCAGAAGTGCAAAAGCATATTTTAGCCAGGATGTGAAAAATGACAGCTGTAGTGATCATAAGGAGTTGTGAAAAAATGCCACTGTTGAAAATCTGGCGTGACAGTATTACAAATTTGCGAAGTTACAAGAGTGCGTGGAAACAGTTCAGCGCACGCTTGTAACACAGTCATGTCATGGACTTTCGTCACCAAATTTTCAACATAGGGTTTTAGGACCTCTGCTCATGAACAGTGCCAATGTCATTTTCTTAATCTGTCCCGAACACTGATTTCCCACAGTGACCACGTTATTCTGCACCGGAACTGTGAAAACATATTTCAGTCAGGATGTAAAAAATGACAGCTGTACTGCTTATAAGGAGGTGTGAAAAAATGGCACTGTTGAAAATCTGGTGTGACAATATTACAAATCCCGTTGAGCTCACTGACTCCCCCTCCCTCACTCGCTCGTTCTGTGTCTCCTAGTGCTGCAGGCTGCCCTTTTGTACTGGGCTCCTGCATGCATTGGCTGCTTTTTCTGGCCAGAAAGAAATCTGAAGCAGTCCCAACACAGCTCCACTGAGCTTGCTCACTCCCCCTCTGTCACTCTCGCATTCCGTTCCTGGTGGCACTGCAAGCTGGCCTTTTATACTGGGCTCCTGCCTGCATTGCCACATTTTCTGCCCACAAAGAAATCTGCAGCAGTCACACTAGAGCTCCGTTGAGCTCGGTCACTACTGGTCTGTCACTCGCTCATTCTGTTTCTCTTGGCGCCTCAGACTGCGCTTTTCTATGGGGCTCCTGGCTGCATTGGCATCTTTGTCTGTCCACAAAGAAATCCGCAGCTCTCCTGACAGAGCTCCGTTGAGGTCGCTCAGTCTTCCTCTCTCATCACTCATCGCTCATTCTGTTTGTCCTGGCGCTGCAAGCTGCCCTTTTGTACGGGGCTCCTGCCTGCACTGGCACCTCTTTCTACCCACAAAGAAATCCCATCAGTCTTGATAGAGCTCTGTTGAGCTCACTAAGTTCCCCTTGTGTCACTCGCTCGCACTATTTCTCCCACCGCTGCAGGCTGGCCTTTTGTACTGGGCCCCTGCCTGCATTGATGCCTTTTTCTGCCCACAAATAAATCCGCAGCAGTCCTGACAGCGCTTCGGTGAGTTCACTCACTCTCCCCCACTCGCGCTCTTGTTCTGTTTCTCCCAGTGCTGCAGGCTGCCCTTTTCTACTGGGCTCTTGTGTTGGGGCCTTTGTCTGAACACAAACAAATCTGCAGCAGTCCAGACAGAACTCAGTTGAGTTCCGTCACTCCCCCCCTCATTCGGTCGATCTTAATCTGTCACAAACACTGATGTCCCAGAGTGACCGTGCTATTGTCTGGCAGAAGTGCAAAAACATATTGTAGCCAGGATGTGAAAAATGACAGCTGTAGTGTTCATAAGGAGTTGTGAAAAAATGCCACTGTTGAAAATGTGGCGTGACAGTATTACAAATTTGCAAAGTTACAAGGGTGTGTGGAAACGCACGCTTGTAACACAGTCATGTTATAGACTTTCATCACCAAATTTTCAAGATGGGGATTTTTGGACCTCTGCTCATGAACAGTGCCACTGTCATTTTCTGAATCTGTCCCGAACACTGATTTCCCACAGTGACCACATTATTCTGCGCCGGAACTGTGAAAACACATTTCGGTCAGGATGTGAAAAATGGCAGCTGTACTGCTTATAAAGAGGTAAAAAAAAATGGCACTGTTGAAAATCTGGTGTGACAATATTACAAATCTGCAAAGTTACAAGGGTGCATGGAAAGTGCGCAATGCACACTTGTAACACAGTCAATTGATGGCTATCATCACCAAAATTTCAACATAGGCATTTTAGGACCTCTGCTCATTAACAGTATCATTGTCATTTTCTTAATCTGTCCCGAACAGTGATTTCCCACAGCGACCGCTCTATTCTGCACCAGAAGTGTGAAAACACAATTCAGCCAGGATGGGAAAAATGACAACTGTACTGTTCATAAGTAGGTCTGGGAAAATGGCAATGTTGAAAATCTGCAGTGAAAATATTATAGATTCGCGAAGTTATGACCGTGCATGCCAACTGCACAATGCACGCTCATAACACAGTCAGTTATGGACTATCATTACCAAATTTTCAACATAGGCATTTTAGGACCTCTGCTCATGAACAGTGTCACTGTCATTTTCTTAATCTGTCCTGAACACTGATTTCCCACAGTGACCACACTATTCTGCACTGGAAGTGTGAAAACACATTTTGGCCAGGATGTGAACAATGACAGCTGTACTGCTCACAAGGAGGTGTGATAAAATGTCAATGTTGAAAATCTGGTGTGAAAATATTGTAAATTCATGAAGTTAGAGTGTACACTTAACTGCATAGCTGCAGCCTGAAACAGTCATTTTTGGATTTTCCTCCAAATTTGCAACATAGGCTTTTTGAGATCCCACCTCATGAACACTGGCACTGTCCTGTCATTGATCAGCCCCGATGGGTGATTCCGCATAGCGACCGTGAAACCACCTTTCGGAGGCGATTAATGCCATGACAGTTCAAGAATTCATGAGGAGGGGTCCCAAAACCCCATGTTGAAAATTTGGTGAAAAAAGTCCCAAAAATGCCCAAGATATGCACTAAAGTTGAAAAAACCCTATTTATTAGATTATACAGCTTACCGGCATTTCCTCAGTTCGCGGTCGGCTTTGAAGAGTGCAGATGTGTTCCTGGTCCACCGAAGATCATCGCACTGGATTCCGGAGGTAAGTATGGGGTGAGGGGGGGTGTGGGGAGGCAGGGTGCACAGTGGGTGAGTGCGGGTTGTGGGAGGGGGACCTGGGAGAGCTCCAAGGGACCATTTCCTTCTTTGCAGGTGGAAAAAAAAATAAGACATCAGGGGACCGTTTTCTTGTTTAACAGGTGTTTTCGCACTCTGGGGTGGGCTTCCAGCGTGCCACCTGTGTGGGTGAGTGGATGCATTAGCCAATGGGGGATTGGGCACCCCCGTCGGCAAACAAGGACAGGGGAGGGGAGCTGCAGGAGCCGAGGGGGATTGGGCACCCCCTCGGCTATAGAAACAGAAGGGGGGTATCATGATGCCGACGGGGATTGGGCACCCCATTGGCAGGAACAAAAGGGGGGGTATCATGATGCCGAAGGAGATTGGGCACCCCCGTCGGCAGGAACAAAAGGCGGGGGGTATCATTATGCCAACGGGGATTGGGCACCCCGTCGGCAGGAACAAAAGGGGGAGTTACAGAATGCCGATGGAGAGTGGGCTCCCCTGTCGGCAACAAGTAAACACGGTGGGGGGGAGGGGGTTATATTGTTTGTGAACACAGCAGCAAGCCGCAGCCATGTTCACAAACAATATCAGGGGGTTTCACATCCCACCCTGCAATGACGGGTTGCTCCCTCATTGCAGCAGATGGCTGACGCTGCAATGACGAGGCTACTTTTTTAGAAGGTTGTGGCATGCTGGCTGAACTAGTGTCAGCAGCAGCGTGCCACAGCATTGGGGGATGGGGGACAAGCCTCTGCAGGCTGTGGGGGCATTGGGCACAACAGTGCCACATCTCCACAACCTGCTTGTGGAGAAAGCTGACGCAATATGTTTCTTGCACATGCGCGCAATCAACATAAAAAATAATTCCTTTTTATGGGATGTCACCAAGATGTCAACTACTGGCATGCTGCCTTCTGGCACACACTTCCTGCCAACTGCCCAGATCACACTGGTATATCACATCTCAGGATGACACACAAAGAGGCCATTTCAGGACTCAAGAGGAGGAGGAGGAGGATGGAACTGTAGCAACATGGGGGAATGTGAAGAGTTTCAATTTGAAACTGCCATAAAAGGAAAAAAATATTTTTTTTACATTTTTATATGGGATGTTACCAAGGTGTCAGCAACCTGGAGCCAGGCACTGGCATTCTGCCAGCTGGCACACACTTGCTGCCCACTGCCCAGATCTTAAATAAAAGTAATGCAGCCCCCCCAAAAAAATCACGTCTCAGGCTTCTAGCAGGAGCTTCAGTCATCTGTTTGCATGCCCTGCTGAAATACTAGTTCTTCGATGAAAAACCAAAAATGCATGCTGCATTGCTGAGATTAGGCAACAAGTGGGTACTGACAGACTGCCACTCATACCCCATCTTCCTACTGCCCAGTGCCAGGACACTCCTCCAGAGTCACGTAATTTTCCTTTGAGTTCTCTCAGACAAGTCCTTGATCCCAGAGGCCTGCTGCTTTGAACACTGCTCAGCCCGACTGCTGACTTTCATTGTTTTGTTTTTTCTTTTTTCCTTCTACATATCTCCTCTTCAGCAGCCCTGCTGTTTACAGGACTAGTATAGGTAGAACTTTTGAAGATTTTCTTTTTCCTTTTTGAAGAATTTCCTAGCTTATCTAACTAGAATTGAACCACGACCCTGCCTGAGCTACATAACATTACAGCCTGATGAAGTACAAGTCAGCATTTATGCTAGCTCATGTTGCTGGGCTGAGTCAAGCCCCAATGAGGCCGTGACTCACACTGTGCCCTAGTTAAGTGTTTTAGGTCAAACTGCAGTTCGCAGATTAGCTGGTTCACCTGGTCTGCACTATTTGGACCAAGGTGAGCCAATCAAACCAAAAGTCCACCTGGATCCCCTGGAGATTTGCCACAGTCCAAAAGAATCAAACACTTGAAATTTGAGTTGTTTGATTCTTTTGTAGAACTTGAACCTGCAGCCTGAATCAAAAATATGAAAACCAGATGTTAGGGAATTTTGAACCATAACTCCCGCACCCCCGTGCACTATCCCCAATAACTCCACTGAATTGAATGGCAAAGCACAATCCCAATCTAGATTAGCACATGCTGCTACTGCTGAAGTTGTCCCCCACCCTCCTCTCCCCATGCCTTAGTGAATGCTGCTGTTTTTGACAGAAGAGCTTTGGTTTCAGAGTAAGATACAGCAGTCTAGAATGACAGATTTTTTTACTGATAAATCACTTCTATCTCAGCAGGAGTCAGCACCTGTTTGGATTAAGCAAACAGATACTTTATTACTGTGTGTTTCTCTGAGGAAGGGGGCTGCATCAGCTTAATTTGCTGAGTCAGAACAGAGGGTGAATCTAATTGGGGGTGTGGTTTAGCAGTTTAGCAGTACAAATGCAGCTGTCTCCAATTTCAGCTTCCTGCTGTTTTTGACAGAAGACCTTTGGTTTCAGAGCAAGATATAGCAGTCTAGAACTACAGATGTTTTACTAATTGCCCTCCTTCCCACCCAAAGCCAGTTCTACTTTTATAGCCACTGGATTTGACTGACAACAGAAACTTCCTGTTTGGCAGTAGGAAGGGAAGGATCACTGAGACACATTAGTTTCATCAACCTTGAAGGAACCTAAAAAATAACTCTTTCTGCCCCCCCCCCGGCTGCTGGAGGTCTGAATCCAAGCACAGAAGAAGGAGACTACTTAAGACTACAGGAAGTTCCTGTTCCAGAACGAGGAAGGGTGATAGTTGTAAGGGCACATAGGCAGTAGGAAAGTAAGTGTAAAAATACATAGAGGGAGGAGACAGTAAGCATACAGAGCAGCAGGAGAGGGGACACAAAATAAGTCAAGATGGGAGTGGTGCAGTGCATTGGCTGTGGGGCTGCAGTGTTCTATCTCCAGGTTGACCTGGCTAGGATTTGTGAAACCTCTTCCCTACCCAGGGACCACCAGGGATACCACCATTACCTCAGAGGTTGCCAAGAAAGAGGAGCGGTTGGACCAAGGTGGGCTCAGGGAGGGAGACGGTGGTGGAACAGAGGTACATCCCTCCAGTTGTACCTGTCCACAATTCATATGCTGTTCTGGCAAAGACTGATTCCTCTATGGAGGCACCTGCAGTGGAGACCAAGGAGAATGCAGGGAACCTCCATAAAGGAGACCCACAGGAGGGTGGCATGAGACCCCACAGGGGAAAAAAACAACTCCTGGTGTGGGACTCAATCATTGGGGGTAGAAGTGGGGGAGGAAGGGGATAGGGAGGTAAGGTGCTTGCCTGGCGCCACAGCTCAGAAGGACAGGAGGTGAATCCTCAGGATTCGTGAGAGCAGCTGCATGAGGGAGGGAGGGAGCTGGATGTCATTGTCCACTTAGGGACAAATGACCTGGCTGTGAATGGGATCAGAGTGGTGCAAGAGGAGTTTGTGGAGTTGGGGAGAGGCCTTAGACAAGTAGTATGTATGGTAACCTTCTTGGAGGTGCTGCCTGTCTATGGCAAGGATGATGCTAGGGTATTTCACACCATGGGATTCAATAAATGGTTGAAAAACTGGTGTGGATCTCAGGGTTTTGGCTTCACTGGGGACTGGGGAGCCATCTGGAGGGATGCAGACTTATACTGGCATGATGGTCTGCATCTGTCCGGGGGGGCTAGCGTCCTAATTGACAGGTTTAAATGCTTCATTGACAAGCATTTAAACTAGCCAAGGAGGGAGACACTGAAAAGGAGCTGGGAAATTCCAGTCTCCCCCCACAAAACACAGTAGTTAGAGAGGTAAACACCAAGGTAAAGAAGTCAGTAGGGAGAAGGACAGGGATAAATGCAGAAAAAGGCGGTAAGGACAGGGATGGGGCTAAATGGGGTAAGGCTATAAAAAATAAATGGAAGGTGATGAATACCAATGCCCGCTGTCTGTGCAACAAGCTCTCTGAACTAGTGGCCTTGATGGAAGAGGGATGCCTGGATATTGTGGCAGTCACTGAAACATGGTACACAGAGAACCATGACTGGAATGTCAACATACACAGTCTACAGGAGGGACAGAGTGGGTAAAAGAGGAGGAGGAGTAGCTCTCTATATAAGGGAAGGGATTAAAGCAACAGAACTCAAGAGTAAACAGGAAGTTGATGAGTCACTATGGGTCACCCTGGAGACAGGAAATGGCACCACAATCCGCATGGGGGTTGTGTACAGACCCCCATCTCAGGAGGAGGAAATGGACAAGGAAATGATAGAAGGCATCCTTAAAATGGCAGAAAAAAGGGAGATATTGTTGATGGGGACCGGAATATGCCAGATGTTGACTGGAGTACCTTTGCTGCAGGCACATCCAAGAGCAGGGTCATTCTTGATGCCCTACAGGGGGCATGCCTCAGACAGTTAGTATTGGAACCCACTCAGGAGGGAGCAATCTTAGACCTGGTACTCTCAAATTGGGAAGGAGAAAGGATCTGAGATTTAGAAGTGGGTAGCCATCTGGGAACAAGTGACTACCAAACAGTGTGGTTCACAATAAACACAGCCATAGAGTCAAGCCATACAAAAACAGGAGTATTGGACTTTAGGAAGGCTGACTTTGGGAAAATGAGAGAGTGCCTCAGAAAAGCACTAGCAAACAGGCAAGAAGGAGGGGGTGGAAGAACAATGGGGAATAATCAAAACAGCCGTCGCAGAGGCAACAAGCCTTTGTGTGAAGCAATTCAACAAAACAAAATGAAGAAAAAAAAAAAACACTATGGTTCTCAAAAGAGGTGGCAGGGATGGTTAAGGAGAAAAGAATAGCATTCAGGAAATTTAAGGAAACACAGAAGGAGCAGGACAGAGAACTTTATCAGTTAAAGCAGAAAGAGGCAAGAAAGGCAGTCAGAAGAGCAAAGGCACAAACTGAGGAAAAGATAGCCAACTCTGTTAAGAAGGGGGATAAAACCTTTTATAGGTACATTAGGGAGCAAAGAAAGAGCAAGGGAGGGATACAGAGACTTAATAAAGGGGAGGGAATGTGGGCAGAGGGTGAATATTTCTGCTCAGTATTCACAACGGAAGGGGAGGAGGAGGAGGTACCTAAACCAAACAAGGGAGAAACTCTGAATAGGAGGGTCGATACCAGTCCATTCACAGAAGAAAGGGTTTTGAAAGAACTCTTGAAACTGAGGGTGGACAAAGCAATGGAGCCGGATAGGATTCCCCCAAGAATTCTAAAAGAACTAAGAGTAGAACTAGTAACACCACTGACTACTCTATATAACAAATCATGGGAGGATGGGGTGGTACCTGAGGACTGGAGGAGGGCAAATGTGATTCCACTTCACAAAAGTGGGAGCAGGGTAGAGGTAGGAAACTACAGACCAGTTAGTTTGACTTCAGTGGTAGGGAAATGATGGAATCACTTCTGAAGGAAATAATTGTTGAGTACCTAGAGGCCAGTGGGGCACAGGACCCAAGGCAGCATGGTTTCACAGCAGGAAGGTCATGTCAGACAAACCTAATAGATTTCTTTGACTGGGTGACCAAAGTAGTAGACCAGGGAGGGGCTGTGGATATGGCCTACCTAGATTTTATCAAGGCATTTGACACAGTCTCACACAAAAGATTAATATACAAGTTAGCCAGCCTTGGAGTGTGTCCCAAGGTGGTAGCCTGGATAAAAACTGGCAGGACAACAGGACACAAAGGGTAATAGTAAACAGAGTCCACAGTGAAGAAAGGAAGGTAACTAGCGGGGTACCACAGGTTTTGGTACTGGGACTGGTCCTCTTTAATGTCTTTATAAGTGACATTGGAGAGCACCTGGAAGGAAAGGTATGTCTCTTTGCAGATGACACAAAGATCTGCAACAGGGTTGATGCACAAGGTGGAGTGGAAAGAATGAAAAGGGACTTGGCAAGGTTGGAGGAATGGTCAAATATGTGGCAGCTCAGATTCAATACAAAGAAGTGCAGGTAATGCATCTGGGAAATAAAACCCCAGGAAGAGTACACAATGGGGGTGAGTTAATACAACAACAAAAATCAAAAGAGATCTAGGAGTAATTATATCAGATGACCTAAAGGTGGGCAAGCAATGTGAGAAGGCAGTAAGGAGGGCCGGGGGGATACTGGGATGCATAGGGAGAGGCATCAACAGTAGAAAACAGGAAGTTGTTATCCCTCTGTACAGACAGTTAGCGAGACCCCATCTGGAGTATTGCATGCAATTCTGGAGACCCCATCTCTGCAAAGACATAGACAGAGTGGAGGCTGTTAAGAGGACGGCAACCAAAATGGTGCAGGGTCTGCACCAGAAGACATATGAGGAGAGACTAAAACAACTTAATATGTATACCCTTGAGGAAAGGAGGGAGGGGGGGACATGATGGAAACTTTCAGGTATCTCAAAGGAATTAACAAAGTACAAGAGGGTAGCATCTTTCAGAAGGAGAGATAGAAACATAGAAACATAGAAACATAGAATTTGACGGCAGATAAGGACCGCTTGGCCCACCCAGTCTGCCCATTTCCCTACCTGATGGATAAGCTGCAGATCCTAGTTAACCAGCAGCCTACTTCTTCTACCCCACCCCTAGAATTGCCTTATGACTGTCCCATGCATGCTTGAATTCCACCACTGTTTTTGACTCACAACCTCCTCTGGAAGGTTGTTCCATACATCCACAACCTCTCTGTGAAAAATACTTCTTAAATTACCTCTGAGCCCCCCTTCTATCTTCAAATTGTGCCCCTTGTTCTTATACACCTCTTTTTTGAAAGATGCTACCCTCTTGGACTTTGTTGATTCCCTTGAGGTACTTGAAAGTTTATATCATGTCCCCTCTCCTCCTTTCCTCGAGGCTATACATATTAAGCCCTTAAGTCTCACTTCATATGTCTTCCGTGCAGACCCTGCACCATTTAGTTGCCCTCCTCTGGACAGCTTCCATCCTGTCTATGTCTTTGCGGAGATTGGGTCTCCAGAACTGTACGCAGTACTCCAGATGTGGTCTCACCAGCTCTCTGTACAGAGGGATAATAACGTCTTGTTTTCTGCTGGTGAAGCCTCTCCCTATGCATCCCAGTATCCCCCCAGCCCTCCTTGATGCCCTCTCACATTGCTTGCCCACCTTTAGGTCATCTGATATGACTACCCCCAGGTCCCTTTCCATTTTTGTTGTTGTTAGTATCTCACCCCCCATTGTGTACTCTTCCCCTGGGTTTTTGTTTCCCAGGTGCATTACCTTGAACTTCTTAGCATTGAATCTAAGCTGCCATACATTTGACCATTCCTCTAACCTTGCAAGAACTGTGCAAGAACAAGGTGGCACAATTTGAAGATGGGGGGGACGGCTCAAAGGTAATGTTAGAAAGTATGTTTTCACAGAGAGGGTTGTGGATGCATGGAACAGCCTTCCTGAGGAGGTTGTGGAGTCAGGAACAGTGGAAGAATTCAACAATGCATGGGACAGGCATAAGGCAATTCTAGTGGGGGGTTAGGAGGAAGTAAGCTGTTGATTAACTAGAGTCTGCAGCTTATCCATCAGGTAGGGAAATGGGCAGACTAGGTGGGCCAAGCGGTCCTTATCTGCCATCAAATTCTATGTTTCTATGAATGTTTTATGGCCTTGCCAAAATGTATACAATGGTGACCACTTATAAGAACATGGAATATTAAAACATCCTGTTTATAAAAACACTTTCTGGATGTCCCAATTTTTGACAATTATTTTCAATGGTAGTAAAGCCCATTTATAAAAACAGTCAGCCCCTTTAAAAAGGCAGATTTTTTCAGAAGTAGTAGTAGGGTCATTATCACCTTTGAGTGTGCTAAGCACAGGCCGGAATTGTAATCTAGTTTCCTCATTGATGGTCACTTAAGTAGTGAATGAGTGCCTGAAAGATGCCCTATGAAGAAGGCAGCATACATTACTTCATGGTTAGCTGTGATATTGAATTAACTTTACAACAGTACTCTGGACAAGCACTCTTTTAAAAAGCTATAATGCACTGCTCTTAATAATAGGTTCTCTCAAAAACTAATTTGAGCCCAGTCTCATAATGTTAACCCCAGATCTTACATGGGTTTTCACTGTTTTCAATGAATCCTTCTTACAAGAAGATCCTGGTTGTTTGTTTGTTTTTTGTTTATTTCTTATATTTCAAACAGGATAAGGTAATTAGGCAAGCCTGTTTACAATACCGTCCTGCACAGAAAATGAAAACATAGAACATATGTTGCAATAAATATACAAACACTAAATGTAAATACTAACAACATTCAACAAGTTAAGGAATCAATTGTGAAAATATATACATTTATAACAGGTACATCTAAACAAATACAAATCTAATATAGCAGATTTAAAAGTTTGGTATGTGGGCATATTGCATACACTAGGAGGAAGTGAATTCCATCTAACAGAAGCCATATAATCAAATTGCATTTTCCCATATTTAGTTTTTGTAGTAGGAACTATTAATCCTCTCCGTCGAATGTCTCATAAGGAGTAGATAGGAATTTGCTTAAGAAGTTTAGTAATAAGGTAATCAGGAGCAAGTCCATTATGACATTTATACAGAAAGCTCTAAAACATTTGGTCCCTTCTTAAACCTAGGAGAACCCCGATTAAACTACGGAGCAAATTGCAATGATGATAAGATGTGCGTGGCCCTTTAATGTCCAGCACAAATCTAGCCAACTTGTATTAGAGTCTGTCAAGCTTCTGTAAGTTGTGTTTAGTAGAGTTTGCATAGACTATTGAGCCGTAATCAATCAAAGGAAGGATTACTGTTTGAACCAGTCTTGCTCTGGTTTCCTGCATCATACACATCTTATGTCTTCACAGTTCTCGTATCTTTTGCAATATTTTTTTTACATAATTGATCCAAATGAAAATCAAAGTTCAGGTAGGGGTCAACCCATAAACCCAAATATGTATATGCTGAGGTTTGAACAAGTAGCTTACCACTCTCGTTTTTTATATCAATGCTATTTAACCCTTCATCTTGCCCTTTAAGTTTTCTTCTGGAAAACATCATAGTATTGGTCTTTTTTATGTTCATTATGAACTTATTTTCTTTAAGCCATCTGTCAAGTTTCAAGAATTCCTGTTGTAAAACTGTTTCAACTGTTTTAGAGTGACTACCTGAACACAGCAAAACAGTATCATCAGCGTAAAGCTTTACGCTGCTTTCCTTATATACCCCAGGAAGACCGTTAATAAAAGTTATGAACAGAAGGGGACCCAGGATCGATCTCTGTGGCACCCCTCTACACACATCCCTAAAGTCAGCCAAATGTCCACCAATACACACAGCTTGTCTGTGCCCACTAAGGTATGAGTGAAACCACTGGAGAACCTCCTCACCAATCCCCTTCCCACTCAAGGCTTTTAATAACAGGGGATAATCAACCATATCTAAAGCTTATTATCTAATGTGCTGGAGATGGTGTCCGTAACATCCAGTAAGGCAGAATTTGTAGAATGTAGTGGCCTAAAGCTAGACTGCTGGGAAGCTAGGAGAGAATTTTTATTTAAATATTCATAAAGTTGGGTGTGGACCTCTTTCTCAAATATTTTAGATATTGTTGGTAGCAATGCTATTGGTCTATAATTATCAGCTACCTGAGAATCACCTCCCTTAAAGATGGATACTTTTTGCTTTTTTCTACTTGTCTGGAAAGAACCCCAAACACAGACTCCAATTGAACAACCTAGTTAATGGTTTGGCAACAACTTTAGCTGCCTCTCTTAGCAGTATGGCTTCCTGACCATCTACGTCCCCAGACTTTTTTGTGTTCAATTTTTGTAGATGTTTCCTAATATCATTAATGTTTAAAATCTTAAATTTAAACCCTTGAGGAAGTTTTTTAGGTTCCTTATTATTATGGTCAAGGAGAGCATTATGTGGAATTGAAAAAGAGGTATTATAGGGGTTTGGAAGATTAACAAAATGATCATTTAGGGCACCTGCCATTTCTAAGGAATCCTCAATAAGTTTGTCTTGAGTTTTTAAACAAGAGGGAAGTTTAACCTCTACGGGGGACCTAAGCTGCCTGATAGTTTTCCAAAATTCTCTAGAGTTATTTGTAGCCTCGAATCTATCCTTATAAAACTTCCCATTTTCTTCTTTAATTAATTTTCGCCACTTATTTCTAAATTTTCTATACTTCTCCCAATCACTATCCCAATTTAATCTCTTAGATCTCTTCCACATTTTATTATGAACTCTTAGATGTTTCAGAATTTTACCATTGATCCAGGTAATACTGTTAAATTTTCTCCTGGTGTGTAGCCTGGGTGCATGCTTCTGGCAGACCTGAAGGAATTCACCCACAAAAAACTGTACAACATCATTAAGATTGGGGATAAGGTCCCACCTTATATTCTTCAGATCCTGTACAAATGCCAGACACTTGAAGTTCCGGTAGGATCTGGAGAATACAGAGGACTCGTTAACAGGGTTATCCCTATAGATGAATTTGGCCTTACGTGAACTCAAACAATGGTCTCCCAAAAGAGAGGCACCTACATGGCTCACAATATCCAGTAAATTACTAGAGGTAAAAATTAAATCAATGGTAGTCCTGGTGTCTCTGTGGTTACTATAATGTGTGGGTTCATTAATTATTTGGTTCATACCCAATAAATCCATGGCTTCTTTTAGTCTCTTCCCTTTAGGTCCCCCCAATTAACATTAAAATACCCCTGACCAGCTAGGTATTCCATCGTAATATTGTCACTCAGAAATGTAGCCATTTCATCAAAGAAACTGAAACCCAAATATGGAGGGAAATAAATCACTATTACAGATAATTTAAGTTGATTAAATTCCAAAATTAGATCCCCAATTCCCTTAATGTTGAACAAGGTCTTCCAAGTACATGGGCCCAAAGATCTTTTGAAATAAAGTAGAACATCACCCCTTTGTCTATTTGTACCATGTCTCATATGTTCATAATCCTGAATCTATATATCATTATCCGCAATACACCACACGAGTTTTAGTCCAATGAGATGTTACAAAAAGAACTTGGCACGGTCTCTCACACTGTTCTATTGTACACTCACTTGTCCTCGGCGCAGATGGTGCAGGGAATCGGCTCTGTGGGTGATTATCACTTTGGGCTTAATGCAGGTAGCAGCTCCGTGGGCAGATCAGCTGGGCAATCACTATCTTCACTAAACATTGCACCAACTGGGTAATGGTTATCTTTTCAAAACCCCCTGAACTAGTGGCCTTGATGGAAGAGGGATGCCTGGATTTACAAAATGGAATATTACAACAAAAAATGATTGTAGTGGCTAAAAAGGTATCAAATTTAAAAGACAGATTAGTTCATTCTCAATTTCTAATACCTAAAAAGGGTGAATCAACAATGCTTTGGGTCCATTACAACCAGGGATGGCTAGATGTGGAAGATGTGCAGTTTGCAATAATACAACGAGAAGATGTAATTTCAAACATTCATTTTTTGATAAGGAATTCAAAATTAAGGACTATATAGATTGTAACACGGAAGGAGTTATTTATGTAATACAATGTCCATGTGATAAACTGTACACGGGACAAACAAAGAGAGCTCTTAAGAAAAGGATACTTGTACACAAGGGAGACATTAGAAATAGAAATGAGAATTCACCAATAGCTATACATTTCAATAAAGAAGCACACATGGGAGCATCTTTAAGATTTGGGGGATTAGAAGTGGTCAGACCTCCTAGTAGAGGTGGAAATTATAGAGAATTATTGAACAAAATGGAAATGAAATGGATTTTTCTATTAAAGACTTTAGATCCTAATGTAGGTTTGAATACAGAAACCAATTGGCAGGCATGTTTTTAAGAATTTAAGATGATAGAAAACATTGCATATTGGAGTGCATCAATCGGCTGGTAAAATAGGTGACTCAGAAATAAATTAAGATATATGAAAAGATCATGTAAGGGTGTAATAAAGAATAGTTGATATAATAGCAACCCCTCACCATAGTCTGCCTATCTAGAAGACCTAAATGGAGAATATAAATAAAGCTTTTAAAAAGCTTTAGTGTAAAACAAACTAGGAACTAATCCTCTAGAAACATAATGAGGTCATATTATTACATAAATAGATAGATTTCAATTTTAAGCATCTGAAATATAAATTTAATGGGTAAACAGACATGTCTCGCTGGGATACGGCAGGGAACTTTGAGTTTGTTTTACCGATTCTCTCATTAAACAGAAGAAATGTACAGTTGCTTAGCAACCATTTCGAATACCGAGCATGCGAAGATACAACGCCAGCGGCAAATACAAATGGAAAGCATAACTTATTTAGAACTAATGACAGTGCTAGAATATCATTTTAACAATTAATATTTCACAATAATAGGTTGTGGACTGACATAGAAAAATAGGTTAAAAGCATAAATGAGAAGGGAATAAAATGTTCTCTGTTGGGAAAACAGACGACATGTCTGTTCTTTGAAGGTTATTTACTTGGATCTTATATAATATGGAATGATGTATGAATAATTAGCCCTCTCTAGCTACTTTATAAAAGCGATGGTGAAGTGCATTTGTTTCTCATTAACGCACAACAAGGGATATAGGCCTGTTAGTTTGTAACGATTCTCTCCTCATAAGGAGAGAAATGTATGGTTGCTAGCAACAACTTCGGAAATTTCCGAGGATACACGAAGTGATACATCACTTTGGCGGGAACAACGAACAGGCTCAAGAGGATACCGCACCTCTTAGAGTGAGAGACAGTTTGGATTCAACAAGCAAGACACCAAGTAAAAAGTTTAGTCATCCAGAAAAGGATTCATTTCTCGTGAGGAATAAAGAATTTCACGGTAAACCCAATTCATAAAATAAGATTTAAGAAAATGCAAACTTCAAAGATTTTAAAATAAACATTAATGAATGTTATTTTGATAATATGTAGACGCTGCATAAGAGGCACGGACAGACATGGAAAGTAATAGTGTTGTTGAATGTGATAGACAAAATTAAAGGCAGTTTCTGGCTTATTGAGGTAAGGGAACAGTAAGTGAAAATATCAATCAGTTTTAGTAAACAATGTGGAAGTTTACAAAATTTAATTAAACATAAAGTGATAATCAAGTAGACAGTAAATTTAAAGCATAGAAGAAGAGGTGGGGATAAAAAGTTATGGGGAAAACAGGCTGGTGCAGATATAAATGTTTTTTTCTGTTGAGCATTTGGTGAGAGACATTATGCGCTAATGCTGGTTGTTTGATATGTTATAGGAGCTGATGAGCATAGCCATATAGAAATTGTTGAGCTTTTAAAAGGAACTTCAAACAACCAAAGTTTGAATGGTAATTGATACATTACACTCTGCAAGAACAATATGTTTATTTGTTATATACATGAATTTAAAGATGTAAAAACTAAAGATGTTATTTCTGTTTAAAACAGATGGAAATTGTCATATGAAATATGCCCCGTGAACAAGCTCTGAGGAGCGAAACGTAGGGGTGAATAAAACAAAAGAAAAAGAAGTGAAAACTGTATTGGAAGTGATTTATTTTGTTATATAAAGGGTTTACCCCCAACATATTTAAAGATATCAATCACTATCTTCAGCAGGCAGCGCGAGAATTTAAATGTTGTTCCCCTGCCCTCTGTCCTGCATTAGAAATAGAAGTTCACTCCCACAAGTCCCCTGCTTTCAGCTGTTCACTTACACCACATCATTTTTTTTTGTTGTTGTTATACTCCCCCCCCCTTGGCATACCTGATCTGCTCCCAAGTCTTGACGTCCTGTTTGGGACTCCGGCTGCCGTCCATATCTGCACACACTCCCGGCCTCTCCTTCTAACTCCTGTGGTTTTTCCCCCACAGTGGGGTGGTGGGGAGCCCCCAACTCACCCACTCTAAATGGATCCAGTTCAGGTGAGGCAGGAGCCAGAGATCATGTGGACGGCCATCAAGCAGCCTGATCAGGTTGCCATCTTTTTCTGGTTCTCTGTCTCAGTGCAGGGGAGCATGCAATGCTGTCAGGGGACATACTGTGTGCACCTCTCCCACACAGTACATCCGATGGCAGCTCCTCTGCCTTCCCTAGCAATTTTAGCATCGGTGTGCATGCCCCCAGCTGTCTCTAGGGGCCAGGCAAGCACTGACTACTGGAAGACTCCACACACCGGAGAAGGAGAGCTGTCTGAGGATGCTTCATCCTTCTCCACTCCTGCAGACCCCCATCAATCCATACTTGCTCCTGAACATGGGTCATGGGAACAAGGTAAGGCATCCAGCACCTCAGCCCTCATTGCCACCAGGCCAGCCCACACCACACAAGTTTTAGTCTAACAAGATATTACAAAAAGAACTTGGCACAGTCTCTCACACTGTCCCACTGTATACTCACTTGTCCTCAGTGCAGATGGTGCAGGGAGTCACTTTGTGGGAGTTAATCACTTCAGGCTTAATGCAGGTAGCAGCTCTGATGGCAGATCAGCTGGGAAATCACTATCTTCAGCAGGCAGCACAAGAATTTAAAGAGCAACTTTCCACCTTTGAATAATTTTTCCCCCGATTCCTGCTGCCGCTCGTTATTGGTGTACCTGTCAAAATGCATCCTGTTTCCCATCCCTACGATTCCTGTATATTGAACAATTTTTGGTTGAAAGTCATTCTCCTACCTGCTCGTGGTTACGCATTGGCAATCAGTAGTGGAGCGCTGTTCATGTTGCATCCACGTGCTCTATGCTGTTCATGGTGCCTGAGTTAGACGTCACTGTCTGAGGCATCCCTGTGCTCACCACAAGGGAAATTTAACCCCTCGGCATGCCGACAAGTGGGTGCCATGAAACCAGACTGTATTCTGCACTGTACATTTCATTCCCTTCACTCAATGCAATGCACTAAATAAAGCCATGGAAATATTCCTTTCTGTCTCTGTGTTCTTTTGAAATGCAGTGTCCATTGTCAATATTTGTTTTCTGTGACAGTGTGTCCATAGCGTTAGTATCCCGCAGTACAGTGCTGCTAAGTCCAGCCTAAGTTGTGTGATTAAATGAGATCACAATTGATGTACTGTGTATATGAAACAGCACATTCCTCTAAGTCTGATGCCACAGTAAGTGCTGCATTGCTGTGAATACAGCCATAGCCACGAAAATTGCATTTGAATGCCTAATTTGTAAGTGGTGTTTAGCATTCATATAAATGTACTGCTGCAGTGTTATTTGCACACGTCAAGTACTTTCTCTATGAAATACCTATGAATTATTATTGTTACTTCAGTTGATGAATGAAAACTGCTGTGCATATCTCTGTTAATCTGTAACCTGCATTATGCATTAGCTTGGCAGAAGACACCAGGAGGAAGGAGTGCTGTGTGACTGAACTTCTCTACTGGGACTAAAGAAGTAGAACTCTTGTACTTGGATTTAGGGTAAAAAAACAAACTAACAAACAAAACAAAAAAAACAGTGTGTTTGTCTGAGTAAACTGAACTGAATGGTTATCTGAACAGTTATCTAGGTGTAAATCTCAGGTGATTGAAAGGGTTTGATAGCTGTGCAGTTTAAATTACTTGTAGAAAAATCTAGTAAGTAGGGGGCATTGCTTAGCTAGAATGAAGCTAAATTTAAAGACTGCCTTAGAAAGATTCTGTTACTAGCTTGGCAGAAGACACCAGGAGGAAGGAGTACTGTGTGTGACTGGACTATATTGCCCACACTCCCACCCAAAGTTAGTTCTACTTTTATAGGCACAGGATTTGACTGACAACAGGAACTTCCTGTTTGGGAGCAGGAAGTGAGTGATCACAGAGCCACCAAAGACCCACCATTCTAGAAGGGCAAGAGTAGCTCTCTGGCCCCCTCTAGCTGCTGGAGGCCTGCCTCTGAGCAAATAAGGGGTCTACTGAGAAATATAGGATATTCTTGTCACAGAACAGGACAATCAGGAGCTTAAAGGGCACAGAGGCAGAAAGTAAGTAGAGAGAGAAGAGAAAGAAAAAAAAACAGAGGAAAGAGTAAGGATTCCAAACAACAGTTAAGGGGCCAGAAATAAGACATGATGGGAGTGGTGCAGTGCAGTGCAGTGGCTGTGGAGCAGCAGTCTTCAGGATATGTTCTGGAGGATGTGGTGTTGTCCCATCTGCAGGCACCTCTCTGGGCTGAGGAGGAGGTTGCTCATCTGCAGGCTGAGTTGGCCAGGATTTGTGGGACCTCCTCCTCCATCCAGGGACCACCAGTGCCACTGCCGCTGCCTCAGAGGTTGCCAGAAAAAGAAGTGGTTGGACCACAGTGGGCTCCAGGGAGGGTGAGGGTGGTGGAATAGGCGCATCCTCCAGTTGTACCTCTCCACAATTCCTGTGCCATTCTGGCAAAGTGTGGTTCTCTATGGAGGCACCTGCAGTGGAGACAAAGGAGGATGCTGGGAACCTCCACAAAGGAGACCCACAGGAGGGTGGCATGGGCCCCACAGGGAAGAAAACAACCCTGGTGGGGACTCCATTGTTAGGAAGGTAGAACTGGGGAGGAAGGAGAGGAGGTAAGGTGTCTGCCTGGCGCCATGGCTTGAAGGACAGGGAGTGAATCCTCAGGATTGCTGGAGCAGCTGCACAGAGGAGGGAGCTGGATGTCATTGTCCACCTAGGGACAAATGACCTGGCAAAGAAAGGGATTAGAGCAGTGCAGGAAGAGTTTGTGGGATTGGGGAGGGGCCTTAGACAAGTAGCACGCACGGTAACCTTCTCGGAGGTGCTGCCCATCTATGGCATAGGAGAGGCTAGGGTGTTCTGCAAAATGGGATTCAATCAGTGGTTGAAAAATTGGTGCAGAGCTCAGGGATTTGGCTTCATTGGGGACTGGGGGTCCACCTGGAGTGATGCAAGTCTACACTGGTATGATGGGCTGCATCTGTCCAGGAGGGGAACCAGGACCCTAGGTGATAGGTTTAAATGCTCATTGGCAAGCATTTAAACTAGCCAAGGGGGGATGCACTGGAAAGGAGCAGGGAAATCCTAGCCCCCCCAAAAAAATCACGGTAGAAAGTATGGTAAACACCAACATAGAGGTGGCGATAGGGAGAAGGGCAGGGGTAAATGGGGAAAGGGACAAAGGCAAGAAGGACAGGGATGGGGCAAAAAGGAGTAAGACCATCAGGAAATGGAGGGTAATGAGTACCAATGCCCGTAGTCTGTGCAACAAGCTCCCTGAGCTGGTGGCCTTGATGGAAGAGGGATGCCTGGATATCGTAGCAGTCACAGAAACATGGTACACAGAGAACCATAACTGGGATGTTAACATACCAGGGTACATAACCTGCAGGAGAGACAGGCAGAAGAGAAGAGGGGGAGGAGTAGCTCTCTATGTAAAGGAAGGGATAAAAGCAACTGAACAAAAGAGTAAACAGGGAGGAGAGGAGGCACTGTGGGTCACCTTGGAGACTGGAAAGGGCACCACAATCTGCACAGAATGGACAAGGATATGATAGAAGGCATTCTTAGGATGGCAGAGAAAGGGGAGATACTGTTGATGGGAGACCTGAATATGCCAGATGTTAACTGGAACACATTGGCTGCAGCCACATCCAAGAGCAGGGCCATTCTTGATTCCCTACAGGTGGTAGGCCTCAGACAGCTAGTTTCAGAACCCACTCATGAGGGAGCAATCTTAGACCTCGTACTTTCAAATGGGGACAGTGAGAGGATCTCAGATCTAGAAGTGGGTTGCCAACTGGGAACAAGTGACCATCAAACAATGTGGTTCACGTTAAACTCAGCTACAGAGTCAAGCCATACAAAAGTGAGGGTACTGAACTTCAGGAGGGTTGACTTTGGCAAGATGGGAGAGTGCCTCAGAAAAGCACTAGCAAACAGGCTAGAAGGAGGAGTGGAGCAACAATGGGGAATCATCAAAACTGCCATCACAGAGGCAACAAGCCTTTGTGTGAAGCAAATAAACAAATCAAAATGAAAGAAAAAGCCACTATGGTTCTCAAAAGAGGTGGCTGGGAAAGTCAGGGAGAAAAAGATAGCATTCAGGTAGTATAAGGAAACACAGAAGGAGCAGGACAGAGAGCTGTACCAGTTAAGGCAGAAGGAAGCAGGGAGGGAAGTCAGAATAGCAAAGGCCCAAACTGAGGAAAAGATAGCCAACTCGGTTAAGAAGGGGGATAAAACCTTTTATAGGTACATCAGAGAGCATAGAAAGACAAAGGGAGGGATAGTGAGGCTGAATAGAATGAATGGTGGGTGGGCAGAGGGGGACAGTGAAAAAGCAGGGATACTGAATGAATATTTCTGCTCAGTATTCACAAAAGAGGAGGGGGAAGTGCCTAATCCAATTAACAGAAGCACTCTTGATAGGGGGTTGATCCCAGCCCTTTCACAGAAGAAAGGGTTCTGCAAGAACTCCTAAAACTGAAGGTGGACAAAGCAATGGGGCCTGATGGAATTCACCCCAGAATTCTAAAAGAATTAAGGGGGGAACTAGTGAAACCACTGACTACTCTTTTTAATAAATCATGGGAGGATGGTGTGGTACCACGAGACTGGAGGAAGATGGATGTGATTCCCCTTCACAAAAGTGGGACCAAGACAGAGGCAGGAACTACAGACCTGTCAGTTTGACCTCTGTGGTAGGGAAAGTGATGGAGTCACTTCTGAAGGAAAGAATTGTTGAGTACCTTGAGGGACTGTGGACATGGCCTACCTAGACTTTAGCAAGGCATTTGACACAGTCCCACACAAAAGATTAATAGTCAAATTAACGAGCCTGGGAGTGGGTCCCAGGATGGTAGCCTGGGTAAAACATTGGCTAGACAACAGGACACAGAAGGTAATTGTAAATGGAGTCCACTCTGAAGAAAGAGGGATTAGTGGGGTACACGAGGTTCAGTACTAGGTCCAGTCCTTTTAATGTCTTTATAAGTGACATTGCAGAGGACTGAAGGAAAGTATGCCTCTTTGCAGATGACACAAAGATCTGCAACAGGGTTGATACACAAGGAGGTGTGGAAAGGATGAGAAGGGACTTGGCAGGTTGGAGGAATGGTCAGAAGTATGGCAGCTAGATTCAATGCAAAGAAGTGCAAAATAATGCACCTGGAAAACAAAACCCAGGAGAAGATTACACAATGGGGAGGTAGTAACAACAACAAAAAGGAAAGGGACCTAGGGGTAATCATATCAGATGACCTTAAGGTTAGCAAACAATGTGAGAAGGCAGTAGGGAGGGCTGGAGGGATACTGGGATGCAGGGAGAGGCATCACCAGCAGAAACAGGAAGTTGTTATCCTCTGTACAGACAGTTGGTGAGACCCATCTGAGTACTCAGTCCAGTTCTGAGACCCCATCTCCACTAGGACATAGACAGGATAGAGGCAGTCCAGAGGAGGGCAACTTAAATGGTGCAGGGTCTGCAAGAGAAGCCGATGAGGAGACTAAAGGAGCTTAATATGTATACCCTTGAGGAAAGAAGGAGAGGGGACATGATAGAAACTTTTAAGTACCTCAGTGGAATCAACAAAGTCCAAGAGGTAGCATCTTTCAGAAAAAGAGACATGCAAGAACAAGGGATACAATTTAAAGATGGGAGGCAGTTCCGGGGCAATGTGAGGAAGTATTTTTCACAGAGAGGGTAGTGGATGCATGGAACAGCCTTCCTGAGGAGCTTATGGGGTCTAAAACTGTGGGAGAATTCAAGAATGCATGGGACAGACATAAGGCAGTTCTTGTGGGGGTAGGAAGAAATAGGCTATTGGTTAACTAGGATCTGCGGCCTATCCTGTAGGTAGGGAAATGGGCAGACTAGGTGGGCCAAGCGGTTCTTATCTGCCGTCAAAGTCTATGTTTCTATGTTTTATAAAATGTACCCTCTTCACATGTCAATGACATGACTTGCACAGTACGTTGTCATAATAGGATGCTAAATGTGATTTTAATGTTTGTGGTTTTTTTATATGTGTATATGTGAACATATGTGAACGTACAGTAGATTATTACATTCATGTGCTGTGTTATAATAATTTCCATAGTCTTGTTGCAGAATAAACGCACTGTAGTTTATATATCTGTGTATGTATTGGTTGATGTGTGCATTACTTCCTGGTTCATCCCTTTCTCTTTCAATTTTGGAGGGAAACAGTCATATCAGTGTTGTTAGCTCTTGATAGTGTTTATGTGATTTAGTTTGGTACTTTTGTGTCTCCAGATTTTTATCATGGTTATTACATGTGTTGCTGCTGGATGCAGCAATACCCACAAAAGTGGTGTGAGTCTGTTCCACTTTCCCAAAGCACCAGAGCTGTGTAAATTGTGGATGGAACAAGTTAAATGCACACGTGACAAATGGGTGGGTCCCACAAAATATAGTTTTTTGTGTTGCAATCATTGTAACATCGATTATTTTGAGACGCAGTGTGTTTTGATGTCCGAATTCACCATCCCAGCTAGGAAGTGACTGAAAGCAAATGCGGTGCCCACAATCTTTCCTAGACCTTCAACAATCAGCATGAAAAGAAAGACTGTGTGCAGCTCATCACTGACTCCCAAGAAATCGAAGCATGGAGCACATGAGAGAAAGAGAACGTGCTAGGGTAAGTTAATAATTCAATGTACCTCCAATATCACATGTTTGGTAACTGACTCAGTATTCTTAGCACCATCCTGAGTATAAGGATTGATGGTCCCAGGGACCATTCCCCTCCACGATTGCTGTTGTTACAGTGTCCAGCCCAATATGAAACTCTGGCATGGGCTGTGGGTAATACTGCTGCAGCTGCTGGCATGCCACGCTACAGAGGTCAGGTTGTACGATGGCATTATTGCACATACACGCCAATCAGGTAATCTACAGACAACCCAAAAATCCAATAGCCCATTCCTGGCTTTCCATTCCTGATCCACCATTCCCTCCGCTGTTGGGTTTCCTGCTTCCATACACCCACCCTGTGGAGCAAGGCAGGGCACAACACTGTATTCTTTCTGTGGTGTTTACCCATCTGCTGTCCCAGCTCTCTGTGATGTTAATTACATGCACACGGGTGTGGTGTTCCTGTCACTGGACTGGATGCCCTGATACAGTGTGCATGTTTACCACTCCCCCCCCCCAAAAAAAAAATATCTAAAAGTGTAAATGATTGAAAGTAATGTGATTGGTTGTTAGCCATGTGTGCAATTCATGTAATGCATGCTTAAAAGTAGAAACACCTTTTATGATTCACAGAGTCATGTAATGAGCGCAATAAACCCATTGAGAGCTGTCCATTACAGCATTGTAATGCAGAGCTGTAGGACTGTACGTAGTCACCCTGCTTCCTCGTGGCTCACTACGCCTTGTAGCTGTGCATCATTATTGTGTAACACACTTCCCTGTAGTGGGTTATTGCTTAGTTCATGCTCGGTTAACAACCAATCTGATTGCTGTAAATTATTTCCCCATTGTATTTATTTGTTTTTGGAGGTCATGGTCACCCTTCACATTGCATGTGGGTATCCCATCCACCGCTATGATGTGACTGAAAAGGTGTCTTTATGCCCCCCCAGTCCTACAGCAACAGCATTTCTTACTGTTTTGTTACTCTTTTACTTTTTGTCATTAATTTGCTGACATAAGCTGCTATTGATATTTTTTAGTTGATCAAATCGATCCTGGAGGAACACGCTTCAGCCTCGAGCTCTACACAGAATACTGCAGTTTCATTTCAGTCTTTATCTGATGCAGTGTTGATGGCACCTGACAATAATACTGAAGTTGAGGAGTCAGATTCTGCAGCAACAGTCACAGCCACGGATACTGTCACATATACTGAAGTGTTCTGTTCTGCACATGTAGAGGTTTGTATGATGTAACATATATCTGTCTGTATATCTAGTCTATCTGCAGGTAAATGTTTTTGAACAGGTGGAATTGAAAATGTTAAATATTTCCTCATCATTTACACAGATCAAGCCATGTTTACTGTACTGGTGTAATATGGAATCACAGATAATTGACGCATTGCATATACTCACACCTTCGACATGTTGACAATGTCATCTATACTTACACCTGAGACATTGTGACACTCTGGTGTACACTTGTACGTGAGATATGCTGATACTTTAAGCTATATTCACACATGTGACATTTCTACACTATGGTGTATACACGTTATTGGTGACACAGACATTAATATTTACAGTTTGTGTTTTGGCCTCTGTGTCAGCTTCTGTCACTTTATACCAGAGACCCATGTGTCAGATTCTGCCAGTTGCTAGTTAGTGGCAGTGCATCTGCCCCTCCTGATGATGTCCCATGTGTGAGTATAAACCCTAGTGTCACAATGTATCTCTTGCTATTTTACATCCCATAGACAGCATGTCTCTGTTAGCTTATGAGAGGAGTGGTTAAGGACCTGCGAGTGATGATCACTAGTGACCAGAAGCACTCCATGCAGTGCAAGAAAGGAGCATCAAAGGCAAACAAGAAAGTAGGATGCATATCTAGAGTGATCTGTAGTAGGAGAGAGGAGGTTATACTGACCTCGTACTGCTCACTGGTAAGGCTGCTTCTATAGCATGGAGTTCAGTACTTACTCCCACACATCAAAAAGGACATTAACCTGCTGCACAAGGTCCAGGGGAAGGGTATAAAGATGATAGCCAGTCATCAGGGCAAAGCAGATGAGGATAGGTTCAGGGCAATGAACTTGTGCTCCATGGAACACAGGAGACAGAGAGAGGGAACATGATTGGGATCTTCAAGTACATGACAGGGATAAATAAGGTTGATAAGGACAGTCCGTTTAAGCTGAGTGGCGAACTAAACACAAGGGGGCACAGTCTTAAGCTGGGGGTGTGATGTTTAGGAGGGAGGTCAGGAAGCACTGCTTCACAGATAGGGTGCTGCGCGCTTAAAATGCGCTGCCACAAGAGGTAATGTCATTGAAGGTGATGTGCAGCATTGTTACCAGAGGGTGGGATTGGCATAGGTGGAAGGTTGTGATCATTGGTAGGGAGGATGGGAGAAGTGTGGAGGGAGTGCAGGAACATTAGCTGATGCTGTGGACCTTGCAAGATGAGGATACTTGATAGACAAAATGTCCTTCTTCTGCTGGCTTGTTCCTATGTTCGTATTTCAGGAAGCTGAATTTTGACAGGAGGTTGCAGTTTGGTAGATGGTACCTGGCCCGAGTACAGCTTTGTACAGAGACTGAACAGAGATGGGATGTAATAAAGAAGGGTATAGTACAAGGTAGAAAATCCTGCATCAGGACTCGCAGTAACAATGACAGTACCAAAACGTCAAACTGGTTGAGCATTGCGGTGATGGATAAGGTGAGGAGGAAAGGTGGGCCTTTAGGGTCTTTAGGAGATACAGGACAACATCAAGGGGTGAGGACTGTAGATATTACCTGAAGGAAGCATGGTAGGTTACTAGGTGAATAATAGCAGAAAATGTGTACAAGGAAATGAGTGTGGTGCAAGATAGCTTCTTCCGGTATATTAGGTAGAAAAGTAGCTACAAATCACAGATCCCCGAACAGATCATACTGAATAAGAAGGATGGTAGATGGTAGATGGGTGGATAAGAGTGGTGAAAAGGCAGAAGCACTGAATGAATACTTCTGCACAGTATTTACTAAAGAAAGGGTGGTGTTGGTTCTCAATGCTGTTTTGGGGCATTAACTGTTGGTGGTGGAATGATGCATTTTGCCATTGTAAATCTGCTGATAATCAACGTCAAATGTGGCAGCCTGCCACAGTCATGTGCCAGCCAAAAAATAAATCAATCTGACAATTCAACCTTGGTATAATCACAATAAGACACTCGGAGGATGCAGGTTATGCAGTGTTTTACCATGGCTGTCGAGGATCAGCTGTGGTGAATCCCCCGATAACACACACACCCATGTGCCTTAGTGCTTAACTATGCAACAGGGACACATGGCATCCACCACAGGGTACTGAAGGAACTGGCAGAGGTCCTAGCAGGGCCCTTTGTAGATCTGTTCAGTGACTCACTGGACAAGGATAGTGCACCTCAGTATTGTATGATGGCTCATGTGGTTGCACTCCATAAGAGTGGCACAAAGTATGAACAATGGAAGTATACCCAATTGTAACATGGCAAAAGAAATGTACATGAAATACAGAACCACATTGGTGCAAGGAGAACACATGGTACAAAGTGAAGTAGTGAATAATTCAATACTAATGCCTGGCACAATTCAGCATCCAGGTTCACAGTGTTAATGTGCTGTTGTGACTTCTGCACCTGCTTTCGCCTATCAATGGTGGTTGTGGTTTTCTTGTGACTATATTGGACATGCAAGGATGTGCAGCACAGCGTAGGCACTCTTCCACACCTGTCTGCAGGATGTCAGCCACATCCACAATACCCCGTACTGCGTGCACTGTTTAGCCAAGCCACTGACCATTAGGGGGCTCCAATGATGCGAGAGCATGCTCTCCCCTCCCTGGGGAAGGATAGCTGCTAAGTGTCTGCTCGATCAAGGTCCTCATCCTTCCCACCTCCCTGCCAACCACCAACAGACTGAGTCCGTTTACGAACCTGGGTAGCCTTCATGGTGCTAGGTGTGTCGTCCAATGGCTCAACCCTATGTGCCATCGTGCATGCCGAAAAGTGCAGACTTAAAGAGCATAAAATATTTAATAAAGCAATATTATCAGTTGTAACAGCACTCATCTTGCACTTGCCATGTTACAAGTGCATTAATCCACTCCAAAGTTTTGCTGTACTATGGAATTAATGCCTGGTTGTTGGTTGTAGGAACTCAGCCTGTGGCCTCATGCCACAACCAGCTCCCCCCACCCCGTTATAAATTGCCTAGCATAGCTTGGAGTGGATTAATGCTTACTTGAGTGTCATAGTCATCCTGGGTAAGCTGAAGTAGACAATCCATAATGATAGATTGGTGTCTAATCTGGAAAACAGTCAGATGCATGGCACCAGACACCATGGCTGTTTCATTGCCAGTTCCTGTCAGACCAAACTCGTACAATAGTACTACTGGGTAAAAACACATTTTTATCATGGCCAATCAGTGGATGTCCTGTATCTTGAGTTCAGCAACACATTTCAGTCTGAGACATGAGTGAGGCTAGGAATCACTAAAGAATGCTTAGGGGTGGCTGCATATCTGGTATGGTGAATATGGAACTGGCTGAATTGGAAGTGGAGCTGTAATCACCTTGGATGGTGACCAGCTGGGTGTCACAGGGGTCAGTGCTGGGTCAACTGTTGTTTTTTTGGGTGACCCAAAAGGGACAATACCTCATGGAAAATGAATGATAGAGAACATGGTTATTAACGTCTAGTGTGCCTGTTGCTCTGAGCAAGCCATGTGGTGTTGAGTTGAGGGATGCTACCTGCGGCACAGCAGATACTGGTTTCAGGGATGTGAATGGGGAGATTAGGAATATTGATGCTGTCGGCGCCTATGGGACATAATGTTTTTGTAAATGCGGACTCTGCCCCTTCACAACATGCCCCACCACTGGAGTAATGAGTCAACAACTGTGGAGGTGGAGTGGGCAAAGCACCCGGCAAGGGGTAGGCACGGAGAGTGCAGAAAACACTCCAAAAAAGTTGTTTTTTTGCCATATGTTGGGTTGCTGGTGACTGTATATCACTGATGTTCTTTTCTGTGGTATACACTTGACATAATCTGGATTGCTGTTTTGCATTTGCTATTATGACATGGAAATGTAGGTACTTGTAAGGTGCTCAATGAGCAAATCAGCACAAATTTCACAACCTAATTAAGTGGCCGATAAGATGCTTATTTGTATTGCCAGGGGCATATCAACAAAGATGGGTGATAACATTCTGCCTTTGAATAGATGGTAGGTTATCCCTTACCTGGAGTACTGCATGCAGTACTGGCGACCGTACCTGAAGACATAATGCTGAGTGCAAAAGTCATGTGTTTATATAGGAAATCAATATTATTTTATATGCTCTTTTCAGGTAGAAACATCAGTTCTCTGCATAAGCTGCAACAAAGAAATGCATGCTGTAGATGTCGGTATTCAATGCCGTCCTCAAGTTGTATGCGTGGGAGTGCAGACTAGAAAACTTCGGTCACATAAAAAACAATGTAAAAGGAAAATAGTTAAACAACCTAAGCCTCAAAGAAAAGTGTTGGTAAGCATATTTCTTTAACCATCTGTGGTACAATACATCTGTCTTACAGCTTCCACTGTGTTGTGCAGGACCATTGATGCAGGTGTAATATTTAAGCCAGCAAAATGGGATCGGATGCTGACTATGGCAGTCTGTGGGCCTTTTGGGGAGGGGGGAGGATTGAGCATCCAGTTGACTGCTGTACTACTCCATGGTGGATGGGGAGTTTCATCAAGAGTGTGGCGTTGGTGTCTGTGTTTTAAAAATATGTAAAAATTTGTACGACAGAACTGTGACTGTATGTGACGGTGTATTAGAAATTGTTAGCAATGTAACTTTTTTCTTTCTTGAAGTTTGCACGTCTTTCATTTTTGTTTCTTCAGGCACGCAAACACCAGATTGGGACAAAGTATGTCCTAGTGTTGCTACATCACCTACTAGCACTGATGCTTCAGTACAGTGCAATATCATTACCAATGCCTCATATGTAACGCATGCAACACCAAAGAAAGCAATGGATGCGAGTTTCACAACTGACTTTTCAGATGTCATTTCGGACACTTTCATGGAAGACGAGGCAAATGATCCTGCTTATCATCCTTCTGAGGTTGACATAACAGACATTGAAAGGTTTGTTTTCTTCCTTTCAGTTTGCTAGTGTCCTTGAATGCGTAAATACTGCTGAAGTCACTCGGTATGTGCCATTACATGAATTCAGTATACTGTCATGTAACAGTCACCAATGTGGTGTTACTGTTCATATCACTGTTCTTCATGATAGTAAACACAGTACACACAGTGTTCACATCAGTGACATGCAGATGGCATGTTTGTAAAACACCACATTTGAAAAACATGTGGTTGTAAATAAGTACGAAATGGGCATCAAGGAATTATCCATTGTCAACTCGCTGTTTGACATAAATTGTCACCTGACCATTTATTAATGTACATTTAGACAGTTGTCATAGACAGCATAACATTACTGGCTTCACATGGTCAAAAGACATTTACATAAGTGCAATAATGCACTGCAGACCATGGAGATATCAGGGAATTAATGCACTTCCATGCTCGCTGGAGGCATTTTTGCAATAATTTTTGCAGCTCAATGCACCATGGTTCTGCATTAAAGCACTGATACAGTCATGTGCTGTTATCGGTTAAAGTGCTATGAGTGACTGCAACTGTCATATGTGCAGCATCCCACCAGTCACCTTCACAATACATGATCAATATGTTTGCTAAAGGCGTACTTGCAGGACTCCTTTACATTGCTATGCTTGTTGTTGGTAACATAACTACTCTTTTCATGTCCACAGTGTGGATTCAGAGACCTCATATTTCAGTGAATGAAAATACATTGTTTTTGAATCAAAATTGATGACACTCCTCCAGCTGTGCTGTAAGTGCCATTCCATGCATGTTAGCAACCGCACATATGAACTTGGTACCATGGTGGTGGTGAAACAAACATGTCAAGACTGTTTATAAGAACATTCATGGAGAAGTCAACCCATGATGGGTGACACACCTGCTGGCAATCTGCAACTGTGTGCCTCCATACTTTTCTCAGGATCACTACCCAAAAAGACTCTTAAATTCTTGCAGCAATTGAACTGTGCAGGTGTCAGTGAGGCCACTTTTTATAAACACCAGCATCTGTACCTGTTTCCAGCAGGCAACAATGTCTGGAATTGGCATCAAGACCAGGTGATAGCAGAAATCAAATTATCTGATGAACACGTTGTGGTGGGAGGCGATGGACGTGCTGACAGTCCTGGACACTCAGCGAAAATACGGGAGTTATGCACTTGTCGATCTAGCATGCAATAAAGTGCTAACTGTTCAGCTCATCCAGGTAAGTCATTTGCACACACATTTTCTACTTAAATTAGTTATACATGTGAAGTAACACTGTACATGGTTGCAGTGTCCCACACAGCATAATGCTTACTCATTGCAGAGCAATGAAATTAATGGCTCCTACCACATGAAGCTGGAAGGTCTAAAAAGAGCTGTGCACTTCCTAGAAGAGAATGGAGTCTACATTTCCTGGGTCGTGACTGACAGACATCCTTCCATCAACAAATGGCTCCATGAATGCATGCCTACAGACATATATCAATTTGATATTTGGCATATTGCCAAAGGTATATAACAGACACTTCAACTGTTTCACAAAGGCATGTAGTCACTAGCAAGTGTACTGAGTTTTGCATGATGGCATCTTCCCATCATTGAAGATGGGAGTTTGCCAGTGTCCCAATGGTGCGGCGGTTGGATTTATGTTTGCGATGTCAGCAACCATGGTTTGGGAATGGACCCGGGTTGCTGGAGGGCTGGCCGGGGAGAAGGAAATGAGCGTCCGACGATGGCTCACCTTCTCAGGGGGGAGGGTGGATATGCGGATCTGCACCTGCTGATTCCTGGCGGAGGCTGAGAGTACAGCAGGATGGCAGCCCTAATACACTAGGGAGTGACGGACGTGTCAAATGCCTTGCTAAAGTCTAGATAGGCCATGTCCACAGCCTCTCCCTGGTCTACTACTTTGGATACATGAATCCACAATAACAGCACACCCTATCATGGGTTATTGATTACGTACTGCTGCCAGTAGAATACAGCAATGTGAAATATATCCTCTGTTTGACATAATTTATGATGTAGGTACATTTACATTGCATGTGTTATGTTCATGCATATTTGTCAGCTGAGTAATAAGTTTATGAACAGCTTGTAAAGTATCCATCATGTCCCATTCTAGTTCCTGACATGAATCCATATTTCATTGGGCTAGAGAAACAGACTGCAGCCACATTCAAACAAAGGGATTGTGATTCATTGATGTCCTGGCAAAAGAGCATAATAAACCATCTGTACTGGTCGTGCATCTCCACAATTGTTGACAACAAAGATATGATTGTGGAGAAGTGGACCTCAATCATCAGTCACATCCAGGACATGCATGAGGGGCATGGTGACCTGTTCCCAAAATGTATGCAGGGAGACCTTTCACAGCAAGACCAGACAAAAGTTTGGATTGCACCAGGTAACTGCTCAATGCAATTCATTATAGGAAAAGAGATGTGTGAATAATGTTTATTTGCCCTTACAATTGAAAAACTCTGCTGTACCTTTGTCAATGAGGGTTGAGTTAATGGACACCACACAAGTCTCCACACAGGTGACCATGGTCCAGAAATGCAGTTGTGGTGGGAATAGGGGAGCAGGGGATGGAAGTTAATCAGCGTTCGGAGGACTGCTCCTCAGTCCCTGTGCTGGTTACTGGACTTACTGTACGATGCTGATTAGTGGTCCCTGATGGAAATTGGTTTCCTTGCAATGATGCACACCATATCTGTAGAGTACAACAATGGCAGATGTCAACATGTCTGCTTGTTTTTCAATTTCTTTTTCACTCCTGTCGCGGTATGGGGTGCCTCTCTCAGGCATCCCGCCTGCTCCTGCCCTGCCTGAAGTCCTCCTACCAGTGCCTCCTCCTCTGTCCACGGTCAGCACCCCCCCGCTTAACCCCTCTGGGGTGGGGCCATCCCTCCTCTTGGGTGCACATTATATTCAGACTCTGACATGGGAGAAGACCTGGGTGGCGGAACCTGTATGGCCAGGCCAGATGTAACTAGACATGGCCATGGGGCTGGTGCCGTCGCCTACCCCACAGACTGTGCTTTTCCTTGTTCTGGTGATCTGTCCCCCCTCCCATGCATGTGGCGTCATTGCATATGCGCAGTACAGGTGGCAATAATTATTGAAAATCCCACGTTGAACCATGGAAACAACGCACGCTCTATGGGCATAGCCAAGACATACAACGTCGGACCATGACTACGCCACCTCTCACACCACCACCTAAGCTGAATGACAGTAGAAGGGACAGATTCTACCACCCATATGTGTGGTGGAAAATTCACAGGGTGATTACTTGGTGAGGGGTGGGAAGGTCATTGAGATGGTGGTGAGGCAGTCTCATTCATGGGTGATGGAGGTTTTGGGTGTATTACATTCATCGCTTGAGTTGTCACTTCATAGAGCTGCCATGCTGCAGTGTAGTATTGAAACATTCATTATCACACAGGAAAAAAGTAATATAGCTAGACTGTTTCACAGCCTTCAAAACCATGAAGTGAGTGAGATGGTTTCCATTTCCAATGTCCATAGGTAGTATGGCAGCAATTAAACTGGAGGAAATAGTTTGCCATAAATGGTTACTTGAAGACATTTCACGTATGTCACCAGACATGCAAACCAGTGCGATTGAGGGGTACCACAGTGTGATACTGCAGTTTGCTCCGAAGCACAGTGCCTTTAGTTATTTTGGAATGAAAAGTCGGTAAGACCAAGAAGTGTTTCCTTATTTGAATACCCAGAGCTCTTTGTAATGTGAACGAATTGGCCTTGATGCAAGTGTCATGCAATGAAACTACATATTTGCATAGACATTGACGTACACAATCAAACTAAATATTGCATATTGTTATATTACCATATAAGTATAATGTATGGTCTCTATTTAAAACCATGTTGTACACAGTTATTAAGGTTGCCATGTCATCATTGTAAACCTAGAAAGCACTGCTCTATAAGTCATCAGTTGTCATGACAACACTGACAAGTGTTTTCTGCAGGTTCTCAACCTAGGTTAACAAACACTATACATTACATAGGAACATATGAACAAGCCAGCAGAAGAAGGCCATGTGGTGTATGAAGTCTGCTCATATTGCAGGATCCACAGCTTGAGGTTATGTCCCTGTCCTCCCTTCCCACTTCTCCCATCTTCCATAGGCATGATCGTTACCTTCCCTCGAAGCCTATCACAGCCTCTCCTAAAGCTGCCCACTGTGGTCAACGAGATGACCTCTTCTGGCGGTGCATTGCAAGTGTCCCAATCATGCCTCCTCTCTCTGTCTCTCTCTCTCTCTATCCTGTCTTCCATGGAGGACAAGTTCAGTGCCCTGAACCTATCCTCATCTGCTTTGACCTGATGACTGGTTATCATTTTTGTAGCCCTCCTCTGGACCCTCTCCATGCAGGTTAATGTGCTTTTGAGGTGTGGGCACCAGTACTGAACTACATACTCTACATGCAGCCTTACCAGTGACCTTTAAAAGTACATTTTATAGTATATGGCATACCAACGTTGTGTAATCAAAGATGGAAGAATGACAGATTGTGATAATTATATTGTTTTGGTTTAACTGCATTTTTCAAACATGGCCCATGGTCGGCTATCAGTACCTGTCAACCCTTGCTCCATTTACGATCCATCCCACACCTACCTCCATCTTTGTGCCATCACCATTCTACACCCACTGCTTGACACCCATGTTGTGGTGGTGAGCACACTAGCTACGCAACGAGGACCTTATTGAATCACAGTGATGACCTTTGTTGGTGATGCATTCGTGGTGGAAGACAATCAAGGCACATGACTAGGGCCACCACTCTGTACATGTTCAGTTATTCATTGAAGTTTACTTTAAGTACAACATCGAGGCTGGGTGGCGGGAGGGTGGCAAAGCTAAGTACCACGCCACATTGATGGTATTGTTTTTGAAATATACAGTCTGCGATTGGAGTAGTTACCACTGGACTACCATAGTTGTTCCAATGTCAATGTTCTCTTCAGAAATAGTCATCGTGGACTGGGATAGCCGGTGAGTGGATTTGGGCCAGTGTTGAAAAAGGTTTGATAGCATGGTATATGCTATCCCTGACCACATTATTGCTGAGTTGAAGTGTGTATAGGCATGTGCTAGAAAAGAGAGTTCTGTGATTAACCTTATTAACTGAGGCTTGACAGATGTCATGAGTCATTAACATTGTGCACTTGTCATGACTGTTGTTTACCTTTCAGGCTGATGCTTGCTGTACTACATTTCAATGAGAATTGTGGCAGACAGATTGCTACAACCAGGGATGGAACAGAAAGATATAGGGTGTGTTAGCCCAAGCATAAGAAGGGTGGTTTTGCAGTTCAGAAAATCCATGTTGAGAGCACATATGGTATGATTACCATGGTTACTTAGTAAATATATTTCGCTGTCTTTCACTGTACATTACACTTAATGTATGTTTCATCCTATCCACAGAATATGTGACAGAACTGATGGGAGAGGTTGTCAAAATCAAAGATGATGGACCTCAACCTTCTTCAACTGTACTAGGGAACCCACAGGGCCTTGAACGACAGTCACAGCCACTTCCACTGCGCACTGCATTTACACGACTGAATAAGGAAGAAGCTGTACGTCTACACCGTTCACAATATGCCAAAAAAGACTAACATTGGACTGTTGCACAGCTCTTATTTATGAAACTTAAAATGGACTTATGCACATTGTAGTCACTATGTTTCTGGACTCTAAACAGTTATTAGTGTTTCATCCATAAAAAGAAGTGAACTGTTTGCTGTATTGGTTGCTGGTGATGTTGTTACAACATTTAACACTGCTAACCTAATTAACAACACCCCAAAGAAAGGCATTGAAACCAAGTTATGTAACCAGTCAGACACTCCAGGGTGTGCATGAAATCTATATTGAACCTCACGGACAAGTGCGTAATAAGTGCTGAAGCCCTGGCAGACTTACATTCACCTCTGGTGTGCAGTAAAATATGTTCCATGCACACCCTGCAGTGTCTTATTGCGCTTATAAAATTGGCTCATTCTCCAAACAAAGTTTTTACACTGAGGACATGACTTTTGAAATGTAGTAAATACTATTTACTTGTCATTGTATCATAGTATCATAGTGAAAGCCAGCAGAATAGGCCCCATGGTCTATCGTATCTGCTTGGAAGCCAGACCCCTACTGAGAGCTCGCTCTGCCACCCCCCCATCCCCAGAGGTGGTCTTTCCTGGCTTCAGCATCCCCCTGTATCTGTCCCAACCCTTCTTGAATCCTTCCACTGTGTTCTCTTCCACCAGACTCCTGGGCAGTGCTGTCCATGGTTCCACCACCCTGTCACTGAAGATGTCTCCTGCTGTCCCTCCTGTTCCCCCTTCAGCTTCCCACTCATGCCGCACGTATCCCCCATAGCTTGAACACTTCCCTGAAACACCCTTATTTATTCCCTTTACATACTTGAAAACCTCGATCCTGTCCTTACTCTCTTCCGATGCATACAGATTGAGTTCTTCCACTCTCTTCTCATAGGGCCTACCCTCCATTCCCTGAATCATCCTGGTCGCCCTCCTCTGGACCCTCTACAGCAGCACTACATCTTTCTAAAGATTGGGTCTACAGAACTGCACACAGAACTCAAGATGTGGCCTAACCGTGGCATTACACAGAGGGAGGATCAACTCCCTCTTCCTGGAGGTAATCCCCCTGGTTATGCAGCCCACTATCCTGTTAGCTTTTGGTGCCGTTCTTCAACAATTACCAGTGTTGTTCATTTTGCTGTCCACCACTACCCCTAGGTGCAGCACCCTACAGATACCTGCATTGTACTTCAATCCCCACTTTCTTGACCACCCACCAGGGTATCCACATCCCCCTGGAGGGCCTCTCTCTCTCCCCCCTCCTCCCTGTCTGCTACTGCTCCCACTTTTCAGTTCTCCACAAAGACAGTCAACCTACTCCTAACACTTCTCCCTATGTCTGAGACATAGGAATTGAACCGGAGTGGCCCCATGACCATACCCTGGTGGACCCCACTGATGACCCTTCTGGTGAAGGAGACTATCCCTCCAACCACCACTCTCTGTAGTCACCCTGTAAGCCAATTTTCCACCCAACTGAGCAACTGCCCCCCACCCCCCACCCCCCATCTTTGTTAGCAGTCCATTATGGAGTACTGAATCGAAAGCTTTTCTGAAATCCAGATAGAGTACGTCCACCGGCCTAAGTCGATCCATGGCACCTGTCACCCAGTCATAAAAATCCACCAGGTTGGTCTGGCACTACCTCCCCGGAACAAAACCATATTGCCAGTTATCCAGGTGACCCAAACTTTCCAGCTGTCCCCACATCCTCTCCTTGATAATGCCCTCCATAACCTTGCCTACCACAGACGTTAGGCTAACGGACCTATAATTCCTCATCTCCTCTATGGACCCCCTTTGTGGATAGGCATCACATGAGACACTGCAATCTTGAGGCACCCACTCTGTCATCAGAGACATGTTTCAGAGTGAGGCCAGTGGAGCTGCCCGCACATCCACCAGTTCCTTCAGTACCCTTGGATGCAAGAGTTGTGCAGGGCAGGACAGTAAAAGGCACATGGTGGACTTCACAGCGAGTGGTGCCACTGCAGGGGGTATAGAGGTACCCCCGCAGTCATCATAACCCATAAAAGCTATGCCACAGACATCCCTGGTAGTCCAGTGGCACCCACATCCTCCACCATTGTCAGGCAGCATAAACCCACCGCATGCCACCCTGCCTTTGACTGCTGGTGTCCTCTTACAGTAGAAGCTGTAAAGCCTATTGGTACACACTGTGGACCAATGAGCTTGCAGTGCATACTAGAATTCATTCACAAATCCATGAATGTAGTAATTCATTTACGGATGTGTGAATGAGTATTGCATTATGCACTTCCAGCCAGTTGGTTAACATTGTGGAACAATAGGCTTACAGCTGCTACTGTAAGCTGTACACCCTATAACAATCTAATGTCCTTGTTCAGGAACATGTGCCAGTATTGCACGCAGCACTACACATGGTGCCTGACCAGCGACATATACAGGGCCAACATAACCTATCTACTTCTGGAGGTGATCCCTGTAGATAAATGTTTAGCTGTTTCCTGCAATGTGATATTGTACTGGTCTCTTAGTTACTGTTTCGGTGTTATATGTACTTGTATTACCACTGAATACTGTACACTGCTTGTAATGTTTTGTATGTTATGTTACGCTGTTTCTGTAATTCTCCCATATTGTGTCTGAAAATAGTCACAGTTGTGGCTAATGCACACACCTGGTGAAAAAAGATTGAAATAATACATCACAGCATTTGTTGGGTTTTGCTACTGCACTTCTTCATTGAACAGGGTCACCATCATTGTGCGCAGTAAGCCGTCCATCTCAGCATCTGCCTGACACCATGATGTCAATGCTGACATTACCTTTATGGCCACACTGTTTCATAACTCCACTGTTTTACAGTGCCACCACTTCACTGTTTGTGCCTTGTCTTTCTCTCATAATACTCCTGCAACTACCCTTTTACATTCCCCACACTCAACTGTTTCTTCTTCCTAGGTGTTACCTGTACAATGTTTTGTCCACTGTATTCAGTGAATGAGGTAATGATTCGTAAATATAGCATGACAGGGAACAGTTATATGGGTTGATTTACCACTTCTTGTGTGGTTAAGTCACTCGGCTGTACCTCATGACCAAACCACACAAGGCGTGGTAAACCCCCCAAAATACCCACTACTTGTCATGATATATTGCTTAAATAAGACACTTTGCACTAATAAGATAGACCACAGAAGTTCACAATGTAGTACTGTTTATTAAATATGTCACATTGAGTTAGTGACATTACTTGCACATAAAGTCAACATTCTGTGACATGTCATCCACATTGTAGATGTTTATTCAGGAACCATGTATGTAACGTATTAACTGTTAAACCTGAAACATAACTGGTAATAGGCAACTATTAAGTATAGGACTTCAGTTCAAATCTGCATAGTGGAATCCTGTGTACTCCACAGAGGAGAACATGTCTCTAATCTTTAGTATGGCACACGCAGGAAGAACAACACGGACCTTTCGTCCAAGCCATCCCCAGCACCACCAGGCCAGTTGTCGGTACGCTATGTACAGATACTTTCTGTGAAAAACAAAAATAATTTTGGTTAGTAAGAAAGACAGTGAAGAACATTAAAATCAGTGTCCACCAAAAGTCACATCACCTCAATATGTACAATAACAAGTTTGATGCACTTGAAATGGTCAGCACCTTAAAGTACCTTGGTGTGTACCTTGACAGCTCTCTCTCCTAGAGCCAGCACATAGACCATGTTGCCAAGGCATCTAGTGCCAGAGTAGGTCAGCTCTACTGGCATAGACAGTGCCTCAGCGAAAGTGCAATCAATCCTGCAGTTAACAGCTCCATGCTCTCTATCATAGATCATGGACTGGTAGTCTATGGAGCCGGTACTGACACAGCACTTCAGCGAGTCAAGATTGTCTTAAACAAAGCCTGCAGACTAGTCCTTGCTACGGACCATTTAACTCACACTTGTGATCTACACTCAAGCACTGGTTGGTTAAACTTGAATACCAGAATTCAGTTCCAAGTCTGTCTATCAGCTAAAAAATCAACCCTAGATCTTGCTCCCCCCGGAGTGAGGCAAATGCTAAGAAAGTCCACTTACTCCAGACTAACTAGGGGGTCCAGTAAAGCTGCCTTCATTAGGCCATTCTGCTGGACCTCACTAGGGCAATGGTCTTTCGAATACAGGGCACCCTGCTGGCTAAATTCCCTTAACTCTGAGCTGATTGAGGAAACAAAACTATGCCCATTTAAGGCCAAGCTGCTGCAGTACCTGGCCACTGTTAGTAACTGCAACTGTGTCACCTGTGCCTAATTCTACTGTTATTGATAGTTTATGTGTCCTGCATAGCACCCATCACCCCCCTCACTTCCTGCCCTGAGTGGTGTGACCGTCTTTTTCCACCCTGCCTTCCTGCTTTCTCTTCACAAATATTAACCCCTCCAATATTCACTCACTCCCCCTGGTTTCAGCATCACCTCACCACACCACTTCAAAACCCTTTCCCATATCCCTCTCTCCCCCAACATTACCCAGTCCTGACCCACATTGGGCATCTGTGTGCCCTTGTCCCATACACTGCATCAAGATTTAGCAGCACTTAGCAGCTCTTTACCGAGAAATCTGTGATTTACACCTACTTTGTGTTTCTTTGCATGAATTGCAACTCTCTCCTTTCTGTCCTCCAAGGCTGTGGCTGCCATGACTAGGAGCTACACAATGGGCCACTGCTACGGCGCTGTCTGCATGGCCTTCCCACCCTCCCCAACAGAATGACAGTGTGCCTACATGGACACACTGCTAAGCCACATCATGCCAACAATGTATGCACATATTGCACTGCTTGAGGTTGCACGCATGTCCAAAATGGACTTGTTAATCAGAACATAGAGAAAGGAATGGAACCTGTTACAAGGGTGTTGACTCATCAAACAGAGCTGTGTAATTAAATAATATCTGTAGTGTCTTTCTAAATTACATTGCAGAGAACATGGAAAGGTATGTCTTCTTCTTTGCACATAAATCCAATAATGGCAATTGGGGGAACATTGTAGGAAGATTGTAAAGGAGGAGCAAAGAAAACATAAAGCAAGAGGAGAAGTGAGGGGAATGGCAAGTGTGTATTCAATTACAATAACTGAAACATAATGCATTTAGGGAACATGAACCAAGTGACAAGGCACAACACTGGTGGTGTGGTGTTTTAAACCTCAAAGAAGTAAATATACCTGAGGTGTAATCATATCAGATGTTGGACAACCGGAAAAGCAGTGGAACTAGGCACTGCATAAATTAAGTTGGAGGATGGGGGCACATGGGCAGTGGTATCACAAGAAGAAATAAACAGACAGAGTTTCTGTAACATCTGTATACATCACTGTAAGAGAACACCAATACCACTGTACACCACTGTCTCCAGCACCACAGAACACACGTCCACAAGGACTAATGGCAGGGTTCATTAAACAGTGCTAGCAGATTGGTCGACAGTGTCCACCAATGGGCTTCCAGTAGTACTCTTGCTATTATTGCCACAGCTCTGTTGGCGGGCAGCCATGGCAGAATGCGGGTGGGTGTTTCTGCCCTCCGATCATCAGTACTTGCTTGGAGATGGGGAGCAGGGTGCATTGAAGGTGTCTGACTGGGTTGATGTGGGTGGTGGTACCACTACACCACCAAGGTATACAGTTGTTGGGCCATGTTATGGACATGGTTCATGTCTGGTGGTGGGGCAATGGACCACAATGACAGTGTTGCTGTTTCAGTGCCATCTGCTATTGGGTCTGCATGGTTAGTGGGTGGGTGCTGTTACCTCACCTCTGCCACCACAGTGTGTGGCATGTATGAGGGAATACGGGCAGGGAGAGTGGGGTCTATGCTCTGTACAGTTTAGCAGCACTTAAAGACTTGACTATGGAGATGCAGGCAGGATGGGGGATTCACTGTACAAAGCTAGTCTGCAGCACTATGCAGCTTCAAACAGTGGACTCAGGCAGAGACTGGGGTGCTGCACAACAGACAGGAGTGGTGGGTGTGTGCCTGTACTGCCGCACATGCAGGGTGCATGGCGCATTACACCATATGCATCACGGCATGGTGCATGCCAATGGGGCCATAATGACATGAAAATAGCCCCATTGTAACCTGCACACCAAATGGCCACATTGGCATATTGTTGTCTCTGAATGGCATCATTGGGCACAGCGCATCTTCAGATGCACAGCCACACTGAATTGCAAGTGAGACCCAGGCAGTATGCCTTTGCATTCAGGCATGGGCGAAATTCTGCTATTCACAGGGGGTATGTGCAGGGGGCATTACCTTGCACATGCTCTGTGAATACCACAGTTGGCGCTAAGCGCATCAGTTGCGCCGCGGCATGTGAGATGTGATAAACACTAATCATTTGTGAATCCTGGAAATGGACTTTAAACTGTACTGGGTAGTAAAAGTAAAACGATGAATACAGCTCATCAAAAGCTATATAACAAAAGGCAGAAGTAAATGAATATGTATAGCATGGGAAAAAAGGAGTGGAATAATCAAACACGATCCACAGAGTAATCACTTGCCATAGTACCCAAACAGTATTGTGGAATGTGTGACAAGTAACACTGGCATCATGGTGTCATTAGGTAACATGAAAGTATCAGAGCAGCAAAATGATACACACGGAGCAGTCTGACATGATCTGGAATACTGTTCATGATGAACAGTTGCTCAGCAACGGCATGACAGTAAGGTGGAGGGGTAGACCTGTATTTAGCACAGTTCTCCAACTTATGTACTCAAGGAGATGTCTACCACCACATGTTTCATCGGAAACAGTTTGTGGTGGTAGAAGGCGGTATGAAGTAATTGTTGTAAGGAGATGTTGCATGGACCATACTAGGGGTCAAACTGTGTTTGAAGGTCATTTTTTGAAACTAGTAGTTGATTCAGTTTTCAATGATTTACATTCAGTACAATGTCTGTACCTTACCAGTATGTGCCTGTACTGTTGCAGCAAGTTTGTGTTCCATGTGTGAAAAATTGCCAGCATTTAGCTAATTAACATTACACAGTATCACTTGCGTTGTCACGCTTATGGCAGTGATCATCACAAAATGCAAGCATACAATACACCATGTAGATAGAACACTATGTGGATATTGTTTGGCCCCCAACACATACACATCACTTTTGCTGCCTGAGAGAATTGTGAATGAGAGAGGAGGATTACTGACAGTGAGTCAGGCAACACTGTTTCACCAACAAATGTCAACAAACTACTTGCAGACACAGTTTGAGATATAGTTCAGTAACTGAAAAGTCAGTAAATGACTTCAAGAAACTGTTTGGAACACTATGTTCAGTGCATAATGTCAGCCTGACTACAATGACCCACAGCGTGACTTGCTGAAGGGTAGTAGTGATTACAGGTCACTTACTCATGTATATCTTGCACCTCCGAATGACCATGTTCCTGTCGAAACTGATAATAGGCCATTTCAAGAACAGGAATTCGAAGACACACATCCTGGAAGCCAAAGTGTTCTGTAATGGATCCTTCTTCCAGTCGGTACTCTGCAAATTTATTAACAACTTCATTTCTTTCTTTACAGCATCGACATTCACGTTCCGTAGGCATAGTCTGACAGTTTCCACATGAACACCTAAAAAACAATATAATAACATACATTTTTTAAAAACACATCATTAAATAAGACGATCATGCTCATTTCTCAGAAAATAACATTGTCATGCAAAAGCATTACATGTTAACAGCATGCAATGAAAACAAATTGAAACAGAAACATCAGTCAACAGACAGTGTCGCAGTACAGCTGTAGAACTTAGGATATGGAGTTAAAAAGACATGGCTGATATAAGGGATTATTGACATGAAGGTATGTAAGCAATTGGGGGCGGATTGAGCTCACAATACAGTAATGTGTCTTGCACTATATGAACAAACAGCAGTAATGCCTGTTGTAATGCAGGGCTCAGTGATTGCTACGGTAGCCTGTAATGATGGTGACCCCAATTGAGCACTTTAAAAACAAGGCAGCTCTGTCACGGTGCATGTGCACAGGGCCACCATGAATGGAGTGTGACTGGATGTGGGGGTTCGGTGAATATAGTGACAAGATGTTACTATAGATACACACACATGCGGTGGGGGATTTTGGGAGTGACCATGCCGTGCAGTGGGTGGAAGGGTTTGTGGGGTAAACTGCGGTGGTGTGCTGCTGAGCTGGACATGTGGGGAGGATGGCTTGGTGGCAGGCTAGGGCTGGGAGAAGTCTGGGTTCAGTTCTGGCATGCTTGTTTTTTGCTACAGGTCCAGGATTTATTTTTTCTTTGTTGCCTACACCCACCAATATTCAACCCCTGGAGTTCACAATACTTTAGTAGGGTGGTGTGGGGGGGCCAAGACACACATGGGGGTGGGGGCACAGACCCACACATAAAAAAATCTCAGTCTCCGGAGCCCTGTCTGTGTTCGCCGTTAAATGTACATCACCAAAATTGATTTTTGCCAATGTACACTCCCAGAAAAAGCAATCGCCTTTCAGCAATTGCTGTTATCACATGGTACCATCGGTAGCTGTACTGTTAAACATTTCCTATTACAATACTTAGCACGGGATAACAAATAATGTATCTAAAGCAGCACCCGTTTGCAAGATGGCCATGAGTAGAAACAGTAGCAGGGTTTGTGTGTCATTTGTTCAGCACCGAATGAACATAAAGAAGGCTCAGGGATCAGACGGCACAACAGCACAGAGTCATTGCAGTCATCTCAAGTGTGCACATCCATAGTTCTGGAATGAACACAGTGGTCCCAGTGACAGAAGGAGGGAGACGGACTGAGCATACAGAGCACATCTATCCTTCTATAGGGGAGGTGTCCTCATTGTGCAGGGCAATAGGGACACCTGATGGAGGCCTGTGGGTTCCACAGTGGATGGCGCCATTAAGAAGGGGCAGGAAAGATGTTGGTCTGCACTGCATGTCAACACACACGGGTGGGCTTTAATATTACAAAACATGCCACACATGTATGTCGCCTCTGTCAATACTTGCATACCAGTGTCCACTGGGAGGGGGGCACTCCCGGAGCACAAACCTAGGTGGTAAGTTGGATTCTGACAACAGTGTCCATTGGGAGGGGATTCACACCTGGTAGTCATATATGGGGGTCAAGATCATTCTGTGGCAGCTGGGAGAAACTGGAAGGGTTTCCCTGAGAACAAAAAATCAAAACAAAAAGAAAGAAGGCTGTGGGATCATGGGCGATAGTGGAGAGTATCGGAACAGCACTGCGCTACTACCATAAAACTGTCATGAATACAGCGCATGCTTGCGCTTACTGTTGAGGTTGTTGTGTCAGTTTGTCTGAGTTGGGGGGCTTGGCTCCCCCCACACCCCCCCTTGTTTTTTGTTTTTTTTTGGAATGGGGGTGTTGGGACTGAAGCACGCCAACTCAAATAAACTACTAAAAATAACCCAACGACTGATGGTCTGATACACTCCACTATCTCTGGATCATGGTGGTAGTGTAGTGTGGTGTCACTTCATACAATGGCCTGATTGATTGGTACAGTGCATGGTGATGTAGGTGAAGCCAGACTCCATATCAGACCTATCACATCGCATGCTAAGACACAACATTGTGATAATGAACTATTAACAGATATTGAGGGACAGCAAGCCACAAACTCACCAGGCTATGATGATGTATGACATCTAAAGACACAGCCAGAAACTCATGCATTAAAACTCCCAACTCAGACTGTGAACTATGGTCACAATAAGTAGTACTTGAAGCAAACTCTGTGACCCACAGTAAACATGCATGTGAGTGAGAGGGCATCACCAGGACAGCTCCTCACCAATTGCACACAATACCAGACACACGTTGTGGTTAAATCCACAAAGCATAAATATGCCCAAATGTGCCATTACATACACTAGTGACTGGTGAGGAGATATTCACCACTGAACAGAATACAGAAGCTGCTCACTGTACCACCCATCTCTTCCATGTATGCACATCACACACTGTTACAGACAGCATTGTTGATTGCCTGGGGGGGACGTTGGGCAACATAACGTGGTTGTAGGGGGGATGCAGGAGGGGGGTCAAACCAGCCCTTTCAGGAACATACAAAACAATGGACCTCTATACTTGAAAACAAAGAGCAGCACTGTACCATGACAGGTCTTCATCCTCCAGGTGGAAACCAGCATCAGAGACAGCAACTGCAGCAAGCTGACTCACATTGCTTTGACTACGAGGAACCTCCGACTCGAATTGATATAGGAGGGCACCAAGGACATACCTGTCATCCAGAAAATCATCACCCTCAGTAGATGTGCTGTCTGAATCCTCCAATTCTTCATCAAATAATGCAGGTAGCACTCCCTTAATACCGTCAGCTTCCATTTTGAACAGTGCGATGAGGCGCATGCGATGACAGACTGACCTGATACAAATACGTCACACGCAATGTGCGTGTGTGTTCATGACCGCACCTTTAGTGGATTAAGCAGTAGCACAGAATGGAGCACAACATGAAGGTACAGCCAACATATAATTATAAAATATGCAAAAATGGTGCAGGAAATACATTACATTCAATGGATTATTTGACTTATGCAACAGGCAGGTTTAATGCATTTCTTTGAAATGGTACTGAAAAGTTGCTCTTTAAATGTTGTTCCCCCACCCTCTGTCCTATGTCAGAAGTAGAAGTTCACTCCCCCAAGCCCCTTACGTAGAGCCATTTACTTACACCACATGAGTTTTAGTCCAACAAGATGTTACAAAAAGAACTTGACACAGTCTCTCACACTGTCCTGTTTTATACTTGCTTGTCTTCAGTGCAGATGGTGCAGGGAATTGGCTCTGCGGGTGATAATCACTTAGGGCTTAATGCAGGTAGCAGCTCCAATGGCAGATCAGCTGGGCAAGAACAGTTTTGCTTGGCATTTAGGGTGTGCTTATAGCAGGGCTCCACTGTGTACCATTTTGTCTTGGTCTTCCCTGGTGGTCCAGTGGTCCTGGAATCTTGTGAATCAGTTATCCACATCTCTGGCATCCAGTAGTTCACCCCCTACTCTAGCTGTTACCATCCATTACTTTTGTTAGTGGTGCTGTGTACTGCCAAACCCTTCCCCATGTTAGAATGAACATTTCAGCTTGCAGGTTACAACCCCTACTAGACCTGCTTTCAGCAGTTCTACAGTGGCAGGTTTTGCTGTGTCTTGTGAATGGGGGTATGACGGAGTTGATATACATATAATGGCTCAGACGGCCATACCAATACCCTCATTAGGGCAGACATTTCCACCCATTTTCCTGTGCTGATGAACTGGCCTGTGCACTATTACAGGAGAAGACTGGTGACACCTTTGTGTATAGCACAAAGGAGAGCGATTCAGAAATGTTCTACAAAGTGGTTACAAATTTGCACTTTCCTCATGGGCTATGGGGTCTAGGCTTAAAATGTATGACTGCTGTGTCACAGATCCACAGCACATAGGCAACCCAAAGTTGGAAGGCCATGTATTGAGGGTCATGCAGACCTCTAGTGACATTCAAAGGAGAGCACACCCCTTCCTCACTCACTCCCCCAGCCTGTCACACAGCTATGTGTGCAGACAGTCTGGGTAGTGTCAGGGGATGTGCATTCACTCTGTGCCATTCACCAAGGCAAGAAGTGTCAGGTTAGGGGAGTGCAGAATATGGCACCAGGCATCCTGTCATATCTGTTGCATGCTGCCACATGTAGCCGCTGGCTACGGTGGGAAAACAGTACATCTGAAATGCTGCCCTTGCCCTCCAGTCAAGCGGAGAGTGCTGGAGGCATTCAGGCACTCTCCTGATGGTTTACCTTTACAGGATCCATGCCATCCCTCAGTCCCCTGCTCCATGTGGAGCAAGGGATCCAATTAGATGTCCACCTATGTCCTCTGATCTGCTTCTTGTATACCAGTGCACCAGGGGGGAAGGGCCATGGACAGGCACACTGTGATACCCGGTAATTGTAAATGTCAGCTTCCATGAACCTGTCTGCAGGTGTGGAGCTACATGGGCTGGGTATGAGCCTCTCACACGTGCAATGTACCCATTGATGCATAACCCCCAATATTTGTACATGCCTTGTTTGTATGTGCCGCTGCCTAGCCAATGATATTCCCATAGAGATTACATATAGGGATTTATATAGTGTACCAATTTACACATACTGTACCCCACTATAGCAAAGCATAATGGGTAGTATATGCAAATAATCATGCAAATACTTCCAATGATGCTTTGCATTACTTTGATATGTGCAATTTAGTGTTCCTTTGAAGCTTGGCTTTAATTTTAGTGCCCTTCCAGTGTCATGCTTTTGCATTAAAGTTCTTTACTTTTAAATAGTTTTCTGCTTTGGGCCACCATGATCAAAAATAATGTGATCATAAGACAGGTTGCTTCCTGTCCCTGGGATTATAGGCAAGCGGCAGACATCACCGATTTGGTTGACTTACTGTACCTTCTCTACACACACACACACACACACACACACACACAATACATCATACATCATACATCATACATCAGACATCACTCATCATTTGAAAGCTTATTATGTCTACATTAAGATGAGGTATGATGTGAAGCTATCAAGAGGTGCTGTTACCATAGAAATGGGACTAAACAATGACACCCTCACCACATTAGAATGACCACTTTGAAATATTTGCGTTCGGTTCTGATAAATAACACTATGTATTATTTCAAGACATAAACAGGATTTCTTTGAGACCTCAAAGCATCACAACAACAATCTAAAGGCTAAAACAAAATCTAATAATAAATTTCTACAGGTATCATTGAAATGTAATAGTGCTGGTGACAATTCTAGTCAGCATCATTATCATCATCTTGTTCATTATCACAAGCTCTGTCGAGAGTGCATGGTTTACCACAGTCTTCATTACCCTGGCAGGTAGCACATCAAGATAGCAAACCAAAATGAGCAACTCATAAATGAGCACATCATTTTGGTTGTTGTCTGGTACGGTGACTATGAAGAGATAGCAAAGGAGAGAATAGCGAGGGAGGATGGGAAAAAAGGGCAAGAGGAGGGTGATGGGGTGGAAGGAAGAGGGATGGGCTAAGTAGGGATGTGGAGCATGATGCCGCCAAGCTATTCGTGCAGAGTAGCGAGTAGGGACACTATCTGAAGTTGTGGTGATCCTGGGTTCAGGACTACATACGGGCATGATATTTTACTTTTGGCAGGTGTTTTTATTTTCTTTTTTTAAACCTTCTTTATTAGTTTATTACAAATGTCATACATACATACACACATTAATCCTGAGCAAGCCCAGGATCCACAAACCCAAAACTGGTTGTGTAACCTATGTACAATAACCACTATGGTTTGTATTTTTTTAAGGTATTGCTGTCCTCAGTCCCTCGTTTTTCTTCCAGTGTCTGCCCCCCTCAGAGAGATAGACAGGGTGGAGGCTGTCCAGAGGAGGGCAACCAAAATGGTGCAGGGTCTGCACCAGAAGACATATGAAAAAAGACTAAAGGAGCTTAAGATGTATAGCCTCGAGGAAAGGAGGGAGAGGGAGGACATGATAGAAACTTTCAAATACCTCAAGGGAATCAACAAAGTCCAAGAGGGTAGCATCTTTCAGAAAAAGAGATGTGCAAGAACAAGGGGGCACAATTTGAAGATGGGGGGGATGGCTCAGAGGTAATGTGAGGAAGTATTTCTTCACAGAGAGGGTTGTAGATGCATGGAGGTCATAGAGTCAAAAACAGTGGGAGAATTCAAGATTGCATGGGACAGACATAAGGCAATTCTAGTGGGGGGTAGGAGGAAGTAGGCTGTTGGTTAACTAGGATCTGCAGCTTATCCGTTAGGTAGGGAAATGGGTAGACTGGGTGGGCCTTATCTGCCATCAAATTCTATGTTTCTATGAGATGATTATAAAAGTTTGGGGGCATGCAGGGGGCTTGCCCCCCACAAAGGGGGGTGTGGATGGTGTAGCCCACTACATTAAACATTTATTTACATATGCGCCGATTTAGTATTTGATGTATATGGTTGTGTGCCGAACTGGTTTTCACTGGGATGTACTCACTCTTTTGTGAGTCGCTCAAAATGGTTTGCTGTTATGACATGGAACCCCTTGGCATGTACAAAGTTCTGTGCAGGCAAGATCGTTCTGACTACAGACACAGTTGATTGTGCAGCGACCCCTACTGGTACAGGCAGAAACAAGGTCTTGTAGAAGCGCAGATGCCATTGGTCCCTTGAAGAATACAGGAAGTAGTTCATCATCCACATTTTTCCATTCTTGCTGCAATGGTGATCCAATATCTGGTTTACCAATGTGTGAAGACATCCAAATCTTTGTTTGCCAAGACGCTCTTTTGACATTCTCTTTAAAACTGTCTTCACGTAGTGAGAGTTTGGCCAGTGACTTGTCCTTTTTGATGGCTAGATTGAAGAGCAAGCAATTCAGGTCTCCTTTTCTTTCTCGCTCTGGTACATAGATACATACATAGAACATGCCGGCAGATGGGGACCACAAGATATAGCTAGTCTGCCCATGGAATTTCTACCTCTCCGTCCACCTGGAATCACCTGCTGTATTAACTTACTAATGTGTCTGTCCCATGCTAGTTTAAATTCCTTTACTCTTTTCGCACCCACCACCCCAGAGGCAGGCCGTCCCATGTGTCCTCCACCCTTTCAGTGAAAAATAACTTTTTAATATTACTCGTAAACGTACATCCCCACAAGCACACATCATGCCCTCTTGTTCTGCTACAACTGCTGATCTGGAAAAGGTCCTGCAATTGCACATTGTTGATACCTTTAAGGTACTTGAATGTTTTTATCATGTTCCCCCTTTCTCTTCTTTGCTCCAGGGAGGAAAGGTTGAGTTCACTCAACCTTACCTCATAAGTTTCTTGGCGGAGGCCGTGAATAATTTTTGTTGCCCTCCTCTGCACTGTTTCTAATCTATCAATGTCCTTTTTGAGGAGGGACCTCCGGAACTGGCACAGTACTCCAGGTGGGGCCTCACCAGGGACCTAGTGTATACAGTAGCAAGATTACCTCATATCTCCTGTTAGTGATGTCTCTCCCTATATAACCCAGAATGCCACTTGCCTTTTGTGCCACCTTTTTGCATTGCCTACCCATCTTCGAGTCATCAGGGATGATGACTCCCAGGTCAGGCTCCAGTATTGTAGCTATTAGCTTCACCCTCCTAGATGGTAATCTGCCCCCAGGTTCTGCTTTCCTAAGTGCATTGCCTTGCATTTTTTCCCATTGAAATTCAGCTGCCAGTCACATGACCATTTTTCCAAGCTTAACAAGCCTGCCTTCATTCTTTGTGTCCCTGCTGGTGTATCGACTCTACCACAGAGCTTTGTGTCATCTGTGAACAGACACACCTTCCCATCTAGACCATCAGCAATGTCACTAATATATACACTGAACAAGATCGGTCCCAGAACTGATCCCTGTGGCACACCACTTGTCACCATTCCCTCCTCTGATAACGTTCTGTTGACCAATACTCTCTGCATTCTCCCACTTAACCAGTTTCTTACCCAGTTTGTTATTTTGTGCCCAACATCCATGTGTTCCAATTTGTTGAGCAATCTTCTCTGGGGGACTGAGTCGAAGGCCTTGCTGAAGTCCAGAAAGGCCACATCGACCGCGGTCCCCCGGTCCATGGTTTTAGTGACCCAAGGAATTCAACCAGGTTGGTTTGGCAGGACTTACCTGTAGTAAAGCTACCTGCCTACTTGCTTCTAGAAAACACAAAATCTGCTCCTTTAATAGGGATTCCATCAACGTACCCACTACCGATGTGAGGCTTACCAGATAGTAGGTTTCCTGCCTTATCTATGCTCCCACTTTTGTGTAACAGCACCACTGTACCTCTCTACCAGTCTTCTGGAATCACCCCACTTTCTGGTCTTACAGCACTGCTACTAACGTCCTTGTTGCAGAAATTGCGGCTTGTTTGCCACTCTCTCCCAATTTGGCAAGATCAGTAAAGGGGTACGCTCCTTTTGTTTTGACATTAAACACAGATTTGTTTCCCAGTACCAAATAGGGATGACTTAGAGTCACAACCCGTTAATGCATGTACAGCAGGAAGTATGTTGCAGAAGTCAGGAGTGAGTGCATCACAAATTGCATGCACAGGTATACTGTGATGCTTGTCAGTTTTGTTGGTAATGGTGCCTCTTTCTTTTTTTTATAATTAAATGTTTTATTTGTTTTTGTGATAAGATGGTGCCTCTTTCTATCCACATGTTATCTATGTGTTCTGGTTTTTGAACGTAGTGAACAGCAAGGACCAAAACATCTGTATCGGGTGACCTAATTATTATGGTTCCTTTGACACCAACAAACCCAAAAGCCATATTGGCACATACAGGCATGGGGTCATAATGTCACAAGACATTATGCCTCATAGCAAAATCGCACTGCCAATACAGCGCGATTGCTGCCAGGAGACATGCATCTTTTTTCTGTGGGGAGCTCCACCCCCACATCCCGCATTACAGGGGGCTGCACCCCCAAACCCCCCCACTAAAGATTCTCAACTCCAGGAGGGGTTCAACTTGGGGAGTGCACAAGTAACACAAAAATAAAATATTCTGGGACCAGGAATCAAACCTGGTCCCAGACACAGTGCCTGGGTTCCTGCTGCTGTGGCTCAGTCCTGTCAGCCACAGCAGCTGCTCAGCAGAGCCCAGTCTAAGCAGAGGTCATATCCTCTGCCTGAGGAAGCACTACTGGTGCAACATCGCTTACAGCAGTATACGCGATATTGCACCATTAGCGCTTACGGACTACGCTGCAGCCGCTTAGCCATAAGGTGCATTTTGAACCATATATTCACAGAGGAATTTTGCAAGTGGCTGCTTGTTGGATGCTACATTTAGAAACTTTTTCCATGGAAGCACAGGGCATCCACCAATCACCTGGTTATGCTTGCATCCAACCTTAGATCCTGTGCAGCGCTGTCTTTCTATAGTTTTTACAGAGTTACTGTTGTCATATCTGTCAAAGACTTTGATTACAGAATTAGCTTTGTCAACCCTCTTAGAACCTGCCTCAAGTACTCAGCAGCCAATTCATCGAATGTGTGTAATTTGTCTCCAGCCATCATTTGAATGACAGCCATAGCATCTCTGATGTACACTGTGGTTTCTTTGTTGCATCCTTGTAGCTCATGAATGCTTTCAGCTTGAGCTTCCTGCTGATGCCCTAACTCAGCTTTGTCTGTTTTTCTCATTGTTCCATCAGCATGGAAGAGGGACATAGGCACAGGTCCTATTGGGTGATTAAGAGCAGTTGCCATTGAAACATCATCTCAGCATCTTGCTAAGGACAGGGCTCTGCAGAAAACAATTTCTGGACTGATAGCTGCTGTGATTGTCCCTCCCTTAAAATACTTAAATTTGGTCTTCTTGGCCATGTCAGCAAATTTTTTGATGCCAGATTTCTTGATGGGGCTAAAGAAGCTACATGTCCCATTAGAATAAAGTGCTCCTCTCACAAATCCCTTTATTTGTTCTTCACCAGCATCAGCTATTTTCAGTAGAGACTCTTGTACATCTGATGTTACATGCAGTCCAATAGATATGTTGATAAGCACCTCTGGATATGATTCAGGGTCAAATGGGATTGTCATATTGTTGATGACATGGTTGGTAAGGGCTGTAACATGCTCATCCCTTTTCAGTGCAGAGACAAGGACTTGTTTGTGTGCTTTGTCTCCACTGCTTGTTGACAGGCCACTTCTTTCTCTCATAGCTTTTGCATATTCACTCAGGACATGTCTTTTGATGGTCCATCTGACAAGGGCTAGCTTCTTCCTTGTCAGTCCTACAATTACACTGCTGCCCTTTGAGTCTTTGATGACAGTTTTCTCTGTTCCTATGTCACTCCAAATTCCATTGAAAGAACCAGGAGTATTATGCACAGCAAATTCTCCAGGTTAAAAGGCCCTGTGTACTTCTTTGGGGAGATTTAGCATATCAAGAATGTAGACTGGAATCCACGTGGCATAGCTGGGCCTGTTTGCAGCAAAGAAGTATAAAAGCATGGCATGCTGTGTGTGTAGGTGAACTTTCCAATCACCCTCTTGCTCTGTACAGACATTTAAAGTAGTATCTGCATAACCTGGAAAAATGATCCCAGAACTTGAATGTAGGAGAGTAGGCATACTCCCATGTCTGAATTCCCTCCAGTAGTGGTAGCAGATGCTGAGTTACAGCATCATCAAGCTCTTTAACAGCATGTTGTAAGGACTCAATGTCTTCAGACTCAAACACCTTGAGTGCCATCCAACATTTGCCAGATAAATGCTGGAACTCCATATGTACCTCCTCTCTGCTCACACCGTTTAACAAATGAAGAAAGTCTCAGAGCACTCAGGGCCTCAAATGCTAGAGTCAACCCATGTAGAGCATGGTTGAATTGCTTACCAGCAAGCATTTGATCTGCAGTATAAGCTGCATACACATCAGAATGAACAAGAAGGTTTAGCAATCTTGTGTCTCCCCAAAATCTCCCAACACATGCAATAAAACAACACAGGGTGTGAAAACCACCCAGATGAATCGCATTGGAACCAAGTTGATTTGGGAGATTCCATTTTACTTGCTGAGCAACAGCATACAGTTGCTGATCCATGGTCTGAACGGCTTGCTGCTGGCCTAGAGCTGCTGATATTTCCTTATATTTCAGCATTGTAGTATAGACTGTGGCTATGTCAGCTGGTTTGGCATCCACAGTAGGTATATATGTGACTGCTGAGTAGGTGCTCTTCTTTGTGGCAAGCTTGTGGTTGAAACCAGTCCAAAATGGATCACCTGGGTGTGAACAATATCAGCATCACGTGGTATTGATAGGACATCATGAGGTAGCAGTCTTAAAAGACTCCAGGAGAGATCTCAGACAGCTTTCACTTGTAGGTGACAGGAATTTATTTTCTTGAGTATGTTTTCATGGAGAGTCAGTTCTGGATGTGGTCTGGGTTTTTCAAATGCTGCACACTACATAAGAAACTGTGATTGCCCGGGGAGAGTAAGTGACATTTCTTTCCCACACTTCAGTGATATTTCTTGTGATGCTGGACTTTATGCAGACTGTTCTTGAAATACAGCTCTAGACATTGAATGGAAGGTATTCTTTCCATCCATGACCTCTATGTTGATGTCTATATTATCATCTCCTTTATGGATGAGATTTCCACCATCATGAAGTGGAACAATTCCATTTGGAATATACACACCTCCTTGGAGTCTTTCTACTTCAGTTTTTGCAGCAATAGTCATGAACCGCCTCAGTTCATTATAACTGATGCAGAATCCATGAAGGTGTAGTATGTCAATTAAATTGTGAGACCCAAACTCATGATGTAGTTGTGCAGCAAGGCTTAAGTGTAGTGGTGCGATAATGTTGGAACTGTTAAATACTATGCACTTCACAACTGAGAGGTACCTTCTTTGAATGTCTTCTAAAGGATAATACTCATTGCTGGCTGAATTATTTGCCCTTTATCTATCATCCAAAGGACTAACTCCTGCAGCAATTGGGGCACAAAAGTAGCTGACCTCTGTAAACTACAGTCTTCTGGCTTTGCATAATATTCTGAAGGTTTCATTTTTGCTATTTTAGCCCAAAGAATTGAAGCAGCATTATATAAAACCACTTGTTCATTTGAAAGTTATTGATCAGGCTCACTTACCAAAATAACATCCACAAAACATTTGGATTACTTAAGTTCCTGCTTCAGATATTATTAGCAGCTTGGATAACGTCAGCTAATATTGTTGCATTGCATAGAACAATGGTAGACTTGCCTTGTCCGTGCTGTGCATGGAATGAAATTGCAGAACTATAGTGTTTTTCTAATCTTGCCTGTAATTTGCAACTGAAATAGCTTTCAGTTTCTGCATTTGAGGGAAGTAGGGCTTTATATCTTTCTAGCAGCTTGGACAGGAGAAGAGCTTTCATATTGATCATTGTCTCTCTTCAATCAGCTGATAAAATGCAGTGTCATAATGTGACTGTATTGTTGCAGTGGAACTAGATTGTATTGCTTTCAGATTATTTTACTCAAGTAGGAAGAAAGGCATGGTGCGTGATAAACTGCATCTTTAGCAATCAAGCCATTCTCAGATATTCTGTGCAACATGTCATCATCTCCTCTTTTTTACTTGAGAAGCTTTTATTTTTCATACAGATATTCAACATTTCAGATACTAATAGGTAATCAAGACCTTGACATCTATTATTCAGCATCATAGATTCTCTACTTTTACAAAGATTAAAAGATAAAATCAACCTCATGCATTTCAGTCCAATGAGTCCCTAGAAATAGTTAGGAGAGACCTTGCCCAGCACCAAGTCAATGACTTTTCAAGATGGTTACAGTCCTGTGCAATGAGACCAAGTCTCTTTCTTTCCCAATGTTATTCCTGTAAGTTGGTTCCAGGGCCTACACAGACCAAGGGACTGGAGGAGTTGGTTAACATTCTAGTTCAGGTTCAAGTCTCAGGCACACTCGAACATAAGTAAGGTGTCCATTTGTAACTTAACTCAATATTTATTTACAATCATCTACTAACAATAAAACTATTTTATTACACTGCATACTCTGGTAGCTTTCTTTTCCAGCTCTTTCTCTAAGTGGTATACAAACAACAATAATCATCTTGATTTCAGAAACCATTGTAACTCCATTGTTGATTTAGCATCCTTTCCCCTTTTCCTGCTTCCCACCTTTCTATTCCTACAGCCCCCTATCCCTGTTCTCCCTGGGCTTCCCTCCAGATTTGCCATGGCCTCCAAATGTCTAAGAATTTCTCTTTTTCTAGGTGCACTGTGTTTGTGATGTTTTCCATCCTCTCTAAGTCATCTACTTTAGATATCCAATGTTCCTTCGAAGGGGGTTTTGGTTTTAACCATCTGTTTATGACACACTTCAGGGCCACAACCCTTAAGATTTGGCCCAATTCCACCACTTTTCTCTTTTTGGATGACAGGGTCGAGAGGCCCAATATCAAATCCTGAAAAGTGAAAGGAAGGAAGGGGAAACCCCATCATTTGCACCTCATTGAAGTCACCCCCAATCACAATCAAACTCTGGACGTCCAAAACACTCTCTTTAATCACCTTCTCTAGGAAGGTAATGTGGGATGCTTCCTCATTTGGGGCATACAGATTCACCAAAGTACAATTCTGTCCCCAATAAGTACCCTCCAAATGAATGAACCTACCCTCTGGGTCTGTTCTGACATTTGTTACTGTAAGGCCCTCACCCCTGCTTTTTTGCAAAATGACAAGTGGTATTCTGTTGAAGCTGACAGCAGTACCAGGTGGGGACTGGGTTCGGGGAGGACTAGGTTACTCAGCACAAGGGGCCTAGGTTTGGCTACTCTGCACAGGGGCACCCAAGTAAATTCGAACACAGGAAGCAATAACTGTAATGTCCAATACCAGGAATGGGATTCTAAAGTGTGGCTTTTATTCCCATCCAAAATGAACAAACAAAGCATAGACGGACCCCCACGGGGCTACATTCCTGGTAATGCAGATAAGAGCAACAGAATACTTCTTCCCTATTTCAGCCCTCAGGCTCTGAACCCACCAGTCACACAGCCCGGACCTGCACGCAGCTTTGGGTACACAGCCCGACTTGTACACTATTTGGGTTTTTCCTGGCCCAGCTCCCCCGTCAGCCTCTTGATCCTGGTCCATATGGCAGTGAACCAAATTTTTGGTTGGTGGCTCCCCAAACCACCTTACAGTCTTCGACTCCTTAAGGGAAATTTCCTTCCAATCCCACATCTGGGTACTTCCCTCATCACTGGCCAAGTGCATGAGGCAAAGTAGAAATCCACAGAGCAAATCCATAGAGGTGGACCTCGTTACTAAAGGTGGGGGGTCTCCCACCTCCAGCTCCCACAATCCATACCCAGCCATTTCTCTGGACATTAAACAACTCTTTTTGAAAGCTTGGCAATGCAGATTACAGGGTAGACATATCGCACATCTCCTCTACATGTCTTGACTTTCCCCTTGTGCTAGACTTGAACATACTTTTACTTTGGCTAAGTCTATTCATCTAGGCCTCCCACTAATTCAGCAGTCCAATCCCCACTTTAACACAGTTCAGGTGAAACATGGGCCCTTTGAAAACAGCAGAACTCACCCTTTGGTTGCAGGTGCCCCACAGGCGAATCTTGAAAGCTTCTTGTGCCACAACACATTTCAGAAAAATAGGCAACTTCTTCTCTAGCAGGTACCAGGGGGTTGTCCCTGGAATAGCAGGCAAACCTTCCACCCCTATCCCCTGGAGGATGGGGCACAGAGACCAGAATCAAAAGTCTCCACCACTTCAGGAACAGCTTACTGTGTTCCTCTTTAGATGGAAACACACACCTTTCCCTAGAAGTAGCTCTATATCAGAGCTTAGGCTCCAAAAGCTTGTGCACAGACTGCTGTGCTCCCCTCTTCTTCACTGCTCACACAACTGTCTCCACTCTGACTGTTCAAAAACTCCCAACATTCAAATCTAACTCCCTTCTGCAGATTCCAATGTGGCTCATGCAGCTGCGATAGTTCTATGGTGATGTCATCCCTCAGTCTCAGCTGAGACTGAGAACAGAGTGAGACAGTGTGAAATCCATTTAACTGGAGTTTCACAAGCTGCCTTCCCTGCTTACCACTAGGTCTTACTGGGATTCTAGTAACCCTGGGTAACAGGGGTGTTACATTACTATTAAGGGGCCATCCCTCCTAGCTAAGATAGCCACTCTTCTACGATGAGGGGAAGCTTCATAGTGTGATGCGTATACTTTTCCCACCCACAATCTTCATAATTTAAGATGTTCCTGAGTAGTAAGGTGGGTTTCCTGTAAAAATGATATAGTGGCCCTCTGTCTGTGGAGGTCCTGCAAAATCTTAGTTCTCTTCACTGGGTTATTAATACCTCTCACATTCAAAGAGACTATCTTTAAATCAGTCATTATCAGTGAGGGGGAAGTAGGGGTCACTGCTCTGAGATGGGGAGAAAACAGTGCTGCCAGAGATCATTTTATGCTGTAGATGAGCAAGTAACATATTTAACAGTAACACGAATTAACAAGTTAACCACTAACAAGTAAACAATTTTAATAGCTTCAAGATGTGTCAGCCCTATCACCACACACTATGCAATGTTGGCTTTGTGAGATGTGGTTGAATACCCAGATATTTTGGGAATCCAATCCAGCCTAGACCACCAATCAGCCCAGTAACTGGAAGGGCAATTGCTTAGGGTCACACCAGAATGTAATGTGCACCTAAATCTGGTGGTGAAGACAGCCCTAAAGGTGAGTTTTCCTATCCCACTGCTTTTTTGTATCTTTACCTCTGTTTAATGGGGAGATATGCCCTGGACTTTATCCAGGGAACTAGGAGGAACACTTTGTCTCTCATGGGGATCAAAGTGGGGTGAGGGGGAGGGACAATCCAGGTTCACCCCCCAGTCGGTTGTCAGTCTGAGTCTGAGTGAGAAGTCCCCCAGGTCAATCAAGGTGGCTAGGTATTTTTTATATTCAGCTTCTCAGTTGGGTGACTTGTCATGTTGACACCCATCGTAAGGTATCTTTGGGTGGCTCAGGGACCACCCAAGTAGCTGGGGAGCCAAACAGAGAAAACAAATGCATGACTAAAGGTAATATGATTGTAAGGTCTCCAGTTTTTCACTGTACACATTTAAAGCATCATTTATCAGCAGGTTCTTCATCAGTGAACACACCCTGAGGGCAGGCCAAACTAACCTCTAGATCCCTTTGAGCCCATCGGTTAAATAACTGTATTCACTTCAAGGGTTCATCACCAGTGTCCACCAGTATGGCTATCAACTTGGCCACCAGGTCCCATATCTGGCTATCAATTATTTTGGAGAACCTCCATTGCACAGTAGGAACCTTGGCATCCTCTGCTCCAGCGAAGACCCTGCTCACACCCCTATTTAAGGGCCAAATAGTGATTTGCCACCTGATCTCCCAATGGGGATCCCCCACCCATCATCAGAGGCAACTAGACCATGTGGCCCCCTAGAGCCTGCCGCACCCCATCATGTTCCTAGAATCCCATTTTCCCCAGTATAGTTAACCTAAGTGTCCATCAATGTCTTATTTATCTGGCAAAAAAGCAAAGCTTTGGGCCAGCCCACCAGTGCAGTGGTTGGATTTCCACTTGCAACACTGGTGAACTGGGTTTAGGAATTAGCCTGGGTTGTCAGAGGGCTGACCATGGGGAAAGTATCGAGCGTCCCTAGGTCTGCTCTCCTTCTCCGGGGGGTGGGGGGTCTCTGCGCTTGGTACAGGAGTGTCACCTAGCAGAAGCTAGGTGCATCACCCTGAGCACTGACACATGGTCAAAGGGGCACTGGGGCGGGACAGACGCAGGCATCACTGCATGTCTCCATCCCAGCCTATAGGGACAAAAATCCCTCCTTGCCAGATGCTCTGCCCCCTGGCTCCAATTAGCCACCTGGCTGAGGGCTCTCCCAACCAGTTACAGTCACACAACACCGATATCTGCCATGGTGCCATGCCCCGCCTCCTGGGGGGCGAGCCAGGAGTGACCAGGAGAGCAAGAGGCTCAACAGGCGGTGGAAGCCTTGGGTGCACCGTAACCAGGGCAGAGCTCTGAGGATGGCAGGATGACAAAAAGTGAGGTAAATATAAAAAAAAAAGCAAAGGTTTGTTCTAATCATTTTACTGTTACAGGCTTGGAATCCTACTCTCCCTTCCCAAACAGAGCTCTAAAGTATTAGACAGCAGCAAAGAGTCCTCTACAAGGCACACCCATAGCCCCTTGAGATTAATCCCGAAGTCTAACCCCTAGTAGGCATTCAGGCTGGCTTGTCAGACCATGCACTTTCCTCCGTACATGAAGAAGATTCCCCTCGCTCTTCCGAAACTGTACCATCACTGAACACCACGGGGGACACTTTGTAGTGGTGAACTCTGTCACACACTCCATACAGTCCTGACTGATCCCGCTGTCCCTTTCTTTTAGTTTCTGCCATTTGCCAGGAATGTTCAGCTACTCGATTCCTCTGCTGAGTGGCGACATCTTGTGGTACCACAACATCCAATGTCAGTAGGAATTTCTCTGCTGCTAATAAGTCTGGTAACCTCCTCGGGCCATTTTCCGTGAGTATTGGCAGCTTGGTGGGGTATTTCAAAAATGCCTTTACCCCCTTAGCTTGAAGTAAACGAACCACTGCTAATACGCTTCTCCTATCAGCAAGTAGCTGGGGTGTATAATCTTGCTCAAAAAACAGCCTTGTGTCCCCGAACAGAATTTTTTATTTTCCCCAAGCCAGTCTCAAAATCTCCTCTTTTACTCGAAAATCCCAAAAGGCCAGAATCAAAAATCTCAGTCTAGCCTTAGGGGCCCTTGGTTTAAGGACCAATGAATGATGTGCCCTGATTATGTTCAGTGGTTTCTCTGGAGGTCAGGATAGTATTTCTGTGAGAAAAGATTCCATAAATGCAGGAATTGGGGTGGTCTCTGTACCCTCAGGCCAACCATGAATTCAGATATTATTGCATCTGTTCCTATTTTCCAACTCCTCGAGTCATTTTTCTAGCTGTTGCTCCCTTCGGTGTAAATCCAGTAGAGCCACATTATGAACATCTACTGTAGTGGCACAATCAGTAAGCGTTTTCTCTGTCTGTTTGGTTTTATGTCCCAAGGCTTCTAGTTTCTTGATTGTCTAGTACCCGAGACTCTAACCACTTCAAAGTAGCACTGATTTTTTGCAAGGTGGCACAAAGCTCTTTAGAGGTGATTGTGTATGTTCTTTCTTCCACACCATCCAGGTCTGGGTCCAGGCACTGAGAGGCCATGGTTGCTGCGGCCTGCGCAGACTGAGCATATGCGAGCAGTGTTTTATGTTGCTTCTGCAGCTGGTTACCCAATTTGTCCTTCAATTTCTGTTTTGCTGCCATATCATTCTGATTTTCCTGGTTTGGGAGCTGGATGGGCAAGGTAACCCATTGATCTCAATAGATGAACTTCGTGGCAGTACGGAGCTCTAAATTCAGGGTGCCATCTAGGTGGTGCTCACACCGGAAGTCCATCATCTCCTCTTTGAAGTGCTGCCTCTCTTAGATTGATTGCTTTCTCAAATGTTTCAATTTTATGAGGTTTCTTGTCTTTCTTGTATGTTTTTCCTCAAGCAAACAGTGCAAAAGGACCAATCACTGGAGGACATGCTTGCTCTGGTGGCTATAGAAGCAGGTGAACATGATGCTGTCTGATCTGATTCAGAGTCTGTTTTCTTTCCTTGGTTGAATACAAGTATGACACATGCCAATTTCAACTTGCCTGTGTATTTCTGATAACATTCCCTGTGATATAGTATTGGTGGCACATCATGTAAACTAGAAAACTCATCCAGTAGCCGCCAATACAATTCATTTCTCTTGGCTTCTGCTGCCAGCATCATATAATTCTGTTCAGCACTGGTGGCTTTTGTCAGTTTTGCATTCAGTTGATTTTCTTGACAAAGAACACATTTTTTAACATCATGGAAAGTCTTTTTCTCTTTGATGTAAGCTTTAAGGTGCTTGTATCCTCCATGTTTTCATATACTGTAACTTCCCTGTGGAGGTAAAATTCTGAAAGTATATTGTTAGCATTACCACTGCCACTACCACCATTTTTCATTTTATACAAGTACACAGACTTGTGCTAAATTAGATATGAATTATATCTACAGTATAAGTTAGTATCAAAACTGCCATTTTTGTTTAGTGAGCACTTTGACTGAAGCCCAATATGAATCTGTCTATTGTCATCTCTAACACCAATACTGACCTGTGCATAAGTGTCACTGAATTAAAAAGCTAGTTTCTAGAATATTTCAAAGGCCAGTACTGCATGCATAGTCAATCAGAAATTAAAACCTTCTACTAGGCAGACTAGATGCTACATTGTATCTACAAAAAATTACAAATGGAGAAGCATCACATTAGGAATTCACACACATTTATATCTACCCACTATGCAGTACAAACTACGGCTACTGGAGCACAGCCTTCAGTGTGAGACTGATCTGAGCAGCAAATTTCAATTGAAAATATAAAATAAATATTATAATCACTTGTGAGGCACTTTGACAATTAAGAATCTGTGATGTGACAACATTTCATTTTAGTGTATTGCAAAATGTTGATATTCAACATTTTGCCACATGCTAATCAGCGTCATCATTTCTGAAAAAAAAAAAATACTAGCCAATGCAAAACCAATACAAATCTTTAAATACATTGTCATTTGGTAGCTTTGACCAATAAATACCACACTGAGGTGTTGACATTAACTTAAAGAGTAAAAACTGGAGTCATAGTCATGTTGCAGTGTTTCTGGAACTGTGCAAACAAAATGACACTTTCTCATTTTGGGTACTATTGTTTAACCTCGCCTACAGGCTTACAGCTCCACTTTACAGCTCCACATCATACCTCATCTAAATATACATAAAATAAGCTTTCAAATTATGAATGATGTGGGTGTGTGTAGGCTGGGTACATTAAACTCCAAAAATATGGCCCTTTTTGGAGAATTGCTGCATGCCTATTAGAAAATACTAGTTGCAGTCGGGGGGTGATGCTGTTCTGGCGAGCACAGAGCTACGTTTACTGCCACTCACTAAAACTGCTATACACAAATAGTTGATGCTGTCTACAGGAGATGTATTCTTTCCTGGTACAGCTTCACATATGTAGAATGTTTATCCAGATATTAATAGATGGCCATAGGCTGTGTGACAAATAGCATGCTGGCTGCAACAGCATAGGGGTTGGTCCATAGCATGGCACCAGCATGGCACCAGGTAGATGGTGCTACTGTCAAAGTTCTTCTCCCTGATGGAAAGACATGCTCATGAATGCCTGCAGTCTGGGGAACAAGGTCCCAGACCTGATGGCTGTACTGATGGAGGCTGATCTGGACATACTGACCATAATTGAAACATGGTACACCAGGAACCACAGCTAGGACATAAGTGTACCGGGTTATGCCCTGTTCAAAAAAGACAGGGAAGGTAAAAAGGGGGGTCCCTCTACATCAAAGAAAGCATCAAGGCAACTGAAATTCAGAACAGACATGAGCAAACAAAGGAAGTTCGGGTCACCCTTGAGCCAGGCAATGGAGCGGACAATCACATAGGGATCATTAACAGACCCCCAGCTCAGGCAGAAGAAATTCACAAACTGCTGCTGGAAAAGATGCATGACATGGCAGCAAAGGGAGAGGTACTGCTGATGGGAGACTTCAACATGCTGGAAATAGATTGGTCCATCCTAGCAGGGGCCTCGGCCAAGGCACGGGACTTCATTGACTCCATTGAAGGGCCTTAGGCAACTGGTGCAGGAACCTACCAGAGACTGGGCAATCCTGGATCTGGTACTAACCAACAGGAACAGGATAACAGGGTTCCAGGTAAAAGGTCATCTAGGGTCCAGTGACCACCATATGGTGTGGTTCAAGGTGGACACAGGGATTCAGTCAACCCATATGAAAGCAAGAGTCTTAGACTTCAAAAGGGCAGACTTTACAAGGATGGGACTTCAGCTTAAGAAAACCATGGAAAAAAGGGTGATGGGGATGATGTTGAGGAGAAATGGGCACACATCAAGGAGACCATAGCGGAGATCACAAAACAATGTGCTAGGTCAATAGACAAGGGTAAAAGGAGAAGAAAACCACTTTGGTTCTCAAGGTAGGTGACTGAAATGATAAGGACCAAGAGGCTAGTCTTCAGGAAGTATAAGGAGACACAAAGAGATGAGGACAAGGAAATGTACTAAAAATGTCTGAGAGAGGCAGGAATAGCAGCAAGAAGCACTAAAGCACAAACAGAGGCAAGAATAGCTCAGTCAGTTAAAAAAAGAGACAAGACATTCTTCAGGTACATTAGTGCAAGAAGGAAGGCAAAAGGTAGCTAAACTTCTGAGGAGCCTGGGGGAAGAGAAAGTGGAGGGAGGCAGGGAGAAAGCAGTGATTCTGAATGAATGTTTCTTTTCAGTCTTCACTATGGAAGGGCATGGTCAGGGCCCACAGCTAGACTTTAAAGGAACAAAGGATAAGGAGGTAAACACCAGTCTGTTCACAGAGGAGAGGGTCCTAGAAGAGCTTACAAAGCTGAAGGTGGACAAAGCCATGGGTCCAGATGGCATACATCCCAGGGTTCTAAGGGAACTGAGCATTGAACTGTCAGCCCCTCTGGCAGCTCTGTTCAGTGAGTCCCTACACACTAGAGTAGTCCCAGAGGACTGGAGAAGGGCAAATGTTTTTTGATTTGATAACATTTATTTTTATATAGGAAACAATTCGTTAGGACATATGTCCCATTTTCAACAAAGTCCTGTATTGCAAACAAAAAAATCCACAAGAAAATAAAACACATACAACAATTGAGACTTAATTAGTAACACATATCAAAAGTAAATAAACTTTAGTTAAAACATGTACAAACAGTCTTCAAGTATTCAAATAAGTTAGTTTTAAAATTTGTCAAATTGGTAATGGACTTCAGTTCATTTGGTAACTTGTTCCAATTACTTGCTATGCTATTTTGTAGTGTTATGTCTCCCATTTTGTTAAACAATCTGTGCGTTGGGATTCTTGTAACAGAGTTTCTTGTGGCAACTCTTTGTCCACCTGGGAGTTCTCATGCAACATAATGAGACAGGGGGTGTTTATTTTTATCATGAAATATCTTATGGCAATTCGTATAGTATAATTTTAAAGCTGTTACATAGGTTTAGCATCAAATTCTGTATAGCCTTGCAGCACCCCTCCCAGACTCAGTGGCAACAAGACCACCTATTCAGCTGCAAATTCATTTTCATTCCTTATCCCCTGGCCATTTCTTCCCCCTTTGTTAAGTTAATCTGTAAGCCCATACATCTCATACCTCCTGTTGTTCTTCTGTCTCTGCTGTTGTGTCCTACTCCTACCCAGAGTTCCCTAGCTCCTATTTAATTTCTCTTTCCCCCTCAGTGCAGGCCCAAATTGGGTGCTGCCTCCAGCACGGATCCTATCTCTGCTGTCTCCGAAGCCTTGCCCAGTGTGGTTGGTGGTTAGTTTTCCATTAGCAGGTTATACAGATCTGCCACTAGAGGGATCTTGTTCTTTCATTTAAAAAAGTCTACCCTCTTAAAGTCACAGTTACTTTACTTGCTATATACCTTCCTTGTACTGCCTCCCTACTAAATCCTATTTTACCTAACTTGGTTCCTCTCTTGTCCAATGGCATCAGGGGTGTGAAACTATTTCTGGTGCTTTTCTGCACACTTTGGGTCCCACTCTCACTAGGATGTCACCCCATATCTCATACCCCTGTTCTCCCCCCACAGAGCTTCCTCTTATCACACTTGGCATGGTCACCAGTGTCGATGTAACATACTTCACCCCTTTCTTCCCATGGAAGCTACACCACAGCAGGCTGCACATGAAACATGGAAGTTGTCTATCTGCTATTGACCCCGCTGTTGTTGTGATACTTAAAAGTCTCTCTGTTCCTGCAGGCCCTGTTAAAGTATATCTAAAGAGGAAATATCATTGCCTTACACTCTATTTACTAAAACAACTCCTGAAATGCCTTCTTCTTCTCCTCCTTATTTCTGGGAGTGTATACCCTAATCCAGGCCCTCCTTCGTATGGAGTCAATGGCAACAAAAAACAGGGTACTCTTGTCCTGGCCAGTATGAACATCTGTAGCCTGTTAAAAAAATGTGATGCCCTCACTGCTTGGGTTGTAGTACATGATCCCGACATCCTGTCAGTCATCGAAACATAGCTGTCACCATCTACCCCTGACTCGACCATCATCCTACCAGGCTACTCACTTTTCAGACAGGACAGACCATCTAGAAGAGGAGGCGGCTGCGCCATATATCTAAAGGAGTCATTGCTGGCCTGTCCACTTTCCCTTCCTGAACCAGCTATGGATATTCAGATCCTTGCTGTTAAGGTTATGCTCGGTGCACACAATAAGGTCTTCAACATTGGCTCAGTCTATATTTCCCCATACCTTGCCGAACAGGGCTTAAAACCCCTAATGAACTGCGTCATGAGTCTAAAACAAGACACAGAAACCATCCTGTTACGTGACTTTAATGTCAACTGGCTCTCGTCAGGTGGCAGAAGGCATAGGGATGAGTTAACAGGCCTGAACTTTACCTAGTTAATAACAACTCCAACCAGGATAAACTATAAGACTGCAACTAGCACACTCCTGGACTGGGTCCTAAAGAATCGTCCAACACATATCTCCCATTCTGAAATATTGCCGACACTATCAGTGATCACTCTCCTACCAAGTGTTATTGGTCTAACAAATTTATCAAGCCCCCTGCCAGAACAATCACACGTAGAGTGCTCTTCCATGGCCACCTACAGCCACTAAAGTATCTCTTCTGACAATAAGACTAGTCTTACATTGAAACCGCACCTGATATTGACTCAGCTCTACAGTATTTCATTGAACATTTCAATGAAGCCTGTGGCATCCACAACCCTTTTAGGACACATAGGATCAGGGGACTTGATAATCCCTGGATCTCTTTTAGCCTTCTTGCTCAGATGAAAGATCATGACCACCTCTGGCATAGGGACAGGACCTCTGGCAGTCAACCTGAATACAGGCTTATAAGATGGCCAGGAGTGCATGTACTAAGGCTATCCATGAGCACAAAGCACGTTACTATAAGGACATCCTTGCCAAGACCTGGGCTGATGGGAAAAAATTCTGGGAAAACCTCTCGGAAATCAATGGGAAAGTATCCAAACAGGCTCTAACTATGTTAAATGTTGATGGGTCTATCATCCATGACCCTGTGTTAGTTGCCAACACATTTAATTCATCCTTCACAAACCTTATACAAACTCAGCCCCCAAATTTCTTTGAACCACCCAACACAGCTCCTACATCCACCAAATCAGAAGAGGCCTCTACCCACCCATGTTTCTACTTCAAAGCTATCTCAGAAAGCGAGACCAAGACCTACCTACGTAAAGTTCTAGGAGGAACTAGGACAAGCAGTGATTCCCTCGACCTAAAACATCTTACCCTAACTCTAGATGAAGTCCTATCCCCCCGCACCAAGCTTCTCAATTGCTCCCTCGTACTTTCACAATTCCTCCAGATATGGAAATTTGCTCTGGTTACACCAGTTTTTAAGAGTGGGGACAGATTACTACCTGGGAATTATAGGCCAATATCTATTCTTCCCCCGCTGTCCAAAGCACTTGAAAGGATTGTTGCTGACCAGTTTGCGGAATACCTGGAAAAATACAACCTACAGTGTGTCCAACAACATGGTTTTCAGAAAGGGCACAGCACATCTACAGCCCTACAGGAATTCACAAGTTTCATTCACCATACCCTTGATCAGGGTCAACTTGTTGGTGCAACCTTTATTGACCTATCTAAAGCATTTGACATGGTCAATCACCATTTGCTGATACATTAGCTTGCTAGGCTTGGTATATCTTCAGAGGCCCTAAAGTAGTTCACCAGCTATCTAGCAAACTGCACACAGCAGGTGAGAATAGTGTCTGCCCTTTCTGCTAAACTGCCTGTCTGCTCTGGGGTTCCTCAAGGATCGATACTGGGTCCACTTCTATTTAGCACCTTCCTCAATAATCTTCCAGCATCCTGTTCTGAACCAGTACTCCTCTATGAGGATGATGCGGTCATTTTCTCAAAGACTGCTGACCCTACCCTCCTTTAGGCTCAACTTCAGAAAAGTTTTACTGAAGCTGAGTCCTGGTTCATCTCTCATAAGTTGGTGCTTAACTGCAAAAAAACTAAGGTCATGCTCTATCATGGTACCCACAGCAAGCACAAAGCCAAACAATTGGTGATTAAAAACAGTGCAGGTGTTATCCTTGATCAGACTCAATCTTTTAAATATGTAGGAGTTACTCTGGATAGTATGCTGTCCTACTCCAACCATGTTGAGAATGTCGCCAAGGTAGTTAACATTTACCTAGGCCTTCTACACAGGCATAAACACTGCCTTATTACCGAAGCCCTCGGATTGGCTATCCAAAGTTCAATTGTGTCTCTTATTGACTATGGATTGGTAGTTTATGATTCCACCCCAGACACAACCCTACGTCGGCTCACCACAGCTCTGAATAAGGCATGCCGTCTACTAACTGGTGTAGCATGTCGTACAGTAGTAGCCACAGACATTGCCAGCTATTTCCAGATATTTCATGAAATTTCTAAAGAGTTTCTATCTGCTGCCCCTACTGTAGAAATGGAGAAAGTATTAGATATATCTGGAAATATCACAGAAATTTTGGGAAATAGCTGGCAGTGTCTGTGACTGCTACTGTACTCACACTTTGCGACCTTTATAAACAAACAGGCTGGCTTCAACTCTAGGCTTGCATTGAATATCAAGCCTGCCTTTTGGCTCAAAAGGCAGATCTTGGTCTCCTACCACCAGGTTCCCTTTAGCTTTTCAGTCCCTTCCGGGGCACTCGGAGCACACGAAGTTCTGTGAGCCAAACTTTTACTGTCCCTCGCTGTCGAACCTCACTCCGACAGTGAGCCATTTCAGTTAGAGCTAATAAGTTATTTAATTCCCTTCCTCCTGAGATTGCGACAACTGTAACCTTGGGACCATTTAAGCAGAAGCTGCATCAATTCCTAGTTTCCAGAGCATCTTGCGACTGCTATACCTAATATCTGCTGACAGCTAAATGCACTGGGACCTCCCTCTTTTACCATTTGGCCCTGTATAACCCTATGATGCTGCTGTGCTATTCCACTCATAGCACTTCCTCCCTTATCCCTTTCCCATTCCTGCCCTCTTTTTATCCTACCTCACCCCCCTTCCCTTATCCCTCCACTTCCACTTCCCCCTCTCTCCTCTGTTTCCTCACCTTGTTCTCTCCTGCTAGACCGCACCCCGTGGGTCTTTCCTGCTCAAGCATCATTGTGGAATCTCCCTCCTTGCTCTTAGTTTGCTCCTTCCACCCCCAGTTCACCCCCTGTACTTTCTATCCTTGTAAGCCCTTTTACCCCTCTTCAGACAAGGACACTGGCTACACTTCACACAATATTTGTCTTGCCATTTTGTTCTTTTGTTTATTTAATTACTTTCTGCATGTTGTACTACTTACTGAAACCATTGTAATTTGCTATTCTTGTGACTTGACTCGGAACCTCTGTAAAAGAGCCCTTGACTCAAAGGTTTTTCTGATTTGTTAAATAAATAAATAAATACATTTTCTTTGCACTTCTGGGTGGAGCCACCTCAACTGATTATAAATTACACAATGGTGGGACTTGTACTTACTTCTGGTAATAAATTTACCCAATTTATAGTTAATTTGGTTTACCTTTTTTAGTGCTTTCTGGGTTGAATTTATGTATATAATGGAAGCATATTCCAGTACTGGTATAAGCATTTGCCTAACCAGCCTCTCTCTCACTTCTACAAATAGACATCCAGCTACCCTTCTATGTGCCCCTAATCTTTGGTTTACTTTCTTTGTTTGTATATCAATATGCTCAACGTATGTCATCCCAGAGTCCACTTGCAACCCTAAGTACCTATAACTGGTCACATTTTTAATAGGGGTGCCATTAAGTAGCTGAACTCGCAGCTCAGCCCTGGTCCTTTTGGTATGTCCCAATGTGAATATCATGCTTTTGGGGGGGTTGCATTTAGGAGCAAGCCCAAGTTGGCTATCCACTTTTCCATCTGGAGTAGATCAGATTGTAACTGCTGTTCCATATTCTCAGGGTTTTCTGCAGATACCACCAGTACTGTATCATCAGCATACAGTCTTATATCACTATATTTTATTGACTGTACAAGACTGTTGACATATATATTAAACATTAATGCACCCAAGATTGAGCCCTGAGGAACACCCCTGTTAACTTCCTCAAGGCTTGACACTGAGGCTCCATAAGCAATGCATTGTTTGCAATTTGCCAAGTAGGACCCAATCCACTTGTCCATCTTCACAAGAGCGGTAGTAAAGAAGATGCAGGTAACTATAGGACAGTGGTGTTATGTGATAATGGCAATTCCTAATGAGCACTGACCACAAAGAGCTAGACAACAACTGCCTGACAGACAAAGGGCAATGAACAGTAGAGTGATGGTTGCTTACTGCATGTAAAGAAAAGATATGTATTTTTATGTGGGGGCATAGCCCCACTCCCCCTCTGAGGGGAGGCAAGCACCCCCAACCCACAAAATAAAGATAATTAACTTCACTGATGGTGCAGACTTAGGGGAAAACATAAAGATTTAAAAAACCAAAATATTTCCTTTCTGGCCACTTGACCCACACTCAGGTCACTTGCCTCAGGGGCAGTAGCGTATATTGCCATGCTACATGGTCATCTTGGCAGTGCTAGACCAACCATCATACTATATCCTGCTCTAGCAAGTGTAGCACCCTGCTAGATTCACTCTACAGGTTATAGCGACTTCTTTCACCACTCGCTCTACTTCCAAGTGCTATTATTGAGTCACTCATATAGAGTCACTCAGTAGTAGGTGCTCATATAGGGTGTTACCCAGGTGGTTTAGTCTAACCTCTGCAGTAGGAAAGATAACGGAGACAGTCCTCAAGGAAAGAATAGTGGAGCACCTAGGAGCCATGGGGGTGTTGGATCCCAGGTAACATGGGTTCACCACAAGACAGTCCTGTCAAACTAGTCTAATAGATTTCTTTGAATGGGTGACAAAGGCAGTAGATCAAGGGGGGGCAGTAGATATTGCCTACCCAGATTTCAGCAAAGCCTTTGATACCATCCCACATAGGGGACTGGTCAACAAGCTAGGTATCCTGGAGATGGGGCACAAGGTAGTAAACTGAATTGGAAACTGGTTAGGGGACAGAAAACAGAGGGTTGTGGTAAACAAAACCCAATCAGAAGAAGGGAGGTGACCAGTGGAGTACCTCAAGGGTCAGTTCTGGGGCCGGTCCTCTTCAATGTTTTCATCAGTGACATTGCAGATGGGCTAGGGGGAAAGGTTTGCCTGTTTGCAGATGACATCAAGATCTGCAACAGGGTGGATACCCTGGAGGGGGTGGAAAGGATGAGAAAGGACCTAAAATGGTTGGAGAGATGGTCAGAGGCATGGCAACTAAGATTTAATGCAAAGAAGCACAAAATCATGCACGTGGGAGCAGGAACCCTGGAGCAAGCTACAGGTTAGGGGTAGAGCCACAAGGCAGACAGCCAAGGTGGTGGGGAAGGCCAGTGGGATGTTGTGGTGTATTGGAAGGGGAATTACAAGCCAAAGGAGGGAGGTAATAGTTCCACTGTACAAGACCCTGGTGAGACCTCACCTTGAGTACTGTGTCCAGTTCTGGAGGCCACACCTTCATAAGGACATTGACAAAACAGACAGTGCAGAGGAGGGCAACCAAAATGGTGATGGGTCTACATCACAAGCCTTACGAGGAAAGAGTCAGAGATCTCACTTTGTACTCCCTGGAGCAAAGGAGGGAGAGAGGTGACATGATAGAAATGTTCAAATACCACAAGGGCATGAACAAAGTGAAAGGGGACAACAAATTCCAGTTTATAAGTAGTGTCAGAACAAGAGGACACGACATGGGACTAATGGGTGGCCGGATGAGGGGAAATGTCAGGAAGTTTGTTTTTATGGAGAGGGTGGTGGATGCATGAAATAGCCTGCCCCAGGAAGTGGGACAGGAATAAAGGAATATTAGAGATAATGTAGGAAGAAAAAGCTAAAGCCAATGACCAGATAGGGTTACTGGCCACTTCATCAGGTAGCATAAATGGGCAGACTGAATGAACCTGGTGGCCCTTATCTGCCAACAGTATCTATGTATCTATGCATCTATGTATTACTGAGTCATGGTGCAATGAGCACCATGAATTGGATATAGCCATACCAGGCTATACTCTGTTCAGAAAGAATGGAGAGGATAAGAAAGGGGGGAGGAGTGGCTCTTTGCATAAGGGATAGCATAAAAGCAACAGAGGCACAGGGAATACATGGAGGGGTGGAGACACTATGTGTCACCCTAGAGACAGGAAATGGAACCACAATTTGCACTTGTGTGATCTAAAGACATCCAACACAGAAGGGGAGATGGATAAGGTACTGCTGGAGGCCATCCAAAAGATGGTGACTAGGGGGGAGATACTACTGGTGGGGGGGTAATTTGCCAGATGTGGATTGGAGCATCCCAGCTGCAGCTTCAACTAGGACCAGTGATATCCTGGACTCCCTGCAGGAGGAAGTCCTCAGACAACTAGTAGAAGAGAGCCCACTTGAGATGATCAATATTGTACCTGATACTCAACAACAGGGACAGCATTGCAGACGTCATGGTGGGTGACCACCTTGAGACTAGTGATCACCACACATTGTGGTTCAAGGTAACCACTGAGCCAGAATTGAACCACAAAAAGGTGAGGGTCCTGGACTTCAGGAGGGCTGACTTTACAATTGAGGGGGAATGCCTCAGGAATGCCATGGCAGGAGGGTAGGACATGGGGATTCTATGTGTTAATGGTGCATAGAAAAGGGCAAAGACAAGAACAGTGAGCACACATCACTTGAAAACCAACATGGCAATGTGCACCACAGTGAGGGGAAAAAACTGCAATGGCACTGTACTTTCTGTGTGGGGGCAATCAGTAATTACTTTTTCTGTGGGGGGCTATGCTCCCCCTGCACCCCATAGCTAAAATAATCAACTCCAGTGGGGATGATAATGGGGACAAGGAAAACTCAGGAGGGGGGCTACTCAATGGGGGACACAGTTCAGCAGGGAAGAGACGATGGGTGAGCAACCTGGAACAACAATGGGGGCAACCTGGGGGAACAAAGTCAGGAGGATGGAGGATTGGGGTGCAACCAAAAAATAAATAAATAAAACAAATACAGAAATAACAGAATGTATTCCCCAGAGCCAGTCGCAAACCCTGGCTCAGCAGCCAAAAAGGCGGTGACAGTACCCACTGCATCACATGGCCAGCTCAAAACTGGCCAGATGAACAAACCCCTATATAGTTCACAGAGCAAGCAATCCATGTAAGCAAAAGTGCTGAATTTACCATGTGCTATTAACAGCACATAGCCCATGTTGTCCTCGCTATTTTTTCCTCGCCCAAATTGAGTCACTCATATTGACTCACTGTACTCATGGGATACCGGACATGGGTGGAGTGGAGGAACAGTGGGTGAAACTAAAAACAGAGAAGGCAACAATCCTCTGTTTCAGGCAAGTAAGCAAAACCAAGAGGAAAAAGAGACTACTATGGTTCTCAAGAAGGGTGGCTGGGAAGATAAGGAAAAAAGTTATCATTCAGGAGGTATAAGAAGATGCAGAGGGAGAAGGATAGGCGGGTGTACAATGAGAAGCAGAGGGAGGCAGGGAAAGCAGTCAGGAGCACAAAGGCATAAATGAAGGAGAAAATAGCCCAGGCAATACAAAAAGGGGACAAAACTTTATACAGAAAAGGAAAAAGCAGACATCCTGAACAAATATTTTTGTTCAGTGTTCATGGAGGAAGGGAAAGATGATGGGCCACAATTAAGAGACAGGAACATCAAAGGAAGGGACATGGACTCTAGTCCATTTAAAGAGCAGAGAGTCCTGAAGGAGCTCGCAAGTCTGAGAGTGGACAAGGGAATGGGGCTAGACAGGATATATGCAAGGATATTGAAGGAGCTTGGAGAGGTGCTGGCTATACCTCTGACAGTCCTGTTCAACCACTCACTGGAGATGGGAGTGATCCCAGAGGACTGGAGGAGAGCAGATGTGGTCCCACTTCACAAGAGTGGTAGCAGGGAGGAAGCTGGCAGTTATAGGCCAGTCAGCTTGACTTCAGTGGTGGGAAAAATAATGGAATCACTACTGAAGGAAAGGACTGTGGAATATCTTGTAACCAGTGACTTACAGGATCAAAGGCAGCATGGATTCAAGGAGGGTGAGGAGTCCTGTCAAACAACTCATAGATTTCTTTGACTAGATTACCAGGGACATAGATCAGGGTGGAGTGGTGGATGTTGCCTACCTAGATTTCAGTAAGGCCTTTGATACTGTTCCACATAGGAGACTTATAAACAAGCTGAGCAGCCTGGGGTTGGCTCCAAAACTGGTAAACTGGGTAAGGAATTGGTTGGGAGCTAGGCAACAAGGCCAAGGGGTGGTGGTAAATGGAGTTCACTCAGAGGAGGGAAGGGTGACCAGCAGGCCACAAGGATCAGTACTGGGATTGGTCATCTTTAATGTCTTTATAACTGACATTGCAGAGGGCCTTGAAAGGGAAGGTATGCCTTTTTGCAGATGACACTAAAATCTGCAATAGGGTAGACACTCTGGGGGGGATGAATAGTGATGTAAAAAAGCTTCAAGAATGGTCCAGAGTGTGACAACTAAGTTTCAGTGCAAAAAAGTACATAATCGTGTACTTGCAGCAAAGAAACCCAGGGTTGGAGTACAAGATGGAAGGAGTGGTACTGACAACCACCAAACAGGAAAGAGACCTGGGGTGATTACATCTAATGACCTAAAGGTGGCCAAGCCGTGTGACAAGACAGTGGGAAGAGCCAGTGGGGTGCTAGGAAGCATAGGGAGGGGTATCACCAGCAGAAAGAGGGAAGTGATGATACCACTGTATAAATCACTGGTGGGACCTTAGCTAGAGTACTGTGTCCAGTTCTGGATGCCACATCTCCAGAAGAACATAGACAACATAGAGGCTGTACAGGGGTGGGCAACTAAAATGGTGCAGGGTCTGCACCAGAGACCCTAATAGGAGAGGCTAAAGGACCTCAATATGTACACCCTGAGAGAAAGGAGGGAAAGAAGGGATATAATGGGAGTATTACAGCATCCCAAAATGATGAAGCCCAACACCCAGGAGCCTGAAAATTATATTCCCGACAGTCAGTATACTGACAGTCGTGAATTGCCCACATTGGAGTTGGCAATCAAAAATAAGGGGGGTATGAGTGGCTTTGGGTGCAGGGGCAAAGCCCCCCTAAACATAGAAAAAAACTCCACTGGGGGCAATTTCCAACTGTCGGGATACCGACTGTTGGGATATAATTTTTGGGCTCCTGTTTGTTGGGCTTCATCATTTCGGCATGCCATAGTATATCCAATATGATAGAGGCCTTCAAATTCCTCACAGGTATAAATAAGGTACAGAAGGGAAGCATGTTTCAGAAAAAAAGATGCTCAAGAACAAGGGGGCATGCTATGAACCTGGAGTGGGGGTAGACTTAGAGGAGATGTGAGGAAGTGCTTCATCATAGAAAGGGTTGTGGATGCCTGGAACAGCCTCCCACCAGAGGTGGTGGGGGCAAAAACTGTAATGGGATTCAAGAATGCATGGGACAGGCATAAGGAGACATTAGTGGTCAGAGTAGGGAGTGCTATGGTGGAGATCAAGTAGGGTCTGCAGTATTACAGTAGGTAGGGGAAAATGGGCAGACTAGATGGGCCAGGTGGTACTTATCTGCCATCAATTTATATGTTTCTATGTTTCTATATGCCCCAGGTACTAGGCACAATGGCCAAAGTCAATTCCCTCAACCCATACCTTGATGGCTGTGCCAATAGGCATATAAGTTTATATTTATAGATATACTATATATACATATACATATACATATATATATATATATATATATATATATATATATATATATATAGGCTTTGCAAAAACAGTATTACTGCAACATTAAGGGTTCAGGCTTAGTAGAAAAGTAGGGAAATGTGGTTTTAGGGTTTCCAACAATAAAACCCCACCACCACCCTAAAACAAATCAGGGGTGCAGTCTTGCTTGGGATTGTCAACCCTAAAGCTCACCCTATTCTATACACTCCAGAAGCGTACACACCAAATGGGGTGAGCTTTAAGGCTGACAACCCCAAGGAAGACTGCACCCCTGATTTGTTTTAGAGGTGGGGGTGGGGGTTTAAGGTTGTAAACTCTAAAGCCACATTTCCCTACTTTTTCACTTTAGCCTGAACCCTAAATGTTGAATTAATGCAATTTTTTCAAACAATTTCCTTACTTTTGAGATAGTATACTCATATCCTTATTCGACTGTGGGAGCGCAGGGCCCAGAGAACCCTACTCTCTCATCCATCCATACTTTTTGAGATGTGTAATCATATCCTTATTTGCCCATGGGAGCACAGGGCTCCCTGAGATTTGAAAAATGATAGCAGTCATGTTCATAAGGCGGTGTCAAAAAATGGGTACATTGAAAATTTGGGGTCAAATATTTAAGATTACCAAAGTTATGGGGTGAGTGTAGAAAATGTTTAATGGATGCGCATAACTTTGCCTTTTTTTACATATTTTGAACCCAAATTTTCAACATACCCTTCTTATGACTCCCCATCATGAACAAGGGCAGTGAAAATTTTAAAATCCCACCCAAAAAGGTGACTTCACCAAGAAATCATGCTTTAGGTTGGATTTACATAATTCCACCACATTTGTTAATAAGGTGGTGTCTCAGAAAGAGCCATGTTGAAAATTTGGTGTCAAAATACACAAAAATGTCAAAGTTATGCATTAAAGTTGAAAATCCCTTTAAAATACATTGAACCGCAATTGCCTTACTTTCTCATCTTCCTGTCAACTGTTCCAGCAGCAAGATTTGTCTTTGATCGAAGAGTAGATCTTCACCCTGGGACCTGTTCAGGTGAGTGAGGGAGGGAGTGTGGGGGATGTGGAGTGTATGGGGTGGTGGGTTCTCTGTGGAAGGTCAGGTGGGTGGGTCAGATCAGCATGGGACCATTTTCTTTTTTACAGGTTTTTATTGAACAAAGACATCAAGAGACATTTTTCTTTATTTTAGACAGGATGGCGATCGGAGAAGACACCAGGAAAAAACAAAATTGAAATGGGGACAGTGATCAGAGGGTGAGGCAACCACTAGACCCCAGGGGAAAAACAAAACTTAGCAGGATGACAATCAGAGGATGGGGGTTGACACTAGACACCTGGGAAACATTTAATCATTATGGGGATGGTGATCAGAAGTTGGGGGGCACCACTAGACACCAAGGAATAATAAAATAATTAGGGGGACAGTGATCAAAAGGTGGAGATGCCACTAGACACCAGTGAAAAAATAAAATTATTATGGGCTCAGGTGGTGGGGCACCACTAGACACCAAGGAAAAATGACATAATTACAGGGACAGTATAGAAAATGCTTTTTTCCTTTGCAGGAATCCTTTTCCATATCAAACAAAAAAAGGAACCAAAAAAGGATCCCTTCAAATGAAAAAAGAATCAGAAAAAAAATCTATGTCCAAAATCCTTTATCATTTGAAGAGATCCTTTTTTGTTCATATGAAAAAGACCATGCAAAAAAAGTAGAAAAAACTAAGTCCAAAATCTTTTTCCATGCGATGGGATCCTTTGTTGTATGAATGAAAAAGCCCATACAAAAAAAGCAGAAGGCAGTCACAAAAAAGGATGAACAAATGAAAAAAACACCACATTTGGGGAGAATTTTTCCAACAGTAAATTGCAGAATTCACTGGTCCCAATGACCAAGATACATGTGCTGGTCTCTCTCCATGATGCTGTTTTTGTGGGTTTTGAAAAAATGTTTTCTTCAAAAAACTGAAAAGAAGATGGCAGCAAATGAAAAAGGATTTTTCTCTCATGAAAAAAAATTGGTCCTATATGAAAAAGAATTCTTTTTTAATTTCATATAGCTATTTTGAAGTGTTTGCTAAGCACGCTCAGAACCAACATTTTAAAAAGTAATAACTCAGGAACAGAATAATATTTTTTCACCAAATCAGCAACAGGTACTACTGTGGGACAGGCCCTTTCTACCCTGAACATTTCAGATCAAAATTCCAAACTGTCTGGGTGCAAGGCAATGACAAAATAACAGCAAAAAAACAGCTATTTTATGTATTTTTTTTACTGTCTGCATCTCGGAATCTGCACATCCGACCAGAATGCAACTTGGCAAGTCAAGAGATCTACCCCATAAGACCGTGCATGAAATATTTCATGGAAATCCCTTAAACAATTGCAAAGTTACTAAAGTGCAAAATTTGAGTTTTAATGTAAAAGGCCCTGCTGAACCGTAAATATAGTGGCGCTACTGTGCCACCATAATCTATATATCTATTCTTTCCAAAAAACATCATTAATGCACCAGTAGGATAACTTAATGCCACAAAAGTTGGAATATGTGGAGTAAGGGTTTACAACCCTAATTCTCCACCCCATCCCCAAGGCAGCAAAAGAAAAAAACATTAAGATTTTGGGTCTATAGTCTTGGCGAATTAGTGGTGGGATATTCCTTTGGGTTGTCAACTCTAATGCCCACTGTTTTCCAGAAGCAATTAATGTCACACATGGTCTCCATTCTTCATGCAGGGCCTGCAGGGCACTGTGTGAAGAAAGTACAAGAAATTGTGTTGGAAATATGTGGCGAGACATACTTCTTTACCTCTGAAGAGCGTATCACTGTGAGGCACTGGTTTGGAGCTGTACCTTACGCTTCAGACTGGAGGATACTGGCTGGGGGGTGCATTAGGCTTGACAACTCCAAGGAAGTCCCCACCACTGATTCGACAAGCCTCTGGAGACCCAAAATCCGTATCTTTTTTATGTTTTGTTGCTTGGGGGTAGGACATTTCCCTACTTTTGTGGTGTTAAGTTACCAACTATATTTTTCCTTACCATTCCTGTTTGGCCAATGTACCCAGTATCCAGTGAGTTGGCTGACCATGTTCCTGGTATTCAGCACATTCCTCCTTGATATACCTGTTCCCTTTCATTACTGTCATCAACATTGCCTACATTTCTCCTTGCCAGAATGAACATCCCAGCTTTCCCTACAGTAAATACCTTACTAGAAAATGTAAAAGCATCCATTGCTGACTGCATCCAATTCCCTACTACATTATGTTTTGCCCATTCATTCATTTTTATGTTGATTGCACGCATGCGCAAGAAACATATTGCGGCAGGTTGCCAGAAGCAGGTTGTGGAGGCATGGCACTGTTGTGGCCAATGCCCCCACAGCCTTTAAAGGCTTGGCCCACTTTCCCCAATGCCATGGCATGCTGCTGCTGCTGATACTAGTTCAGCCAGCATGCCACAACCTTGTAAGGTTTCAGCCACTGCAATCAGGGGCCGCCTCGTCATTGCAGCATAAGCCATTCGCTGCAATGAGGAAGCGACCCATCATTGCTGGGCCGAACCTTGTAACAGTGATATTGTTTGTGAATATGGTGGCGGCTTGCCACCGTGTTCACAAACAATATTAAGCACCCCCCTGCTGAGGGGGAGCCCAATCCCCCACTGCAGCATGTGCCCCCCTCCACCGTGTTTGTTTGCCAATGGGAGCCCCAATCCCCATTGGCTTCAGTGCCCAGTGATGTTGCCAATGGGGAGCCTACTCCCCATTGGCATTATGTAACACCCCCCCCCCGCTTGTTGTGTGCCGACAGGTGCCCAACTCGCCAGCATAATGTAATCCCCCTTTGTTGTGTGCCGATGGGGTGCCCAATCCCCTGTCGGCTATAGCTGCCCCCCAAAAAGAGTCCTTTGGCATGCTGGGAGCCCACCTCAGCATGCCACATGCCTCTGTTAAAAAAAACGGTCCCGCAATTTTTTTTTTACCCTGTCAAAAAAAGAAAATGGTCCCTTGCGGTCTCCCTGCCCCCTTCCCACAACCCACGCCCTCCCACTGTGCACCCTGCCTCCCCATACCCCCTCACCCCATACTTACCTGCGGAGTCCAGCGCGATAATCTTCGGTGGACCGGGAGCACGTCTGCACTCTTCAAAGCCGACCACGAACTGAGGAATTGATAGTAAGCTGTATAATGGAATAAATAGGGTTTTTCCAACTTTGATGCATATCTCAGGCATTTTTTGGAATTTTGGCAACAAATTTTCAACATGAGGTTTTTGGGACCCCTCCTCTTGAATTCTGGCAATCATGGCATTAATCGGCCCCGAAAGGTGATTTCGTGGTCGCTGCACAGAATCACCTTTTGCGAGAGATTAGTGAAATGACAGTGCCAGTGTTCATGAGGCGGGCTCTCAAAAAGCTTATGTTGCAAATTTGGTGGAAAAAATCCAAAAAATGGCTGTTTTACGAGCGTGCATTGCCCAGTTTGCACGCACACTCGTAAGTTCATGAATTTATATTTTCACTCCAGATTTTCAACATTGCCATTGTTCTGTACCTCCTTATGAACAGTACAGCTGTTATTTTTCACATCCTGGCCGAAATGTGTTTACGCAGTTCTGGCACAGAATGGTGCAGTCGCTGTGGGAAATCCATGTTCAGAACACATTATGAAAATGACAGTGACACTGTTCATTAGCAGATGTCCTAAAATGCTTATGTTGAAAATTTGGTGACGAAAGTCCATAAAATGAGTGCGCTACCAGCGTGCATTGCGCAGTTTCCACGCACGCTCATACTTTCGCAACTTTGCAATATTTTCACTCTAGATTTTCAACATTGCCATTTTTCCACACCTCCTTATGAACAGTGCAGCTGTCATTTTTCACATCCTGGCTGAAATGTGTTTTTGCTCTTCTGGCGCACAATAGCACAGTCGCTGTCGGAAATCAGTGTTTGAGTCAGATTAGGATCGAGCAAGTGAGGTGGTTGGAGTGGCCAAGCTCAACTGAGCCCTGTCAGGACTGCTACGGATTTCTTTGTGGGCAGCAAAAGGTACCAATGCAGGCAGCAGCCCAGTACAAAAGGGCAGCCTGCAGCGCCGGGAGACACAGAATGAGCGAGTGAGGGAGGGGGAGTGAGTGAGCTCAACGGAGCTCTGTTGGAACTGCTGTGGATTTCTTTGTGGACAGAAAAAGGCAGCAATGCATGCAGGGGACCAGTACAAAACAGCAGTCTGCAGCAGTGGGAGAAACAGAATGAGCGACTGAGAGAGGGGGCATCAGTGAGCTCAGTGGAGCTCTATTGTGACTGCTGTGGATTTCTTTGTGGACAGAAAAGGCGACAATGCAGGCAGGAGCCCCGTACAAAAGGGCAGCCTGCAGAACCAGCAGAAATGGAATGAGCGAGTGAGGGGGGGGAGTGAGTTAGGTCAACAGGGCTCTGTTGGGACTGCTGCAGAATTCTTTGTGAGCAGAAAAAGGTGCCAACAGAGGCAGGAGACCAGTACAAAAGGGCAGCCTGCCGTGCCAGGAGAAACAGAATGAGTGCATGAGACAGGGGAAGTGAGCGACCTCAAAGGAGCTCTGTCGGGACAGCTGCAGATTTCTTTGTGGGCACAAAAAGGTGCCAACGCAGGCAGGAGCCCAGTACAAAAGGGCACCCTGCAGTGCCGGAAGAAACACAGTGAGCTAGTGAGAGAGAAAGAGAGAGAGAGAGTGAGCGAGCTCAACGGAGCGCTATCATGGCTGCTGCAGATTTCTTTGTGAGCAGGAAAAGGCGACAATGCAGGCAGGAATCCAGTACAAAAGGCCAGCCTGCAGCACCGGCAGAAACAAAATCAGTGAGTGAGAGAGGGGAAATGAGCAAGCTCAATGGAGCTGTGTTGGGACTGCTGCAGATTTCTTTGTGTGCAGAAAAATGTAGCAATGCACGCAGGGGCCAAGTATGAAAGGGCAGCCTGCAACAGCGGGAGAAACAGAATGACCGAGTGAGAGAAGGGGAGTGAACGAGCTCAACGAAGCTCTATCGTGACTTCTGCAGATTTCTTTGTGGGCAGAAGAAGGTGGCAACACAGGCAGGAGCCCAGTACAAAAGGGAAGTCTGGAGTGGCGGGAGACACAGAACAAGTGAGTGAGGGAGGGGGAGTGAGTGAGCACAATGGAGCTCTGTTGGGACTGCTGCGGATTTCTTTGTGGGTAGAAAAAGGCAACAATGAACGCAGGGGTCCTGTACAAAAGGGCAGTCTGCAGCAGCGGGAGAAACAGACCTAGTGAGTGAGAGAGGGGGGGAGTGAGCGAGCTCAACAGAGCTCTATCGTGACTGCTGCAGATTTCTTTGTGGGCAGAAGAAGGTGGCAATGCAGGCAGGAGCCCAGTACAAAAGGGCAGCCTGCAATGCTGGCAGAAATGGAATGAGCGAGTGAGAGAGGGGGAGTGAGAGAGCTCAACGGAGCTCTGTCGGGACTGCTGCAGATTTCTTTGTGGGCAGAAAAAAGAGCCAACAGAGGCAGGAGCCCAGTACAAAAGGGCAGCCTGCAGCACCAAGAGAAACAGAATGAGCGAGTAAGACAGGGGAGTGAGTGACCTCAATGGAGTTCTATAGTGACTGCTGCGGATTTCTTTGTGGGCAGAAAAAGGCGGCAATGCAGGCAGGAGCCCAGTACAAAAGGCCAGCCAGCAGCGCCGGCAGAAACGAAAAGAGCAAGTGAGAGAGGGGGAGTGAGCAAGCTCAACGGAGCTGTGTCGGGACTGCTGCAGATATCATTGTGGGCAGAAAAAGCCACCAATGCAGGCAGAAGCCCAGTACAAAAGGCAGCCTGCAGTACCAGCAGAACCGGAACGAGCGTGTGACAGAGGGGGAGTGAGCAAGCTCAGCGGACCTGTGTCAGGAAAACTGCAGATTTCTTTGTGGGCAGAAAAAGCCACCAACAGAGACAGGAGCCCAGTACAAAAGGGCAGCCTGCAGCACCAGGAGAAACAGAATGAGCGAGTGAGAGAGGGGGAGTGAGCCACCTCAATGGAGCTCTGTCGGGACAGTTGTGGATTTCTTTGTAGACAGAAAAGGGTGCCAATGCAGGCAGGAGCCTAGTACAAAACAGCAGCCTGCAGCACCGGGAGAAACAGAATGAGCGTGTGACAGAGGGCCAGTGAGCGAGCTCAATGGATCAATGCAATTAACATTCGGCACTGACAAATGTTTGTTAAAATTGTATTTATTTTAGTTTTGTTATTAGTGTGCATCCACAATAAAAATCTTCTTCCTTGCCATGACCTAACTGAAGTGTATTTGATGAGCAGTTAAGGTTTAGATGAGGGTTGCACCTTGGTAGACCTCAAGGTCTGCACCTCAGTTGCTCTACAGTCTTAGAGTTGTACATGAGGTTTAACAGCAGTGCACTTGCAGCATAATTTAGATGCATGTACATCTGAAAAATGCTAATTATCTAAACCTAAGTGAGGTATAAACTATGATGTGAGGGGTTGTTAGGAGGTGTATTTGATGCTTGCCTAAAAAATGCGCATTCAGTACCTGTCTGTGATGTATGCACTTCCACCAGAGGTGTACTCAAGAGATGTATTTGAGGTGCACACATCACTATGGCCAGTGTAACTGTACAAAAGAAGCTCTAAAATGAGGACAGAGATTTTTTTCCAAAAGAATAACACATCACTAAGGCCTTCATTAACTTAAAAAATAAACTCTAAATACAGGACAGAGATCTTGTCCTAAAGAAAAAATAAATACTATTTGCTTAATTAACTAATTTTAAGCTGAACTTTAAAAAGAATTAACAGGGGTGGGGGGCAGTTTCTTTACCCTACCCCCAGCCTCAATACCAGAATCACACACAGACAGAACACCTAGCAATTCTTGCAATAAATACAGCAATGTCTGTTGGAACAGCATTCAAAACATATTTATCCTCAGCCACCTTTCTAGTGCTCAGACAACCAAAACCACTGGGTATCCTCATCCATTCCATTGGCTGATGCACAATCATAAATATTTTGGCTGCCAGAGGCCAGTCCCCCAGTACCCCTGTCTCCAGTCAAAAACTCCAGTCTAACTCGTGCATCTCTAGAAGCTGGTCACGATCAATCTCTTTCCCAAAGAATTACAGATATTGCCTTACTAATTTTATTGCTCTACCTATCACTATTTTACCATAGGCATGTGATTAGCAATAGCATGTTTGTCTTACAGACTTCTTTCCTTGTTCTTGTCTCAATACATTATAAATACGCATAACATCAAATTTTATTTACTAGAATTACTGCAAGAGACAGTTCTGGGTGGCAAGGATTGCAGGTTCAATCCTCTCTGGGCCTCAGAATGTCCTAGGCAGGAAACAATGCTCCACTACAACCCTCCACTGCCAGCCCTCTGACTAGCAGCCATCAACCTGGAGTTTAAGTGGTTGACAGGCTGTGCTGTACACAGAGGGGCAGGACCCAGGGGAGGCAGACCCTCAAGTAGCGTCTGCCTTACCCTCCTGCCCAGGTTCGGAACCCTCTAGTAGTGTCCCAAACAGAAAAAGGTGATGCTGGGTGCCTCCTGGACCTTAATTGCACCTCCCCCCATTTCCCTGCTAGAAGGCATTGCTGGCCAGGAGGGTACCTGCAAGAAGCTCCAGGGACTCCAGGACGATGGTCCTCTCCTGACAGCTCCTTCAGTCTCCAGTGTGCTCAGCGGTCCCAGAGAAGGGGAGCATAGTAATACTGTTTTGGTACGGTTGTGAAGTGCCCCATGCCACTTGGAGATAGCTCTGCTCTGTACCGCATCCCACACATTCCTGAGGTGCCATGTCTCCCCATGTGTCCCAAGTCTTGGGAAGCAACATGGCAGCTCTGGCAAGACTATGAGACTGACAGGATTTTGTTGCCTCCCATTTTGGGAGGCTAAGGAGATAGTGCCGTGGGGAAAAGCATGGAAGCAGTGTGCTGACCAGTGGGCTACTTAATGGCAGTGGGGCCAGGTCTTGGAGGATTCTATGTGGAGAGTTTGGGGCACACATCACGAGACAGCTGCAAATCTAGTGGCTCTTCCCGCGGGTACTCGCATGATCTGTGGCCATGTTGGCGGAGGGTAGCAGGGATCACCATATTAAGAGGAGAAGCACAGGAGACATTGGAACACCCCCATCATGCAGGTGGCCATCTTGGGCACAGTCACCGAATCCTTTTAAAGGCACAGACCCACCACTCCATCACAATCTTTTGTCTGGGCTGTTAATACTGGCGACTGCTCTTGTAGGCTGTAAATGCCCGCTAGCCAAGTTCCTGACCCAGTTTTTCTTGTCTGCCCCTCACAGATCACATTCATCACCAACATTCATCACTATGCCTGCCTGCATAAAATGCAGAGCATGCCTACCAGATTCAGATGTGGAGGAGGCATTATGTGCAATGTGCATTATCTTCGAGTCTGACGCTCCGCAGAATTTCAGCATGGAAGTAGTGGCAACCCAGGAAGAACTGCCAGCTCCCACAGCCTAGCTCATGCTGAACACCACACAGGTGGGCCTGCTATTCCAGTGGCTGGAGTCGTTGCAAGCCCAGCAACCCACAAGTGAGCCACAGGCAGTGGCAAAAAAATGCACAGGCAGAGCACTGAACCCCCAGCCGCAGAGGAAGAAGTACATGCAGGCGAAAGACCATCTGGGCTCATCGGAGGAAGATGAGGTGGAACAGAATCCAAGCCAGGCATCAGGAAATCCATGCCCACAGGAGGACATGGTGAAGCTGGTTCGCCTTCTCTGGGAAGTCTTGCAGATCCCAGCAGAGCAAGAAGAGTCCCATAGCTCCTCAGACCCTCACCTCTCATCCCAATAAAGTCAGTGCAGCACTCCTTCCCCACCTGCCCAGTTCTCGATGCCATCTTGTCCAAGCAACTGGAGATGTCTGAGCCAGCCTGGAAACATGCCATGCAAAAATGTTACTCCCTCACTGAGTCCTATCAGTTAGTTTGGTACTCGGTCCCGAAGGGACCGACGTACGGTTATCCCAGAAGTACGGTTATCCCAGTGGAGAGTGCCGCAGCGCTAAAGGACCCGATGGACAAGAAGGTGGAGAAATCCCTTAGATGGGTCCATGAAGTGATGGGGATGGTATTGTCTGCAGACACGGTAATGTGGTATGCTAGCAGAGCACTCCTGCACTAGGTGGAGACCATCGCTCAGGGGCTCCAGGAAGATTCCCCTCTGGTGGTACAGGTGGACTGCGCGTTGCAGGTAGCCTGCTATATTACAGACGCTTCCTCAGATGCCATCAAGTTTAGTGCCAGGGCATCTGTCCTAACCAACCGGGCTAGACGGGCATTATGACTCAAGTTATGGCTGGTGGATGCCGAGTTGAAGGAGACCCTGATGAAGCTCCCCTGTAAAGGGGATCACCTGTTCAGGGAAGCCCTCACTACATTTCTTAAAGACAGAGCAAGGACTAAGCAGATGGCAGAAAAGAAGGACCTCTTCCTCCCCTCTGGCAGGCCCTTTCACTCCAGATTCCATCGAGCTCAGAAGCGTACAAGGGCAACAGCCGTCCAGTCCCAGAGGGATGGGACAGTAAGATCCCGATTCCAACCCCGGAACAACTCCAAATTCAAGGGTAACCTGGGGGGGGGGCTAAGGATAAAAGGTTCAGTGGTGGCTCCACTGCCAACAACCAATGATGGCAGAGGGGCCCCAAAGGACCACCCCTCCAGTGGGGGATCGACTAAAGTTGTTCACCGATCAATGGGCCCACACTACAATGGACCACTGGGTCTGAGAACTCGTGTCCCACGGCTACGCCACAGAGTTTTCTCAAAAGACAATTCCACACAGACCGATGATTTCCCCAGCACCCAAGGACCCTGCAAGGGTGAAGGTGGTTAAGCTTGCCCTGGGTGACCTCACCAGGAATAGGGCGATAGCTCCCATCCCAGCTCACAAGAGGGACACTGGGGTGTACTCTACATTCTTTATGATCCCCAAAAAGACAGGAGGCCTCCACCCCATCCTTGATCTCAAATTCCTCAACAAATTCATGTCTTACAAGAGGTTCAAAATGGAGACCCTCCAATTGACCCTGGCAGCAATTCGACCAGGCAATTTTCTGGCCTTGACAGACCTCAAGAATGCCTACCTGCACATCCCGATCTGCTCCCGATATCACTGTTTTCTCCAATTTCAGATTTACAGACATCATTTCCAATACACATGCCTCCTATTTGGTCTGGCATCAGTGCTGAGGGTATTCACCAAGATTCTAGTAGTGCTGGCGGCGGACTTCTGAAAAAAAGGCATACATGTAATCCCGTATGTGGATGACTGGCTTAATTGGGCCAGGCACCTGGACCAGGCAAGAAAGGATACAGAGGCGGTGCTCTAGTGCCTACAACAGCATGGATGGGTCATAAACTGGGAAAAGAGCCAGCTGCAGCCCATGCAGCTACTGACACACCTGGGCGCCCGCATAGACATGGCCAAGGGCTGAGTCTAACCAACAGAGAAGAGGTGAACATCATAACCTGACTCTGGGATCCATACAGAACTACCCGTACAGGTACATGCACACATACCTTCAATTGTTGGACCTAATGGCAGCTATGATAGCCATGGTGCTGTGGGCATGATTGCACATGCGTCCTTTGCAAAGGTATGTCCTAGACACATGGGACCAGCCCACCCAAGATTTCGAGTTCAAACTCACTCCCAACTCAGACATCCTTCCGAGTCTCGACTGGTGGATGGACCGGTGGAATCTAATGTTGGGGTTTCTGCTGTCAGACCCCGCAGATGACCATCATGACAGATGCCAGCCTTCTCAACTGGGGTACCATGCTGGAGTGCCACATGATTCAGGGGAGGTGGTCCCAGGTGGTGTCACACCTTCCTATCAATATCCTAGAGATGAGGGCAGTGTTCAGGGCCTTGCTGTTCTTTGCCCCTCAGATTCAAGGTCAGTTGATTCTGGTCAGAACGGACAATTAGGTCACCATGGTGTACATCAACAAGCAGAGCAGTACCTGAAGCAGATCCATGCTCCAGGAAGTGCTTCTGACCCTGCGCTGGGAAGGAGAAATATCTGAAGAGCATCTTGGCCACATACCTGGCGAGAAAGCATAATCTACAAGCAGACTGGCTCAGTCGGGTAACTCTGGGCCAGGCAGAGTGGCAGCTGCACCCTCAGGTATTTCAGGCAATAAACCAGAGGTGGGGGCCATTTCAGATGGAGCTCATGGCCTCAGGGCACAACACTCAGTTGCCCCGTTTTCACTCACACTTTCCAGACAGCCGTGCCGAAAAGGTCGACACAATGACAGCAATGTGGAGTTTCTGGAAAGCCTACATTTTTCCACCAATTCCAATGATAGCAAAGTTACTACTCAAGATACAGGGACACCGGGTCCACAGCTCTGCTAGTGGCACTGGACTGGATGAAGAGATTGTGGTACTCTCTTCTTCAAAGCGATGCTGATAGACACACCTTGGCACCTGCCTCTGCATCCAGACCTGCTATGGCAAGGACCGCTATTACACCACAGTCCAAAGGAGCTCTTTCTGATGGCTTGGATGTTGAAAGGACAAGACTGCTAATGGAGGGCTAGCCTGCCACAGTGGTAGATCAACTGTTGCGATACAGAAGGACTTCCTCAAATAAGGCATATCAGAGACACTGGCAGACTTTTTGTAAATGGTGCACAGCGAAAGGCTTGTCTCCTTCAGTGGTGGGCCTTCCCCAAATTCTGGATTTTCTCCTTGATCGGGCTGAAAAGGATTTTTCCTATTCCTCACTGAGGGTACAGACCTCTGTTATATCTGCAATACAGGGTTCCCTGCCAAAAGTGAGGCCCGTGGGTTCCCATCCTGATGTGGTCCATTTACTGTGAGCTATGCAGATTTTCACCCCTAGGGTTCACCCAACATGTCCACCGTGGCAGCTCAATTGGGTGTTGGAAGGCCTAGACAAGTCTTTGTTTGTTCCCAGTTCTCCTTTCTGGGTGATTGTTAAGACCATGTTTCTTATTGCTATGTGTTCTGCAAAGAAGGTGGGGGAGCTGCAAACACTCTCCTGCTGGAAACCTTTTCTAGTCTTCCATAATGACCGGGTGTCTCTGGTACCAGTCCCTTCCTTTATGCCGAAAGCTGTGACACCTTATCATTTGGAACAGGCCATTCATTTGCCCACTATGCCAGGGGTGGAAGGGACTCTGGAGGGAATTCACCATGCTTTGGATATGGTTTCTGTACTTAAGAAGTATCTGGCAATGACTGATGCTGTCAGGCATTTGAACCACCTGCTTGTGTCCTGTTCTGGTACTAAGATGGGACTGGTGGCGTCTATGGCCGCTGTTGCTGGCTGGATCAGGAGGGCCATGGAGGCCACTTATCAGACTGCTGGTAAGGACCTTCCTAGCAGCATTCAAGCCCATTCTACCAGGGCCCTTTCTGCTTCCTGGGCTGAGCGAGGCGGTGCTTCTGTGAAGGACATTTGTGCTGCGGCCACTTGGTCCTCGCTTCATACCTTTATCTGCCACTACCAGCTTGCTGTGGCTTCTGCGAACAGCCAGGTTTGACAGGGCAGTGCTTCAGACTGCTGCAGGGTGCCCTTCCTGATGGGGTTCATCTTTTGTTTATCCCAACCGTAGTTTTCCTGTGTGCTGCTACAAACAACCCATTGGTTATGGTTCTCTGAGCACTAGAAAGGTGGCAGGGGATAATAGAATTTACTTACCTGATAAAGGTGACTATACTTGCCACCTTTATAGTGTTCAGAGTCCCTCCCTTGATAGACAAACTGTTTGCCTTACAGTAGCCAGAATCATTAGTATCCCTTCAGATTTGGGGAGGAGTTTTGTCTGCATATGATGACTTGTTATTAATAGTGCCACACGCTTGTGTATTATGGCGCATGCGGTTGTTTAGTAGGGACTGTAGGTTTCCGTTTAGTTTGTGTTATCAATCACTTGTAAGGAGCTGGGGGCTGGGCTTATGGGCACCCAGCTGTACTACTATGGTTTCACCTGTATTATCTTTGTACTCTTGCTTTTGACTAAACACTTATTAGCTTTTCACACTGCGTTTTGCTGTGAGAGTTGTTTTTGACATTTCTGTCTTTTTTCCATGATGTGCCTGGGTTTGGGGGTTTTTGTTTTTTGTTTTCTTCTCTCTGCCAGGGAAGAATCAGAATGCAGTTTTCAGCTGGAGACAAGGGGATTGTCCTCTGGCAGCCAAAAGATTCATGATCATGCATCGGCCAATGGGATAGATAAGGATAACCAGTGGTCATGGTTCTCTGAGCACTATAAAGGTGGCAGGTATTATCACCTTTACCAGGTGAGTAAATTCCATTTTTGTACATTAGTCACTGGATAAAGAAAACCTTACAAAAAGCACAGGACAACTACCTTGGAGTTAGATGCCCCATCCCCCCTCCCCACTAAATATACAGAAGATACAAACACACTACCAGTTATGCCTGGAGTGCCATACATCTGCATATGGGGCAGTGGCCAAACCTTTTAACTGTAGTCCAGGGAATGAATGCCCCACATTCCCTGCAGCTGGATTTCTCCCTGCTGTCCCTGCACTCCATACTGCCTATAATTACCACTCTTGCAATACCTTATATCCTCTTCTTACAGTGCAGGATCACCCTACTATATATGGGGTAATGTTAACCCTTCCAGACACTGTTTTTCCTGCACTGACTTCCCAAATCCCCTTCCCTATTTACTAATTCTCCCTACCCCAATAAGGGTTTTAGGGCAACTCACCACTTATAGCCTGGATTACAGTTGGATTCAGGCATGAATCCTAGCCTCTGTAGTGTACAAAGTCCCCTGCTGCCCTGTCCATCTTCCTTTTAGTCCCTCTTTTGTTAAGTCCGTGTATGACACTTAACCTCATGGCACTTCACTGACTGGCAACTCACTGCCACTCATGGAGGGTGCACTTTTATACTCCTAAACCAGGAAGTAACAGTAACACTTCCTGCCCTGTTCCCCTTCTGAATTAAAGTTAAAAAGTTAAATCTGAAGACTAGAAACTGTCTTATATAATCTATCAATCTGATTCCTAACTACAGTAGAAGCACTAGAAGCAGTAACTATTAATTGCTACAACAAATTCACTGACTTCTGGAACTCCTGGCCTGCTCACCTGCTGCTTCTCACTAAAGGCCTGTTAAACACCAAATACTGGGTATTTACTGTGACACTCCCTCCCCACCACACTGCTGATGTCACTCAAGCAAGTCAATTACACATACCCCAATTATGTAAACTAAACATATTCATTCAAACTGCACCACAGTTGGTATGGTGATGTTTACAAGGCCCATACGTATGTCTGTCAAAGTTTCAGATCGCTGACTTTAAGGTGACTGAGCTGTAAGCCTACAAACCTTTTGAAATTTAAAAAAATTGCATTTTGCAATTACGTAAACTACAGAATGCTAAGCTCCTATAAGTTTAAAACTACAGAACAGAATATCACCAGTGCTGTTAAGTTCACTGACCCTAAATATTAGGCTTTAAGGCAACCCGATGGTCCAGCATAAGAGCGTCATGCTAGCAAGCTGACGACCCGGGTTCAGGAGCGAGCTCAGAAAGTCATGTTAGGAGGCAGGCCATGGCTAAAATTTACAAACCATTAATTCTCTGTTTAGCAGTTTCTATGACTCTTCCAAGAAAGTATGCATCTAAGTGTTCAATTATCTAACTCCAAAGGTGGCTAAGTTGTAAGCACAGAAATATTTTCAGAAATGTTCACATGACTATTAATTTGCCAGACTTCAAACCCCTGTAAAATCTACGCGCTTCATCCAAATGTTGTGACACTTGGCACACATTTAGGGACTGTACTAGTAAATGTGCATGATAAATATAATACCTAGTTAAGTGACTTGCTCAGGATCACATAATGAAGTACCAGTCTGGTCCAATTCCGGAGCTCATGTATTCTTGTTAATCCACAAAAAAAGCTTCTCTTATATTCTTTTTCCAAGTGAACCCCCTGCACCTAGCCTGGCTTCTGTTGAACACCCCACCATCCATACCGTGTCCTTAGTACTGCCTGGGGCTGCATATGAGCTTGAGGTCTCATGAAGAGAATTATCACATCTCAGACTGTAATCGTATACCTCAGAGTTGTGCATACCTACACCAATACAGATCATCAGCTGGCACTGTTAATAAATACCTCCCAAATCACACTTAAGTCCACTTTTTCAATGTTTGACTTTTGCTTCCACAGTAAACATTGAGTGAATCACTACCCTTCTGCACAGTGAAGGCAGTATGTACAGTTCCCCTGTTGTTTTTGTCCCGCCTCATTAACCAACAATTGGGTCTTCATGGAGGGCCAAGCAATAAGCCTCAGGACTCACCAGAAAAACTGCTGTTCATGCTCTCATAAGGGCTGTACTTACTATGGATAACAATATTATTACCAGGAGAGGCATACTAATGTCTTGAGTGAATCCACTAGACTTCCAGTGTCAGACTGCTCCTTTACCTGTGATCTGCAGAACCCGCAGGACAGTTCCCAGCAAATCCTCTCCAGTACTTTTTAGTATCCTACTCTACAATGTGAGCTGGTTGGCTACCACCCTTCTAAATCTTGAATGATATATACACAGCTCCCTCAATACTGTCCTAACAAACGTCAATTCCCCCCCCCATACCTGAGGGTAATCTCCCTACACTGAATTCAAGTAGCACTTTAAGTGCAGTCCTGCCACTGAATATTTGTCATCGCTGGCTGCTCTCATTCACAGTCAGGTAGTGATCATGGTGCTGGCAGCCCTACACTTCAGATCTTACAATGATCTGCTAAACATCCCCCTTCCTGTCTTCCCCTAACCTGAATATAGCTGTACCCTGCTGAAATGGCCTCTTCAGTCCCTCTCTGGCATTCATTATTCTCTTCTGCTCCCCACACCAAAAACTGGTGAGCTCACTACCCTTCTGCATCATGAATGTGGTTAGTACAGTCGCCTGTGTCATTTTTACATATTAATAATAAACATGATCTTCTGTTAAGCCAGGCTGATAGCAGCAGGGCACAAGGGGAAACATAGGCATTCTTACCCATATAAGATCTAATCCACCTATAATTAGGCACTATTAAATGACATGCATAATGATGTGCACACCCATCATTTAATAGTGCCTACTCAAAGGTAGCCTAGATCTTTTAAGAATAGGAAAGCCTATAATTTCCCTTGTTCCCTGCTGCTATTAGACTGACTTACTGGAAAGATTTGTTTATTTTTGATATGTCAAAAAACCTGGGGACTGTACTACCTACATTCATGATGCACAAGGGTGATGAGCTCACCAATTTTTGGTGTGAGGAGAAGTAGTGAGAACGATTCCCAGAGGAGGACTGTGAAGGCCACTCCTGCAAGGTACTGCTATATTCAGGGAAGGGGGAAGACAGAAGGGGAGAAATATGAGCAGATCACTGTGAGAAATAAGATGTGGGGCTGCCAGCACCATGATCACTACCTGACCCTATTGTCCTGGCCAACATTCCTCTTCCCATAAAACCAGTTCATGCAATTGTCCAAGGCTGTGTGTGGGTATTAATGTGTGAACTGGCTGCCCACTACACATTCAGTCACTTCATGAAAGCACTATATAAATACTGATTCTTCTTATTATTATTTCCCCATGGATAGAGAAGAGAAGACAAGACACAAATATTTTTGATTTCCAAGAAAGTATGAACTCTGGCATTGGACTACAGAAGAACTTTGCTACAAACAAGTGGTGGATCTATGGGGTGGCGAAGGGTGCGGCTGTAACCCGCCCCCCCCCACCATTGTAAAGTACTCGCTTGCTGCTGCTGCATTTCACTTTGTTGAAGAAGTCTGATTTATTGATTATACAAATGTTTACATTCAAGAATATGGATTACATTTGTAGTTTCAGTCAAAAACATACTAGAAAAGCATAATAGCATAAAATATAAAGGTTTCATAAAAGTTTTAAAAAGCGCATATCAAGTATGCACACACTCCCAGCACCCCCTCCCCCTCCCTCATTGTAGCACCCTGGATCCACCATAACCAGTAGACTACCAGGTTATTCAAGATTTGTACTGCACTGTGGTTTGCCAAAGAGAAAGTCGGTAGGATTAAAACACAATTTCAGCACTTTAAAGTAATCAAAAATGAACAGAACCATAGCCTAACATGCTTATTGATCTAAATAATGCACATGAGTTTGACAATTTTGGTGAAACAATTCTATACAAAGGGAAAAAAGAACTAGTTAGCACTATAGAGAGCCATATAGCTCTCTGACTTTGGCTCCGATGATGTCATCACTTAACACATTTGGTGGCCATTTTGAGAAGCAGGTGAGGCAGTTTTTTGAAATTGGAAGGCGGATTTTACATTTTTCAAATACTTTGGAACCACATTTAGGTAACATATATAAATGTAGTTTTAACATTATCCAATTCAGCAGCCTTTCCTTTAGTCCTGGTTGATGTCAGATTTTTGAATAGTCTGTTGTCAAAATGTTGTTTAGGTATCCTTTAATTAGACCAACTCAACTTTAAACAAAATTACACAGTACAATAAGGCATCACAATACAACCAACAAACACGTTTGTTGTTTTGTTTGGGTTGTGTGTGGTGGTGTTGTTCTCAGCCTTTGCTGATTGTATTGTGAGGCCTTCTGGCACCAAGTCGTTGTAGTCCACTTGGCTACCTACCGCACCTGCGGTTCACCTCCTGCATGCCTGGACACCACTCTGTGCCTCTCTCAGCACCAAGGAGCCTGCTGCCACCAGCCCCTTGAAATCAAGCATTCAGGCGTCCTTGTAGCCCACTCGGCTACCTACCGCATCCGCATTTCACCTCTTGCATGCCTGGACACCACTCTGTGCCTCTCTCAGTGCCAAGGAGCCAGCTGCCACCAGCTCCCTGGAATCAAGCATTCAGGTGTGGCCTATACACAGCTCCAGCCTCGCTGGCTGCTGTTCCGGCTGCCAAATTTTTCGAAAACCAGCACTTTTCCCTGGAAAGTTCTCATTGGCTGCTCCTGAGCAGGAACATTCTGACTATCTTCCCAACGGACTGGCTTTTTGCTCTCCCGGTACTGTACTCAGCTCTACAGCTCCCCCTCTACTGGTTTTCACTGTACTTGTACCAGCTGTCTTTTTTGTATTGTATTTAACCTGCCACCTCAGTTGTTGTGCCTATGTTTATTAATGTACAGCATTTAGAGTCAGGATTCAGAGTTTAAGATTTCTTAGCTGAAAGTCTACATAGCATACTGAAGTGTTGTATTTTAACCCAGTGCAGCTACCATTTGAATCCCCCCCACACTGTTTTACAGATCTCAGTTACAGAGCTGGTGCCTATCTGTCTGCTTCTTGACCCACTATTTGTCCCTGTTCTAGAAAAATGCAGCTCTTTTGTCTCTGTGCTAATCTTAGTTTCATTCCCACCCCTTTGCTGGGCTATAAATCCCTGTTCTGTCCCTTTCCCAACAGGCATCCTTGTAGCCCACTCAGCTACTTACCGCATCCGTGGTTCACCTCCTGCACACCTGGACACCACTCTGTGCCTCCCTCTGCACCAAGGAGCCTGCTGCCACCAGCCCCCTGGAATCAAGCATCAGGTACAGCCTATACACAGCTCCAGCCTCGCTGGCTGCTGCTCCGGCTGCCAAATTTTTTGCCCACCCCCGCTCCCCATCCCAGGCCACCCTTAAATACACTTAAACTCCTCCCTTCCCTACTTCATCCTGCCCATTGGCTCCCACTACTAGTGCTCTGAGCTTAAAGCTTTCTGTCTCCCCATCTACTTTGTTGATCTTTGTTGATCATGCCCTCCCCTTAAAGGCATCTTCAGTATAATACATTTTCTCCTTAAAGCCCTGCTCTCTGTTTCCCTGGATGTGGTTTTACAGCTCTAGATAGTACTGTTTCATTAGCTATTGTAATAAATCCAAGAGATGGCTTCAGCAGTCCCCTTTCTCCTCATTGGCTACATCCTCCATCTGACAGTGCAGCCAATTTTGGATGCCAGGAAAGTCTCATCCTGCCCGAATACTCCTATAGGACTGGAAATAAGCCCAATGGTGTCTGCCACCCAGTTAACTTCCTCAAAAGGCAGTAATCCTTATACATTTCCAACCCTTCGCACCTTCTATTGCCCAACATTCTGTAAGCAGACCCCCCCTTACCCTGTCTGCTAGGGTAGTATTATGTGCTCTGATCAACTTCCGCTGCCCACCAAACTCCCGCACCACTGCCCTTGATAGTGTCCAAGGCAAACAACCAAACAAAGCCTTCCTAAGCAATAGGCAGGATCATACGCTTGACTTACCCTTCTCCAAAATAATGTGGAATGCAATCCAACTTCCGGCCCCAACTACAAGGTGCTCTGAAACCACCTCCAGCAATCCCACTATGCCACCCCTCTGCCATCCCACAAGAGCAAGGGATGCAGTTAAACATATGTCTGCTATCCTGCCTGCTCAGTTGAATATGCTGATAGTCACTACAAAAGTGAAGAAGAAAATAGCCAACTCCCACAGCAAGTCCTATCTTAAGAAAGATTTAAAGCTACAGGCTCTTAGAATTACCTGGCTACTCCTTCTACTCTCAGGGAACGTTCACCCAAACCCTGGACCTAGTACTAGTGCCTCAATACCACCAACAGACCACAAGGCTGGTGCAATAACTATTGCATCTCTTAATATATGCAGCCTGCTAGCAAAATTTGATGGGTGGCCCAACATAAACCAGATGTCATCTCAGTCATGGAGACCTGGTTCACTCCTCAAACCCTTGACTCAGCTATCCAGCTTGAGGGCTACACAACTTGCAGGGTGGACAGGCGACGGAAACGAGGGGGAGGATGTGTCATTTATGTTAATGACTCAATTCAGTACAGGGAACTCCCCATCCCACCCCAGGGTGGAAGATCACAAATTCTCTCCGTCCAGGTTTAACTTGGATCCCAGGAAAAGTGTTAACTATAATCTTGGTGTATATACCCCCTAAAGATCAAGAGGCTGGCTTCAAACTAGCACTTGATTATTTATCTAGTAATTGCCAACAATCTGAAATCATAATGTTAGGGGACTTTAATATAAATTGGTTATCCCCAGATGCTGTACCTTATAAGGATGCAATAGCGGCCATAGACATGGTTAAAAAAGACGAACACTGATCAACAAATATCACTGCAGGGCTACAATTTATTTAGAGCAGATAGAGAGTCTAGAGGCGGGGGTGTGGTTATCTATGCCAAATCTAAGTACTTGGTCACCAATATTAGTTGCAAATCTCTAGCCAAGGAATTTGAGTTAGTTTCGCTGAGCCTTCATCTCCCCTCCTCGGAATGTATCACTATCCTAGGTGGCTATAGACCCCCGTCTGGTGGTGATGAAGTCCTTAATCTTTTGAAATCCATGTTTGCAGATGCAAAAACTGAAACAATATTTCTAGGAGATCTAAATATGGACTGGCTGTCACCTAAATCACATGGCCTCAAATCCCTTTGTGACGAGCTAGGTCTTGGGCAATTAGTCAGAGAACCTACTAGGAACAACACTCTAAATACTGCCAACAATTCCATTCTAGATGTGGTACTAACCACCCATCCACACAAAATATCTCATTTGGCAGTGTTTCACAACGATATGAGATCATGGAATTGTTGCTTGTATAAGATCTCAAATTAAGGCCGCCGCAACCCATCTTTATAACAAAAGATCTTTCGCAAATTCAGTGCAGTAAACTTTTATCTGACCTGAGCATGATCAGATGGCAAAGATCTTTACCTAGCCAAAGATGTCAACAAGGCAGCTTGCATCTTAATGACAAACTCACTACAATAATAAATAAGCATGCCCCTTTCATCAAAGTAAGGTACGGAACAATCCAATCCCTGGTTCACCTCGGATCTCAAGGCAGCCCTTATAGCTCGAGATAAGCTCTGGGCAAAGCTAGACATTCCAAAGAATCTTTGGATTGGCAGGCCTTTAGAACAGCCAGGAATAACTGTGTGAAAAACTTGCCTGCTAAAGCTAACTATTATATTTCTACTCTCGAACAAGCTAAAGGTAACCCTCATAAAATATGGAAGACTATCAAAGCTATAGAAGGATGGCCCATGACCCCCTCTGTCCCAAAAAAGATAGTCACAAGTGGCAAGATTGTGGAAAACAAGTCCCTAATCCTGGAGGAACTTAACTCCCACTTTGCCACAGCTGGATTAGCTTTTGACTCGTCACTTTATGCTGGTGCTGCGGTGAGCCAGTATACCCCTCCCGCCACATCTAGTTCTGGACCCAGTCCCTTCCAACTGCATGAGATAACTTATAAAGAAGTAGAAGATTCTCTTCTTAACTTAGACACCAAAAAAAGTGCAGGGGACGATGGCTTGGAACCCTTTTTCCTAAAGTCAGGCTATGCCCATTTCACTGCCCCAATTCTCCACATCTTCAATCTTTCCATTACATCTGCTGCTGTGCCATCCTGCTGGAAATCAGCACATATCCTCCTCTATTTAAATCTGGTGACCCATGCGATAAACAACTATAGGCCTATCTCCATATTGCCTATCCTTTCTAAAGTTCTCGAAAAACTGATCCATATTCAGTTAAAATCTCACTTGAAACCTTCTCTCTCATTAACCCAGCTCAATCTGGCTTCCGGGCTAATCATAGCACAATCACTGCACTAGCAAAAGTAACCAATGATTGGATCTCTGCTATAGATGCTAAGAAGGTAACTGGTGCAGTCTTTTGGACCTCAGCAAAGCTTTTGATACTGTTGATCACAAACTAGTCAATTGCCTTGCAAAGTTGGGTGCCACACACCATACCACCCAGTGGTTCTCTACTACCTAACTGGAAGATTCCAAAAAGTAAAGGCGGAAGCTTTTTTCTGCTGCCTTGCCAGTTGCAAGAGGAGTCCCCCAAGGATCCATCTTAGGCCCTATCTTGTTTTCTCTGTACATCAATGACTTAGATGCTAACATATCTACGTCCAATCTGCACTTTTTTGCAGATGATACTGTGTTGTATACTTCTGGCTCATCGTTATCTGAAGTTAAGGGAGTGCTTCAAGCGGACTTCGCACAACTTGAGCATAATTTAATAAAGGCAAAGCTTCTGCTCAATGCCAAGAAGACTAAAGCGATGATATTCTCCCGCAGTACTGTCTCAGGCCCCCCCAATACTCTTGCCCAAGACTTCATTGTCACCACGCTAAACGAGCCTCTGGAAGTTGTAACCAAATTTAAATATCTAGGTATCTGGATCGACAATAAATTATCTTTCAGTGACCACATCGAAGATGTCTCTAGAAGGTTAAAAGCAAGGTTAGGTTTCTTCTACAGAAATAGGCCCCTTTTCCCCCTTGAAACTCGAAACAAGCTTGTACAGGCCACTTTTCTCCCCTACTCGACTATGGCGATGTAATCTATTCCTCCACCACTCTTGCAAATCTAAGTAAACTGGACATCCTTTTCACCGTGCGTTACGGTTCATTACCAACTCCCTTACCGAACATCACTGTGACTTATATGCAGCTGTTGGTTGGACATCCCTTACTACTAGATGCCTGCTCCATGCTGGGCTATGGACTCTAAACTGCTCCTGCAGAAATTGCCAAGCTATCTGTCTTCCTTATTAGTATCTCATAGCACATACTCGTTAAGAAAATCTGACTTTATTATGCTTGACATACCAAGGACGCTGGACTTCCTTTGGTAAACGTGCTATTGCATATGCCCCTCCCTCCATTTGGAACCAATTACAAACTGTACTGAAACTAACTAGCACAGTTTCAATAAACTTCTACAAATCGCTAAGTTCAGCCAAAATAAAAGACACCTGTAACTGTCATTAAGTCTCTTCCTTCCCATGTGTGCCATATTTATCCACTGGTAAGGTATAATTGATTTGTCATATTAACTGCTTTCCTTCCCTTCTACTCCTGGCTTTATCTCTTGCTTACGCTCCACTGCTACTCTATCAAATCTCTCCTCCCTCTCATATCAGTTGTAGACTGTTGTTTGTTCTAGCTGCCAAAATACTGTATATTTGATTTGATTTGATTAAATCAAATCACACCAGTCATCATGTTTCATTTATCAGTATGCGACCTATAAGTCGCTTCCCTGTCTCATATCAATGTTTACCACCTGCGGTCACCCTGTGTGGTACCCTTGTATGTATATCCAGCCTGCATCATGTAACGTGTATTTCATGTATATACTGTTATTACCTATCTGTGTTTGTACTTTAAGTGTTTATGTCACAGGACCTCCTTGTGAATGAGCTTGCTCAATGGAGTTTTCCTGCAATAAACTTGAACTTGAACTTGAACTTGATCCAACTCGTTCAATCCCCCAATTGTGTAAACTATTGCACCGGTTCAAGTACTCTCATAGACTGGGTACTAACCAATTGGCCACAAAGAATAACTAGAACCACTGTGCCAGCCGACTCTATCAGTGACCACTCACCAGTTCTTATGCTCCTGGACAAAGAAATCCCTGAAACCCCTCCCTAAAAACAATAACCTCCAGAATTATAAAAACTGGACATCTTGTCTCACTAAAATCCTACCTCCACCAACTAGATTGGGATGGGGTCTATGCTGCCGCAGATGTGAATGCTGCTCTTGAGTGCTTTATCAACAAGTATAACACGGCCTGCAACATCTTTGCCCCTCTAAAAATGAGGAAAATCAAAGGAACCAGCAAATCATGGATCATACCACAGCTCCTTGAGCTCATGGGGGTCAGGGATAACCTGTGGCATAGGGCTAAGAGCACTGGGTCCCCCTCTGACATACAGAAATACAAAGCAGTATGTAATAAGTGCACTCAAGCCATCCGCCTTGCAAAAAGATCTCACTTTAAAAGTGAACTGGACAACTCTGAGCGTGACAGCCGCAGATTCTGGAATTATATAAAAACCCTAACAGGCAGATTAAGTAAATCACCACCACCACAAATAAACTTCAAGGGTGTGATTACCCAGGATCCCAAAACTATTGCAGATGGCTTCAACAAGGCCTTCACAGACCTAAGTGGGGTCCTTCCTCCAGACTATCTCCGACCTGTGCCTAGCTCCACCATTAGTTGTACCGACATCCCTCCAACACACACAGCACCTCCCTTCTACCTGAAGGTAATCTCTACAACTGAGGTAAAAACATACTTGGAAAAAGTTCTCGGGATCACTAGATCCAGTGGGGACTCGCTTGACCTAAAGATTGTGGCTCTCACCCTGATGTGTTACTCTCCCCTCTAACCTGGATCCTAAATCTTTCACTAACCACTGGCATTTTCCCTCAATGCTGGAAAGCTGCGGTGGTCACCCTAGTCTTTAAAAGTGGGGACAGAACCTGCCTGGTCAACTACAGGCCAATCTCAATTCTGCCCCCTGTCCAAGGCACTAGAAAGGATAGTATATGATCAGTTAGGTACGTACCTTGATAAGTACAACCTTCAATGCCAGGAACAGCATGGCTTTCGGAAGGCACATAGTACTTTAACGACATTGGTTGAGTTTACAGGTCATATCCATGAAGCACTTGACCGAGGGCTCTTGGTGGGGGGCCACTTTCATCGACCTCACCAAGGCCTTTGACACAGTCAACCACGACTTGCTTCTCACACAACTCTCTAACATTGGTATATCCTCTGTCTCTCTAGGCTGGTTCCAGAGTTACCTCTCTAACAGGACGCAGCAGGTCAAGATTCTTGATGTTCTATCAGACCATCGGCATGTCAACACAGGGGTGTCCCAAGGTTCCATTTTGGGCCCCCTGCTGTTCTGCCTGTTTCTAAATGAACTCCCCAAAGTCTGCCAGAATAAGATCTTTCTATATGCTGATGATGCTGTTCCCTACACGTGTCACTCTACTCCGGAAGAGCTGGAAAAAGACATGCAAGATGACTTTACTGCTGTGGAAAAATGGTTCCTTCAGTCTAACCCCTTGCTCAACTACACTAAGACTAAAACAATGTTGTTTGCCTCCCATCAAAACAGTCATAAGTCTCATCACCTCAATATCTACAATGACAAGTTTGATACACTCGAAATGGTCACCACCTTTAAGTACCTTGGTGTCTACCTTGACAGCTCTCTCTCTTACAGCCAGCACATAGACCATGTTGCCAAGGCAGCTAGTGCCAGAGTAGGTCAGCTCTACCAGCATAGGCAGTGCCTCACTGAAAGTGCCATCAAGCTTGCAGTTAACAGCTCTGTGCTCTCTATCATAGATTATGGACTAGTAGCCAACGGAGCCAGTACTAATACAGCACTTAGGTGAATAAAGATTGTCCTTAACAAAGCCTGCAGACTAGTCCTGGGTGTGGACCATTTATCTCACACTTGTGACCTATACTCAAGCACTGGTTGGTTAAACCCGAATAGCAGAATTCAGTACCAAGTCTGTCTATTAGCAAAAAAATCCACCCTAGGTCTTGCTCCTCCTGGAGTGAGGCAACTGCTAAGAAACTCTACTTCCTCCAGACTAACTAAGGGGTTGAGTAGAGCTGCCTTCATTATCCCATTCCACCGGACCTCACTAGGGCAACAGTCCTTCGAATACAGGGCCCTCTGCTGGTTAAATTCACTTAACTCTGAGCTGATTGAGGAAACGAAACTACGCCCATTTAAGGCCAAGCTGCTGCAGTACCTGGCCACTCTTAGTAATTGCGACTGTGTCACCTGTGCATAATCCTACCATTATTGGTAGCTTATCTGTCCTGCATAGCACCCATCCCTCCCCCACTTCCTCCCCTGCCTGGTGTGACTCCACTGAGCACTTACCCCCATGTCCCTTCTTTATCCCACCCGCTTTTCTGCTTTCTCTTCACAAATACTAATCCCCCCTAATTTTGACCCCCTTCCCCCAGTTTCCCCCTCATCTTACCTCCACATTTTAAAACCCTTTCTCTTATCCCTCTCTCCCCCCACATCACCCAGTCCTGCCCTATCACCTACGTACAGTAACCCTGGGCAGATTCCTATCCAATCCCACCCCTCTGAATACTCAACCCACTTATTCTGTCACCCACTTTGTCTCTGTCCTCCCCCTCCTTTGGTCACCACCACTTTTGACCCTCCATAACTCTACCTGCATGCTCTAAAGCTCAGCTATCACTATACATTTCTTGTCCACCTTAGGTATGCTCTTAGTACTGTTGCAATAAAGTTGACCTCTCCTACCTGCTGTATTTTAACTGTACTTGCTTGAATCTGTATGCACCATAATGTACTTGCCTGCTGTATATACCCCTATCTGTTTCGTAATGTTTACATACCTTGTCTATTGCCTTATGACATGGAACCTTTGTAAACAAGCTTTTAGCTCAAAGGTGTTATCTGAGATTCCAATAAAATAAATTAAGAAAGTAATTCTGCTTAAAGAGCAGGTGCTTAGTAAAGGTTCATATCTTAAAGAACGAAGGTTTGGGGCCTTTAAATGCCTCTGCAATCATTCAGTTTGCTTTTATTTGTTTATTTACTTACTTTTCCATCTTTGTATTTGTAGTTTGCCAAGTACTAGTGAAAAAAGAGTCCAGTAGAGACCCCGTGTGATGATGTCAGAGAACCCTTACTAGCAAGGCCGCCAGTGTATTTCAAAGGGAAACTACAACTTTTCTGCTTTTCTGATATTTCTTTCGGACTGACCTATAGGTGGAGCCATAAGCAGACCCAGCCTACCCCTGTACTTCCAGACTGACCTACAGGTTGAGCTGTGAGCTGACCCAGCCTGCCCCTGTACTTTCAGACTGACCTACAGGTGGCGCTCTGAGACCCTGCAATTGTGCTGTGCAATCGACATGCAAAACAGGTCATAATGAGATGCTAATATGGATGTTTGCCCACTGACTGCCTAAGTAGGCTCATTCATATATCACTCTTGGAATAAAGCAAATGTTTGCCCCTGGCAAATGTCCCAGGCAAAGGTGTTAGTCCTGCACAAACACTGCACACTGCACCGTCTTTCGGATGAGACGTTAAACCGAGGTCCCATCTGCCTGGATTGGTGGTAGTTCAGGTGGATGTTAAAGATCCCATGGCACTTATCGAAAAGAGTAGGGGAATTTCCCTGGTGTCCTGGCCAAATTTCTCTCATTCACTAAAAATACCACCAGCAGCTTAATCTGGTTCAAGGTCAGTTGGCATTCATCTGTATTCCCCCCTCCCCCGGGTCGTGCCTGAAAATAGGCAGGATTTGTCTAGTGCACTTACCCGGTCAACAAAAGCTAAATAAATAAATAAAATAAACAAATCTGTCTGAACCATAACAGTTCAGGTTTATTTGGCCTGCACTGTTGTATTGTTGTTTGCATCTTTAGTGCATCCACTTCTTTGCTAGCACACACGTTGACCACGTAGTTCACCTTTACCTTCCTGGAAAAATAACACTTCCTGCCACCAAAATATTATACATTTAATAGAAATATGTGATTTTTGATAACATGTGGAGCCAGATATTCATAACTTAGCCCTGTGGCAAAATTAGCACTACACGGTGTGCTAAATTAGCCCAGACCCATTTGTATGCTATATTCAAAGGAATAGCCCCAGGGCTAAAGCAACTGAATACAGCATGCAAATGAAGCCATGCAAACAGGGCTGGGAGTACAGTGCAATAATAGCCCAGCAAATAAGACAGCTATGAATATAGCATCCAGGAAGTGCAAATCAAAACAGCAGCCCAGTGCACACAGACGTGCAGTGGTTTAATGCTCTGAGCTGGAAATCTGGAGACCTGGGTTTCAATCCCACAGCCCCCACTTGCATACTGTGTGACCCTGAGCAAGTCACTTAACTTACCTGTGCTCTTACATTGCATCTGTAAAAAAAAAAAAAAAGCAGCTTTGAGCTTAATGTGCCACTCCTGGTAAAACAATTAAAAAAGAAAACGCAATAACACAAACATGAAGGAAGGTATTAGTGAACTATGTGATCAAAGTGTGTGATAGCAAAGAAGTGGAAGCACTAAAGCTGCAAACAACAGTGCAGGCCAAATACTGCAGAACTGTATTATGGTTCAAGATAGGTTTGCGCGGCACAAATACATTTGTGAGTGTCTGCACAGGGTCAACATGTTCATCCGGCACTAGGACGTCTTCCCAGGGCAAACATTAGCTGTATTCAAAAATGATACACAAATGAGCCTACTAAGGCAGTCGGTGGGCAAATATCCATATTAACATCTCATTATGACCTGATTTGCATGTAGATTGCACAGCACAATTGCAGGGTCTCACAGCACCACCTATAGGTCAGTCTGAAAGTACAGGCGCAGAATGGGTCAGCTCACAACTCAACCTGAAGGTCAGCCTGGAAGTACAGAGGGAGGCTGGGTCTGTTTACAGCTCCATTTATAGGTCAGTCTGAAAGAAATATCTGAAAAGTAGAAAAGTTGTAGCTTCCCTTTGAAATATACTGGCAGCCTAACTAGTAAGGATTTTCTGACATCATCACATGGGGATTCCACTGGACTCATTTTTTTACTAGCACTTGGCAAAATACAAATTAAAAATATGGAAAAGTAAGTAAACAAATAAAAGCAAACTGAATGATTGTAGAGCCATCTAAAGGCCCCAAACCTTCATTCTTTAAGATATGCACCTTTACTAAGCACCTGCTTTTTAAAGTTGAGCCAGTCCAAATTCATTCATGGTCATTTGCATATGCTTCCCATGATGCTTTGCATTATTGGGATATGTGCAGTTTGTGTTTTCTTTAAAATGTGGCTGTATAGCCAATATGCTCTGTGATAACCCTTGCCCCACTGCATTTGCTCTGTGGTTCTTTTGTTGTTCACGTCTCTTTCTACTTTGGGTAGCCAGTGACCCAAATGAATAAGATCCCCTATAGGGTAGCTGGCTATTGCATGTTGGCTTGATATACAAATTTAGTATACTGATAAGGGTAAATTAGGATAAAACTGGTGTCTGTTGTTTTTAGCCTTTGCTGATTATAGTGTGTGTGTTTTTTCTAACACCATGTAATTCTGCTTAAAATTTAGCCTGTCCAAATTAATTCATGGACATTTGCATGTTTTTCTCTGGTGCTTTACATTTTTGGGGTATGTGCAATGTGCATTTTCTTTAGAATGTGGCTATATAGCCAATATCACCTGGGATAACCCTCGTGCATTTGTTTAGGGGTTCTTTTGTTGTTCTCTTTTTCTCTCTGCTTTGGACTGCCAGTGACCCAAATGAATAAGATTTCCTATAGCATAGCTGGCTTTCACATCCAGGGCAGAGGTACAGATATGGCACACAGATAAGTCCAAATGAGGATGAAACACATGTCTGTTGTTTTCAGCCTTTGCCAATTGTGTTGTGAGGCCTTCTGGCACCATGCAATTCTGCTTAAAGTTGAGCCAGTCCAAATTAATTCATGGGTATTTGCATTATTGGTGTATGTGCAATTTGTGTTTTCTTTAAAATTTGGCTGCTGTATAGCCAATATTCTCCAGGATAGCCCTTGCTCTAGTGCACTTGCTCTGGTAGTCTTTTGTTGTTTTAGTTTACAGTTTACTGTAATTTTAACATTTATGAATGTTTGGAGGCTTACAACTCAGTCATTTTTAAAGACAGAACTCTGAAACTTGCTACACATTTGCATGGACATTGGCAACATCAACTTGCTAACTTTGGTGTAATTTGAATAAATACTTTTTAAATTAGATGAAAATAACCAAAATCACAAATTTGGCAACATTTTGCAAAATGTGGAGCAAAATCAGCATTTCACCAGAATTCCACTGGTGGAAGATAAATTTCATCCAGCCCTAGTACTAAGCTCTGAGGTACCTTGCTGGTCACTTTCCCCTTCCCAGAGTGAGTGCCATTTATCAACACCCTCTGTTACCTTTTCGTCAACCAATTTCATACCCAGTTTACCACCTTGGAACCCACCCCCAGAGGCCACATCTATCGCTCCACCCTGATCTGTTTCCCTGGTCATTCAGTCAAAGAAAGAAATCAGGTTTGTCTGACATGATCTCACCCACCTGTGAATCTGTGCTTCCTCAGGTCTTTTAAAACCCTTTGAGAACTGAATATGTGTGAACGTATATAGATTCCGGACATATATATACGTCCACAGTCTTCTAAGGGTTAACCCTCTGGATTTAAGATACTCCACTAGTCTTTCCTGTAGAAGCATGCATCTCCATTAACTTCCTCACCATTGATATCAGGCTAAATGACTTATATTTGCCAGCCTCCTCCCTGCTGCCGCATTTGTGAAGTGGAAATGCATCTGCTCTCCTCCAGTCCTCTGGAACCACTCCTGTTTCCAGGGAGCTGCTGAATAGGGCTGTCAGAGGAGCAGCGAGTACCTCCCTGAGTTCCCTCATCACTTTTGTGTGTACCCCGTCCAGTCCCATATTTTTATCCACTTTCTGATTCACAAGTCCTCACAGGACTCTTTCCTCAGTGAACGGACTTATGTCTAACTCCCTCTCTCTCTCTCTCTCCAGTGTTCCTGCTGTTTTTATGTGGTCCATTCTCCTCCCCTTCCACTGTGAAGACTGAACAGCTGTATCTGTTAAGGATATTTGCTTTTCACTGATCCTGCTCTGCACAGTCTTCCACTGTCCTTCTTAGCCTCAATATCCCTCCCGTTGTATTCCTTTTATCACGCATGTGCCTAAAAAAGGTCTTGACCTCTTAGTTGACCCTTTGGCTATCCTTACAGTACCTCAGTCTGCACCTTGGCATCTCTCACTACCTTCCCTGCTTCTCTCTGCTTGTCCTGGTACACCTCCCTATCCTCTTACCTCTGCACCGCTTTTTACTTCCTGAATGCTACCATTTTAACCCTTAGCTTTGCAGCCACTTCCCTTGAGAACCACAGTGGTCTTTTTTTCTCCTGGTTTTGCTCACTTCTTTTACGCAGAGGTTTGTTGCTTTCATTTTGCCATCCCTTAATTTGTCCCATAGTGCCTCCACCCACCCAGGCATTGCCCCTCCTACAAGGCTGTCTCTGAGACATTCACTCATTTGTTTTTAAATCTGCCTTTCTGAAGTCCAGGACCCTCATTCTTGTGTGGTTTGCCTTTGCTGCTGTCCTTATGTTAAACCTTACTATATGATGATCACTGGTGATTGCTGGTCCTCAGGTAGCATCCCACCTTGATGTCTGCAATATTGTCTCTGTTTGTGAGCACCAGGTCCTATATTGCCACACCATGAGTGGGCTTCTTGACTAGCTGCCTGAGAACCCCCCTTCCCCGACAGGGAATGTATGAATTCCCTGCTTCTAACTGTGGCCATGGCTGGGAGGCTCCAATCTCATCCAGCATACTGAAGTCCCCCACCAGCAGCACCTCCCCTTTTTCTGCCATTGTGCTGATGGCTTTTCCCAATGTCTTACTGAATTCCACCCCATGTGTTGGATGTCTGTATATCATCCCAGTATGAATGGTGGCTCTAGCTCCTGTCTCCAGGGTGACCCACCGTGCCTCCAGCCCCTCCTTCCCCTTGGTTCCCTTCCATTTTTGTCACCTTGATATCCTCCCTTACAAAAGCACAACCCCTCCTCCCTTCCTCCCCTCCCTATCCTTCCTAAACTGAGTGCATTCTAGTATGGTCATGTCCCAATTGTGGTTACTTGTGCACCATGACTCAGTAATGGCCACAATATCCAGGTCCAGCTGCACCATGATGGCCAGTGGGTATGGAATGTTATTTCCAAGACTACTTACATTGCACAACTGGCCTTCCACATCTTGCTTCCACTCTGCCTGAGGCCCTAATTCCTCCCCTTGTGCTCCACCTCATTTACCCACTCTTTTTTCCAACATTTGTTTCTGTTCCACTTGTCCTCTATTTCTCTGCTGTTTCCATTAACCTGCTCCTGGGGGGAATTTTTTCCCTTCAAGTCCTCCCTTTCTACTGCTTTAGTCTGGGGGGGGGGCAATTTATGCCTCCTTCTGTCTTTCTGCCACTCCCATCAGCTAGCTTAAATGTTCATCAAAGTAACATTTAAACCATCCACTGAAGACTACGATTCCCCTACCAGACGGATGCAGGGCATGACCTCTGTATAGGCCCTCATCCCTTCAGGTTGGTTTCCAGTCCCCAGTGTAGCTGAATCCCTCTTCTCTGCACCATTATTTCAACCATGCGTTGAAGCTCCTGGTGCAGAGTGCACTATCTCCCTCTCGGCCGTAGACAGACAGCAACTTGATGAAAGTCACTGTGCATGCTACATCCCTTAGGCCCCCTCCAGTTCTCTGAACACTCTCTGCAAAATCCCAGCCCTATCCCTTGCAATGTAATTAGTTCCCAGGTGGACAGTGACATCCACTCCACCCTAGAGAGCCTTAGGATTTATTACTCATCCCTCCAAGCTGTGGTGCCAGCTAGGCACCTTGCCTCCCTCTCACCTCTCTTCCTGTTCCCAAATCCACCCCCTAACAATTAAGTCTCCCACCAGAAGCTGCTTCCTCCTCTGCTGTTACAGATTAACCCTTTGTTGTACTTTAATTCAGATGCTTTCAAAACGTACAAGCAACTCTGCAATATTTTGCCCTTCTGAAATGAAATAAAAAAGTTAAATCAGAAGACTAGAAACTGAATTATGGAGTTTTTCAGTCTTTTTCTTGCTGACAAGCAGCATCTACTTACAATAGCTGCAGCAAATTTCTTGGCTTTTGGAACACACGGGGCTAGATTTTCAAAACCCCAGAAACTGGCTCAGGGTTGGGAACAGCTGTCACAAGTGGGGACTCACTTGTGGATCCACTGTTTTTCCTGCAATCACTAGATGCTCAAAGTTTATGATGGTCTCCCGGATGTACAGCAGCTTGCAGTCATATTTTTCACCACAGCTGCACTGAAATATTATGCTTGGTTGCCTGCCACCTGTGTGGAGCATGGGCTGAAAATAGAAATCTCTGCAAGTGCAGAGATTTCGTCATGCAGCGGCAGTTGCAGAGTGGGACTTAGTCCCCAAATAGCTGAAAATCCAGTCTTTGACCTGCTCACATGTTGCTTCTTACTCTGCTCCTTACTCTAAGTGTGAGGGGAAAAGACACTTTCAATGTACCCTTCACACCTGTGAGAGAGTTTGTTAAGGCCTTGGCAGTCCTAGATGAAAGGCCTTTGGTGGATTTGTGCAGCATAAAATTACAAACACAGTCACACTATATGTGATTATAAGAGGTGTTCTTTAGTTTGCACTGTGTGAATGAAGTTATTTATGAGGGTTCCCCTACCTGAATGCTGCTGGTTCCATGTCAAGATGGGGAATAAAATACGGCAACCACTAAAAGAGCTCAAAGATAATGCCAAATGCCAAATTCGGTGATTTCTTGTTTTGTGTGTGGGGGGGCACACTCCCCCTTACTAAATATACTCACTCTGGGGGAAGCAGCCCTTTTAGCAATCCTTGTTTTTTTATTCTCCATCTTGATGTGCTACCATGCTGCTAACTCTGCTTCCACTGGGAGTTTTGCAGCCTTGTTGTCCCTTACGTTTTCCTTAGGGAAAGTGCAGTCATGTATTCCTTCTTTTTACAGGCAGAAGTTGTGATATCAACAAGGGGGACTGGTCTGTCTTGGTGGGAGGTACTTCTTGTTTCAGAGTGTTGTTCAGGTTGTGCCTTTTTTCACCTTTTAAGAATAAAAAGGGGGTTAGAATGATATACTGTAACTGTTTCCGACTGAATGTAAATATGAGATACACAATGGCCTAACTCAGAATATACCATTTATCTTCATGAATGATGGGGCAGGACCATAAATTATGAGCGGCAGAGCCACAAGTAAGTTATGAAAGTCCTGCCCCCTCACATGATGATAAATGTCCTATTCTGAGAGAGGGTATTGTGTGTCCAGTTCATACAAAGTATTTTAAATTGTAGAGCTTTTATATTAGGCCTTTTCATGGTACTTTAACTCTTTCTGTTTGATCACACTGCTCTGTTCTGAGTGCAACAGAGGCTGTTGTAATGTCATTAGGCATTATTCAAGCTCTCCCGTTGATTAAGAGCTCCTCTGTGACTCGCCTACAGTGGAGATAAATGCTAATGGCCCTAATAACATTGAAATGAATTATTTATTATCATTTAGAAAGCTTCAGTAACAAAAATAAATCATTTATCTGTAAAGTTTGAATCTCACCTACATTGTATAAATCCTTTCAATTATTGATGTATATATTGTACTGTATACAGTATAGTTTATCCTTCATTGGTTGGCTGGGGTCTTTTGATTGACAGGAGAAAACCTAGAATTTGTCAATAAATTCAAGTACTTGGGAGTGTAGCTTGACCATAGACTTTCCTTTACGGACCATATCGAAGATCTGCTAAAGAAATTGAGGCAGAGGCATGGTCTGTTTTTCAGGATTAATAACTTCCTTACTAGCGATGCCAAACAGTGGCTGGTACAAACAATGTTTCTCTCCTTGGTCGATTATGCTGACTTTCTTTATAGTCACTGCCCTGTCTCTCATCTTGCTAAACTGGATAAGTTATATCACATGGCTCTGACATTCATTACTGGCCTACCTTTTTCCACTTATCATTGTGCCCTTTATGCTGCCGTGGGGTGGCCCTCCCTTCAGTACAGGAGAAACAGAAATGCCGTACTCTGGACCTTCAGATCTATTATCAAAAAACTACCCCTACAGTATATATCTCTGATTGTCTTCCGCTATGTGAGCTTGGGAACTATGCACTGAGAAGCTACTCCTTTATTTCCTTAAAGGTACCTAAGCTAAAAACACGCTTTGGGAGAATGGCTTTAAGCTTTGCGCTGCCATCTCTATGGAACAAAATACAAAAATCGCTAAAGTTTAGTACCCCGGTCAGTCTCTCCTCCTTCAAGACACTATATGACCATTCGCTCGAGGAAATTTGCAACTGCTTCCCCCGATCCTAAACTTCCCAGCACTTATAGTGTACCATGATGGCGTTGTCCTCTCTGCTATGCCTGACCTTGTGTCCTCTCCTTCCCATTTCTCTAATACCTAATTGTGCTCCCCTCCCTCCTGTTCTGTGTCCTCTCCGAGGCTTCATTTGTCCCTCGTCTATCCCCTACCACCCTGCCTGTACCCTATCTCGCTTCACCTACCACACACCCCCTTCTACCCTGTTACACTGTTTTTTTTTTTTCTTTTGTTAACTCACTGTCTGTCTTGTTACTTAAGGCATTGTATGTAATATACCATTACCTAACAATTGTCCTCGTTAGTACTTCCAGCTACTGTTACTAGACTCATTATACACCATGAAGGCATTAAACCACTGTTTCCAAACTGTTCTCCACTTATGACTATGTTTAACCATTGTATCTCTGTATTGTATAATATTACTGAGGTGTTATGTTGTGACTGTTCATATATTGTATACCCTGTGTTCCTGTGCTAACCAGGTCCATCTTGTAAATGAGCTATGCTCAATGGTGTTTGCCTGGATAAATAAAGATTTGATTGATTGATTGATTGACAGATCATGTGACACATACTGCAAATTTAAGCATCTACCTGAACTGCTTGGGTACAGATTACTCCTTGCTGAGCACCAAGAAGGAGTATACCTTAGATAGGTGTAGTATGGATCTTGAGAGGAGCAGGATCTGAGTACTGTAGGACCTGTGAGGGCATAAGGTGACACTGGTGCAGACCACGTGGAGGCACATGACAAGGATCCTATAAATCCTGATGGGTGAGAAGAGATGACAGTGGCCCTCAATTGGGACTGTCCCTTCTAGGTTAAGGCTACCTGAGTGAATTTAAGGTTGCCCCCCTGGTACTCAACTTGCTTATAAGCTGAAGTGTGTGTAGGCTCATAGGATACAGAGGAACCTGAAGGAGCCCCAGTGGTATCGGCAGTACTCAGGTGCCTGCAAAATGAGACTACAAAATCTGAGAAGGGGGCTATTCTTGTTGTCTTAGTTGGCAGGTTGTTATTTGCTCTGGAGACCCAGCCACAGGACAAAGCAAGGTCTGCAGTAGGTTTACAAACTCATATTATGAAATGGGTAGCAAAAATCCTTAATCCTGCTTGATTGAGAGGTGCTTTCAGCGGGGCCATTATCCCAGTACAACAGCCTGGCTGAAACTACTCCCAGACCATCAGACCCAGCACGCACCTTTAGAGCCATCCGCTTCAGTCAAACCACCCGCTACACATTATATGAATTGCGCATCTTGCCGGTGACCGCAGCTCATTTCAAACTGCAGCCAATTGCATCCTGTCAAACTGCTGCTGAATGCAGTTTATTTCAAAATGCTGCCCAGAGCGGTTCTTCGTACACCTCGATAGCGTTTTTTTAATAATAATAAAAAACAAATGGATGAAAAAACAGCCAAGCTATCTCCCAACAATTGTGTAGAAACTCCTTGATTGCACTACTCGCCTTCATCTCCATCAGCTCCATCTCGCACACCACACATGAACGGAGCTGCAAAAGAAAACACTTTTTTGGTTTTTAATTTAAACAACAAGTTGACTGCGACAATTACCTGCCGCTCCCCCGATGGAACCAGTAAACCCATCCAGTAGCAAAGCCACTAGTGAGTAGTTACCAATCCATTACTTGATGTCACCTGCTGGCAAAGTGTTCACAACACAATAACCAAATGGGACATTTTTATTTCAATATTTATTCAACATTTTAGTATATTTTTGGGGAAATGGAATGTAGATTTTAGTAAGTATTTATTTATTAATATAGTACAAGTAGGAACCCATTTCATAATCACAATAAAGCACTCTGGAGGGGGCGCATTATGGTGGGCTAACATCCCTTCTCAGGTAGTGGAAGCACTCAGCTTTGCCTTGTGCTTCAACTCACCGGAGATGGGCCGTTATCCCACCATAATGCCTCCTCTGTCATGCCTTATTGCTTAATTATACCATAGCAAAGAATATTTTTTGTGCTCTGATTGGTCAGTGGCTACCTTGTACAGTGATGATATCCCAGGACAAGATCACTGTATTAAGGTCCGGCATACTTAACCACACAAATAATAAAATTAAATTCACCCAAGACATTGCAAAGCTTGCCTACACTGCTATCTAAAAAGAGCTACCAAGTCAAAACTGTCAAAAAGCCAAACTGCAAATGTTTTGTTTCATCAAACTGCCACTACGAGCAGCTTCACAAACTAATGAGCATTGCATGCACTCACCTCACACTCCACTGCTCTGCTGTGACCAGCTTTTGCTTTATTCCCATTTTCCTAGTCACAGGGCAGGGAGGCAAGTCTTTTGAGAAAAAAAACTCTGTGAGTGGCTTCCTAATGTATTTTTCCATCACAAACTAGGTGCAACTTACCTGATCCCTTTCTGAGAACCAGAAGTCTTGCCCCGCTCCTCACTTGGTTTCCCTATACATCATGGTTCATGGTTTCCTCATACATCTTCACCCAGTCCCAGGGCATGCGGGGGGACTAGCTGAATTAAACTTCATGGGGAGGCTGAAGAGGGAGGGAGTACCAGGCAAAACAAAAAAAGGAATGAAACTCAGAGTGAGCTGGAAAGAGCAAACTCACATTAAACAAAACAAGAAAACCAGCACCACCTACTGGGTAAAAAAATGCAGTTGCACTATTTTTTCGGTGCAGTATGTACTCATACCAGGCAATAAATTCAGTAAATCCATATTTTAAATTTATTTTGTAATCTGTTTTCTTTATTGTCCTTCAAATGAGCCACTGTATAATAGCAATAATGCACTACAGGGTGTGTGTCTGTGTAGGATAACATCACTTCTTGGGTGTTGAGACCTCCGGCCTCATGATTCAACCACCCGAGGCATGACATTATCCCACCATGACACACACCTTATCTTGCATTATCGCTCAATTTGTTTGTTTTGTTTTTATAATCTGATAAGTGTAATATGTTGTAAATAACACTGCACCTGAGAAAGGAGCCTTGCATAATATTTTTCAGTGTCATCAAATCTTCTGAATCTGCCCCTTCTAATCAGTAAGTCTGCCTAAATTCTCAAATGACATGGGATGGCTCCTTTCCCATTGCCCCTTGGGCATGCATGTTGCTTCTAGCCTCTCAGATGACAGTGTAAAAAGTGTCCTGACTGGCTAGATGGGATCTGTCTACTATCACCCCCCTTCCCCACTTTAAATCACAGATTGAGACCTGGCAGGGGTCCCACTTGTGAGAAATTACCCTTCTGGGTTGTGGGGTTTGAGCTATGGAGGAGTACTAGATAGAACAATGCTGTCAGCTCCTGGCATAATGCCAGGAGACTGGAATGTTTCTAAGAATCAGTGTACTGGAAAACAGGGGATGGGGCAGAAGGTGAATGATGACAATTGGGGTGGAGGGTGGAAGGACACAAGTCTATTATGGGCCATTTTGGGAGAGATGAAAGGTTTTATTTTTACCCCCATTTGGAGGGGCTGAATAACGTATAATGAATATGGAGTATTGGGGTCCCAAATAGCATTATTCAACAAGTATTTGAAAAAAAAGGTACTTGTACACCCCTAGAGTAGTTTGCAGTTTATTTGGTTAAGGAAAATGCACCATGCTCAGAGTTGTTTCTTTATGAGACTGTTATCATTTACACTGGCTAGGCTATAACACTGTAATCAGCTCTTGTCCTCTGGAAGCAACCCTCTGGTGTCTTGAGCCAATTTGCTGACCTAGGGTACTGTTGGATTTAAAGAGCTCAATTTGTCTCTCTACCAAAAGCTGCATGAACAGCTGTGCATCCTTCAGCTCATAAATCTGGATACCTTATGCCTGATATGCACTGCACTTTACAATAACAAGAGAGCTTGACTGTCTGCTCCAGGAAAAGGTGGAAAGTTATTTAATGAAAGCACTGGTAGGATGGAAAAGTTTCCATCTAGATTTCCCCCTGAAGGAAAGGCTTTCCAAACCATGTTTAAAAGTCTTATTTTCCCTGCTAAATGAGTTATACTTTCAGCTCTGAAAATTAACACCTGTGTTTCCGCAATAAAAATCAAGAAATGCAAACTACTGAGTAGTTCTACGTTGTCCCTTTCACATGCTGTAGCAAGCCCAAATGTGGACCCCAATTCTGGAAATTATAAGGCTAGACCAGCCCTCTGCTTCAAGGAAAAATTTTATATAACCAGGATATATTCCATTTAAAACAGTAAATCAAATTTGTACAGAACTGGAATGAGGACCCACTCAGCAGTTTAGCTTTCAAGCTTTATATTCATAGGTTATTTATATATTGTACTGAGCCCACGCATATAGCTAATGTTACAAACTCATATGCTTACTTTTCCCTGTATATAAATTGTATCTTTGTATATATGAAATCTACTCAAAATGCATTTGCACATACCAAAAATTGTTGTTCTGTACACTGGCTGTATTGCAGCAATGTACATATGTATACTACCTTACTCATCCACTTTGTATAATATCTTTATATTCTTCTATTTACCTAACTTCCCCAGGTCGCACCTGGAAATGAGCCTTGGCTCAGTGTGCCTTTCCCAGTTACCAAAGTTTAAATAAATAAATAATGTTTCATGATGTTCCTGACACTTAGTCAGGGCTGATCTAGGCTAATATCACCCCATACAAATCATGGGATGAATGGTCTATTATACTGCAGGATTCTATTTTTTTTTTTTTTTTTTTTTTTGGCTTTTCATGTCTTTGCTATGCTTTCTGTATCTGTAGTTCTTTGCTTAATGCAGTATTTCCAGCTTTATGACCCCAATCCTATGTTTTTGTCCTTCAGGTCCAGATCTCTGTAATGGGATCCTGTAAGGAAGCACTGGCACCATTGTCATGTGTATGTCCAGTTCATTTTACTGTTGTGTGTGTATTTATATGTTGTTGCAGCTTAGTAACATTCTTTTTTGCAAGCAAATCTTGTTTTGCCTTTTCACTCTAGTGTGCTTCCTATGTGTCCGTTGTCCTGAATCTGGGCTGAGAACTGGGCCTGAGAATTCAAAGACCATATGCCGTGATGGGACCTTTTTTCCTTTTGTGACTTCAGGCATGTTTACTATGTTGCTTGACCAGAGTTACAACTCAGCTCATTTGAATTCATTCAGCATGGAAAGAGGACACATCCTCATCCATAGTGCATGCAGGTTAAATACAGCACTTTTCTAACATGCCTGGCATTTGGAGTCCGGGATTAGCTGTGATACTATTAAGTTCAGAAGCTGGGAGTGGGAGTAGAGATGCAAGATGTAGCAGTACATCCTATGGCAGCTTGGCATTTCGGTATAGACTGCATGAGTGGACACACACAATCAGCCATGCTCCATCTATCAGAATGATACTAATGCCATCATCTGTCAGAAAGAGATGGGTGGAGGGAGGTCATGGGAGAAAAGAGGCAGACCAGGTAGAGGACATGACCTCCTGACACTGTGCCATTAAGGTCCAGTCTTCTGCCCTGCTTTGGGATTGGAGGTACTTGTCCACAGTAGTCCAGCAGTCCAGAAGCAGAGGAGCTCAATCAGCCTTCTCAGGTTGGTAGCTGGAATATATTCCTTAGAAACATAGACAATGATGGCAGAAAAAGACCTATGGTCCATCTTGGCTGGCCATGGTTGCCTTGAGGCATTTGGAGCTCACTCAACCATGTCCTGATTCCCAGGTGCCTTTCTTTTACAACTGGATAGTTAAAGGAATAAAGTAAAGACACATATTCTAGCTGTAAAATACAGCACTCCTTCAGACATATTATTGTCACTCAATATCTCTTGTATTCTTACAGTGTTTTGGGTCTCTTTCTGGGTGGGCTTCCCTGAATTTTGGCTTACTATAACTTTACCAGATATTTTTAGCACTCTCCATGCTTTACCATCCGTACCATGGGATTCAATCAGTGGTTGAAAAACTGGTGTGGAGCTCAGGGATTTGGCTTCATTGGGGACTGGGGGTCCACCTGGAGAGATGCAAGCCTATACTGGCATGATGGGCTGCATCTGTCCGGGAGGGGAACCAGGATCCTAGGTGATAGGTTTAAATGCTTCATTGGCAGAAGCTTTTAAACTAGCCAAGAGGAGGCACTGGAAAGGAGCAGGAAAATCCTAGCCCCCAAACAATCACGGTAGTAAGTGTTGCAAACACCAACATGGAGGTGTCGATAGGGAGAAAGGGCAGTGGTAAATGAAGAAAGTGACAAAGGCAAGAAGGACAGGATGGGGCAAGGGGTAAGGCCATCAGAAATGGAGGGTAATGAGTACCAATGCCCGTGAGTCTGGGCAACAAGCTCCCTGAGCTGGTGGCCTTAATGGAAGAGGATGCCTGGATATCGTAGCAGTCACAGAAACATGGTACAGAGAACCATGACTGGGATGTTAACATACCAGGGTACATAACCTACAGGAGTGACAGGCAGGGGAGGAAGAGGGGAGGTAGCTCTCTATGTAAAGGAAGGGATAAAAGCAACTGAACAAAAGATAAACAGGAGAGGAGGCACTGTGGGTCACCTTGGAGACTGGAAGAGGCACCACAATCCGCACAGGGTCGTGGTACAGACCCCCATGTCAGGGAAGGAATGGACAAGGATATGATGGAAGGCATTCTTAGAATGGCAGAAAGGGGAGATACTGTTGATGGGAGACCTGCATGCCAGATGTTAACTGGAGCACATTTGCTGCAACCACATCCAAGAGCAGAACCATTCTTGATGCCCTAGGTGGCAGGCATTAGACAGCCAGTTTCGAACCCACTCATGAGGGGAGCAATCTTAGACCCTCAGACTTTCAAATGGGGCAGTGAGAGGATCTCAGATCTAGAAGTGGGTTGCCATCTGGGACAAGTGACCATCAAATAGTGTGGTTCACGTAAACTCAGCTACAGAGTCAAGCCATACAAAAGTGAGGTACTGGACTTTGGAGGTTGACTTTGGCAAGATAGGAGAGTGCCTCAGAAAAGCCCTAGCAAACAGGCTAGAAGGCTGTGGAGCAACAATGGGGAATTATCAAACTGCCATCACAGAGGCAACAAGCCTTGTGTGAAGCAAAAAACAAATCAAAATGAAAGAAAAGCCACTATGGTTCTCAAGAGAGGTGGCTGTGAAAGTCAGGAAGAAAAAGATAGCATTCCGGAAGTATAAGGAAACACAGAAGGAGCAGGACAGAGAGCTGTACCAGTTAAGGCAGAAAGAAGCAGGGAGGGAAGTCAGAATAGCAAAGGCCCAAACTGAGGAAAAGATAGCCAACTCAGTTAAAAGGGGATAAAACCTTTTATAGGTACATCAGAGAGCGTAGAAAGACAAAGGGAGGGATAGTGAGGCTGAATAGAAGGAACGGTGGGTGGGCAGAGGGGGACAGTGAAAAAGCAGGAATACTGAACGAATATTTCTGCTCAGTATTCACAAAAGAGGATGGGGAAGTGCCTAATCAAATTAACAGAAGCACTCTTGATAGGGGGGTCGATCCCAGTCCTTTCACAGAAGAAAGGGTTCTGCAAGAACTCCTAAAACTGAAGGTGGACAAAGCAATGGGTCCTGATGGAATTCACCCCAGAATTCTAAAAGAATTAAGGAAGGAACTAGTGAAACCACTGGCTACTCTTTTTAATAAATCATGGGAGGATGGTGTGGTACCCGAGGACTGAAGGAAGGCGGATGTGATTCCCTTCACAAAGTGGGACCAAGACAGAGGCAGGAAACTACAGACCTGTCAGTCTGACCTCTGTGGTAGGGAAAGTGGGAGTCACTTCTGAAGGAAAGAATAGTTGAGTACCTAGAGGTCAGTGGAGCACAGGATCCAAGGCAGCATGGGTTCACAGTGGGAAGGTCATGTCAGATGAATCTAATAGATTTCTTTGACTGGGTGACCAAAGTAGTAGACCAGGGAGGGGCTGTGGACATGGCCTACCTAGACTTTAGCAGGCATTTGACACAGTCCCACACAAAAGATTATTAGTCAAATTAACCAGCCTGGAGTGGGTCCCAGGGTGGTAGCCTAGGTAAAACATTGGCTGGACAACAGGACACAGAAGGTAATTGTAAATGGAGTCCACTCTGAAGAAAGGGCAGTTACTAGTGGGGTCACATGAGGTTCAGTATTGGGTCCAGTCCTTTTAATGTCTTCATCAGTGACATTGCAGAGGGACTGGAAGGAAAAGTATGCCTTTGCAGATGACACAAAGATCTGCAACAGGGTTGATACACAAGGGCGTGGAAAGGATGAAAAGGACTTGGCAAGGTTGGAGGAATGGTCAGACGATGGCAGCTAGGATTCAATGCAAAAAGTGCAAATAATGCACCTGGGAAACAAGAACCCAGGGAAGAATACACAATGGGTGGGGAGGTAGTAACAACAACAAAACAGGAAAGGGACCTGGGAGTAATCATATCAGATGACCTTAAGGTTAGCAAGCAATGTGAGAAGGCAGTAGGGAGGGCCGGGGGTATACTGGGGTGTATAGGGAGAGGTATCAACAGCAGAAAACAGGAAGTTGTTATCCCTCTGTACAGACAGTTGGTGAGACCCCATCTGGAATACTGTGTCCAGTTCTGGAGACCCCATCTACGCAAGGACATAGACAGGATAGAGGCAGTCCAGAGGACGGCAACTAAAATGGTGCAGGGTCTGCAAGAGAAGCCATATGAGGAGAGACTAAAGGAGCTAATATGTATACCCTTGAGGAAAGAAGGGAGAGGGGGACATGATAGAAACTTTCAAGTACCTCAAGGAATCAACAAAGTCCAAGAGGGTAGCATCTTTCAGAAAAAGAGACTTGCAAGAACAAGGGGACACAATTTAAAGATAGAAGGAGGCGGTTCAGGGCAATGTGAGGAAGTATTATTTCACAGAGAGGGTAGTGGATGCATGGAACAGCCTTCCTGAGGAAGTTGTGGGGTCTAAAACTGTGGGAGAATTCAAGAATGCATGGGACAGACATAAGGCAATTCTTGTGGGGGGCAGGAAGATATAGGCTGTTGGTTAACTAGGATCTGCGGCCTATCCTGTAGGTAGGGAAATGGGCAGACTAGATGGGCCTAGCGGTCCTTATCTGCCGTCAAAGTCTATGTTTCTATGTTTCTTTACCTGTAGAAGCTATGTGGGATTCATTACATTTCACAAGTATTGAAGAGTTGTTTTTGTGCCTATGATTAAAGAGCCTTGACCACAGAATCAATAAGTAATAACCTAAATGTAACCTTTTGAACTGCTTGGAGCTCTTTGTATACATTTCATAACAGCAAGGTAGCAGATACCACCCATGTATCTGTTTATCATGGGCAGACTCATAATTTCTAGGAAATTTGTGCTTCACATTTAATGTCATAGGTGACTCCTGTCATGTGTAAGGGGGGTTTCCAGTCTACAAACTTCACCAAAATAATGAGTAAGCTGGTATCACTGTGCATGTCAGTACCTGTGTTGACCCACCTTAAAGGTGAGAGTGTTGTGCTTCCTAAGGAGTTGTTTGTGTGCTGTGGTAGAAGGCTGAATCATGTGGTGAATATCTAGTATCATACACTTGCCACAGCTCTATTTGTTATCTGTTTACTACTGGGATCAATGAGTAAAATATGAAATGTTCTCAACATGCAACTAATACGCTACTAGTCCCCACCTGCCTGCTCATGCTGGGTCACAGATATATGACAAATTGAACTGATCCAGTAATTCATTCTTTGGGAAATTCCACCAGTGGAGGTCTATAATTATTACTATTATGGTTATTGGCTGTCATTGGCAGTGAAAGCATTTTAAAAGTGTACTTTTTTTTCTATCTGTGGAATGTTAATCTGCATGTTTTGTTTGGCCTAGCAGCCCTTCACTTGAGATAAAAGACAGCTGGAGCAGACAGTCAGACTATAGGAACTGTGATTTAATTTTTTATAAAATGTAAAGTTGTTTTTTGTTCATTTCAATTTTGCATGAAATAAAACAAGTTACCCTTTAAACTTATATTACTAGTGCTTTCCCTGCCATGAATTCATAATCCTCTGTTTTTGGCATCAAAGTAATTTATGGGCCAGTGGTTTATGATGCCACAAGCTGAGATTTATATGACTTCAGGGCAGGAATAAGCAAAGTAGAACAAATGGAGCTTGATTCTCAAAGGGCCCTTAGACTGACGCAAGTTGCAGCAAATGGCAGCTTGCATCAAGGCCCATTGTGCCAGAGACCCTGCACCAGATTCTCTATCTGTTAGGGTTCCAGGGGCAAATTACCTAGACATGCACCAACCAGGACCATGCGCCAAACAGATGGCATATCTGGAGTGTTTGCCACAAGCTGTGGGGTGGCTGGGTGCCAGTCCAGCATAGCCCTGGTGACTAGCGGCATCCCCCTCCCAAGCCCTAAGCCCCCATTTTGACAAGGTAGTTCATTCTGGTGGTCTAGCAGCCCTCCCAAGCCCTGATCCTCTGTTTGAAAAAGTAATTCATCCCTGGTGGTCTAGCTGACCCCTTCAAGTTGGGATCCCCTTTTTGAACAAGTACTTCATCCCTGATTGTCTAGCAAACCCCCCCAAACCCCAATCCCTCATTATGCTAAAGTCACACTTTCCAAGCGGTCTAGTGGACCCACACCCTGGTAGGCAGTGACCTACTACCCTGCTCCCCCATACTAAAACAGAGCCAGTGACTGGCACAGCCTTATTCATACCACTGCATCTGACTGCCAACTGAGATGTCAATAAGCATGTACTGTATACAGTATGCGCTCCTTAATGACATCTCAGTTGGTGGCTAGACATAGTGGTATGAGGAGGGCTGTGCCAGTCACCAGCTCTGGTTATGGATAGGGGGAGCAGGGTGGTGGGACACTGCTTGCCGGGGTGGGGTCCACTAGACCACCAGGGAAGTGTGAATTTATTATAATGGGGGATCAGGGCTTGGGGGGGGTCTGCTAGACCACCAAGGATGAAGTACTTGTTCAAAGTGGGGGATCAGGGCTTGGTGGGGGTCTGCTGGACCTCCAGGTATGAATTACTTTTTCAAACACCACTATGGTTCTCAAAGGAAGTGGCAGTGAAGGTTCAAGAGAAAAAGAAAGCATTCAGGAAGTACAAGGAATCACAGAAGGAACAGAACAGAGAACTGTATCAGTTAAAGCAAAAGGAAGCTGGAAAGGCAGTCAGAACAGCAAAGGCCCAAACCGAGGAAAAGATAGCCAACTCAGTTAAGAAGGGGATAAAACCTTTATAGGTACATCAGGGGCAAAGGAAGACCAAGGAGGGAGGGATAGTGAGGCTTAATAAAGTGGAGGAGGGTGGGCAGAGGGTGACTGTGAAAGGCAGAGATACTAAACTAATATTTTGCTCAGTATTTACAAAGGAAGAGGGAGGTACCTAAAACAAACAGTAGAAACACTCTGGATACAGAAGTTGATACCAGCCCATTTACAGAAGAAAGAGTTCTGAAGAGCTCTTAAAACTGAAGTGGACAAAGCAATGGGGCCTGATGGAATTCATCCCAGAATTCTAAAAGAACTAAGGATAGAACTAGTGACACCACTGACTACCCTCTTTAACAAATCATGGGAGGATGGGTGGTACCTGAGGACTGGAGGAGGGCAGATGTGATTCCCTTCACAAAAGTGGGAGCAAGGCAGAAGCAGGAAACTACAGACCTGTTAGTTTAACCTCAGTGGTAGGGAAAATGATGGAATCACTTCTGAAGGAAAGAATTGTTACGCATCTAGAGGCCAGAGGGCACAGGACCCAAGGCAGCATGGATTCACAGCGGGAAGGTCATGCCAGAAAATCTGATAGATTTCTTTGACTGGGTGACCAAAGTAGTAGATCAGGGAGGGGCTGTGGACATGGCCTACCTAGACTTTAAAGAGCATTTGACACAGTCCCACACAAGATTAATATACAAGTTAGCCAGCCTGGGGTGGGTCCCAAGCCTGGGTAAAGAATTGGCTGGAGAATAGGACACAGAGAGTAATAGTAAATGGAGTCCACTCTGAAAAAAGGGGGGTTAGCAGTGGGGTACCACAGGGTTCAGTATTAGGACTGGTCCTCTTCAATGTCTTTATAAGCGACATTGCAGAGGGACTGGAAGGAAAAGTATATCTCTTTGCAGATGACACAAAGATCTGCAACAGAGTTGATGCACAAGGTGGGGTGGAAAGGATGAGAAGGGACTTGGCAAGGTTAGAGGAATGGTCAAATGTATGGCAGCTTAGATTCAATGCTAAGAAGTGCAAGGTAATGCACCTGGGAAACAAAAACCCAGGGGAAGAGTACACAATGGGGGGGGTGAGATACTAACAACAACAAAAATGGAAAGGGACCTGGGGTAGTCATATCAGATGACCTAAAGGTGGGCAAGCAATGTGAGAGGGCAGCAAGGAGGGCAGGGGGATCACTGGATGCATAGGGAGAGGCATCACCAGCAGAAAACAAGAAGTTATTATCCTCTGTACAGACAGCTGGTGAGACCACATCTGGAGTACTGCATGCAGTTCTGGAGACCCAATCTCATAAAGACATAGACAGGATGGAAGCTGTCCAGAGAGGGCAACTAAATGGTACAGGGTCTTGCACGGAAGACATATGAAGTGAGACTTAAGGAGCTTAATATGTATACCCTTGAGGAAAGGAGGGAGAGGGGGGACATGATAGAAACTTTCAAGTACCTCAAGGGAATCAACAAAGTCCAAGAGGGTAGCATCTTTCAAAAAAAGAGGTGTGCAAGAACAAGGGGGCACAATTTGTAGATAGAAGGGGGGCCGCTCAGAGGTAATTTAAGGAAGTATTTTTTCACAGATAGGGTTGTGGATGCATGGAACAGCCTTCCAGAGGAGGTTGTGGAGTCAAAAACAGTGGTGGAATTCAAGCATGCATGGGACAGTCATAAGGCAATTCTAGGGGGTTGGGGTAGGAAGAAGTAGGCTGCTGGTTAACTAGGATCTGCAGCTTATCCATCAGGTAGGGAAATGGGCAGACTGGGTGGGCCAAGTGGTCCTTATCTGCCGTCAAATTCTATGTTTCTATGTTTCTATGTAAACAGGGGATCAGGTCTTGGGGGAGCCGCTAGATCCCCAGAGATGAAATACTTGTTCAAAATGGGGGATCAGGGCTTGGTGGGTCCGCTAGATCACCAGGGATGATTTGCTTCTTGAAATGTGGGATTTGGGCTTGGGGGAGGTCCACTTGGCCACCAGGGATGATTTATTTCTATATACTGGGGGATTGGGGGTTGGGAAGGGTGGGACCACAGCACATTGCTGCAAATGCTCAACTCTCCCAAGGGATACAATGCTAAGTACCCTTAGACCAGGGGCTGGTCTAACTGTGCTTAGAAATTTGCCCTCTGAGAGAGTTTTAAGAATCCTGATTTTGGGGATTAGGCATCCCGTGTTTGCCACAAGCCCCTAGCGCCATGCTGTGGTACATTTTGTGATGCAGAGATGGTGCAAGCCCCCCTTTGGCACATGTAGTTTGTGGCTGGTGCAGGCTGTGTTTGAGAATTGCTCACGGTGCATCTTTTGGTGCAAGGGGCACTTTGCACCATTCCTTGTGTTGCAAGCCTCTTGCGCCATGCCAGGAGCTTTGAGAATCAAGCCCGTGATGTCTAAAAGTAGAGAGGTCCTGTTTTAATGAAAATGTCTTCAGTGATCATATCCCATCAAGACCAAGTGTGTGGTCAAATAAATTTTGGATGACTATTTTCACAGGATTGTTCTAAAAACTTCCAATTTTGAATGCAGAATTTATTTCAGGAGGATTTTATCTAGCTAATTTTGCTAAAACCCCTTGCAAATTCTTCCTTGTGAATTTTATTCATTTATTTTCATGGCATTGATATATGACCATTATATTTTACCTTTTGCAGTTTTGACATGGAACTTCCAGTGATATCAAATGGGTCAATGTTTGGTGAATATGTAGTGCTTATGGATACGTGTGAGCTTTTGAAGTATTTTTATGAACTTTGGCCTGTCTCTATTCCCATAGTTTATGCTGGGTAGCTGTAGGGAATAGAAGGCCCAGTTTCAAGGGTGAGTAGAGTGCTGGAGGAGGAGGAGGAGGAGGAGGATGGGGAGGATGGAGGGTGATTTTGAAATGCTAAGCTTTGAACTGCTGTGAGGTACGAGCTTTTGAATGAGATGTGGGAGGAGCAATTCCTCCACATTGAACCTCGAGTTTTAGCCCTCCCATTCAATGTTTAGTGAATATGTAGTGTTTATGGATACTTGTGAACTTTTGAAGTATTTTTACTTTGGCCTTTCTCTATTCCCACCCTTGGTAGTTTATGCTGGGTAGCTGTAGGGAATAGAGGGCCCAAAAAGGATTATCTCCTCCAACTCACAGAGATTATGAGCAGGAGCATGCAGGGGAGGAAAAAACTCCTTGGGGGAAAACCTCTGAGGACCCATGGCTACTGCTCTGCCCATCCTGTAGGAAAACTCTGAGGGGATAATAGAAAATGCTTGTCTGAGTTCTGTGTCTGGATTAGGAATGTAGGATTCGAAGGCTGATGATTTCCATCTTCCAAGTCTTTTGATGACATTCACTGGAATATTATTTCTTGATGATGAAGTGGCTGCTCCAATCCGGAATGAGTGTCCTGAATATAAATACAGATGGAGTCTGAGTCTTTGAAGAAGAGTTCTTATGTGATCGATGAACCATTTTGTAGACATGGGTAAATGATTGTTCGAGGTTAACAAAGGAGATGATGAATTTGAACTTGTATAGAAAAGGATAAGCCTTTCTAACCTAGCTATTGGGCACCAATGGGTTGATGAAGGATAGCAAGTTATACAGACTCTTGAATGCAGTCTATTGGTTTTCAAGGAAGGCATTGTCTGGATATAATGATCTGCATATTTCTGTAGGTTGGAAATCTTGAGAAAGTTGGTTGATCAAATGAAGGCACAGTGGGTTCTCCTGGATAAAGGAATCCACAGAAAGCTAAACTAATAGCTGATGAGACCATGAGATTGGAGGTAGGTTCGAATGGTTTTGAGTCCAATAAGTCCAGTGTGCATCTCAGTATAAATCCATTTAAAGGAAGACAGCGGGAAGTATGTGGAATGGACATTCTCTGGAAACCCAGTAGAAGTAGTGTGATGGCTGGATTGAAAAATAGATCTATTGAGGATGGGATGGATTGTGAGAGACAGAACTGGATCCCTGATAAGTAGTGCTTGATAGTTCCATAAGATAGATGCAATGCTTGATGGCAGTGTGTCAAAAATGCCAACATGAGGTCCACTGAGATGGGAGTAGAATGGGAGGATTGCAACGCACAAAAGGAAGAGTACTTTTTTCCAAGCTGTTAAAGAAGTAGCTCAGGTGGAGGGAACTAAAGTAGCCCACATGATGGAGGAAGCTTGCTAGTGATAGTGCTCTATGTCATGATTAGGTCATTGAAAGATGGTGGAGGAGTCATTATGGCATCTGTCAAAGGATGGAGGTGATGAAATGCCTGAAAATGAAATCAAGATAGAGCATCAGCTGCTTGGTTAGTGAAGCTTGGAATATGATAGTACGTAAATTAAAAAATTTGAGTGAGTGATAACCAGGTTAGCCTCCACGTGAACAACATAATAAAATGGGATGAGGATCGCCCTTTCTTAATGATAGCCATGGTGGATTGATTTTCAAGAAATATAGAAACTGACTGAAGAGACCAATGATGTCCCCAGAGAAATGCAGCTGCCACTATTGGGTATATCTCGAATAGAGAAGATGTGGATGAAAAGTCACAGAGAGATGCAATATCTGGAGGCCATGGAGCGGTAATCCAAAAATGATGATATATGGCCACACAGCCATGAGCAGGAGAAGCATCTGTGTATATTCTGGGATGCAAGTCTGGAGATGGGTCCTTGTGGAACATTGAACAGCCATTCAACTCTGTTCATCACTGGGCTCTCATTAAAAAGCTACATGCCCTGGATATTAATCCTTGTTTTACAAACTGGGTCAAAAACTGGCTAACTGGCAAAGAATGAGTTATCATTGACAGGTATGTCTCCAGCTGGCATACAATATCTAGTGGTGTACCTTAAGGTTCAGTATTGGCTCCGTTTGTTTTTCAGATTTTTATTTCAAATCTATCCTCTAATTTGGACAATTGGATTATAAAATACACTGATCACTGTAAAATAGGAGGACCATGCAATAACCAGATGGAAATAAATCTGTCACAGAAGGATCTGGACAAACTTTCTTACTGAGTAAATGACTGGGGTATGGTGCTGATTATCATTTAGTGTAGTGTTATGCACTTTGGTTCAAAGAACCCAAAATATGATTATACTTTAAATGGTCAATTATTAAATAAAACACTAAATGAAAAATATCTGTTTTTTATATCTAATGATCTCAATTTCAATAAACATTTTACAGAACTCCATAATAAAGTTAATAAAATATGGTGGGCAATCGGACATAATATAACATCAAAAGATCCATCAGTACTTCTACCTTTATATAGAGCCTATATTTGCCCTCATATTGACTATGCCTCACAACTCTGGTGCCCTTACAAGAAAGCTGAAACTGTGCATATAGAAAAAATTCTGAGGAAAAATCACCAAATATGTACAAGGTGCTAAGGGTCTGAACTATGAAGATCATCTTAAAACGTTTAATCTCATGTCTTTGGAATCTAGAAGGCTACAGGGTTACCTTTTGTTAACATGGGAAATTTTCAGAGACCAAGAGTTCATGTCTTAGATGGATCTTGATATTAAACAGATTACAGAAAATACAAGGGGTCACTCACTACTATTAACGCGTAATAATTTCTCCACTAATAAATGGACTTATTTCTATTCACAAATAATTATTAAACCATGGAACATGTTACCAACTTCAGTAGTCATTAGTGACTGTAAAGTAACATTTAAAAACAGATTTGAAAAATACCTGCTTATTAGCCACCCACTGATGGGTTATGGGTGATTGCATCAATTGTTTGGCACATGGAGATTGCGGCATTCTCCTGGCCGGCGATCAGGATTTTCAATCTTAAGTGCCAAATGCCACAAGTTAGCCAGCTTTTCCCTGGTCTAACTTGCACCATTTGGAGGACCCTTTTCTGGGGCTTGTGCCAAATCTTTGGAACAAGCTGCCATAAACTGAGGAAACTGTTGCAACTGAGCCCAGTGTACTAAAATCGGGTGGAGTTGCATCAAAAGAATTTGGTGCAGCAGTGCCAAATTTTATTTATTTATTTATGTATTTATTGAATTGATTCACCAGGAAAGCCACACTGAGCAAAACGATGCTCGTCTCCTGGTGCGACCTGGGGATGGATTACAAAGGGAGGATAACACACAGGTTATCACAATAATAATTAAATCAGGTATACAGAGGAGAATGCTAACACTTGGTTACAACATTGGTTAACAGCCATCTAAAAGCGTATACCAAAGGCATATCTACATACTTACATACATACATAGAGTACAGATTGCTGCGGCAGATTAACACTTAGGGCTAAATCTAGGCAGGACAGAAAGAGAGACAAGAGTAGGTGAGTAAGTGCCATGGTTGGTTTTATAAGCCAGCTTTCAAGGATAGGGTGGTGCCACTGGTCAGACAATGGGAATTTAGAGGGGGGGGTCATTAGAGTTATTGGGTGCAGGCACAGTTTACTGTGAGGTAGTTTGCCAGTGTGGTTTAGAGGGAATGGGTGGAGAAAGAGTGGTGAATTTGAGGGGGGAGAGAATTCCACAGTTTTGGGAATCTGTGCAAGAAGGCTGCTTGTCCAGCAGAGGTCTTTTGTCTGGGGATATTTAGTAGTTGGGTGTCAAGGGACCGGAGGGCATGGGGGGGTGGGAGCTGACAACAGCATGGAGGAGAGGTAGGAGGGGAAGGCACCAAGACAGAATTTTGAGACAAATTTGTAGCAGCGCATTTGTCAGTGATTTTTGAGAGATGGGAAGGTGAGAAAATGGTAGCGGTCACAGTGGTAGGAACGGGGGGGTATCGAGAATGAAATGGCAAAAGGCGTTGAAGAGGGGGTCTAGTTTAGATAAGGTGGATTTAGGTGCAGTGCTGTAGACTATGTCACAGTAGTCTAAGGGAGGATCATCTTCTGCACTAGTTCCCGCCTAACCATAAAAGGGAGGCACGAGCAGTTCCTATACAGGGCACCTAGCTTGGGGTGCAGTTTTTTTATGATTACATCGATGTGGTCAGAGAAGGTAAGATAACGGTCAAGCCATACCACTAGACACTGGAAGGAAGTGACGTTCTCCAGAGTTGTCCCATCCTGAGTGTAGAAGGAGGGGAGGGAAGGGAGTCGGAATAGCCGCTGTCTCATGCCGAAGGTTATGGTGACAGTTTATTTAGCATTGAGAGGGAGCTGGTGTGAACTGAGACAGAGTTAAACTTTATTGAAGTCAGACTGGAGATTGGATGCCACTTCTTCCAAGGAGGAGCCGGAGGCAAATAGGACGGTGTCGTCTGCGTACATGTGTATAGATGTAGCTGTACAGATTTGTGGCAGGTTGTTGAGGAAAATGGAGAACAGGATGGGGCCAAGTATCAAACCTTGGGGGACACCAGTAGTCATGGGGAGGGGGGAGAATGTGGCATCTGCAATTCTTGCTGATTGTGTTCTTCTTGAGAGGTAGGCACTGAACCAGTTAGTGGCTGAGATAGTGAGGCCTGCATCCAAGAGGCTTGTTAACAGCAAGGGGTAGGAGACAGTGTTGAATGCTTTAGCAAGGTCGACAAATATTGCCGTGGAGATCTGCCCTCTAACCATTCAGGAGAGGATGGTGTCAGTAAGTCTTAACAAGGAGGATGAAGTGGAGTGGCCCTTTCTGAAACCAGACTGAAATGGCGTTAAGAAGTTAGAGTCAGAGAGAAAGGAGGTAAGTTGGGCGAGCATCACGTGTTCTTGTAGTTTAGCAAGGACTGGGAGGAGAGAGATAGGGTGGTAGTTTGAAGTAGAGGAGGGGGAACCCCCTTTAGGGAGGGGAATGACTACGGCATGTTTCCAGACCTGGGGGACTGCAGCAGTGGTAAAGGAGAGGTTTAGGAGATTGGTAAGAGGTGTTACTATGGCTGGTGCAGAGAGGTGGAGGAGTTTGATGTCCAGCCCATTGAGGGAATTACCTTTAGATGGGTTTAGAGCCAGTAGGGCCTCAAGGACTTCAGTTTGTGTGATAGCTTTGAAGGAGAAGGTGCAAGGCCCTAGTGCGTTCGAGGCTTCTGCAGTAGAGTTGGGTGGAGCAGTGGGGGGCAGGGAGGAGAGGAGAGTTTGGGCACAAGAGGTAAAATATGTGTTGAACTCAGCAGCCATCGCCCCTGGGTCCAAGAGGAGTGAGTTGTTTACTTTTAGGAGCAGTGTGGGATTTGCAGTCAGAGGGGAGAAGAGGGAGTGGATGACCTTCCAGAATTCGGATGGGCTATTTAAGTTTGACTGGAGGAAGGAGTTGAAGTATTCTACTTTAGCGAGCCAAGTTGCTCTGGTGCACTTGTTACGCAGCACACAGTACGTGGTGAAGTCTTGTGGGAGGCAAGAAGATTTATGCGTACGCCATGCTTTGTCATGGGCATGTTGGCAGGCCATAAGTTCTTGGGTGATCCAAGGCAGGTGGTTACCATGTACTCTTGAGCAATGCAGTGGGGCATGCATATTCCAGACATTGAGGAACGTGTCTTGGAAGTGTTTGAGGGCATCGCCTATGGAGCAGACTGTAGAGGGTGGGGTCCAGTTAGCGAGGGCTAGGTCTTTGAGCACGGTGGCGCGGTTGAGGGATTCATAGGACCATTGGTTTAGAAACTTTGGGGCAGATGTGGGGCGGTGAATTTTTCTTATCAGGTAAATAATGTGGTGGTCACTCAGGGAGTCAGGGAGCAGACCAGCTTGGATGGCCCGGTGGGGGTGGGTGGTGAGTGCCCAGTCTATTAGTGAGTGGTTCCCAGATTTGAAGTTTAGGTGGGTGGGCTTGGTGATGGATTGTGACAGGTTTAGTGCTGAAATGTCGCAGGTTTGACACAAGCTTGACACAAGTCTTGCATCGCCCATTATCTTTTTTGTCTATAGTATTTTTATATTATTCATTTTTACTTTGAATTTTTTTATAAATTAATATTGACACTCCTCTTGATTTAGTATTGTGACATGAATGAAAGCTTATGCACCCTCCCCCCAGGTTTTTAGTTAACTCCTCTGCATCTTTAATATTAGTGTGGGACTCTTGTAACAATAAGCAGTGTTTTTTTTTTTGTTGTTGTTTGTTTTGTTTTTTGTTTTTTTTGCTTTTACATATCAAATTATTTCCTTCCCGTCTGGCATTGTACAGACCGCTGATGTTCCAGGTTGTAACATTTTTTTCATGTAAGTCAGTCATTGTGCCAATTAAGGATATCATAATTTGTTGACAGCCATCATCTCCTTCTCTTGCAAGTCTTTTTTTCATAGTCTGTGTACATAAAAGCAAACAATCACATTTATAAGCTGTGCTGATGTCTTCTTTTTTCAATATTTTGTGATTCCAGTCCCCACATTCCATTACATATTTCCTATTTGAAAAGTGTCCACCACCCCACAACAGGTTCTACTATAACCCTCTCTTACTACTCTTATTTCCAACACCCCAAGAATCTCCCAGTATTGTTTAGACCTTAATTTTTATATTTATGCTTTTCCTTTGTTTCCCAGTGGTTTATTTGATAGTAAGTTTCAACCTAAGCTTCCAGATAAACAACATACTGTATTTATCATAAATATCCAAAGAAGGTCTAGTTTAATCCATTGTTTCACTTCTCATCTCTATTTTGATCTTTGTCATTTGCAGATGAGGTAGGCTTGACTCCATCCTTTGAGGAATCATTGCTACTTGGAGAGGCCTCAGATACACATTCTCACCACAAGGTTGTGTTTGAGGTACTCCATTTACAGTGTGCTTCATGTATTTTAAGCCGATAAATTCTTTGACTTCTCGGACTGTCATTGAATGTATTTATTCTGCCTGCATAGTTAATTTTCAACGTATTCAACAGGAGATGAGTAAATGGGATCTTGTTATCCCATAACAGAGATCTGAGAGGGTCAAAAAGTTTTCTTTTATTGTGTAGGATCAGGCCTTAATCTGGGAATACCAAGATCTGACACTTTCTAATTGAGACTGGAGCCTTTTTAGTTCTTTAAACCCAATTCTCAATCTTGGATATGCAAAAATCTAATATAAATTCAGGGCTGGATTAAGACTGAAAAGGTCCCCTTGACATTTTCCAGCTGAAGCCCCCCTCCCCAAATTGAAATTATGAGGTTTATTCCTTTTATAGAAAGTGGGTTTTAGAATGGAAGAAGTGAAACTATCTCTCTAAGCCACTAGCTGGCAAGGCTAGTGACTGGAAAAATTTACTGGCCCAACAGGCATTTCACTAGTTCCGCACAAAAATTACCAAATGTTAAATTAAAGGCCCTCATACAAACTGTGTCTATGTTTTCTTTTTTAACTCATTACACTACCATCCACAGACTCAAAGATACACACATACACATACTGTACACACTGCAAAAGCAAAGATCAGCCCACCAAAAAAAGAAAATATTTGTACGTTTTTTCTAGTTCTTGAGAATTGAAAACATCTTGTACACACATACTTTATATAATGACTACCATATGTGCCCCCATCAGCAATCATCCTTAGCAGATTACAGTTAAAAAGTCCATATAAAGATCTCACCCCCTAACCTCTAATGTCGAAGTGTGGAGACGTTCTGGGTTAACTGCACATGGTCATGCAGCAAGACGATGGCTGTGGTGGGATTCAAAATCAAACCTCGTTTCCCTGGATCACAGTTCAGTGCTGTAACCAAGAAATTATTAAACAAAAAAAAAAAACTCATTCACTAATTTTTGGGGAGTAAAATCATGGAGCCAGGAGGTGCTAGAGAGCCGTCTTCAATGCAGGTTGTTTACCTAATCAGCTCTACTTTGTAACTCTATTAATTCATAGAGAACTTCTATAAAACATTTCAAAAGACTCTTTGCTCAACATCTTTGGACTTCTGATCTTTTACTGAACCGAGTGATACCTTTTTTATAATAGGAAGACCAAAGAATCAGCAGGAAGGCTCTTCCAAACAATTGGAGCAGCATCCCAGCAAGGGTGGTGGCACTAACTCATCTTTGGACCCACTATGGCACATTATGTTAGAGTCTATGAAAGCCATGGACTCTAAAACTGAGAGAGTACATTAAGTAAATTAAAAGCCTATGATGCTGCCATCAAAGAGCTGGCTGGAACTGTTGGTGAGGTGGATAAACATTCTTTGACAACTCAAACTGGACCGAATGCTGTAACCCATGAAAATACACAGATGGGGGGGATAAGCAACCCTTGAGAACGAAAGCTGATCGGGCAATCTATAGCTTGTGTAGGTGCCTGAAGGTGCCAAAAGCTCAAATTTGTTAGAATTCCTGAAGCGCTGGTTGCAAGAATCACTACAACCATCACACAGAAGTGCAGTGTGCATATTTTATGGAACACATGGCAAGATGGCGGCTGTGCTGAGCCTGCTGCTGCCGCCGCTGTGTTTCTAGCGTTACAAGTGTTTAAGCGTTGTTTTATTTTCTGTCTAAAACTTCACTGTCCTTGAAGGTAATTTTTAGTTAGATAGGGTTGAAGGAGTGAGGAAGTTAGAGCTCTGCGATTACGAGCGTATGACGTCTGAGTGCAGAGTAACGTTCCCTGTAGAAGTGAGTTTTCAGCTCTCCAGTTTTGTTTTCATTTTACCTGTTTATTTGTTTTATTGAAATTCACTCAAAGTTACTGAGTTTGTTGGAGCTAATTTTGATCGTTTTGTGGCCATATGGAAATATCTGGTCTGTGGATTTGGAAATGTGTGGAGTCGTGGAGTCATTTGGTTAATCCATTAAAGTAACTGTCTGCATTAAGAGGACCTATAAGGAGAACTTGCAAAGGAGGAATCATTCAACTACGTATGGCTTGCTGCTGAAGCATCTGCCTGCCGTGCTCTAAGAGAACTTGTAAGGAGGAGGACTTGTAAGGAAGTTTTCCAACAGCGTATTTGTTATTCCAGCTGCTATACAAGATTTTGGTTGCCCTGTTATTGATTTTAAGGACTCTGGTGAACTCTAGTGGATTTGTATTTGAAGTTGCTGGTTGAGAAGCGTTAGCTGCCTCTCGGTTTCCAACCGGGCAGGAGTTGCCCAGTTTGTTCCCTGGGAAGCTGGGGGACTTAGGGCTTCTCCTAGACCGCCGCGGGATTTGGCTGTTTGGGCTGACTTATGGGACGTTTGTAGCTGCGGGTCGCCTGCCGGGTAGGGTTGCTGTAGAAGCAGTGGCTGCTTCTCAGTTTCCGACCGGGCAGGAGTTGCCCAATTACCCCTAGGAAGCTGGGGGGACCAGGGCTTCTTCTAGACCTTCCCAGGATTCGACTGTTTGGGCTGACTCGTGGGATTGTTATAGCCACGGGTCGTTGACTGGGTAAGGCTGCTACTACTGCTGTCTTAGGTAGCACATTTATCCACCTGTTTCCTGGTAAATGACTGTTGGGAGTATGGTCCTTGAAGTACAAGTTGCTGCTGGATTTCTGGACTCCTTCAGATCCCTTTGTTGAGTTGAGTTTGGATTTGGATCCTTACTACTGGATTTTTTGTGTGCAATATTATTTATCTGGACTTATTTGATTTCTATTTGCTCTGAACACTCTGAAAATGTCCCCTGCTATGTGAGAGGTAGTTTTGGGAGATATTATAATATCTATTGCACTATTGCACGTGAGAGGTGCTTCAGTGTTCAAAAATACAAAATTATTTTAAGTTCTGTATTTAATGGTATTTTATTGTTTAGGGTTAGTTTTGAGTTGGGATTTATTTTAGTTTTGTTGATAGGTGTGTTTGAGTTATTTATTAGATAATTGTTATTAAAGATGTGTTTGGGGTCCACAACGGTCAGGCGCTACTCTCCTACCCTGCTCCGGGACCTCTGTCCCTTTTATTGTCCTCGGCTGTCAAATGACATTCTTAATAACTGCCGCATAGTGGGTATAACGAGAAGGCGCTTAAGGGATGGGTGGGCCGGACAGAGTGGGAGATTGGAGGGGGGTGGACAGATAGGGATAGTTGGGTCAAGGAGATGCCCTGGGGTGAAATGGGATCAGAAGAGGGGTCCTCCTTGCCTGATTCCCATACCCAAGGGCTCCAGAATTGTGGGCAGGTGCGCGTTCCTCTCCAAAAACCCATCCAACTCAGGCGGTGCTATGTAATGCCAGGTCTATTAGGAACAAGACTGCTATTATCGCAGACCTTGTTGCAACATCTGACCTGGCATGTATCACCGAGACCTGGCTGGATGAGAATGCAGGTTCTATTTTAGACTCTGCTGCTCCGGCTGGGTTCTCGGTGATGCCCCGTCCGAGTTTGGATCGTAGGGGCAGGGGAGTGACCATCTTTTTTAGATCAGATCTGAGTCTTGTGGAGGTGCCAGTTGGTAACGCCAGGTCTTTTGAGTGTATCCTGGCAGCAGGTGCAGAGTTTAGGATTCTCATCTACCATCCACCCGGCGATGGTGGAGAATTCCTGAAGGAATTCGCGGACTTCATCGAGGACATGGCATTGGAGTCGCCCAGATGGTTAATACTGGGTGACTTCAATGCCTGGGTCGACGATGAACTCTCGCACTTTGGAAAGAATTTCCTCCAACTCATGTCTATGTTGGCCTGTCACAGGTAGTTACCTCTGCTACCCATATAGGGGGGACACTCTTTAGACCTGGTGTTTACACTGGATTTGGATGTTACCCATCTGGGGGTGGAACCAAATGTGTGGACAGACCATCACACCATAAGATTCAGTTTTGGGGCACCCCCTAATAGGTCTGCCTCTGCGGAGATGGTACAGTATCGCTCTTTAAGGGGAGTAAACCCAGAGGGCCTATTAGCGGTACTGGACCTATCGGGTGTTTTGGGTGTGAGCATGAGTCCAGGAGACCTTGTTCTTGCCTATGATAAGGCAGTGAGCAGGGCCTTGGACCAAATTGCTCCTGTTCATGTTCACCCACTCACCCAGTGCCCAAAGACTCCATGGTTTGATGGGTCTTTGAAGGAACTGAGAAGAGTAGGGCGAAGGCTAGAGAGGGCCTGGCGGAAATCTTGCTTTGGATGCTGACAAACTTAGATTGATGGATCATTATGTTATCTATCAATCGGCAATAACCTGTAAGAAGGCAGAATTCCTGTCCAGGGAGATTGCTGCTGTGCAACCGACCAGCTCAACTCTTTCAGACTGTTGACAGACTGTGCAATCCACTCTGTCTACAGTCTGGAAGAGATTTTTCACAAATAAAGTGTGATGAGCTTGCTCGGTTTTCGCTGATAAGGTTGCCAGCATTAGGTTGGATATCGCCAGGCTCATTCTTCAAGGGTTTGCAGTGATCGGCAGGGGGAAACAAACACCTATGTTGCCTGGTTTGACTTTGGTAGGCCGGAGTTTATGGATATTGTGAGGATTGTCCAGACTGTACGTCCAACCAGCTGTAGTTTGGATCCGGGCCCTATGCCTCTATTATTAGGTTGCGTAGATACTATCTGTCCGACCATTGCTGAAATTGTTTGGAAATCTCTGGAGCAGGGGATCTTTCCTGATCCCCTAAAGGAGGCGGTCGTTCAACCACTCCTTAAAAAATCTTCATTGAACCCGAACTGTCCAGCTAACTACAGACTTGTCTCTAACCTGCCCTTTTTGGGTAAGGTTATTGAAAAGGTGGTTGCACTGCAACTGGACGACCATATCATAAATCACAATGTCTATGATACTCTCCAATCGGGATTTAGGAAAAGACATAGTACTGAGACTGCCCTTGTCCGGGTTCTAAATGATCTCCTGATAGCGAGAGATCGAAAGGCGTGTACTATTCTAGTCCTTCTTGATCTCTCTGCAGCATTCGACACTGTGGACCATGATGTGCTTTTGGAACACCTGCAGTTCTACTGCGGACTGTACAGTTCTACAGTGGTTTCAATTTTTCTCACGGGCGGAGACAGAGGGTTATCACCGAATTTATTCCTCTGATGCCTTCTCTGCCCTGTGGGGTTCCGTGAGGGCTCCATTTTAGCACCCATGTTGTTCGCTGTCTATATGCTGCCATTGGGAGACATTATTAGGCAATACAGCTTGAGTTTTCACTGCTATGCAGATGATACCCAGCTGTATTTGTCTTTTAGTCCCGGACAGGAAGATGAAGTATCTATACTTAACAGCTGTCTATCCGAGATCAAGGATTGGATGAGTGCCAGCTGGCTAAGATTAAACCCGGATAAGACTGAGGTGTTGGTGGTGGACCCAGGTCACCTTGAGGCGGGTTGTAGGGCTGGGCTTCCTTCGGGCATATGGATTGACGGTGCCCAGCTCCGAACCTCAGACCGGGTGCGTAACCTGGGCGTTATTATTGACCATGGTTTGACCCTGAAGTTTCAGGTGTCATACATTGTCAAATTTTCCTTTTATCATCTTAGGAATATCGCTCGGGTGAAACACCTGGTTCCTCCGGCTGACTTTCCGGTATTGGTCCATGCCTTTGTTACCTCTCACCTTGATTACTGCAATGCCCTGTACCTAGGGCTACCAGGGGTTGATATCCACCGCTTGCAGCTGGTGCAGAACGCAGCAGCCAGGCTTTTGACTGGGACATCTATGAGAAGTCATATTACGGCTGTGCTGCGTGAACTGCACTGGCTGCCGGTTCAGTGGCGGATCACCTTTAAGGTCGGGTTACTGACCTATAAAGCCCTACATGAACAGGGACCGCAGTATCTTCAAGATCTCCTTGTTCCCTACTGTCCCTCTAGCTCACTCCGCTCTGCCAACGGGGGATTGCTAGAGGTTCCCAGGGTCCGTTTAAAAACCTATGGAGCTCGGGCATTTTCTTATGCTGCTCCTACCCTGTGGAATTCTCTACCTTGTCGGATATGAGGCTGCCTGACCGTTGAGAGTTTTAAGTTAGAATTAAAAACGTATTTATTTAAACAGGCATATGGAGAGTGATTTTATTGTAATTATATTGTTATTTGGTGTTGTATGTTATATGTATGTATTTTAACTATTTTATCTGTACAGCGCTTTGGTTTTGAAAAGCACTTTAAAAATAAATTTTACTTACTTACTTCTTACATACAAACAGAGGAGAGAAAGAAGTAAGTGCCTTAGCTGCGACTTGAACCCAGGCTTCCCAGAATACCGTTCTGATTGCATTAACCAGCTGCACCACTGAGACAACTGAAAACTGGTCTGTTTCTGAGCACATTACTCTTTCTCAAATGCACAACCCTATGGCAACACAAATATTTACTTGTAACAATCTCACCTCTGTTTGTATGTGTTCCATAAAATATGCACACCGCACTCCTGTGTGATTGTGACAAGTAAATATTTGTGTTGCCATTGGGTTGTGCATTTGAGAAAGAGTAATGTGCTTGGGACAGCCCAGGTTCCAGCTGTCTCAGTGGCACAGTGGGTTAATGCAGTCAGAGTGGTATTTTAGGTGGTCTGGGTTCAACTCCCAGCTGAGGCACTTACTTCTTTCTCAACTCTGTTTGTATGTGTTCCATAAAATATGCACACTGCACTCCTGTGTGATTGTTACAAGTAAATATTTGTGTTGCCATTGGGTTGTGCATTTGAGAAAGAGTAATGTGCTCAGGGACAGCCCAGGTTCCAGTTGTCTCAGTAGCGCAGCTCGTTAAAGCAATCGGAATGGCATTCCGGGCAGCCTGGGTTCAAGTCCCAGCTGAGGCATTTATTTCTTTCTCACCTCTGTTTGTATGCAAGAGTCACTACAACTTTCAGCTGATTTTCCTTGGCATTCCTTCATCAAGGCTTACCGTGTGAATCCATGAGTGTGGCCTCCGACTCCCTCTTAACCGTGCACTGTCCTGCTGCGCACTACTGGTTCTAATGTCCGGAATACTCTTCTCTCTGCTGCCAGAGTGGCATACCCCATCCAGATCAAAGACATAGATATCAAAGTTTTCCTGGATATGTCCTTATAAACCAGGGCCCAGAGGAATCAATTTGATGCAGTCTGGCAGTGTTTGCAGGCCCTTGGCATAGTTCATTCTTTTCTATTACTGGCTCTGCATTGCATACGGAGGTAAGACCTTGCAATTTTCGGATGCTAGAAGATGCGGGTTCATGGACCACCAAAATGGAGGAGGAATTTGCCACCAAAGCTGCCAGTCTACGCAGAGAGGAAGAGGATGACTCTGATGGGGCTTGAAAGGATCTTGGGAGTTCCATAATATGACTGCTGTGCATCTCCTTTGGTACCACATAAGTTATTGACTTTTCCCCTTCTCCCAATTGTTTGGGATGCAGAGTTTCTGTGTTTGTATATATAAGTTAATTTTACTGTGCGATATGGAGGGCACTGTTGAAGAGTTTTCTCTTTTTGTGACTGCTGGGTATATGGGGGTAGCTCTAGGGCTTCTCATATCCTTACAGTGTTAACTGCCATTTAAAGACATCTCATCATGGTCGTTTGTTGTCTCAACAGTTTATCAGTAACTGGGAGCAGTTTCCAGTCACAGTGGGAGAATCATTAATAAGATTTTACACTCAGGTTCTGTATTTCAGTTTATATACAGTTGCAATCGTTGTCGAGCATTTCATGTGTTCATAGTTTTTCTCTAGAGGCAGGGGGCGTTAGAGAGCCATCTTCAAGGCAGGTTGTTTCCCTAACCAGCTCTACTTCATAGCTCTGTTAATTTATACAGAACATTTATAAAACTTTTCAAAAGACTTTTTGCTCAACATCTTTGGATTCCTAATCTTATACAGAACCGAGTGATGTCAGACCCACTGTGGCACATTATGTTACAGTCTATGAAAGCCATGGACTCTAAAATTGAGAAGACATTAAGTAAATTAGAAGTCCTTAATGCAGCCATCAAAGAGCTGGCTGGAACTGTTGGAGAAGTGGATAAACATTCTTTGACAACTTAAACTGGAGTGAATGCTCTGACCCATAAAAATACACAGAGGAGGGGGAATTATCAATCCTTGAGAATGAAAGCTGATTGGGCAATCTACGGCTAGTGGGGGTGCCTGGAAGTGTCAAAGGCTCAAATTTGTTAGAATTCCTAAAGCACTGGTTGCAAGAATCAATACACCTTTCAGGTGATTTTTTCCGGCATTCCTTCATCAAGGCTTACCACGTGAATCCACAGGTGCAGCCTCTGACTTCCTCTCAACCTCGCACTGTCCTGTTGTGCACTACTGGCTCTAATGTCCAGGATACTCTTCTGTCTGCTGCCAGAGTGGCATACCCCATCCAGATCAAGGATGCAGATATTATATTTTCCTGGACTTGTCCTTCCAGACCAGGGCTGGAGGAAGCAATGTGATGCAGTTTGGCTGTGTTTACGGGCCCTTGGCATCATTCATTCTTTTCTATTATCTGCTGTGCATTACATACAGAGGTAAGACCTGGCATTTTTCGGACCCTAGAAGATGCGGGTAGGTGGACCACCAAAATGGAGGAGGAATTTGCTGCCAAAGCTGCCAGTCCAAGCAGCAAAAAACAGGATAACTCTGATGGGGCTTGAAAGGATCCTGGGATTTCCATAATATGACTGCTGTGCATCTCCTTTGGTACCGCATAAGTTACTGACTTTTTTCTTTTCTCCCTATTGTTTGGGATGCAGAGTTTCTGTGTTCATATATATGTTAATTTTACTGTGTGATATGGAGGGCACTGTTGAAGGGTTTTCTCTTTTGGCGACTGCTGGGTATATGGGGGTACCTCTAGGGCTTCTCATATTCTCACAGTGTTAACTGCCATTTAAAGACACCTCCTCACGGTCATTTGTTGTCACAGCAGTTTATCGGTAACTGGGGGCAGTTTCCAGTCACAGTGGGAGAGTTATTAATATTATTTTTAACTCAGTTTCTGTATTTCAGTTGATACACAGTTGCAATCGTTGTCGAGCATTTCATGTGTTTGTGTTTTTCTTTATAGAGGATGGCAGGAGCTGCGAGGAGGCTTAATGGAGATATTGCTTTTCTCTGGGCTGGCAGTATAGCCTAGAGGTTAGAGTAATGAGCTATGATTGAGCTTGATACATCTAGCAGACCAGACTTGGGTTTGATTCTCATAACCTCCACTTGCATACTGTGTGACTCTAAGCAAGTCACTTAACTGCCCAGTGCTCCCAGGTCAAGCTGAAAACAGGCACTTGTGACTAGTGGGCCTTATCCTGTTACCAAAGATGGCTTTTCTCCCTTCAGTGTTATATGTAATACCTGTTAATAGCAGGTTTAAGGCCTGTGTTTACTTTTCCTAAAACATTGTCCTTTCTTCAGGACATTACCAAAGCCACTGAAGAGGCTAGCATTTTGGGACTTATAAGTGGAGTTTATGTACTATTGTTGAAGTCCCCCAATTCCTACTGTTTCAGACTTTAGGGTGGGCTGTTTTGATTATCACCTGTGTGGGATACTGCATGTTACTCTGGTTGTGTTAGACATAAGAAAGCTTGCACCCATTGAGAATATCTTCCACGACTTCGTGGGTATATTATCAAACCCAACAGTATTGTTTCCATCCAAGATGCAAATCTAACCTAGCTTTAAATATTTCAAAAGTGGGAGAATCTAAGACATTTTGAGGGAGTTTATTCCATTCCTTGGCACTTCTGATGGTAAAGAAGTTGTCTCTCTTCACAGTATGTACATTTGCGATATGGAGTTGTTTTTATGACTACGGAGGATAATATTTCAAGATTGATATTGAATCCCACATGATGCTTTAAAATCTGCTTCATTTAGAATTTTGAATAATAGGAGTAGGTCTCCCCTTTTTCTTCTGTCTTCCAGGCTGACCAACCCAGTTTTTTTAAGTCTCTCAGGATATGGTAGATTACTCAGTCTAGGGATGACCTCAGATGCAGAGTCTGTATTTCTCTACTACCCTATGAAAGAATGCACTGTTTTGTCATGTGTATTACTTGAAAATAATAAACATACAGTAAAAAAACATGGAGCCAGAGCATCAAGCGAAAGTGTTTGTCCCCCCCATTGAATGCTCTATGCCATTAATCGGAGCACAATTGTTACCAAGACAGCAAAGGCCACATTCAACAAAAAAAACTACTGCCAAGTCTGCCATTGCAACATGTTTTTTGTAGATAATAGTCAACTTAAAAATCAACATGTCCGAAATAGTAGAAATTCCACATATTTCCAGGTATTTTGCAGCAGAAACAAGAAAAAAGCACAGCATACCTTCATTATTATATAAAAACAACAAGCAAGGGACTTATCAGAATTTGTTGCCATGCAATACACTGTCTATTCTCCCTTCCCCTACCAGGCAAAATGTGTGACACAGTCACAGACACCCTCGGTTTTTCTGGCCCGGTCCTGGGCAACAATCAACACTGCAGTCAAGGGTATACTGCCTCCAGGTTCCAGTGCAAGCAATATGAACCAGTCCATGATGAAATACCAGTTCCTTGATACTAGTTAACATCAATGTGGGGGATAGATGGAGGAGATGAGTGTCGAAATGAGGAGAAAGGCAGAAGAAACATCTAATTGTATTAGCCAGGTTTATAATAACTATCATTCCTTGTCCCTGGTCTTAAAAATTCATTTTGTTTTGGGTGTGCCAGCGGATAACTATAATCAAGCAATGCTGATGTCAATGTGCAGCCTGGGATATGTAGTTATACAAAGTGTCTCCTGGTACTAGGAGGTCAAAGTAAATCTAGCAGTTTATTCATCACATGCACATGAGTTTACCTTACCCCCTCATTGCAAACTGAACTTTGCCTTGGCATGAGGGGGTAAGGTAAACTCAGGTGCAGTGTCAGCTGACATCACTAGGCGATTGAAGTAACAGTTCAGTTTGAGGGTGCTGGGGATAAACTCATACACCAATGGAAGGAGATCAGATTATACATGGAACTGTTCTGCCAGGTTGGCCAGTCAAGTAGTTTAGTCTTACTGGCACATCAGGTGAAGTAGGCCTTAGTTGCCTTCCCTTCTGTCTTTTTTTTTTTAGAGAAGGGAGATGATGCAGATAGTAATTGATCTGCTGTGGCTCACCTCTCTGAAGCTGAACCGTTTATCTGATGCTTGAGAGCTTCTAATGGTGGCCAGCAGGCAATGAAGAGCCAGTGTTTTTTTCTCACTTATTCTGTCCTCAGATTGACAAGCTGCTCAAGTGGGTCAGGAAGGCACTCATATCACAGATGGTCATGCATGCATGCATGCATGCTCAGTGCTTCACTGCTATAAAAGTGAGAGTGAGCATATTCCTCCCTCCTGACTTGCTGTCATCACCAATACACCACCACTTTGCATGTCCTGGGCATGAGTCATGAGGGCATCTTTGGAAGCATTTGGAGATGAAGGAGCTCCCTTCAGCAATTACCACTGGCCAGCAGTGCCACAGCCACACCTACCTGTAAGCATGAAAATGCACTAATTATCTATGGCAGAAGGCTAAAAATAAATTAAAAAAATGGCAAGGCACCTGGCAGGCACATTTGGTAGGTCAGGTGGGCTGGCACACAAATATAATTTCAAGCCCTGGGGAGGAGGGGAGTGCAAGGGGGCCCCCCAAGAGGGACCCCAGAGCTCAGGACCCCAGGGCAGTTGCCCCATTTGTCCTTCTATTAATCTGGCCCTGTATGAATTATTCATGGGTGTTTACATTGAGGATTGTGTTGATCAAAAGAGCAGTGGGTCCTGTCAATTTCAATTTTATCTTCAGGGTATTTACTTCTCATTTGCACCATGAGAAGTTTTTCCATAGAAGTCACACAGTCCTGGCTTTAGTCCCCTTCTTGGACTCTTTAGAACTTCAGATTGTTACACTGTTCCCTACACTGCATCTCCTCAATCTTATATTTTAATAATTTCATTTCTCTGCTTTCCTTATGTATTTGAGTTTCCAGTTTGGGAATACGGTCCTCCACCTCAGAATGTCTTTACTTGAACCTCGTTATTTTACTGTTTAACAGCTTGATATCTTGCTCAACATCTATAAGACCTGACTGTAAGTTTGAGAATTGTTTTTCTGTGTTTGCAAAGTCAGACCACAATTCTGATAATATGCTGCTTAGTAGTTTATCAGTATCCAATTTTGGAGGGGAGCTATTGGGTCCAGCAACGTTATAAACAGTGGAAGTTTGCACCATATTTTCAACATTTGATTCTTGAGGTTTTTAAAAATATAGTCATATTGCATATTTCCTTGTTAGGGATTCTTCCTCATTAAATAGGTGTGGGGAGTGTTGCTTATTTATTTATTCATTTATTTATTTATGTATTTGGTAACCAGGTAAGTGCACTGATCCATTGGACCATTTTCAGACATGATCCAGGCCACAGATATGACTGCAAAATAACATAATCAACAGAGACAATGCAAAAAAAATAGCAATAGTACAGAGTAACACATATAATACAATATATACAATATAATACAAGATTTGGTAACGTACCTCCAGACGAGGTAATTAACACATGATGGAGACAAAGCAGGTCTGCAAGCATAGTTTCAGTGTTCAAGGTCTATCTAAGATGCCTATCTGTTGTAACAGTGGGCAGTAGGCTAAATTAGTAGATGCATGGAAGATTACATAGAGCATACAAGCTATACAAGCTGACAGTGATCTAGGATAATTAGGTGCATAGAAACTCAGACTTGCTAGAGAAATAGCAAAACAGTGGATCAGTAGTACTGCAAAGAGGTAAGAACAGGTTAGGAGAACAGAGAGTACCATAAGGTATGATGCAGGTAGAGAAGGCTAGGGGGCAACGGGAAGACAAGTTAGAGGAAGGGGAGGGGTCCCAAAAGATGGCACAGCAGGTCCTGGTGCCATGAAGGCCCATACCCACTGATGTTATATTGAGGGCAACTGATGCTGGCAGAGAAAGCTAAGGGACAAACAGAGTGGAAAAGGTCAGAAATGTACAGCAATGAAGTTGTCCCAACAGCTCACCAGGTCCTAGCGTCTTGATAGCCTGCTCCCTCTGGTATTGTCCTGGGGGCAGTTACAGCCTGACCCAACTAGATGCCAGTTGCACAGATTGGTTTAGAAGGACAGATGGGTGGCAAAGGAGCAGATGGATGCAGGTAATTTATTCCACAGGGTGGGGTCAGAGACTGAGAAAGCTTGACTGCCCATGACAGAAGATATACGTGACACTTTGAGTGGGGGAACAGAGGTTACCCTGAGGCTCCTAGGTACCACTCTGTCTGAGAGAAGAGAAGAGAAGAGAAGAGAAGAGAAGAGAAGAGAAGAGAAGAGAAGAGAAGAGAAGAGAAGAGTAGGGTGATGACTGGTGGCTCCTGAGGGAGTTTTCAATAAGACAACCCATGGTATAGTCAAAGTGACCCTGTAATGGCAGCCATCCAAGAGACTGCTAGAGAGCACAGTGGTGGGTGGAGTAAGGAGCTTGAAGCACAAAGTGGCATATGGAATTGTAAGTGGAGTTTAAATGGGTGTGCAATAAGAAGGGCATGAGAAAGTAGATAGGGAGGCAGTAGTCTAGCAGGGGCAGAAGATTGCCTAGTGTGATGGCGAGCTTCCATGGATAGTAGTTGCTTTAGCCTATAGGCAGCACCAAGTCTTGGGTGGATTTTTTGCATGGTGTTGTTGATGTGTTCCACAAAGGTACTGTACTGTAAGACAGGGGTCGAGGGTAACACCAAGGTATTTGAAAGTGGGGACAATGTCAAGTGTGGGACCTGCAGGGGTGTGAACCAGGAGGGACGAGTTGGCTTTGGTGGCCTTGGTCAGGAAGGGTTTGGAGCCAAAGAGCATAGCCTTAGTCTTCTTGTTATTGACTATTAGTTTGTTGGAGAGGAACCAGTTGTGAGCAGTGCCATAGTTGACAGAGAGGGTGGATGAGATAGAGTCAAGTGAGTTGTCACTATGGTAGAGGACTAAATTATCAGTGTAGAGGAGTAAATTACAGGTGAGGCTATCTGCTGGGAGCATGTTTATAAACATGGAAAAAAGAAAGGGCCAAGTATTGAGCCCTGGGGGACACCAGTACCAATAGGTAAAGTGGAAGAGTGTACTTTGCCTATGATGACAGTCTGGGATCTACCAGATAGTTAACTGTTTCTGTTCTCTCACTTTAGCTGGGCTGCACTGTCTTTTACTTGCTGTTGGATCCACCATCTCTCCCTTTGCTGGACTACCATTTCAGTATTGTCTGAGTCTCTACTTTGGGGTGATCTAGGATTTTGTGAGATCTGAGGTGCTGCCAACTTTGAGGTGTGTATAGTGATTTTGGGGTCAGCAGTAATGTCAATTTCAATGTTTGAGTCTATTTCTGGTGCAGGTGTGTAGTTGATACTCTCAGCATAGATGATGCTCACTGTTGTGTCTTGTTTTACGTTGTGACAGAGTCTGATGTGCCATTATTTTTTAGCACTTTTTGCACTCGACTTACTCCTGGTACTATTCTATGATGGTTTCTCTGGCATTTGTAGTGTTCAGCTTACTATTGCAGGTGCCTGCTGCTTCTTAGATGCCAAGGATAGTGCTCAAGCTAGCTTGGAAAATGTCCTCATTTTTGTTCATGGTAATCGGCTCCATTTCAGGAATGGAGTGATGTTTGCTTACAGAAGCTCCTGTATTTCATTTTTTTTTTGGTTTTGTTTGTTTTTTAAATCTTTCCTTAGGAGGTTTTCTGTCCAGGTTTGTTTTTTTTTTTTTTTCTTTTTCACTTTGGATGGTTGTCTTGCAGCATTATTCTCATTATTTAGGTTTTCAATTTTTTTTTCTGGCTAATGCCTTTTGAAAAAGTGCTCTGATTTCCTGGACTGTTTTACATTTCATTGGCATTTCATGAAGTAAGGACTGCATGCTTTGATGGTAACATTTCACAGATACTGTTTTATGGCTGCATGGGTGGAGCCATGCAGATGTATTGCTGTCATTAGAAAAAGGGGTCTAAATTTTTAACACAACACATCTTTGTTGTTACACAGGAGAGAAATGAGTCCTTTTTTTCTGAATTAACTGAACTGTTTGCTCCACCTCCTCTCTCCTTCCCTCCTCCCCCCAGCTGTGTGTTGTTTGGAGGAAGAGGAATCCCTCTGCATTCAACAGATCTGCTGCCTGAGCTGGGTGTGGAGTTGAAGATGATAACAAGAGAAACATAAGTCCCTTTTAAAAAAGCATCAAAAGTAAACAGTGATCTTTCAAGCTGACACACACACACACACACACACACACACACACACACACACACACACACACACACTCTGACTGACTTTCATTAAAAGTAAACAGTGATCTTTCAAGCACACACACACACTGACTTTTGTCAGAGACTCAGCAAGCTATAAAAAAGGAGATAACATTGCAAATTACTCTACTGAGCCGAAAGGGTGGTAAAACAAATTGACAGCCTCCTGTTAAACCTCCATAAATCCTCCAAGTACCTCCAGAAATAGCCTTTAATTTTATAAGAATCATAAAATCATGAAACTGTTGCCCTGCTCACTTTAGGCAACTTCATGAAACAAGACATGCTAACTGAGAGTCACAAAAACAGATATGAAAACAAGCATTTGTCAATGCCTAATGTTTGTGGCTTGCATTGCTGTTGTACGAGGTCCTGTCTGTACACATTTTACTGTATATTAACCTAAGATAGACCAGATGTGATGTAATATGTTATTTGCAATGGTCTCCTGATTTTACACAGTTTTATACTGTATTTAGCCGGTATAGTAGAGGTGAGATGCAACATCTTGATTTTAGTGTGGTCCTGGTTTTATATTGTATTTTTCTAGGACAGATAATTTTAGATGAAACAGCTCCTTTCGGTGGGATTTTGCTCTAGGGTTATGTGTTTTACATAGTTTTGTAGTACATTTGCCCAGGATAACCCAGCTGAGATGCAATATCTCTTTTTCAATTTTGTCCTGTTTTGACACATTTTTCTTGCAATTAGTTAGGATAACACAGCTCAGATGCTATCTTGTTTTCAGTGGGATCCTGCTTTCCCAAGTTTTTACTCTGTATTTACTGGAATATGAAGCCTAGTTTGGGGCTCAGTTTATTACCAAAAGCCTGTACTAGCTGCTCATCCTAAAGGAGCACTGCACTGAAACTGTAAGTTATATTTTAAATATTGGTTCCAATTTTTTACTGAGGCATGTGGACTACAGAGAAGCTATCAGTAAGGTGTGCCTTGAGAAAGAGGCATTACATTTTCCAGGGAAAATAAAGCATACCTTTTTCTTTGTGTGTTTTTTTTGCTTGTTTTTTTGTTAGTACATGAATCTAGCAATGGACATTTGTAGTCACATGACAAAGAATACATGTTTTAAAATAAAACAGCCACCAGCCATTCCTTTAGTTTGTTAAATGTGGTGTGGGTTGCTGTTGATTTTTGTACAACTTGTCTTATTGTGCACACATTTATGACAAGCATTGTTTTTGTTTTGATTAAGTGAAAAATACACTAGATCAATCCTGTAATATGCTGCTGCTGAATAGATGATGCGAGTGAGAGATTTAGATAATTTTGTCTGATGCAGTTAGGAATAGATTTCTTTGACTACGTGACCAGGGAGGTAGATCAGGGAGGGGTGGTGGATGTGGCCTACCAAGATTTCAGCAAGGTCTTTGACAACCTTCTACATAGGAGGTTGGTAAATAAGTCTGGCAGCCTGGGAGTGGGGTCCAAGGTGGTAATTTGGGTCAGAAACTGGTTGAGTGACAAGAGACAGAGGGTGGTGGTGGTAAATGGTGTACAATTCAAGGAGAGGGGGCACCAGCGGGGTGTCACAGGGATCCATGCTGGGGCCAGTCCTCATTAATGTCTTCATGAGCAATATTGAAGAGAGACAGGAGGGGAAGGTATGCCTCTTTGCAGACAACACTTAGATCTGCAATAGGGCCAACACTTGGGGGCGTGTGGAAAAAATGAGAAAAAACCAAAACATGCTTGAGGAGTGGTGGAGAGTGTGGCAACTAAGATTTAATGCAAAGAAGTGCAAAATCATATGTTTGGGGCACAGAAATCCAAGGGAGGAGTACAAGATGGGGGAGAGGTATTGATGGCCACCAATCTAGAAAGGGACCTGGGGGTAATCATATATGAAGACCTAAAGGTAACCAAACAATGTGAGAAGACTGTGGAGAGAGCCAGTGGGATGCTAGGGTGCATAGGGAGAGGTATCACAGCAGAAAGAAGGAGGTGGTTATGCCACTGTGCAGATCACTAGTGAAACTTTATCTGGAGAACTGTGTCCAGTTCTGTAGGCTGCATCTCCAGAAGGACAATGCAAAATAGAGGCAGTCCAGAGAAGGGCAACAAAAATGGTGCAAGGATTGCACCAAAAGTCAAATAAGGAAAGACTGGGAGACCTCACTATGTATTTCCTGGTGGAGAGGAGAGAGAGAGGGGGGATAAGATACAGATATTCAAGTACTTCAGGGGTATAAACAAGGTACAGGAGGGTAGCATATTTCAGAAAAGAAAGTGTACAAGAACAAGGGGGCATGATATGAGCTTGGGAGGGAAGGCTCAGGGACAGTGTGAGGAAGTACTTTTTCACAGGAAAAGAAGTGGATGCTTTGAACAGCCTCCCTGCAGAGGTGATGGAGGCAAAAATAGTAGGAGAATTCAAGAATGCATGGGATAGACATAAGAGTACTCTTGCAATTGGGAAGAGAGGGTAAGCCGCAGATCAACAAGGACAGGGGTGGCCAACCAAAAGCTTTTGAGCCACATGTTGCTCTCAAAGCAGTTTGATGTGGCTTTTGAAGGGTTTGTCAATTACATGTCAAGTACATGCCACAGTCTTTTAAATTTGAGAAAAGTCAAAGTACAGGAGCTGAAAAGTGCCCTGACTGCTCAACAAACTACTTTTACTAAGCCTACAAGCAAATCTAAAGCTCCAGAGCTTCTCTGTATAATTATTTTAAAATTACAACTATTTTTTTTAAATACTGTAACTTAATAAAATATGATTACTGACTATTATGATTACTGACTATTTACTATGGCTGTGTTATTATTTTAACTCCTAAATATGGATAAATATGGGTAAATATGGGCATGGTATGGGCCGCATGTTGTTATGGCTCACATCTTGCTCAGAAATTTAAATGTGGCTCATGACCCTGAAAAGTTAGGACACCTCTGAGCAAGGGTCTGTAGTATTGAATTAGGTAGGGAAAGGGACAGACTAGGTGGGCCACACAGTCCTTATCTGCCATCCTCTTATATATTTCTACATTTCTATGTTTCTTAACTGAAACATTGCTTCACTTTATGAACTTCTGATAGCTTGCATAGCTCATGATTTCCTAGTGTGAAAATGTCAAGCTGCAAAGTTTTAACTGATGAATATCCTTTATTTTTACCAGCAGTACAATTCATTTGTCTACTATGCAACCGATCATAAGTGGGTTGTATGCTCTGGTCCCTGAATGAATGGTGATCCTCAAGTCAACTATGGGATCATTGCAAATAAATAAAACTATATTATAGTCATGCAGTTGTCTACTGTTGCTACAGTAGCTGCATTTATTCAAATGCTGGGTGCTGTGGGATTTGAATCTGTGAGTTAAGGAAATTTATGCCTGCTGGTGTTAGATCAGAATATGGATTCATTGAATGTTTTGGGTTGGTAGGTGAAAGGGGTTGTGGCAACTTAATTGCACATTTTTTATTTATTTCAATTTTTTTCTAAAACAAATGTTTTCAGGAGATGTGTATATATGGTGCCGATGTCCATATATGCATACTTCACAATATGTTTACTGGCATGCATGCTTTTGTTGATTTTGTTTCTGTTTTGCCTCATTTTACTAACTGTAAGCATTCAAACACCTTTCTCTCACAGCTCATGCTGCTTGATTCACGTTTATCCCCATCACAATACCTGTGTTATTACATGGAAACATAGAAACATAGAAGCTGTCGGCAGAAAAGGACCTACTGGCCCACCTAGTATGCCCTAAGGTCCCTACATACTTTGCTACTGTAGACCCTAACTGATCTCTGACCTTACCCCCCAAACCTGTTACCAAGGTCCCCTTGTATCTATCCCATGCATGTTTGAAACCTGTTACCATTTTGGTACCCACCACCTCTGCTGGGAGGCTGTTCCAAATGTCCACCTCCTTTTCCATAAAGGAGTATTTCCCCACATCCCCTCTATGTCTCCCCCTTCCAGCTTCATATCATGCTCCCTTGTCCTTGATCATCTCTGTCTGTGCAAAATGCCACCTTCCTATACCTTATTGATACCTTTGAGGTATTTTAAAGTTTCTATCATGTCTCCCCTTTCCCTCCTTTCCTCTAGAGAGCACATTTTTAACTTCCTGAGTCTTTCCTCATAGGGCTCATTGCCGTTCTTCATCAGTATTTAAAATTATCAAGCATTCCAGCACCACTGTTTTACTATTTGTTACTCATTGGCTAGTGGTAAATATAGTACCATTCTTCCATCTCCACAGCTGGCCGCCAAATGTCAGCTTACAGTTGCCTGCATACTGTATCAGCTGTTTCATTATGCAGATGATAGTAAACAGTCATTTAGCAGCTGACCAGGGAGGTGAGAGTATTGTATGTGCTGGTCACTGCATGGAAGGCTGTAGTCAAATTGGGCAGCATCTTATAATAATACAATTTTTTATAGTAGTATAAGTGGATACTTGTGCTAGCTGCATGTGTTCTTTTGCCAATAGTGGTGGGATTTGAACAAGATTCTTTCTGGAAATATATCGCCTATGTAGTGGGGTTTGAAAATGGGTTTAGCAATTGTTATGGCTGGATAGTGGATGGGGGATTGGCAATTGGACAGCACTGTTTACTTTTTATTTACCTTTTTAACACATTAGCCACTATCTGTGACTACTTACCTTGCAATTAATAAAGTGTTTTGCTGTTCGTAATGTGACTGTGTATTGTTTTATATAATACAATAATGGTTATTGCCTTTATTCTGGTATTGTTCATTCAGTCTTTGTAAACTAATTATGTTCCTGCTTTTTTTTATAATTGCTGTGATTTTAAGGGGATTTAGTGTGTTAGTGTGCTTGTATGTTGGGGCGACTGCAGTGTATATAGGGATGCCAGCCTTTTTATTATGTTTTTTTAAAACACAAGTATGGAGAGCACTTGGGGTAGGCTGGATGAATAATAAAATTACTGGTCCATGACCATACAGTTCAGCTGGGTAATTAAATGCAAAAATGCAAATCCACAATGAAAGCTGTAGTTAAAAAAACATTTGTTTTCAACTCAAAGCCATTAGCTGGTTGCTGACAGCAGATTTTGGAAGTAATACTTTTTTTTTAAATACAGCCTTTGTTGTGGATTTGCATTTGTGCATTAAATTCCCCAGTTGAACTGTAGGGTCACAGTATACCTTGACTGCTCCCCACACTTGGATGTTTGTGGCTATTTAGAGTTTAAGCCAGCCTCCAAATAGCACCACCCCTGCACCACAGTGCAAAAGCCTTCTTTGCTTTTTTGGTGGGACATGACACTATTTATTTAAAAGTACTATGTTTTAGAACACACACACTGACAAAATCAAAAAGAAAAACATTAGTAGAATCAGTGTGTGACAGAATGATTTTTTTTAAACTCCACAGTGACATTGACAACTCAACAACTCTTTCAGAAGTGTGCCAGGGTGACAAGTTTTGTAAAAAAAACCCAAAAAAACAGCAGCAGTCCCTATTTTATTGTTTATTGTGTATGTTTGTGTTCGTGAAACAGAGTATTTTTACATATATAGCCCATATGGCTATACAAGGAGAAGGGGGTATTCATCTCCTAAAAATCTCAACTAATCTTCTTGGATAATTTCACTCATGTTTACCTGACAGTGATATGCACAATCACGCAGAACAAGCTAACATGCAGATTCCACTTTTTGCTAGGCAGTGAAACCATGAATTAATGTGCCATTCTTTTATTTAAAAAATTTGCAGATGCTATCACTCAGCCTTTTATGAGTGATCCAGCTGTCCTACAGAGAAAACACTTTTTCGCGCTCTAGTGAGAGTGCCACCTATGTAGAATGGCTGATTGCTTTTGCCCATGTTTATGTGCAGCAAAACATGGAAGAAATTCCCATTCTAGTCTTGATTACTTCTGTGTTTGGCTTTACATTAACCCCTATCTAGAAGTACATATGTCTAAGCACCATAGCTGCACACTAGTTTAAAACTGGGATTGGACTTAATAACAGGTAGGAGAACTGACCTCAATAGAGGTGTCCATGTCTAAGCTCAACCCCTTAATCAACCCTTACAGTTATCCTCAGCAGGACATGCAGCTTAGCCTTTCCAGGAGCAATTTTATCAGCGGTCCAAATTCCACTGGCCTGTCTGCTCAATGGACTCAACAGATTCCTTGGGGTAGTTCCTCACTTCTCCCAGAAGTTTTGAACAGAGATCACTTTGATTACAGAAGCACAGGAAAATTACAAACTATATAAACCTATGACATTTTTGATCATGTATGCACTCGGTGTGTTCCTAGCATGCAGTTAGAGAATTTGAAGTCTCTATAAAGTTTATCTTTTGCTGTTTTTTAAGTATTCTAGCAGCCTCTGCTGGTGATGCGTTTGCATATTTTTTCCCATGCATCTGTCTTCTGGTTGAATTTCACATTCAGCTGGGTTGTCACCCTGTCATTGATTATCTCCTCATCTGGAAAGAAATAGGTGACCCTGACCCAGAGCTTGTCCTTCTCAGTGCCAGTGGGGTCCCCCATGGACAGCTCACTATAATTTAGGTGGGTGATGTGATCCAGTTGATCTCCCATCAATGACACAGCACAAGAGAGGTTAGGAGGAGGCAGCCAATCTAGATCTTAATGTATAAAATGCTTCATGCTTGAAACACTGGAGTGCTGTGCTTGGTTTATCAACTGCATCCAGAGCACTTACAACTTCAAAGAGCCACAGCCCCCAGGATTATTACTATAAGGACCATGGGGGAAGGGCATGGTGGTCAAATTGCCAATGCATGCACAAAGCAGGGTAACCCTTGGAAACCTGGGCACAGACTTTTGTGACACTCCAGCTTATAGAATGGTTACAGGCAGGTGATAGGGGTGTCTCAGAAGCAGTCACTGAGAACAAAGAAACTGGTGGGGGTATCAGGACCATTGCTGGACAGTGTGATGTGATACATTTTAATGGTCCAACCCCACAATTATTGTTCCAGTATGTGTAAGTTTAAGTGCAACACCACCTGGTTATCAATGTTGGGCTTGACTTTTGATGATAGATTGTGCTTAAAGTACATCGATGTATAACTATTGTAATATTGTATATGGGGAATTGAAGGAGGCAGATTTGCAAATGTGCGTCTGAGGGAGTAGGTTTGTGTCACCACTGCTGTAAAGCTGTCGATAGCCCCATTTAACATACAGTATAACAGTAGTCACACATCCATGCATGCACAATTTCCTGTCAGAGGTCAAGCCCTGCAAAACTTTGATAACCAGGTGGTGTTGTGCCTAAACCTATGCATAATAGACAAAATAGCTCTGTGGTTGCCCACCTAAAATGCAACACATCACACTTCAGCAACAAAACCAGCCAAAGTAGACTATATCAATTAAAGCATTACATTTTTTGAAGGACTTCTGTAACAAAAGGAAAAAAAAAAAACTAAAACTTTGTTTTATGTTAATGCACAGCAGCCGTGTTGGCTCTGACCAAAGTTTGTTAGCCTTAGGAAACGCTCTGTGGCACAAAGGATAGCAGGTGGGATATCTCTCCCTCACAGGTCCTACTCCCATCTTGCCTGACCCGTATAATTTCTGGTTGACCATTTTATCAACTGGTATGCCATTGCTTTGAAATTTTGTAATACATAGGTCCATGTTATGACACAAAGAAAGCCTCTTGCTCCACCCCTATAATTTCTGGTTGACCATTTCATCAACTGGTATGTCATTGCTTTGAAACCTCATAATACACAGGTCCTTGTCATCATACACAGAAAGCCTTTCCATGTATTATTGGTATCCAGAAAGAGACCATCTGTGTTTTTAAAAATAAGTCTTCAAGCAGATTTTCAATATGTGAAATAAAATCCTGGAAATTTCCTACCAAGTCAAATGTGATACTCTCTAAAACTTTCTTGAGTCTCTTTGGATGAAGCCGGCGCAAACAGTTTTCAGACACTATTTGGGCCAAGATGCACATTTAGACTAGAAGTTACTGTTAATACTAAGACTTTCCAATGAAAGAAAAAAATACCACGACCCTGAGTATTGCATGATAATGCCAACAAATGGGAGACAATGCTTTCAATTGTGCAGTCTTACGAAGAGATAGTAGCACAGAAGTCTGTTCCTGCTTGTCTGAGCAAAAAAAGAAAAAACTTTCAGAAGCAAAGCAAACAACTGAGTATTTTGAAACAAAATTGCTCACAACAAGATCTAGGGGGCCTTTTACAGCTAGATTAATGTTGTTTGTTTCTGGTTTTGCTGATTTACTTAGTCTAAAGTAGTGATTTTGTTTTGTTTAGTGAAGCACTGCTGTGTGGGGGAAGGGAGTTGTTTCAGCAGGCAAGGCAGCCATAGGGATCAGTGACACTGGGCATTTTATTTTTTTACTGTTAGCACTAGTCTCTGTCCAACAGATATCTCATATTTGTTTTCCTCAGTCTTGCTTGTTAATTATTTTTTGTCTGTGGTCTGTGATTTCTCTTTATATTGCTGTAGTACAGTTTGGTGTGGTTTAATGAAGTATAGTGTCAGTGTCTTTCTATATTAATGGTAGTTATTTTGTTTAGTTTTTAAACTGATGGTCCTAACTTACAGTAACTTTTTAATTATCACTGTTATGTGTGTTTTGTTAATCCCTGTTGTGTTAAAATAAAAATAAAAAAAAAATTGGGGAGTGGCTTTACTTAAGCTACAATTACTGTAGCTACTATTAGCTCCGTAAAGTGTTCTGCTCAGAATCAGATAATATTGCTAAGTCCTCGGAAGTGGTGCTGCCTGCGTCTGCTATTTAGTTTTACTGCAGGGTTTCTTTAATTTTTTTCCTCATAATATTATCCATCTAAATATATAAAATGAATGGGAAGAGATGCTTGACTAAAGGGTTAGATGCTGGAGAGGCAGCAAAGAAGTGCATAAGTTCTGTGGGTCAAAAGGGTGTTAGAGCTAAAAAAATTGCAACTATAGCAACATCCTCTATGGGCTCCAGGGCAGGTAGTAGTAGTAGTAGTAGTAGTAGTAGTAAAGAAGCAGTTGGCCACAGTGGAGGTGGCATCAGCATGGCCACATTTTTCTTTATGTTACATCTGTGGTATCCATGCTTGTGGGGAACGGGGTAAGGTAACAACAAGTGTACCAGTCCAAGAGGTAGCAAAATGTCTGGCTCAGGCACAGTGGTCAAGGTGAAGATTGGTGTTGGTGTCCCCATGACTCTCCATGTCTCCTTGTGGTGGTGGAGCTGAGCCAGGTCTTGATACTTTGTCATTCCCAGAGAGTAGGATACTTGACCATGAGTCAGAGCCTAAGGAGGGACATCTGATTGTTGCACAGTCAGAAAATATTAATTTGAAAAATGTGTCTTTAACTAAAGATGATGAGATGGACAGACAGTCTGGAGAAAGTGAAGATGAGAAGGAGGATATCAGCTGCAGTGGGAATGATGATTTGTATACCCTATGGGAACTGAAAAGAGGAAGGGTGATGCTACTGATCATGTGAGGCTTTGCCCACCAGTATGCCATGGAACTACCAAAGTCCCTCCATACTATAACAATAGAAATTTAATTTAATAGAGGTACCCTGTGGGCCCATTTTGGTGGACAGCATTAGGGCAGTGTGTTAGGAGCCCCTGCCACTGTTTCCTCCTCCCCATTCAGACAGAAGCTGTAAATGTTCTTTTGTTAAAAAAAATAAGTTTCTTTGGCTGCCTGGTCTGGTCACAGAATCCCCAGCAGGCAGTACGAGTTCAGGGCACCCACGCGCTGGGACTGCTGTCCCTGGCTGGTGCATAGTGCCAAATTTAAAAAAAACTAAGCTGTTGGCAGGCGCTTGGGGTTCAAGAACTGGAACCCTGAGTGTTACATTAAAAAAAAAATATATACCGTTTGTGGCAGTAGTTGAAACAGCAGCAGTGAGGAGAGAGGACACAAACAGTGAGTGGGAACCTGATCGGCTTACCTGAGAGAGGTTGAAGCTGCCCTGAGGGCCGTGCTGTGTGCCTTTTCTCCCCTGCCCTGTAGTTCCTGTGCCAGCAGTCTCTGGAGTGGAAGCGTAGTGTCCGGCGGCTGCATGGAAGAAAAGGAGCTGCATCCCGCTCGCCGGACTGGGCTCCAACAGCCCTGTTTTGTTATTTTAATTTTAATAATAGAGTTCTTCAATACCACGTCGGTGGCAAAAAAAGAGCTGCATCATTGGTGAGGAGAGAGAGAGAGAGAGCAGTCGGCCGTCGTGAAGTCCTGTGAGGCCCCCCTGTCATCTGCCCAGCACCTGAAAAGTCCCACCCTCTGCCAGCAGCACCTCCTGTCTCCCGAAGCAGCTTTCTTCTCCCCAGGCTGGGGTGGTGAGTCGGCAGTCGCACCAACAGCAAGGTGTCGACTGCCCAAAAGTGTTAAATAAATTAAATAAATGTTGAGCGCCTAGGGCACATGCAGAAGTCAGCTATAAGTTGAGAGCTGAAAGGGGCAAATTTAAATAAATTAAATATGCTGGGAGTGGCAACCCACAGGAGGAGGGGCCTAGCTAAAGGATCCACAGGGGACAATTTACATATTTATTAAGGTGCGGCCCGGAGTGAGTGACAAAAGGCCCTAGACAGGTCTTGAAAATTTAAAGGGGCTTAAATATTAATTAATAGGTGGGGCAAAGAGAAGAGAGTAACAGGAAGGCCTAAGCCAGGCACAATTGTTTATTTTAAGGGGCAGGTTAGGCCCATAAGTTATTTAAAGAGGCAAACCTGGCCCAGCAGAGTATTTAAAGGGACAGCAAGGCCCAAATTAAAGGTTTACAGGGGTGACAATCAGGCCCTGTGTATTTAAGGGCAACCGTGCAGTTTAGGGAGAGGGCCCACAGGTTGAAGGGGCAAGTTAGGCCCACCAGTACTTAAAGGGGTCCTGCCACATAGGCCCACACTTAAAAGAGCAACCATGCCCAAGCTATTTAGAGGGGTCTAACCATATAGGTGTTCAAGTAGCCTAGCCTGCCATACAGACCTGACAGTTCATTAAGGGGTTTAGCTAGCCATTTAAGCCCACATATGTAAATGGGTTTAGCTAGCCAGTCCCTGTAGGCCCAAGGTTTATAACATGGCCCAGTGCAGCTATAGGAGGGGCTCATGCAATTAGAGCACCCCACAGTCTAAGGAGGCCATCTATTGTTTAGCCGCCAGTGTACCCACAGTAGCAGGAGAGTCTGTTTTAGTTAGAGGGACCCCACTACAGTATGTCCACATTTAGCTAGGACTTCACCAAAGAAGGTGATTGGATAGAAGCAACGAAGTGCCTGCTATTTACTGTGGTGTGTACACTCAGAAACTATGATATTGAAACTGTTGCAACTGTGATATGGTGCATAACTGTTTGAACTGTGACTTTTAATTGCATTAAGCCATCATCTTGTGCTAGTGTGTGTTCGAATTAGTCTTCAGCAATCCTCCAGAGACAATTCACCTGTGCGTGGTCGAATCAGTCTTCAGCAACACCTTCAGAGACATTTCATCAGTGTGTGTGTGTGTGTGTGTGTATTCTGAATCAGTCTTCAGCAACCCTTCAGCGAAGAAGTGATCCACAAGTGTACCCCAGAATCTGTCTGCCGCAGTACTCCTGAAGAGAAGAGCCACATTCACAGCATGTATCCTTGCAATGTCCCATTTATTATTTTCCTCTAACAGTTCCCAGTGTACAGCCTGGCCCAGTGCAGAGTCTGCCTTCTGTTTTCTTGTTTTGTCATTCACACCAAAATACTGTCCAGATCTTCTGTTCCTGTTCCCTGTGTCAGTGTCCAGTTTATTGTTTTACATCATTTGTTGGCTCATTCGGCCTTGGTGCCCCATACTCTGTTGTTCTCTAATGTCTGCAGACTTCTTCTTTCCATCTTCTTCTTCACCTGGCAGTCCTCAAGCGGGCTGTGACAGGGTGTTCTGCATCTTCTTCTTCTCCCAGCAGTCCAGAAGTGGGCAGTGGCAGGGTGGTCTGCATCTTTTTCTTCTCCCAGCAGTCCAGAAGCAGGCTGTGGCCGGTTGTTCTGCATCTTCTTCTTCACCCAGTAGTCCAGAAATGGGCTGTGGATGGTTGTTCTGCATCTTCTTCTTCACCCGGTAGTCCAGAAGTGGGCTGTGGCCAGTCGTTCTGTATCTTCTTCTTTACCCAGAAGTCCAGATGCGAGCTGTGGCAGGGTGTTCTGCATCATCTTCTTAACCCTGCAGTCCAGAAGAGGGCTGTGGCAGGGTAGCCACAACATTGGCCATCTCAACCCGGCTGTCCAGAAGTGGACCATGGCCAGATTCTTTGTGCCTCAATTCCAGGGGCCCTCAGTGGGTTTTTTAGCCGAGGAAATCTTTTTGCTGTTCTTAAATTCTGGCAACCCTAGAGAGGTGGGGGAGGGTGGCCGAGAAACTCGTGGTCTGTTCAAAATCCTCTCTGCATTCCCCTAGTTTCTAAAGAAGTCCCAGAGTTGCACTAGTCAACCAGCCAAGTTGTTCTTTGTTTCTCCAATTTCATTGTCCCTGTTCTCTTCTCAACGGCAGAGAAAGTACAACCGCACATGAACTGCCCCTAATAACACACGTAGAGTCTTGTAGTAACATGCTATAAAGTTTCATAGAATGGAATACTCTGGATAATAGGCCTTAGCTAGAGGTGCACCTCAGGGGTAAATTAGAAGGATTTGCATAAGATGCTCTTACAGTATAGCTGTTACAGTCGATTTACTGACGTCTAGCAATAAGGGTGCTTTTATAGCACAGCTGTTACAGTAGACTTGCTGATTTTAGAGATAAGATGCTCTTACAGCATAGCTGTTACAGTTGATATTATATTTCGAGTCCTCCTCATACAGGATATTAGAGCGATAGGACTCCTCCTTACCTCTGCGTCTGTGTCCCTTTTCCCCTGGTATGAAAATAAACAGCTGTCTAGCATTTGGAACTTACTTTTGACTCCTGCTTCACTTTGTCAGGTGACAACATCCACCTCATTGGGAACCTGAGTGTCCTCCTGCCATTCCACTTGCAGGGAGTGACACTGGTGTTGGTAAATTGTGTGCAATTTATTTGAGTCATCACAACACTGTTACTCTATTACCATTTTATTCTTAGTGGATCCCAGCACACACTACCATTGGGGCACCACACAGTTGTTCCTCTTACCAAGACTGACCCCATTACACCGTATGAGTCATCCAGTGTCAAAGTGCATAAATCATCCAAAAAAAACAAACACCCATTTCCACCCTTACTATGTCAAATTGCCACCACTATGTTAAATGAAGGAGTACAAAATCCCTAGTTTGGGATTTTTGTGTACTGGACCCAACTGATGAAAGAATGCTATCTGTCAGCTTGAGGGAAAGGAGGGAGAGGGGGGACATGATAGAAACTTTCAAGTACTTCAAGGGAATCAAAAAAGTCCAGGAGGGTAGCATTATTTTAGAAAAAGAGATGTGCATGAACAGGGGGGCACAATTTGAAGATACAGGGAGGATGGCTCAGGGGCAATGTGAGGAAGTATTTTTACATGGAGATGGTGGTGGACGCATAGAACAGCCTTCCTGAGAAGATCATGGGGTCAAAAACAGTGGGGGAATTTAAGAATGCATGGGACAGACATAAGGCAATTCTGGTGGGGGGTAGGAAGAAGTAGGCTGTTGGTTTACTAGGATCTGCAGCTTACCAAAACATGGGGAAATGGGCAGACTAGGTGGGCCAAGCAGTCCTTATCTGCCATCAGAGTCTATGTTTCTATGTTTCTATATTTCAATGTCAAGCATGAGTTAGTCAGGGAAAGGAGGGCCACCACCTAGGCACTAGGCAAGGAAGGAGTTGGGGGTAGGAGGCAGGGGCCAGATAGCAGGAGGAACAGGGGGGATCCTGGAATGCGGGAAAATTGGGGGGCAGTGGATCAGAGCAGGAGGAACAGGGGGAAGAGGGAGGAAAGTGCAAGGAGAAGGATCAGTTGGGAGGAAAGGGCAAGGAGAAGGACCAGAAGTACAAGGAAGATAAAGTAAAGGGAGCTGGGAGTTTAGGCCAGTGGAGCACAACAAGCAAGGAGGGGCTGAACGGAGACGGGAAGGAAGGGAGGATGAGCTAGGCTAGTTTAGCAGATGGGGAGAAGGACCAGTCACGAGCAGTGAGGGGGAGAGGAGCGAGGTACAGAAGGATACTCGGGGAGGAGGAGAGCATGGGATTGGAGGGAGAGGTGGCCAGGGTAAATAAGGAGGGCGGCAGGTGGCACCCTGATAGGGGAGGAGTAAGGAGCCGACTGGGTGGAGGGGCCAGTAGAAAGGATGAGGGACATGGAAGGGGGAATGGAGGAAAATGAGTGGTCAGAGTGCTCCTGTTGGGGGTTCTATGATCAGGGGTATCAAATGGGATAGGGAGGGAGCTGGCCCAGTTAGAACAAAATGCTTCCCTGGACTAATGGTGCACAGGGCCAAGCATGAGGTATATCAGCTGGCAAAGGATTGTGGGGGTTCCCCAGACATACTGGTCCACCTGGGTACAAATGACATTGAGGGAAATAGCGAGCTAGCGATACAGGCAAGGTTCAGGGAGCTTGCCAGGGTCTGTCATGACATAGGATGCGCGATTTCCTTCTCGGAAATCCTGCTGGTGCCAAGGGCTAGTGGGGAACACAGAAGGAAGATTAGGAAGATAAACCAGTGGCTCAGGGAGTAGTGTGAGGCCAGAGGGTATGGGTTGATGGGGGATTGGGGGGAGACTTGAGAGGATAAGGGGCTGTATGCTAGAGATAGGCTCCATCTCAATTTGGAGGGGAGGAAAATCCTTATGTTGAAAATATAGGAGTTCATTGGTGAAAGGTGGGGTTTAAACTTGTGAAGGGGGGAGGGATGGGAGAAAAGGCTGTCGAGGGGGTCCGATAAAGGAGAGACTCTGTCTCCACCCCCCTGGGGAGCTGGAGGAATGTGGGAAAAGGCCGACTGGTAAAGTGCAGACCAGGGGAAGATGGAATCCCCATGGGAACATGAGCAGGGGAAATGGAAGTACAGGGAAAGGGTGGAAGGTAGTCCTACTAAATGCCAGGAGCTTGGGCAATAAAATGCCTGAGCTCCAGATGATGCTAACTGAGGGAGGGGTGGATGTGGCAGCGGTCACTGAGACCTGGGCCACCGCAGGACATGACTGGGACCTGAACCTGGAGGGTTACACTATGTTCAGGAAGGACAGGGGGGAGGGAAGGGGAGGCAGGGTAGCAATAATAGTCAAAAACTGCATTGGCATAGGGGGAGTAGAGGAGGTGGAGGGAACCGTGGAGGTGATTTGGGTCACCTTGATAACAAGGGGGGGCAAGAGAGTAAAAATAGGAGTGGTGTATAGACCCCCTGCGCTGGCGGAGGAGCTGGAGGAGAGTCTGGTGGCAGATGTTGGGAGACACTGCAGATTGGGCAGGGGAAGGGTGGTGGTGTTGGGGGACTTAAACATGCCAGGAACAGACTGGGAGACTATGACATCCTTGGTGGCCAGGGAACAGAGGTTGTTGGCTGTCTTTCAGGACGCATTCCTAACTCAGCAGGTGGGGGAACCAACCAGGGAGGCGCAGGTACTGGATGTGGTCCTGGCAGACAGTGGCCAGATTGGGGGCCTGGAGGTAAGGGACCCATTGGCTGTGAGCGACCATGCAATGGTCTGGTTCTGCCTGGATCTAGGAGGGGTAGAAGGCTGCACAAAGATGGAGGTAACTGACTTCAGAGGGGTGGATTTTAAGGAAATAGGAAGGATCCTTAAGGAGCATTTGGATGTCATTGGGTCAGACATGGACGCTGACAGTAGGTGGGAAATCATCAGGAGAGGGGTGCAGGATGCTACCAGCACCTGTGCAAGAGTAAGACGAAAATGTGGTAGGGCCTGAAAACCCTGCTGGTGGACCAGGAGGTCCAGGAGGTGGTGAGGGGAAAGAAGGCAGCCTTAGGGCAATTCAAGTGCTCAAGAAGTAAAGGGATCAGGGGAGTATGAGCTGATGGCTAGAAGGGCCACTAGGGTGGTGAGGGCGGCTAAGGCAAGGAAGGAGCAGAACCTGGCCTGGGAAATTAGGAGAGGGAACAAGGGGTTCTTTAGATACTTTGGGGAAAAACGAAGGGTGAAGGGGCAGATTGGCAAGATTAAAACAGGGGAGAGATGGGCACAAGACCCGGGGGAGCAGGCTGAGGTACTAAATGAGTACTTCACCTCAGTTTTCACCAAGGAAATTGGGGGCTTCATCATACATGGGAGGAGACAGTGATACTGAGGAGGGGGGACCCTTACCTATCAGCAGGTCTGGGGAAAGGGGGAGGCATCACTGGCAGGAGGGGGGAAGGCTAAGCAGGGGGACGAGGTAGTGGAGATGGAAATCACAGCAGAGAGAGTGAGGGAAGCCCTTAGGTCCCTTAAGACGGAGAAAGCACCAGGGCCAGATAAATGACATCCCAGAGTGCTGAAGGAACTGGCGGATGTCCTGGTGAAACCCCTGGTGGAGCTTTTCACCATCTCTCTGAGGACAGGGTGGGTGGCCGAGGACTGGAAGGTGGTGCATATAGTGCCTATCCACAAGGGGGGATCAAGGGAGGTGGCAGGGAACTACAGGCCCATCAGCCTGACATCGGTGGTGGGCAAGGTGATGGAGGGCATTGTCAAGGAGAGGCAAGGGGGGGACCTGGAAAAGTCAGGATGCCTGGACGATAGACAGCATGGATTCGTCCAGGGGAAATCATGTCAGACAAACCTTGTGGAGTTCTATGACTGGGTGATGAGTGTCTTGGACGTGGGTAGACCAGTGGACATCCTCTTTCTAGACTTCAGCAAGGCATTCGACTCTGTTCCTCATGGGGGCCTGTTGGATAAGCTGTGAGAAATGGGGGTTGGGAACCAGAAGATCAGATGGATAGGCAGTTGACTCCAGGACCAGACCCAGAGGGTCGTAGTTGGTGGGATAGTCTCATCCCCAAGGAGGGTCATTAGTGAGGTCCCACAGGGATCAGTCCTTGGGCCCCTCCTGTTCAATGCCTACATCTCTGACATAAGGACAGGTATCAGGAGTGAGATGAGTCTCTTTGCGGATGACTCAAAACTGGGGGTGGTGGTGGATGGGGTGGAGGGGAGGGTGGCCCTACAGGGGGACCTGGAGGCTCTGGAAAGATGGTCTAGAAAGTGGAAGCTGAGGTTCAATGCAGGGAAATGCAAGGTACTGCACCTGGGGGCCAGAAACCTGGGCCAAGTGTACACCCTGGGGGAATGCTACAAGTCTCGATGGCTGAGAGGGACCTGGGGGTGGTGGTGGATGTCAAGATGAATAACTCGGAGACTTGTAGGAGGGCAGCGTCCAAGACCAACAGGATGCTGGGATGCATCGCTAGGGGGATCACCTCCAGAAGAAGGGAAGTCATACTCCCTCTGTATAACTGCTTGATGAGGCTGCACCTCGAGTACTGTGTGCAGTTTTGGAGGCCACACTTAAAGAGGGACATTGAACTCCTGGAGAGGGTCCAGAGGAGGGCAGCCAAAATGATTTGGGGCTTGGGGTTCAGGACCTATGGGGAGAGGCTCGAAGAGCTAAATATGTACACATTGGAAGAGAGAAGGGACCGGGGGGACATGATAGAGGTCTTCAGGTACATGAAGGGGGTAAATAGGGGAGGAGCAGTCAGGGTGCTTCGAAGGAAGGAGGGGGGGCAACTAGAGGGCATGGGTGGAAGCTGGAGGGGGAAGATTCAGGGGAGAATGGAGGAGATGCTACTTCACTGAGAGGGTGGTGGAGCCATGGAATGCACTGCCCAGGGGGCTGGTGGAGGCAGAGACAGTGGAGGGGTTCAAGAAAGGGTGGGGCAGGTAGAGGGGAAGGGTTCTGGAAGCAAAATCCAGTGCAGCGAGAATATCCGGAACTGGGAAGGGAGAAGCCAGAGAGGACGAGGAGGGCAACAAGATGAGCTCCAAGGGTGGGGCTGACCAAATGAGCAGACACGAAAGACTGTTCGGCCTATTCTGCTGGCATTTTAGTATGTTAGTAATGGCTGGTACAAGTTTGTAGCCTATCTTAATATCAAATTCATGTTGACTGTGGCCTGTCACATCTATGCCCTCTTTGACTGTTCTGGACAGGCCTGTGGCCATCTCAAGCACCTACAGATCCAGAACAAACTGCCTCAGTGCTGTATGAAGCTGGTAGTCATCACCAGATGGAACTTAACACTGTACGTGACCGTGCACTTATATGAACAATGCAAAGCCATCTATGGATATCTGCTGCTGTATGCGAGTTGTGATAGTGCCAGAGTATCCATGTCTCTGACAACAGACCAGTTGTGACTAATGGATGTCCTGATTATGATTCAAAGGCCACTCAGACATGCAACACAGGCAATGCGTGGGGACACTTTCCGTATTAGTCAGGCCATCCCACGTCTATGGGTGCTAAGGCAGATGCTGTTGAATGTACAGCAGGTACTGGAGGCAAGTGCTGATATGGAAAACTGCCTTAATGGAACACATGTTCCATGTCTTGAACTGCAATAGCTGTATTTCCTGCTTTCTGTAAACTGCAGATTTTGGGATTGCCACTATGCTGGAACCACAATATTAACGTGGTCTGTTACCAATACTTGAAGGTGGATGTGATCAGGTCCAAAATGTAACTAATCAGCTAATAAGACAGGTACATGGGGCACAGATGTTAAAGTCACAGTTATGTAAGGCATAACAGGAAAGTGAACAGACACTGGGTGTTGCTACCAACTCACATGGTAAATGGGCTGGTGAAACATGCAAGGTAACAGAAAAAATAACCACAAATCCACTTTGGGATGTTTTGTGCCAGGTGGGAATTGAAGACATGAAGAAGGAGGAGGAGGAGGAGGAGTAAGCTAATGAGACAGCACATTTGTGGGCAGTGCAACACATAGTGAATGCATATTTGGCGGACATCAGGAAAAGCCCTTGTAATACTGGAGTAGCAAGGTCACTGATTGGCCAGCACTGACCTCCATAGTAGTCAAATATCTGAGCTGTCTATCCTTGAGCGTCAATATGGAGAGGATATTTTGTTTAGCAGGGGCCATTGTGCAGGACAGGCATACAAATCTGTCTGCTAAAAATCTTGGTATGCTAACATTTATTAAAATGAATGCTGGGCACATTTCATGCAACACAATCACATCTGCATTCCTACTATGTGATGGTGGCGATGGTGGTGAAGATAAACCTGGACAGCTTGATGTTATTGGCATTCGCAAATCGCCTTCTACTGAGGTAGATGAAACATGGATGGAGAAAGAATTCCCATGTGGGGATAATTGCCATCTGTAAGACTGTGAGGGATGCTTCCTTGATGTAGATGATTGAAGTATAAAAAGAAATGTGTTGTCCATCCTTTCTTCCTCATCAGCTGAACCCTTTTCTTTATGATTCCATTTGTTTTCCTGTCATTATATTTTTCCCAAAGTTGTGCTGTTGTTCCATACATCCAATTAATTACCTCTCTCCACCCTCTCCTATGTGATGCCTACAGACAAAGTAGAAGTCAGCGAACACTGCATCATTAAATGCTAAGTTTGCCAACAATAACATTGGTCACCACCAGCTCCATCGCATGCCTCCAGACTGAAAAAAACAGACTCTTAAGTCAGTGTAAATGCCATTGCCAGCCATGCAGAATATGCATGTTGCAGTAACCAAGAAAACACATCCTCCTCGTCCTGTGATCTGCTTGTGTCCTCCGCATCCACCAAAAACATGGGCCATTGCTGCCTCAACCACATGCATCCTGACAGAGAAACCCAGACTCTTAAGACAGCGTAAATTCTATTGTCAGCCATGCAGACCATGCATCTTCCCTACAATCAAGACCACCTCCTCCTCCTCTCCTCCTCCTCTTCTTCTGGCCTGCTTCTGGGGTCAACATCCACCAACAACATGAGCCACTGCTGCCTGAACCACAGGCATCCAGACTGAGAAACCCAGACTCTTAAGCCAGCGTAAATGTTGTTGCCAGCCATGCAGACCATGCATCATCCAGCAATAAAGACACCACCTCCTCCTCCTCCTCTAGCTTGCTTGTATCCTCCACATCCACCAAACACATGACCCACTGCTGCATTCACCACATGCATCCAGACTGAGAAACATAGACTCTTAAGCCAGTATAAATGCAGTTGGCAGGCAGTCCTTCAGTCAGTCAGGCAGCCCTCAAGCCAATCCTCCAGTCATTCAGCCCATCCAGGCAGCAAGACCCGAAGTCCAGCAAGGCCCAGCGTTGTCTGCTGTGATGGTTATTTTCACTGTTGTTCACATTCCTTTTCCTCACAGTTGGTGGTAAGCCCATCCTACCTTAGGAAAATGGGACTTACACCTTGCTTGCAAGATTTGCAAGACATTGAAAAGTGTATCTTTCTTTCCTTTTGTCTCCCTCTCACTGTAGGTTTGATCATTCACAGAGAGGATTAGCAAGCCAGTCACAAAGCCAGACAGAATGCAAGGCACCAACTTAAGTTGTCTCTTCCTCCGCCATCCCTCCCTGTGGCACCATCATGCCAGTACCCATCATGGCCCTCACTTATCTGATGGTTAGTATCATTACATGATTTCTTTTCTTTTTTTAATGTTTTATTTTAAGTTTTCCTTTCACAGGTACACAGTGACACTGTGGTCAAGTCAGGCTAAACAATTTCTCTTTTTTTCTTCACAAAAAAATACCTGAAATGAGAGAAACAGGACTAGAATACAGACAGTGACATACGAATAACATATATTCATTTATTGATTTGAAGTTTGATGACTGGGTGGGCCCACCGAGACAAACATGTACGTTTTTCAGGGGCTGACCCAGAGCTAATTACATTCAGTATGCACACAGTAGGAAATATTGAAAATGTGGTTCATTCAGTATACATGCAGTAGGAAATATTACTCATGAAATAATTGGTAAAGCAACAATAACACTGATAAGTTTCTATACTTGGTGTAGGCTATTGCGCATAGTTGAAGACTGCACTGTTTCAAAACAACAGACATACTGTAGGACAGAGGTTAGTAACAGTCAGAGACAGTAGTAATACAATGAGTTAAAGCTTTCATCAGGCAAAATATTGCACATTGCACAAGAAGCAGAAAAGCGAGCTCCACCAGCGAGGGCAGCAGGTGCCAGAGGGATGTGAAAGGGGTAGGCAAGTGATTGTACCTCAACTGTTACATCTCCATTGATTCCCTGCTAAGGAGTAATCCTTGAACCTGTTTTTAAATGATACAAGTGTGGAATAGCTCAGAATCTCATTTGGGAGATTGTTCCACAGAGATGGTGTGGTGAAGGAGAAGGATTGCCTGCCAGCAGGTAAGGTCACCTGAGGGTTTTTTCAGTACTGGACTAGAAGTGGAGCAGAGGTGTCTGATGTGTTATCTGGGCTTAAAGATACCCTCAGCGTTGGATGGGGTAGAGACTTTCAACAACTTAAAGGCTAGGCTGACCAGGGGGAACTCCATATACACTAAAAATGATGGCCATCCCAGGGCAGCAAGGACATCACAGTGGTGATCCCTAGGTGGGCTTCAGCTGCAATGTGACCCACTTTGTTATACAGGCAGCTGAGCTTGTTTTGCTCCGTGGCCCAAAGGGATTGTAAAATAGCGGCACCATGGAGGAGAACTGGCATAAGTGTACTGCTTGCTATGGCTAGTCAGCCATCCTTGGATAGGGGAGAGGAAAAGTCTGTACAGTAGACCAAGTTTCTGATTTATTGCTTTGGACACAGAATCTGCCAAAAGTCAGATCATGGTTGAGCATTATCCCTAGGTAGTTCAATAAGCTCACCAGTTCCAGATGACCACCCCATATGGTAGACAATTTGAGTAGTTTCTGCCTCCCCACACCCAGCCTTCTGGGGCCCAAGAGCATAACTTTTGTCTTTTACAGGCAGTATAGTGCTGTGGTTTAGTGCACTGTGTTGCAAACCTGGAGACCTGGGTTTGAATCCCACAGTCTCCACTTGCATTCTGTGTGACCCTGAGCAAGTCACTTAAGTTCCTTGTGCTCCCAGGTTGCATCTGGAAACAAGCTTTGGCTTAGTGTTCCTTTTCTGGTTAAACAACTTCCCCTTTCCCTTTTTTGACACTTAATACAAGTTAATTATGTAGAAGCCAGGCCTCATGCACTTTGAAGTCATTCCTGAGCTCTGAGTTAATCCAATTGATATCAGCAAAGGATCTATATAGGACAGTGTCATCTCTGTAAAATTACAGGGACCCCCCCCCCCAACAATTGTTAGGCATATCAGTGATGAAAAGGGAGAAAATGAGGGAACCCAGAATTGACCATTGTGGCACACCATCGGTTATTTCTCTGTGTTTGGATAGACAACCCTGTCACCTGACACATTGTTTGTGGTTTGACAGGTAACCAGCAGCAAGGTAACTCATCTAACCAAGTAGCACTAAGTTTTGCTAGCAGGAGTGCATGATTCACTAAGTCAAAGGTCTAGGTCAGGTCTATGAAGATTGCTCCAGTGACCACGCTATTCTCAGCTGCTTCTGTCAGTGGTTAAACTCACCATGGCAGTGTCTGTGCCATACTTTTTCCTGAACCCATGTTGGTAGCGAGAGAGGGAATGGTGTGGTTCAAGGTAGTCCTGTAATTGATAGTATATTAGCCTGTCTTGTATTTTAACTAGCGTACATAGAATGGAGATGAGCCCATAGTTTTCAGTTAGATCCTTTAGCCCACCTATGTGGATGGGGACCACAATGGCAATTTTCCGTTTTTCAGGGATGGTACTGGTAAGAGGGATTTATTTATTAGGCGTTTAAAAAGCCCCTGACAGCATTAGGAAAACATTGAAAAAAGTAAGTTTTATATTCAACTCCATCCCATTTTCTTTATTACTGCATATATTTTCAGTAATTCATTCCCATTTTCTTTATTGCTAAAAACAGTTGAAAGGAAACAAGGTCCTTGTCCCCTACACTATATCTACTATGGCTGGTTCTCTACCCATTACATCACAATCCCCTGTTTATGATGTCATATTTATCTCCACAGCAACATATTTTGATGTCGTAAACACGCTGAAGTCATGCAAATACCCTCAGTAATAAGGAAATAAGGGTGAGTATTACAGAATAAAATATGAAATTAAAGCTACATTTATGCCTGAATGTTGCATTGTTTCAAAGTTGTCTCAACTGTGTCAGAAGCTCTTTAAAGGGAGTGCCAATGATTGGTACTGCAAAGTAACACTTCTAAGATTTGCTCTACAGGCATTTCTTAAGCTCCTATAAGTATGCCAGTCAGATATTAGACCAGATTTTTGGTATTGTTCCCAGGCTTTGTCCCTCTGTTGCATGGCATTGTGGAGGTCACTACCAATCCACTTAGCACATCAGTCTTTTGCCCTTCACTGCTTTATGGGAACAAGCTTTTATTGACAGCACTGGTAAACTTATTGAAGAACTCAATGACACTGTTAACATTTGGGAGATCATTTATTAGCACCCTGCTTATAGCCTTAAGGCTAGCAAGGAAGGAGTTTTCATCAGAATTAGAGAGGTCTCTGGCCTTGATGCTTTTTGGGAGAGGATTGGGGGCATTATTTTTCCAGACACAAAATTCACCGGAGTGATCACTGAGGGAGTCTGGGAGGATTCCTCCTACTATGATTCTATCTGGTCTATTTACCAGAATTTAGTCCAGGAGTGAGTGATTACTGGTTGTAGTATTAATCCTGGTGAGCTGCCAAATAATATGTGAGGTGCAAATCTGAAAGAGCTGATTTACTCCCTTTGTGATCGTTATTCAGCCAATTGATATTGTAGTCACCTACTAGAATCAGGCAGCTGGTAAGAGAGGATACAGCAGGGAGTGCAACACTTGGGGGATTGTAGATGCAGCCAATGTGGAGAATTTTCACTCCTCCCAAGGTTAGGGAATCAAAGATGGCTTCACAGGCTGACCAATCCAGGTAATGGAAGGTGATGTCATGATCACTGATGGAGGACCTGATGTATACCACCTCTTTTTTTTTTTTGCCTTTTCTGCCATTTCTGAAGATGGTATAACCCAGGAGATTAATTTCAGGGGTTAGGGCAGTAGGTTTAAGCCAGGTTTTGGAAATACCTAATATGTCAGGGGAGTACAAGTTGGTCCAGGCTTTGAGCCCATGTAATTTGGGCCATAGACTGTTGGCATTCATGTGAACTATTTTGAGGCCCTTGATGCTGGTCCAGCTGGGGTCCTTAGGGGAGGACACCTTGGTATTGCCAGGGATGGGATCAGGTCTGGCTTCAACATCACTGGCAAACATTAAGAGGGTTAAAAGCTGAAGCCACGATATTAGGGCTGAGGGAGGAGGCCATTTTAACTTGTGTTGTTGCTGCAACCCAAATATGTTTGAAACAGTTACCATTTTTGCTCAGGCCATGTATTATCAGGGTGGCTAGAGTGCAGTCATCTACTGTGGGAAGTGTCAATGTAGAGGACTGGGTTTGCTCCTTGAGGGGTCAGTGTCCCTATCACAAATATGTTAATGCAGATAAGTATAACATACACTGAGGCTAAAGCTATTCCTTTAAGAGCCATGCTTACCAATCTAACAGAGCAGTCATAAAGGGCTTATCTGATACACGTTGGGAGGGAGGATTCACTTATCCAAGTTGGGTGTAAGGAATGCACAGGGAATTAAAAGACAGGACGAAGCTGTGATTGGGTTAAGTGCTGGGGCAGCTAGGTAGCAGACTTACTGGCCCAGATTTAGGAAGGTTGGAAGTTGTACTTCATACTTTACACCTGCACAAGTGAGTGACAACAAATAAACAGTAAGATAACTTCATCTGGAGACTTTGCTTCATTACTCCAGTCACTGTGCTAATGTACCATTTGATTGCAACTGTGGAGTGCTGAACTGTTTTGGTTGTTCGTGTCTGAAGGAGCAGAAGTCCCCAGCTCAGCACCCATCCTCATTTCTGGCGAGCGCTGTACCTTTCCCCTGCTTAGGATAATTCATTAAACTGAAACCTTCTGGGCACTAAAGTCCATCTCCTAAAGTGTATTACAAGAACTGTGTTGGTGGGACTGACACAGTGTGGCACCATGTAGCAGCATGCAGCAGAATGAGTTTTCTTTTAATGTTGAGAGCATTTCTTGGAGGACAGATTTTCAGTATATTGTGCTTTTTGCACTATTTCCCCATAAGCGCATTACAAGAATTATGGCGGGTGACTACCACACAGTGCAGCACCCTATGTCAACATGCAGCAGCCTGAAATATTTATTATGGTAGTTCAGAAAAATTCTGGGAGCACAGAATTTATGTATGTTGTACTTTTCTCGCAACTTCTCCTAAAGTGTGCTATAGGAAATGTGGTGGTGGGAAAGACTCACAGTGTAGCAGCATGCTGCAGCCTGATATATTGTTTATGGTTGCTGAGAAGCATTCTGGGAGCACAGAGTTTATGTATATTGTGCTATTCACACCATTTCCCCTAAAGTGCTTTAGAAGAAATGTGGATAATGATACATTACCACTCATGCTTGGTGACACAAGGTTGGGTGGGAGAACAGGGTCATGACCCCATGCAACGGGCATGTACAGCTGTGCAGAGTGTCCATCTTGTTGAGGTTGCCTAATGTCACACATGGCCATTGGCATCGCGCATCATAGCGTAAATACACCATACACAACAATGGCACATTACACGCACATTGTTGAAATGTGCAATGCATGGCCAATGACAGCACAGATGCGCCGGCGCTCATGGCTAGTATGAACTGGTGTATTGTGCATGTGCAGAAATGTGCCATGTGGAGACGCGCAGGCCAAATAGATATGCTGTGTTCATTGAATTGGGCCAGGTGCAAATCTCCAATATTCAACCAGGATATGCAAATTGGTTGATTGCCCAATCATGTCCCAAGTCCACACATTTGCATCTCATTACAAGCTGTACAGCACCTCCTTTGCATGTGCTGAGCCATAAATGGGCTGCCCTGTGCCACCCCACACCACTGGTGACTGACAGGTACTACACCTTGGAGGTGGGTTTGTTTACAACCAGACTGTTACAGCTTTTGTTACGATGCATCCAGTGTGCCTGGAACATATGCCACATGTTTTGGGTCTATGCTGATGCCTGTCACTTCTTCACCCCACAGGCACTGGAATGGTGGCTGAGGAGGAAAGAAAGAGGAGAAGGCCAAATTTCACTGATGACAAATTGCAGACCCTTGTGGAAGCATATGTCTGCCACGAGGTCCTGCTGTCAGGCAAGACTGGCACATGGCAGGAGAAGGCCAAGGGATGGGATGAGGTGGCCCAGGCCATTAATGCCATGGTGTGTACAATCACACTCCACAGGAGTGCATCAAGGGGACAAATTGTGAACACACCAGGGCCAGTGAGCAGCTGGCCACCATGTGGGCAATCATACAGGCCACTGGGGTTGGGCCACTCATGGTGCCACCATTGATGGCATGTGAAGAGCTGCTAGCTGCCACTTTATTCTCATGCCTCTGTGGAGGGTGTCCCTGATGGTGGGTTCCAGACAGGAGACATCCTTTCACAGCACTGTGAGTATACATCGGCCATGTTGTATGTAGGGCTGTGTGTGGCAGTCCCGGGTGTGCAATGTATGCCACACATGGCCCAGCACTGTGTTCCCATGAAGCTGGGCAGGGCTGCCAACAGTGCACAGCCCTCTCATGGGCATACACTGCCCCTGTGGTTGCCTGTGGGTGGTACAGTGTCAGGCCATGACTCTGTGGATGTAGGCCTGACAATGACTTGAGCCACTAGTGGTCACCCATGGCAATGTGTGCAACTGTTCTTTGTGCATGGGTGTACACCCAGCTGGCTACAGCAGTGACCTGTACTGGGCAGCCACCATGGACAGTGTGATCACCTGCCAGATGCAGTGCCTGTGGCACTGCCAGGGGGGCCTTTTCAGGACACATCCTGGGCCCTGAGGCCATACACATTGCCCAGCTGTGCATGTGTGGCCCAGCAGGTGTGCAGTGCACACACCACCATGTGGTGCACAGCACAGGCCACAGTGTAGGCCCTTAGCCTGTGTGGCTGTACCATCACACCTGTGCCGCACATGCACAGTGACCCATGTCCACCTGTCAGCAACCATCATGGCCATGCATCCCTGACCATACACTCCATTCTACCTCTCAGCTCCATCACACCACTGGGGTACCACAGGGTCCAGGCCAAATACAGAGGGGCCAGAGGAGGAGGAGGAAGAACCAGACCATTGACATCCACTGGAGCCTTGGCAGTTGCAGGTGGTGCACATCTGTTTCCTGACCTCCTGGGGCTTGCTGATATGTACACCCTGCCCAACCTTGAGTTGCTGTAGGAGCTCACCATGCTTGCATCTGCCATGGAAGATGATGATGACGTAGATGATGCCACCCAGCTAGTGACACACACACACACACACACACACACACACACACACACACACACAGCAGTGTCACAGCCATTGGCAAAGGCACCTAGCTTCACCTGAGCTCTTTTTTTCTAGGTTGCTTGTAAGGACAGAGCAAGGAACCTTGCCAGAGCAATGACAAGGATTAAGGCTTCTTTTGGTTAGGCAGATTTACTGTGTGTTATTATTTTCTTTTGTACTCACAGAGATTGTTACTGTTCGTTGCTAACATTTTATTGCTTTATTTTTCTCTGATTCAAATTGTTGTTGCTGGGTATACCTTCTGCTGCATTATTACAGGGTATGCACCTACAGGTGTGTGCTTATAGATTACTGCTGTAATCTTCTGATTCAAATTGTCTTTTGCCAGGTATATCTTCTGTTAATTCTTTATTTTTCTCTGTAGCAAAGTGTTTCTTACAGTGTATATCTTCTGAGAAATTATTACAGGTGGTGCTTACATTTTTGTGACTTTTTATCATTAGGCTAAGCAAAATTACTGCTTGCCACTATTTTATTTTATTTTATTTTATTTTTGCTAAAATGCTTTTAGTTTGTCTTAGAGGTGCTGCAGTCTTCACCTCACAATGAAGGAGCTAATTGCTTTCCTCGCACAATGCGTAATTGCTACACTGCTGTCTGCCTACAGCTACCGGCAGATATGTTGTATCAAGAATAGTTAAAGAAAACAAAATCAAACAATAAAATAACGAAATGACCAAAAAACAAATAAAATACTAAGCACAGAAATACTGTGGCGTGGCGTGGCCCAACATGGCCGCCATCTTGGAAACAAGCACTTGTGCCTAGTGGGTCTTAACCACTTCACTACAGAGTTGCCATGCTAACAACCTTCCTGCCTGATTCACAGCTTCATATCTTTGCCTAGAATATCTCAGAGTGCCCTCTATTTGTCATCTAATAATTTATTCAACTTTGCCCTCTGTTCTTCCAACCTCTTTCTCACCTCACTGTTCAGAACTATCTTCTGCTCCTCCTCAAGATCAAATATTTTGGCTTCAAGTTCTGACTATTCTTTTAATCTGGCTTTCTTTAGTGCTGCGGCATAGCTTATCATCTTATCTATTACTACTGCCTTTAACCCATCCATTCAGATGCCTGGAGAGGTGTCCTGGGTGGGATTTGTTGCTCTATATTCCTTCAAGCAGTCTTTAAGTGTTTATATTCTTCTCAGTTTAATAAACAGTTAGTTAGCCTCCAAGTTGGATTTCTGACAGTGAGGGAGACAGAAAGCTCCATACGTACCATGCTGAGATCAGTTATTGTTCTGGGAGGAATTTGTGCTATACCCAGGGCATGTATCCATTCATCAGAGATACATAAAAGATCTATTCTCGAGTAAGCCTGATGTGGCACTGACCAGCAGGTGTAATCCCTAACCTTTGGGTTAGCGAATCTCCATGCCTCCACCAAGCCCAGCTCCCTTGTCAAGCCTACTAGGCACTTTGCAGTAGAACCCCGTAGTTCAAGGTGTACACCTGACTTATCTAAACCAAGGTTGAGTACTGTGCTGAAGACTCCTCCTATAATGTGTTGTTCACCTGGGGATGGGGTGAATTTCAACAACACTTTTTAAAAATTGCACATTTTCTTTCTCCTGGTTAGGAGCATAGAGATTTAGGAGGGAACATGAGATTAATCTGTACATACCCTTAAGGAGTAAATGTCTGCCCATAGGATCCTGGACAGTTTCTTGTACTTCCAGGGGGCAGTGTTTATAGATAAGAATCGTGACTACCCTCCTTTTTGGGTGTTCCCTGAAAGTGGCATATATGCCTGAACCAACCATGCTCTTTTTTAGCTTCTTGAGATAGGTGGGTCTCCTCTAGGAAGACCACCTCAGCATTTTTTTTCTCAGTTCATTAAGTACCCTGGTGCATTTAATAGGGCTATTGAGATCCCTCACATTTTAAGTGACTACTGTCCCTGTAGTCATTATATAATGGAGAAATTACCACTCGTGGTGTACTTTAAACACAGTGCAAACTGAACTTGAAAACTTTGAACTTGTAAACATACAACATCATAACAACAAGCAATCCTGCTCCACTTCTGGTATCCTATGAACCCAGACCTCTTGTCTGATGTTCTGTAGAAATCTGGGTGGGGCTGCTGACCTAGGAGCCCTGCGCTAAACATACACTTATGAGTTACCACAACTCCCATCTTGCACTTTGGTAGCTCAAAACTATGCTGCCAGCAACAGTAGAGGTGTGTACTTAAAGTTACTCTGTTTACGATTCTCTACCCTTTCCCCGATACATTGCAATTGCCAGGGGTCTGAGCCAGTACAGGGCTAATGCTTCACATACAAGATGAGGAGATTCTACATTTAACATTTCTCATTCCTGTATTCAAAGAACCATCAGTGCTCCTTTAACACCACAGTATGTCATGAAGTAAAGTTGACTGGACTGCCCTATTTAGGTCATCATCAGTCCAGCACAGGGTGTTCCAACCAACAGATTCTTCCCCTAGTGTCTCAGCACATGACATCATGTCACAGAAGAGGAAAAATAAATGACTAATGAAATTCATGTGCTCTAAAGGAGCAATGGGCAGCAGTAGTCCCCGTTTCCTTCTCTCTATCTTTAAAAGGTTGCTTGCCTTTAGATAAGCCTTGAAACAAACATTTAACACAGTTCAAGGACTAAACCAACTATCGAGCAACCTTCAGTGGTGAGAGATCCTAACAGTGTGACCCTGAGATCACTAACGCACCCTGTACCTGATTCTCTCTGCTGTTTCCGCTTTCCTCCCCCACTGCCGCTTGCATTAGCAAGTGACATTTATCTGCTTCCCCACAACCCAATATTGATTAATGTCATCCCAAAACATAATGCTTAACAATTGTAATAAGAAGAGGGACTGCAAGCTTCAGACTTGTGAGAGTGTTGGCAACAAAGATGGCATCTCTGTTACCTGGAACCCAGATAGTCCATATCTGCAAACTCCATTATAAGGCTCAAATTAGCTCCACACTAGGTAAAACATTAAATTTTATGTTCAGGACTTTGAGGTGCCAGGTTGTGGATCTTGCTTTCTCTCAGTCTGCTGGTTCTTTTGCTGATTGGTAGCATGATTTTTCTTCCGTGAGTGACTGGCCAAAGTCCAGAGAGTGGAGTTGCTGAGGACACCCTGAAAAGGTTCCTCTGGGTGAATGTACAACTCAGATGAGACTCCGAGTTTTTGCAGTGCAGGTTTGAAGTCTTTAAGGATTCAAAAGAACAAGGAGCCCTTCAGAAGAAATATATTTAGTTGAGATGGAGAGGTGAGGTGCATCTTAATGTTTTTTGAGGTTAGATATTTTAAATATCTAGAAGGGAGCACCGTTTCTGCTGAGTAATAGGAATATAATCATAGTCAAACTACAGTTTTCTGTCGCCAAAGACAATTTCTTTTTTTTGACCATGCTTTTTGCAGGACATGGGTTTTGATACAGTAATTCAAAAACTTCATAGCAATAAAGCATGGATTAGCATTGGGGTTGGTTGGGTTCTGTGCTAGTGCCATATGCACTCTCACTACATGTAGCAGTTTGTCAGCCTGGGGAGCCAAGATTTCAATTAGGAGGAATTCCATAATTTTTTCCATTTGCCTTGTTTCCGTATTTTCAGGCAAGCCATACATCCTGAGGTTGTCTCTATGTGATTGGAGTACTCGACTGTCGAGTTTCTCCATTACCTCCTGTTCTCTTTTTAATAAGTATCTGATTGCTTTATCATGTTTCACAACCATTTTTGGCATTTCATTTAGGCCAGGCCCAAGGTCTATAGTTCGCTGAGCAATTTTCTGCAGCCCCCAAGTCGTGTCCATCACCATTTTTTCTAGTTTAGCCATGGTGGTATTAATTTTGCCTAGTTCCTGGAAAAGGCATTTAAAGGCGATGGTAAATGTTTCAGTTAATTCCGCATCGCTACCTTCCCTGGGTTGATCTGTGGCACTGGAAGTTAGTAGCCATTATGTCCCTTTGTTCCATCTGGTGTACTGGTCGCAGAAACTCAAGCAGAGTATCCTTCTGCCTTGATTTAGATGGCATTGCAGTAGAGTTGTAATTATATGTGATTTTTTTTTAATTGTGGGTTGCTGATCAAAAGGATTATTATAGATAAATATTAGGGGGTTAAGAGGCAAGGTCTCCTACATCTGCATTCAGTGAAGGTGGGGCCAGAAGTCTACCACCACCTTTTTTGCCCTAATTCTGCTGAAAGGATTTATAGCCAGGAATGGAGCTGTCACTGTTACTGACCCTAGCAGACAGCCAGAATTCAGTGATGACCAGGACATCAGGTTTAGTGTGCAGAACCCAGAGTCTAAGTTGGTCAAGCTTTGGAAGAAGGTTCCCCAAATTAAGGTGGGAGCACTAAGACCATTTGCCATTGATGGTACAGAGGTAGAGCTAGGGTTTTGCTCAAAATTTCCTGAGACGAGATGTAAATGACACTGACAACCTTATGAGACAAGCCAGAGTTGCAAATGTGGGGAGGGAAGCACACTAACAATGAACATTTGGAGAGGGAGGAAGATGGTGCCAAAAAGTTTCAAAGTTTAGGAAAGAGGATAAGGGAAGAAGATACAGAGATCATAAGGGGGAGTGAGGGAACAGGAAGAATTAGAGAGGAAAGAGGTTAAAGTAGTGGGAAGGGAGGAGCTGGGGACCTAACACTGAATGTAAAGCACAGGGAAACAAGTAAAGGAGGAAGAGGAGGGGGAATAATAGAAGGGGAAGGGCAAAAGGCAGAAGGAATCCATAGATGGATACAAGAGTGAGGAAGTAAGTAAGGTAAGTCAAAAAGGGATACACTTTATGCAGCTTACAGAAAGCAATTAGCATAGCAATGCTATCTAAGAGAGATAGTACGAGGTTAATGGCGGCACTATTACATCTCAGCACTAAAGTGAGGCAACATGAATTGAACACCAGTGTTAAATAATGGAGGACATGTCCAGGCTTATGTGTCTAGAGCGTTATGGGATAATGAGGGTGTGTTGACCAATTCAACAAAAAATATAAAGAGGAACTGTAAATGTCATTAGGTCAGAGAAGCAATATCAGAGAAAAGAAGAGAATATTAAACTACTAGACTACTGTAGCTTTTAAATATATACATTAGGTTACTGCATATTGGGAGAATGGGTTTTTATATGTTTTTTTGAGCATGTGGTGTCTGTGGGGGTTAACCTGTGCAGAATGTCACATCCATTATTTATTTATTTATTTGTTTAAACATTTTAACCAGGAAAGACATACTGAGCTGAAAACAACTCATTTCCAGATGTGTCCTGGGGGAGAGGGGAGGGGAGTAGGAGATAGCTAAACAATAAACTGATAAAAATAAAAAGTAGATTCAATAAAACAAAACTACATGAAGCATAATTATAAATACAGATGGAAATTAATAAATTAATATAATTAGAAAATAAAACACACTCTTATATACAGAAAAAGGGAAAGAGAAGAGGGTCATAGACAGTTGCAGGTAGGAGAACGAGGTTGTAAAGAAGGGCCTTAATGGAGGAGAGAGAAGATGTAGATTGAACAGAAAAGGGAAGGTAGGACCAAAGTTTAGGGAAGCAGTAAGAAAAAGCAGATTATATAATGGCATTAAAGAATCTTAGACTCTGATTGGTCCGTCTGGGACTGGAGCCGTGATGTTATCCCAGTACAACATCACGGATCTAGTCCCAGCACACAGAAGACCGCATCAAATGTTAAAAAAAAAAAAAGGAAAAACAATCACTCCACAACATGATTCACTGCCCCACTACCCTCCTTGCTGAGACCATGATCAGTTTCACTACCTGGTCTGCTCCTACAGTGACAACACTGTGTTTTGCTGAACACGGAGCTAAAATCTGCTGGTCAGCTACCTGAGAAAAATAAAACTACCTTGTGATCTCTCTCATTTCGGACCACAGTGAGTGACTGAGTGTGTGTTTTAAACAGTGACCCCGCGGCTCCTGTCATAACGTTCCCTGTCTCCTGAAATACATTTCTTTCTTTAAATTTTTTTTTCAAAACCCCAAACTAACCTTCCTGCATGAAACACCATGGCCCCTCTCACTTCACACTTCACACCAGACTGAGCGAGTGAATGACCACATCGAGCGAGTAAATTAGCAAGGGAAAAAAAACCGAACACCAATGGGACTCAGCGAGTGAATGACCACATCGAGCGAGTAAATTAGCAAGGGGAAAAAAATGGAACAGCGTCTTTCTGAGAAAAAGGACAGAGTAAACAGCAAAACGACAAGTTGCACAGGAGTCAAAAATACAGAACCACAAAGATACACATTTAAAAAAATACAGAAAAGACATGTAGGGGGCAGCGCCACCTCCTGCACAAGACAGGAACTGTGGACTTTTTTTTTCAATAAGTATGCCTGCCCAAACAAAAAAAATGAAAAAAATTAATATTTTAAACAGGTTTCCCATTTTTTTTTCTCAAAACAAAATGAGCCGTTATTATATTAATACTGCACTCCAGGGTGTGTGTGTGAGGGTAATGATCACTTCTGGGGTGATTAGTCACACTCGGCCTGCAGCCTCATGCCTAATCACCCCAGGTGTGACGTTATCCCAGCACAACACACACCCTGTCATGCATTATTGCTTAATTGTCCAATGGCAGATTTTCTAAAAGGAATAGAAAGGGAAGGGGAAAATTTGTTGCAGAGTGAGTAGGAGGTAAAAGAAGGAGAGGATAGAAGGGATTTCAAATAGGACGGAAGGGAGCCGAACTAGAATTTAGATATAAAAGAAGCAAAATGGGAAAGGCACCTAGCATCTAGAGAGGGAAGAGAAAGGGCTGAGTAAAGAGAGCAGTGCTGAGTACGGGGGGGGGGCGGCAATCTAAAGCAAAACAACAAAAGAAATGAAAAAGTGGGTCCAGTCTGGTGAGGGAAGGATTAGGGGCACCACTGTTGACTAAGTCACTGTAGTCAAATATAGGGACATACAAATTTTCATACAAATGTTAGAATGCAGAGGAATCCTGAGGATTTCTCAGATCTATCTGAGGTTACAACACTCAGAAAAGCTCATATGTTTTCCAGGCCATAGAAAGTCTTTAACTCCCAACTTTTCTCAGGTTGTCTGACACTTGGATATCCAAGAACCAACATTACTTTTGGAAACTGTTGGACTTTTACTGTGAGATCATTGGTGTGTGGAATTGGAAAGGAAAGCTTAAGAATCGATATCTCACACTGCAGCAGCTTGAGAATAATTTAGTGCACAGTGCTGAAAAAAGACTGCAGGAATAAAAAAAAGATTTGTGCAGTGCATTGGTGATTAGAGGAAAAGTGTCGATTTGGGGATTCTGAATGCTATATAAATTATTTTCCCAGCCAGTCAGCCTCAATGCCCTGCAATATATATTTCTGTTAGTATCTGTTTTCTGACTGTTCTTTGGCGTTGTTTTTTATAAAAAATTGAAGCCTTTATAAATGTGTTGCAAGTAGTTTAGAGTCAAGAGACTCAATCTTCATAGCCTGCCGAATGATGCAATGTGCTTGCATCAAACATAAATGATGAAAGTGGCACCTTGCAGCAGCAGATGTCACATTCCCAATTTTTGAATGTCATCTGTGTTGAAAAAGGGAGCTGCTGTGCCAAAGTGCCACTGTGCCACCTTTGCGACATACAGCAGGGTGCGCCAGGTCACAAGGTGGTTTGTGCCATGGTGGAGCTGCTACATCACCTTTTTTGAGATTCTAAAAGCCCCACCATGGATGCAGCAAGGTGCTCCACTTAGACCAGCCAAGAGGTGGTCTAAGTTTCATGCGCCAGTACCACACACTGTGGTAAAAGGGAATGGGATCTGCAACTGGTTTTGCTGGGGGAAGATGGGGTATGGAAGGTGGCATGGGGGAGTCAGGGAGACAGCTGTGTAGGAGAGGGATTGAGGTGGCACCCGGTGGGGTGTGTTTGCTTTTGTATGTATATTACTATTGCAACCCAAGTCTTATAAGCATACTGCACAGTACTTTACCTATTATGTATACAGTACATACAGTAACAGACACATCCAACACATCCCAGGAGGGTTATATAAAGTGGATCCATTCTGTCTGCACTCAGTTAAGGAAATCAGAATTATGTTATTTACTCAGATGCAATTCAATTTTATTACTGCAACATATTGTAAAGGTCTGCAGAGTTACACAGTCAGTCACTTTTCCACCTTTGTGGCTCAATTCCTAATCCACAAAACCACGCTTTTTCTTGGAACAGTTTTTTAAGTGTCTGCAGATAAAACAATATTTGTTATAATAAAATGTTGCCTTTACGAAAGTAGACATTTAAAGTCACTGCAGTGAGATTCAGATATTGGTGAATGGGTATAACAAAGTAAACAAATTGAATTGTGTTTGAGCTAACAATATAATTCAGATTTCATTAACTGAGTGCAGATAGAATGGATCCACTTTATGTAGCCCTCCTTGGCTGTGTTGGAAGTGTCTGTTACTGTATTTACTGTATACGTAAAAGGTACAGTACTGTGCAGTACACTTATAAGACTTGCATGACAATAATGATATACATACAAAGGCAAATACAACCAACCGGGTGCTAACTCACTCCCTCTTCTACCCAGCTGTCTTCCTGGCTCCTCCTATGCCACCTCCCATGCCTCATCTTCCCTTGCCCCCTCCTGTCCAGCAGATTCACCACCCCAAAACCATCCTGGCCCCTGTAGTGTTGCACCAGGCAGGGCCAGATACCTGCAGCAATTCCTGCAGGTGCACCAACTGTTTGGTGCGGCTGTCAGCTTGTGACAAACCCTGGGAGTCTGGCGCTGGGACCCGGATTCTTCTAAAATTGGGCACAGGGCCCCTGGCGCACCTGGAGTTTGCCACATCCCTGGAGTGATGCAACCTGAGTCACTCTAAGAGCTGTTTGAAAATTGAGCCCAAGGATTCATTTGCAGATGGATTTTCAAAAAAGATATTGCAAATGTTTAAGATGGGTTATTGTTTTATAATTACTTGTGACCCTATTTATTAACCGGATTACAAGTACTGTCAAACATCGTAATAACCCAACATTGGGTTATTACAGCGTTTCTTAAAACTTTCTCTCACTAGCAGCATCAGTTATTTGTAGCCCACCATGTTATTGGCCCTTAGTCTGTGTGTGGGTGGGCCGAACACAAGAAGAAACATGGTGGCTACAATTTTCCATTAGCGACGGCCAGTGCTGTTCACCTGATGTAATCGTAGCCCAGCTGCAGTAAGTTGTTATTGTTTTAAACTATCTGGTTGATCCTGCATTTTGTGGGGTGGGGGGGGGCTATCTGGCTGATCCTGCCATTGTTGTGCTTTGGTTGGGGCTTCAGTCTAACCCAGCAAGATCTCCAATGTTTTCTCCTGGTCAGCAGTGTCAGCAGCAGCATTTTTTACGACAAAATAAAAAAAGAAACAAACAGGAAATGTCCTTACTGGACAGGGACTGTGTGTGTGTGTGTCTGAGAGAGAGAGTCTGTGTATCTAGCAGTGCGACATAACTGCTGTTGCCATTCACTCCCTGCACCAGCAATCATAAAAAATTAAGGATAGGCAAGTGTGTGTTTATGGATTTTTTTTACACACCCTTGGTGTGTGATGACCTCATAAACCTCTCGAGCTTTGCTCTTGAGGTTTATGGGTCAACACACACCTCAGGTGTGTAAAGAAATCCATAACACACACTTGCCTATTCATTATTCTCTATATAATTACTGGTGACCCTATTTATCAACCGAATTATGAGTGCTGTCAAATGCCGTAATAACCTGAAATCAGGTTATCACGGCATTTCTTAAAACTTTCTCTTACTAGCAGGGTCAATAATTTGTAGCACACCACATTGCTGGCCCTTAGTCTGTGTGTGGGCGGGCCAAACACAATAAGAAACATGGTGGCTACAATTTTCTGTTAGCGATGACAAATGTTGCTCACCTGAAGTAATCGTAGCCCAGCTGCAGTAAGTTGTAATTTTTTTAAACTATCCTGTTGATCCTGCCTTTTGGGGGGAAAAAGCTATCTGGTTGATCCTGCCATTGTTGCGCTTCAGTCAGGGTTTCGGCCCAACCCAGCACAATCTCCAATGTGACAGTTTTCCCCTGGTCAGCTTTTTTCTGTCTTTCTTAACACTGCTGTCCTGCATCACACTAATAAAACATTTCAGATTATATTGTTTATCAATTTACATTTGTCTTGAAGATTTTTATTTTTAATGTATAAAAGGAGAAGCTTAAAACTGATGATGCTATAGGTAAAATAACTTAGATAAAATCACTCCGGAAGAATTGAGGCTATCAACTGGAAAGCTAGGAAAAGCTGGGATAAACAATGGAAATACGTAGGTCGTAGCTGTGCAGTTACAAACAGCACTGGCTGAATGGTACAAATGTAGAAGCAGACTGCTGGTTCAGTTCTCCTCTGGGACACAAACATTCATGCCCAAGAAAATGAAAGCTTATGTTAGCTAGAGAAATTTTTTTAACAAACCACTACCGTATCTTAGACAAATTTAGACCTAGAATTACAAATGATCCAACCTTTTCCTAGAAACTCCAAGTGTAATTTTTATCTTAGTCGTTCTAGGCTTTTTCTTCTGAGTTTAAGGAAAACATCAGGCCTACTAGAAATCTATGGCTTAGAAAGGCTTAAAACTAGAAATTTTAAGCCTTTCCAAGCCACAGATTTCTGCAAAGTTACAAGGATTTCCCATCTAAAATTGACACACTACTCCCTCTCCTTGCCACATAGTTAGTCTCTGGGGTTGAGCAGTATACCCTCCCTCTACCCAGCCAATATCAATCGGTGTCTAGTGCCCAGCAGTGGTCTTCCTTTTCTCTAGCTTGTACTCATCAGTCTCCAGTGTCTACTGGTACCCCTTTCTCGAGGCCCGTACAAACTGATCAACCCATATTAAGAAATGTTAGAATTGCAGGGCTGAACTGAAGCTGTGCATGAACATGGGTAGTTATCTTCAGATGTTTTTAATATGTATGCCTTGCCTGCTTTTTGATTCCAGTAGAATGATTTTTAAATTGAAATAATCTCTGCTTCTTGTTCCCAGTTTCACCAGGCTGCCTATTGCTGTGATAAATTATTTTCTTTTAGGACTATTGCCCTGCTACAACAGCTGCAATCATATTTGTGAGCTTCTGTTCTGATGTCAGTTGTGCCTTGCAGGGTACTGCTGGGAGGACTGAGAGTCAGGACACAACACAGTGGTGTCTCAGAGGGGCCTTTGGAAGTAGATGGCAGAGCCTGCAGGAGCAGAACAAATGTATCTTTTGTTTCTCTAACACAGTGGGCTGGGTTACTAACTACAAATAAGGCCTTGCAGGTAAGGGTTTAAGTCAATGAGTGAGGGGAGTCTCTTCAGCTGTGCTCTATTGGCTAAGCTTCCTACTGAATGCAAAAAGGTACTGCCAACTAATGAACCAACAAAAAAAAAACAGTTACAGTATTTTGTTAGCTGGAGTGTGGTAGTTTACTAGCAGCTAACTACAATTAACAAGCATTTGTCAATGCCGAATGTTGCTTGCTTCTATGTGCTGTTTAGGTATTTGGAAGTCATTGGAGTGCAAATATTGAAAATTTGCGAACTTACGAGCGTGCGTAGGAACTGCGCCAGCACACTTTCATAAAACAGTCATTTTAGAATTTTCACCAAATTTTCAACATAGCCATTTTAAGACCTCTGCTCATGAACAGTGTCACTGTGATTTAGTTAATGTGTCCCATACATTGAGTTTGCACACCGACTGTATGTTAATGCGCTACATGAATGAGGAAACATGTTTTGGGCAGGATGTGAAAATGACAGCTGTACTGCTCATAAGGGTGTGGTAAAATGGCAATGTTGAAAATCTGGAGGAAAATATGAAAATTTAACTTACGAGCCTGCGAGGAACTGCGCAACGACGTCAGAAAACATTTTCAGGAATTTTTTCACCAAATTTTCAACATAGCCATTTTAAGACCCTGCTCATGAACAGTGTCATTGTGATTTTCTTAATTTGTCCGATACATTGATTTACGCACACCGACTGCGCCATTCTGCGCTACATGGGCGGAAACACATTTTGGGTGAGATGTGAAAAATGACAGCTATACTACTCATAAGAAGGTGTGGTAAAATGGCAATGTTGAAAATCTGGAGTGAAAATATTGAAATTCCGCGAACTTACGAGCCTGCGTAGGAACTGCGCAACGCACGCTCGTAAAACAGTCATTTTTTGGAATTTTGCACCAAATTTTCAACATGGGGTTTTTGGGACCCCTTCTCATGAATGATGTCACTGTCATGGTGGTATTCAGGCCTGAAGGGTGATTTCGCAGTCACTGCCGAAATCACCCTTCGGGCCCGAATAACGCCATGACAGTGACATCATTTATGAGAAGGGGTCCCAAAACCCATGTTGAAAATTTGGCAAAATTCCCAAAATGCCTGAGATATGCATAAAGTTGAAACCCCTATTCAGCCCTATTATACAGCTTACCGGCATTTCTCAGTTCGCGGTCGGCTTTGAAGAGTGCAGACGTGTTCCCGTGCACCAAGATCGCCGCTACCGGAGTCCGGAGGTGCATGGGTGGGGGGGCATGGGGAAGCTGGGTGCGGGGTGGGTGCGGGTTGTGGGAGGGGGTCGGAGACGCCCGCTGGACCGCTTACTTTTTTAGTTTAAAATAAAAAAGACTACGTGACGCTTGCCACGCTGGGGTGGGCCTCAGCGTGGCACAAGGACATTGGTGTTCAGCCAGCGGGGATTGGGCACCCGTGGCCTTGGACTCATTGCCACGCTGGGTGGGCTCCAGCGTGGCACCTACAACTGGGGGGGCGCGAAGTCAGCCACGAGGATTGGGCACCCGTGACTCTCGCTGACTGGATAGGAGTGCGCCGCATGCCTGCATGTGGTGGGGGAGCTACGCTTCAGTGGGCTTCTTATCTCTGCTCACCGAAGCCGTAGTTCTTCAATCAGAGTGTTACTGCATTTTGAGCGTGGTCATAGACGGCTCCAAAATGCATTGGCTTATAGGGCCGCTACCGCCAGCTGGCTGACTGAATTGGAGGAGGAGGTGACACACCTCCGAAATCTCCGTTGATGGCACTATGTTTCTTGCACTTGCGTGCAAGCAACATAAAAATGTGGTTCTGTGTGTCTGTGATGGGGTACTGTTGGAGCATGTTTGCTCCCAGCTACTTGTGTCTGGCCAGGTGCAGAACCTAGGCGTTTTTCTTGACAGTGGCCTGACTTTAAGGGCTCAGGTGTCTGCGGTCATGAAAACCTCATTCTATCATCTGAGGAATATAGCCCAGGTTAAGTACCTGGTTCCTCCCAGCGATCTTCCAGTATTGGACCATGCTTTTGTGACCTCACATCTCGACTACTGCAATGCCTCCTTTACCTTGGGTTACTGAGGGTTGATATCCGCCAACTGTAGCTGGTCCAGAACGCAGCAGCCAGGTTGTTGACTGGCTTACTGAGATCCTGCCATATCACACCTGTGCTCCATGGTCTGCACTGGCTGCCAGTCTTCTGGTGGATCACCTTCAAGGTCGGTTTACTGACCTACAAAGCCCTGCATGGCCAGGGACTGAGTTATCTGCAAGATCTTCTCTGCCCCATCTCCCCCTCCGGTCTCTCCACTCCTCCTATGAGGGACTGCTGGAGGTTCCCAGGGTTTGGCTTAAGACCTCTGGGGCTCGTTCTTTTTTCTTTGCAGCTCCTACCCTGTGGAACTCTCTACCTCATCAGATAAAAGAGTACCAGACTGTCGAGAATTTTAAATTTGCCTTAAAAGCTCATCTTTTTAGTCAAGCTTTCCCAGACTCTGATTAGCATGGATAGTTTAAACTATTTGCCTGTTTATTTAGTGCTTTTATCTAATTTTATGTATTATTTTTATCTTATTGTACAAGCACTTTGATGTATCTGGAATTGTGCTTTTTAGAAATAGATAATGATTGATCGGTGTTTGCATGGGTGTGTGTGCATGTATGTGTGTGCTTGTGCAAGTGCATGCATGTGTGTGTGTGTGCATACAGTATGTAAAGGGGAATGTGAGCATCTATTTGTGCATCTGTAATATTATATGGTATTGTCTGTGTGTCTGTAATGGGGTGTGTCAGGGTCTGTGTGTGAATATTTAATGGTGTCTGTGATTTTCTGTGTATGTACAGTGGACTGCACACCCATCTGTGTGTGTGTGTAGTGGGGCATGCAGGCATCTGTGTGACATGTGCATGTGCCTGTGTGGTGTGGTGTGCATGCATCTGAGTATTGGGTGGTGGGTGTTTGTGTGCATACAAATGTATGGCAGTGAGTGAATGAGTCAATGAAGTGGAGTGAGTGAAGTGGAGTGAGTGAGTGAGTGATGTAGTGTGCGTGATTATATATATATATATATATATATATATATAAATTATACTGATTTGATAGCGCCAGTATAGTTGGGGTTGACCAACAGGTTTTTTGTTAAACTCTTAACTTTGCACCTTAATAGCTTTGGTGGTGTTCGATGACATAGCCACAAGTTTGTCATGTGTTGTCTAGGAGGCAAGGTCTAAATATGTGGAAAGTTTCGTGACAGCAGCTTGTGTGGTTTCTGAGATCTGTCTATGTCATTTTTCTGTAGAGAGCTAAATATTTTCTTATACTTAACACACTTTTTTTTGCTCTCCCCTGCAGCCTAGACAGAACAGAATTTTTTTCTGAAACTTTCAAGGCAGAAGCGGCCTGTGCCAAGGCAGTGACTTTCGGTTTCATAAAAAAATATTAAATACGAACATACGAAATTGCCATCAGAAAAAGGCCCACAGGTCTATCAAGTCTGCCCGATTGTGCAGTTCTTAGTTTCATATCACTACAGCTGCCCCACCGTCACCCAAACCCCTCCCTTCCTCCTCTTTCCCGGTCCTTCCCTCCTTTGTGTTCTTGTCTGTACTAACCCTGCCCTTGACACTATCTCAACCGCGCTTAAAGCTATCCACTGTCCTTTGAGCGATTAACTCCTCCGGCAGTGCGTACCAACCCGCCACCACTCTCTCTGTGAAGTAGTGCCTCCTCATCTCCCTCCTAAACCTTCCCCCTTCCAACTTCAGACTGTGCCCCCTTGTGACCCTTCCCCCCATTAATAGTTCCAGAGTTACAGTATAAGGATTTAAAAGTTTATTTCTGAACATTCTTAGTAGAGTTTTTGGATAACCCTCTGATACGACACAAAAAATTCTGGGACATGGGAGCTTTTTGCTTCCTAACCACCTGCTTCTCACAACACAAATTTTGTTCTGTGTCATGATGGTGGACATCTTGTTTTTCCCCAACCTAAAAAAATGAAAAACACATAAAAATGGTGTATTTGTAAAAAGCAAACACCCAAACCTTGCTAAACAGGACCCATTTGGCTAGATTCTGGTATTTTTTTTTTAAACTTACAGAAATACCTTTCCTGGGCACCCCAAAATCCAGGGTGCTAAGCTTAGTGAGAGGAGCCATTCACCAACGTTCTCTGTATGAGGACAGTGGGACTTTCTTGATTCCTACAGCTGCAGATGGAGGGCTGCTGCTGGCTTGAGTGCCAGCACTGAGCTGGTGATCGCTCCATCTCTATCTCTCTCTGTGTATCTAGGTATGTAGGTATGTATGTATGTATCTGTCTGTCTGCCTTTCTGTCTGTCTGGCTATCTATCTATCTATCTATCTATCTATCTATCTATCTATCTATCTATCTGTCTATCTACCTATACAGTTTTAACTTAATTGTTTATCCCCCCCCCAGCTCAGCCAACCCGTCCAAGTGTTTCCCTGATGCTTTCCAATGTTGGAAAGTAGACTGAGGTGCCCACATCCAGTACTGCTTGCCAACCCCTCTCTTCTCCAGGTTGCCCACCCCTCTACAGTGAATAGGTGGTGACAGCGGGGTGCCTACCCCCAGTGCTGCAGTACAGTTAAGCCAACACCGGGGTGCCCGGTCCCCAGTGTCAGATCCCATAGTGTTTTAAACCTGCAATAAAGAAAACAGCCCCTGAATGTATTTTTTTAAACAGCCTATAAAAAAAGAAAATATTTTCTTGCTGATCTGACCCCCCCATACATCCCCATGCACCCCACCCCAACCCCCACTCAAAACCCACCATTCCCCATTCACCCTCACTCACCTGAACATGTCCTATAGCATAGATCCACTCTCCAATCACAGATGCATTTTGCTGCTGGAACTAGCGACTGCGATATGAGAAAATAAGGTAAGTCCAGTTTAGTGTATTTTAATGGGTTTTGAACTTTAACTCATAAGTTTGTCAGTTTTTAATATTTGTACACCAGATTTTCAACCTGACCTTTCTGGAACCCCACCTCATGAACAATAAAGGTGGAAATTTTCAAATCCAGGATGAAAGGTGTTTTTTTTTTTTTGGTCACTTTGCAAAATCACCTGTCAGGCAGGATTTGAAAATATTCAACTACCAGGTTCATGAGGTGGGGTCATAAGAAGGCTATGTTAAAAATTTGGTGTAAAAATATGTTAAAATGAACAACTTATAAATGAACATTGAAATATTTCAACATTCATAACTGCACTCATTTTTAACATTTTGCCACCAAACTTTAGATGTGGCCTTTTTTGTGTCCCACCTCATGAACAAGAGAGGTGGGGCTCAATTCTCAAAAGTCAGCACAAGCCATGGATTACCAGTGTGCCAGGTACCCTGAACCTGATTCTCTATTGAGTAGGGTCCCAGTGACAAAGTCCTGCGGTTTGCGGCAACCATAGCCATGCGCCAAATGGAAGGCACATTTGGACTGATTGCTGCAAGCTGCAGGTAGCTGTGTGGCAATGTATCTACCATTTCCTGGTGGTGTAGCAACCCCCAGCCCCCAATCCCCAATTATTAAATTAAATCCCTAGTGGTCTAGCAGCCCCCCTGCCCTGATTCCCATTACTATACCAATTAAGTCCTTGGTGGTCTAGCAATCCCCCATTCCCTGGTCCCCCATGTCATCCGTAACTAATTTCTAACATTCACTGGTGGTCTAGTGGCCCCCCCAGCCCCAGTTCCCTTATTCATAAAGTTATCATTCCCTGGTAGTCTAGTGGACCTCCCTCCGCAGTTAGTGCCCACCACCCCACCCCCATCCTGAATACAAAACAGTGACTGCCACAGCCCTCCTCTCACCACTACAACCAGCCACCAACAGAACTGTCAGGGAGCACATACTGTACTGCATACAGTACATGCTCATTGATTTACAGCTCAAGTGAGCTGTCAGCCAATGAGTGTGTATTTATACAGTACGTGCTTCTTAACAAATCAGTCGGTGGCCAGCTGTGGTGGTGAGAGAAGGGTTGTGCAGATTGCTGGCTCATATTTAGGATAGAGGAGGGCAGGGTGGTGGGCACTAACTGCAGGGGTGGGGACCCACTAGATTGCCAGGGACTAATATTGTTCTGAATTAGGGGATTTGGGCTTGGGGGGGGCACTAGACCACTAGGGAATGTTAGGAATTAACTATGGATGAAATGGGGGTTGAGGTGAAGGGACTACTAGCCCACCAGGGACTTACTATTATAGATGGGGATTGGAGTGGGGAGGGACCACTAGACCACCAGGGACTTAATTTAATAAATGGGGACTGGGGCATGGGGGGCGACCAGACCACCAGGGACTTACTTAATTTAATAAATGAGGATCAGAGCTTGCAGAGGCAGTTAGACCACCCAGGTTTTTCATTTATTTATTACAAGGGGAACAGGGCTGGGGGGGGAACTGTGGCACATTGCCACATGTTGCTCAGCTCTCCCAGAGAGCACATTTCTAACTACCCTAAGTCCAGACCTTGCTGATCTAATGGTACTTAGAAATCAGCCCTCTGGGTGGGTTTTGAGAATCTCTAGGTAGGGAATTTGACAGCCTGCATCTTCCACAAGCCTTTAACACTACAGCGCAGTTTGTGACACACGGACAGCGCAAGCCCCCCCTTTGGTTCAGGCAGCCTGTGGTAGATGCAGGCTGCCTTTGAGAATTGTTCCCAGTGCATCCTGCGGTGCAAGAGGCACTCTGTGCCATTCCTTGTAGCTCAAGTCCCTTGCATCATGCCAGGAGCTTTGAGAATTGAGCCCCTGAAATTTTTCAAATTAATGCGTAAAGATGATTTTGCAGTCATTGTGTGAAATCACATTGTGGGCTGGATTTGAACATTTTCTCCTACTGTGTTCATGAGGTGGGATCAATAGAAGACTATGTTGAAAATTTGGTGTACAAATATGGTAAAATTACCATGTTAAGAGTGAACATTGAAATATTTCAATGTTCACTCATAACTTCACTAATTTTCAATATTTTTACTCCAAACTTTCAACATAAACATTTTTTCATAACACCTCATAAATGTGGCAGGTGCTGCTTTTCAAATATTGGATGAGAAGTGGTTTTGCATTTGTGTTGTGAAATTACATTTCAGCTAGTATTCTATAATGCCACATAATTTTTAAAAGGGGGAGTCTTAAAATGACTATTTTGAAAATTTGTGCCCAAAATGTATGTAAGCCCCCAAAAATGGGCTTACCTGCTGGGACAAAGAGAAAAGGCAGCTCTACCCCTCCCCCCTCCAAAATGCAAGAGAGGACGAAGACTGCCTGCTAGGAGGGAGGCTCTGGCTACCTCTTCCCCTGCAGCAGGAAGAAGAGAGGAGTGGAAAAAGGCAGAGCTAGTGAGAGAGAGAGAGAGAGAGAGAGAGAGAGAGAGAGAGAGAGGAAGAGTTTTTTTCCCAGAGGGGACTGGGGGCTAAGGGACAGAACTGGAAGGGACAGTGAAAGTGAGCCTCTGACTTTGGAGACTGCTCCACACAGGGGCCCTTGAATTCCAGCCAGAGGAGAGCCCTGCAAGCTGAGTGGCCACTAGCCCAGGTCTGGCTGAGGGGAAGCTGATCCACCCTGTGTCTTCAGTGTGAATCCACTGCTGCAGTAGAAACCAGAGAGACAGAAGGATGAAAAGGACTGAATGGTGAATACTGTATACAAAGATCCTCGGGCAAAGTTGGAAAGGCCAGGCAGGTGAAGAACAGTGCCTCCGCCACCCTCCGTGCATATCCTTGAATCAGGGGGACCATCATCCTCCTGGGGAAACCGTGAGTACCCTAAGCTGCAGCTCTGGGGATTCTTTATTTGCATCAGCTAGGAGGGTTGGGGAAGAGTCCCACCCCCAATGACAGACTGATTTTTGTTGAACCTGTGTTGCTCTGCAAGGTCCCCAATGAGAGACTGCAGGCCTGCAACTGAGAACAGTGAGGTACCCACCGTCTGGGATTGTTCTGGGTGCACCCAGTGGAGGGGGGAAAAGCTCATACTGGGTTGTGTGCCTGGTTATGTGGAGGCTCAAGGAAGTAGTCCTCACCTCTTCTTAGATCATTTTAAATAAAGAGGGATTATTGTTTGCCATTTTATGTAAGTGTTTGTGCTTTGTGCTTTGTTATCATTGTTGCGGGGTTGGAGTGTTGATCTAATTGTGCCAGAGGGGTCAGTCACTAAGGGGATATATCATCATTCCTTGGGAATGGAAACCTGTCTTGCCCACAGGAGGCCGTAGCATTGCCCCAGGTGGAGGCACCAAGTCACCCTTGGCTATCTGGCCAGGACTCAGGCCTGCCCCTTTGGGGAAGTACGTTGAGGACTCTGAGGGCTCTGGGACAGCCCAGGTGAGTGAGACAAGAGGGGCTGTTAAAAATGAAGGCACTGCTGAGATTCTAAATTATTGACCCTGTGACTGCCCAAACACGACTGTAGTTGACCTCCCTACCCCACGTCTAGGTGTATTTCTCTAGTATTCTTATAAACCTGTGGTTGGGTGATAGTTTTGTACTGAGTTAATGGGGGAGGCCAGGAAAATGGCTGTAGGGGACTGGTGTGACTTTGAGGGGCTAGACTCCTGTAAGATGCTGCACATGCATAACGTGGCAGTGGGGCGATAGAAGGAGGAGATATTAAACATCTTTGAGGGGGCTCTGCCTGACTTCATGGGTTGAAGATCCAGAGGGCAGCGACCGACCGGGTTTGGGAGTGTAGGGATACAACCGTGGAGGCGGGAAAAGATTTGGGCTCCATGGAGGTACCCCCGAAGTCACCCCAGAGTCATCCAATGAGACCTGGGCCCTACTAAAAAGGGGTCACTCAGCAGCCTGACCCTTTGGTAGCTGGGCGCCTCGGGCCCCTTCCATTGAACAGAAGAGTTTCAAGACTCAGCTGAGGGAGTGGCTCAAGGAGGAAGGGAAGACCCTGCATGATATCCAAACTCTGCTCCCAGGGGGGCACTTCTAATGGATCTGCCAGGTGGGCTGATCCCCTATATGGGGGTGGCCCATGAACAGTATAAGAGGTTGCACACCTTCCTGGGTGCCCTTCCCATGCCAGTGGGGGAGGATGATTTCCTCTCGTGGAGCAGCCAGGCTGCCCAGATGATCCAGGTCTGGGGGTGCTCGGAGGAGGAAAAGTGCAAGAGGGTCTTGGACAGTCTCTGGGGTATGGCACTAGATGTGATCCAGTCCCTATGGGCCAGGCAGTCCCACTGCACCCCCAGGACTATTTGGACATCCTGCAGAGCACCTTGAGGTGGTCAAAAAGAGGGAGGCAGTGTTGAGCCAGCTGTGGGGCATCACTCAAAAGGTGGATGAGAAACTGTCCCAGTACATCACCCGAGTTGAGACTGTGATGCGCAAGCTGGCCGAGGCTGGGCATGACCCAACTTCCATGGTGGCACAGATGCAGCTGGAGCAAATACTGAGGGGGCAGTGCACTCCCCTCTAACAGTAGTTGCCCTTGGGCTGCGGGCTCAGAAGAACGACTCCCCCTCTTTCAAGCAGCTGCTGGATGAAGTCAGAGGAGGCAGCCCAACAGGAAGTAGGGGCCCCATGGGTGGCACTCACCACCATCAGCACCACCCTGCAACCAAAGGAGTCAGCCCAGCCTGAACTGGTCAGGTCGATGGACCTGGGGGTGGTATTGCAGGAGGTCCAGGGCATGAAGGACCTGGTACGGGCAATGCAGCTGGCCATGGGGTCCCTCTCTCTCTCTCCCAGCCAGGGAGGCATCTGACACTTGGCGGCCACCCCTGAGCTATACAGTTCCCCAGTCCAGCCCTCAAGGGTCCCTAGAGCCCCAGGATGGGTGGATTTGCTTCAGGTGTGGGTAGAACAGCCATACCAGGCGGAATTGCCACAGGGAGGTGAATCCCCAGCTGGTAGCTGAGAGGTGCCTTGCCCAGGAAAAACTCCAATGGGGCTGGTAAGGGAGCAACCCTCACCCCCAAGATGGCCTTGCTCCACCCTCTGGACTGACCCACAAATACCTACCAAGATCAGCCCTCATGCGGACATCAAGGTCCTGGTGGAAGGGATGGCCTGCTTTGCATTGTTGGACAGTGGAACCCAGGTTACCATCATCCACTGGCCCTTTTATGACCAGTACCTAACCCACCTCCCTCTCCGACCCTTGTCAAGGTTGTCCCTGTGGGGTATTGGCAGCATTGATTACCTGTATGATGGGTATTGTGTAGTCAGTATCTCCTTCCCAACAAAGGGAGGGGAAGCCCCACCCACTATAGAGGCCTTAGCATTGGTCTGTCCAGAGCCAAAGAGCATATCTGACACCCCGGTGCTAATTGGGACCAATGCCAACATGTCTGAGAGGTTGACCCAGATGTGTCATGACTGGGGTGGCATTGGTATGCTCACTAGTCCTGTACTTACCACTGCCATAAAGTGGTTGGGGCTTGAAATGACTGGAGACCCCAGAGGGGCTGACAGAGGCGGGGTCAGAGTGGTCCAGTGGGTAAAGGGAGGAAAACTAACTCTCCCCCCCAGGTACCGAGTTTCGTGCAGCAGACATTTCCCAGTTCGACCGATCCCCCTCTGAGGAGGTGCTCATTCTCGATGCCACCTGGCCTCTTAGTCCAGGGGGGGTTACTGCCCACCCCAGACAGTTCCCGGGCTCAGCGAGTTATGGTTAGAGTTTGGAATGAGTTGAAAAGGCCAGTGACCATCCAGAGGGGTTGTGTGTTGGCGTCCATTTTTCAGTGTGCTGGAGCCATGTCCATCACCCCGATGAAAGACCCAGGGGAGAAGATCGACCCATCATTGTTCGATTTTGGGAGCTGTCTTATCTCGGACAGCTACAGGTGGAGCCTGAGCCACAAGTTGGTAAAACGCCGATGGGTTTTCTCCTTGCATGAGTGGGACATGGAGTGTGTTATTGGGGAGGAACACCGCATCCTGTTACGAGACAAATACCCGTTCCAGAACCAGTCATGTTGATTGGCCCCTGGGGATGTGGAGGATGTCAGAAAGCACCTGACTAAGTTGCTGAATGCTGGGATCATCAAGGAATCCCAGAGCCCGTATGCCTCCCCCATAGTGGTGGCCTGGAAGAAGAAGAATGGAGCAGTGAGGATGTGTATAGACTACCGCTCCCTAAACAGACGGACCATTTCTGATGAATACACGGTGCCTCAAGTGAAGGAAGCACTAGACAGCCTGTCAGGGAGCCGGTGGTTCTCAGTGCTGGATCTCCGGAGCAGGTACTACCAGATCCCCATAGCAGAAGAGAAAAAGGAGAAGACCACTTTCATATTCCCACTGGGGTTCTACCAGTTTGAACAGATGCCCCACGGCATATCCAGAGCCCCTGCCACCTTCCAGTGCCTGATGGAAAAGGCAGTGGGAGACATGAACCTGCTTGAGGTCATAGTCTATCTGGATGACCTCATCATCTTCAGGCGCACATTAGAAGAGCACGAGGCCTGACTGATGAAGGTGCTGGACTGGCTGGAGGAGTTTGTCCTGAAGGTCTCCATAGACAAATGCCAGTTCTGTCAGCCTGTAGTCAAGTATGTGGGGCACATCGTCTCCGCCAAAGGGGTGAGGACAGATCCGGCTAAGGTGGAGACCCTGAAGACCTGGCCCTTGGTCACCCACTTGTGTGCCCTGCAGTCCTTCTTGGGGTTCTGTAAGTATTTGCGGCAATTCGTGAAAGACTACTCCCTGGTAGTATGTTCCCTGAATGACCCAATGCAGGGTTATCCTCCGACGAACCGGAAGAAGGGTCAACCCCCCCCACAAGAATTATCTGCGCATTGGAGAACCTTTTGGAGCCCGTTGGATGCTGGAGTATGAGGAAGCTTTCTGGGAGATCGTCCGGAGGTTGGGGAGGCACTGGTCCTTGCTTTCATTGACCCGCTTAAGCCCTACGTCCTGCACACTGACGCCAGCCTGACTGGGCTGTGGGCCATCCTGTATCAGGAGTACCCTGAGGGGTTCTGCCCCATAGCATTTGCTAGCCATGGCTTAACCTCCTCTGAGAAGAACTACCCAGTGCATAAACTGGAGTTCTTGGCACTAAAGTGGGTGGTCACGGAGAAGTTCCATGAATACCCCTGTTCACTCTGCTCACAGGCAACAACCCCCTGACTTATTTCACCACCACAGCTAAGTTGGATGCTGCGGGGCATCAATGGTTGTCGGCCCTCTCCACATATAACTTTAGCCTGGAATATCAGAGTGGGCTGGCCAATGTGGACGCGGATGCCCTGTCCCGACATCCGCACAATGACACCCCAGACCCCCCGGTCTGGGTCGAACCGGCTCTGGTGTGGGTGCTCTGCTCCCAGGTGGGGCCCCCTAGCAATGTCACTGACTGTCCCACCCAGAGCATAGAGGTACTGAGAGCCCCCCAAGCATTCCCTTCAGCTTATCTAAATTTCATGGGCCTGGACCTCTCCTCCTTGCCACAGCCTAGTAAGGCCGATTTGCAGTGGGAGCAAGGGGCAGACCCTGGCATCCGAGAGCTCCTTCAGGCCCTCTCTGAGGGGATGTCATCCCGGCAAGTGTGAGCAACCACCCTGATGCTCAGTGGATGCTCAGGGAATGGGACAAGTTGGCGCTGCAGGATGAGTTGTTATTGTGGGCGGTGCAGGATCAGGATTCCTTGGGCCTTTCGAAACAGCAGTTGGTGTTGCTGAGTGTCTACCAGGAGGCGGTCCTCAAGTTGCTGCACGACGATATGGGGCACCTAGGCTATGACCACACCTTGGACGCCTGCCGGGCCAGGTTCTATTGGCCCTGGATGAAGGCAGATGTGGAGAGCTACTACAAGCGCTGCCTGTGGTGCATCCAGCGGATGACCTTGCCCTGATGGGCCACGCCCTTGGTCAACATCCACACCAGTGGACTCCTGGAGTTGGTGTGCATGGACTTCCTGTCCTTGGAGCTGGATCAGAAGAACGCGGCCAACATACTGGTCATCACGGACCACTACACCCAGTATGTGCAAGCTTTCCCCACCACGGATCAAAAGGCAAGCACCATGGTTAAGGTCCTGCTACAGTATGTCCAACACTTTGGCCTCCCCAAATGGATCCATTCTGACCAGGGCCGGGATTTTGAGAGCCACCTAGTGAAAGAGTCTCTGTTGTCCTATGGCATACAGAAATCCTACACCACCCCTTACCACCCACAGGGGGATCCACAGCCTGAACGCTTCAACAGAACGCTGCTAAACATGTTGGGCACCTTGGACCCCACCGACACGATGAGCTGGAGTCAAAAGGTGGGGCAGTTGGTGCACACGTACAATTGTACTAAAAATGACATGACCCAGCACTCCCCCCATGTACCTCATATTTGGTCGGGAGGCCCAGCTTCCAGTGGATCTTTGCTTTGGGGTATCTGCTGATGGGACCTTCCATAAGTCATACCTCAAGTAAACCGGGTGACTGAGGGAACAGCTCTGGGCAACCTACAAGCTTGCCTCCAATGCGGCAGCTCATAGCTGACAGGGGAACAAGAGGAGGTACAATGCCGGAGTACACAGTCAGGAGTTGGGAGTGGGAAACCGGGTCTTGCCACATAATCTGGGACTCCAGGGGAAGCACAAAATCCAGGACCGGTGGGCTCCAGACAGTTACCTTGTGGTGGAAAAACTGTCTGGCCTGCCGGTGTACCTTATAAAGCAGGAGCATGGGCGTGGGCTCAAATAAACAGTGCACCAAAACCATTTCTCCCGTGAGAGAGATCCTTACCACCGGCCCCAAGAACCCAACCTGTGACACATTGGCCCATAACCCGAGGGAAGCTTAGGCAGTGGGGACCAGTTTCTTATTCCCTCTGGGACACCCTACTGGGGACACTGACACCAACCCCCTACCACCCCAGGAGGAGCAGAGGGACCAGTCCAGCAATGAGAGCAAGGAGGGGGACTCTCCCTGTTCTCAGTGGGTGGCAGATCCAGACAGCCCCCTCACCCAGTGGGAGTGGTATGGCCAAAACTCTGCCCCTTCCATGAGTACCAGCCACCCAGATCCTGTGTTCTACTTGAACCCTGAGGCCCAGCCTTTCATCCTAAGAGCCAGTCCCACTGTTCCTGTGTTGGGACTCAATCTAGGCAGTGTTTTGGATAATCAAGGAGGCCACCTGACATGCCCTCCTCCACCAGACAGTGAGTTAGCTGCAGCTTCAACCCCCACCTCTGTTTCTGATCTAACCTCAGATAGTGTAGAAGTACCGGGTCAGTCCCAGGAGGAGACAGTAAACTATGAACCTAAGGGAAACCCCCCCACCAGTGAATCAGTGCCAGTGCCTGACAATGCTCTGCCTAGACAATCGGGCTGACCTCAACGGCCAACTATAAAGCTCACGTATGACACTGTGGGTAAGTCTGCAAACCTGCCCATCCATGCCATCCGCAAGCCACTGGTTCCTGTTCTCTATCCCCCATTGTGTTGCCCTAGGGAGACCGAGGGGAAGTGTAGGTGCACACCCTCTCTTAACTGTATATAGTCCATTGATGTGGCTGTACTGAATACAAGCCTAGCTGTGAATGTGATTATTGTTGGTACTAGTTAGGAACCAGGTGTCTACCTAGAAAAGTGCATGCTACTTGTTATGGGTTCCTAAAAAGAAAAAAGGGGGGCTTGTTAGGATGCCAAGTTTCCAGCCAGGGGAGTGTGTAAACCCCCCAAAATGGTCTTACCTGCTGGGACAAAGAGAAAAGGCAGCTCTACCCCTCCCCACTCCAAAAAGCAAGTGAGGAGGAAGACTGCTCGCTAGGAGGGAGGCTCTGGCTACCCCTCCCCGGCGGCAAGAAGAAAAGAGAAGTGGAAAAGGCAGAGCTGGTGAGAGAGAGAGAGGGGAAGAGTTTTTTTCCCAGAGGGGACTGGGGGCTGAGGGACTGGACTGGAAGGGATAGTGAAAGTGAGTCTCTGGCTTTGGGGACTGCTCCATGCAGGGGTCCTTGAATTCCAGCCAGTGGAGAGCCCTGCAAGCTGAGTGGCCACTAACCCAGGTCTGGCTGAGGGGAAGCTGATCCACCCTGTGTCTTCAGTGTGAATCCACTGCTGCAGTAGAAACCAGAGAGATAGAAGAATGAACTGGCCTGCATGGTGAATACTGTATACAAAGGCCCTCAGGCGAAGCTGGAAAGGCCAGGCAGGTATAAAACAGTGCCTAATCCACCCTCCGTGCATATCCTTGAATCAGGGGGACCATCATCCTCCTGGGGAAGCCGTGAGTACCCCAAGCTGCAGCTCTTGGGATTCTTTATTTGCATCAATTAGGAGGGTTAGGGAAGAACCCCACCCCCAATGACAGACTGATTTTCCTTCAACCTGTGTTGCTCTGCAAGGGCCCCAATGAGAGACTGTAGGTCTGCAACTGGGAACGGTGAGGTACCCACCACCTGGGATTGTTCTGGGTGCACCCAGGGGAGGGGGAAGAGCTCATACTGGGTTGTGTGCCTGATTATATGGAGACTTGAGAGAGTAGCCTCACCTCTTCTTAGATCATTTTTAATAAAGAGGGATTATTGTTTGCCATCTTACATAAGTGTTTATGCTTTGTTATCATTGTTGCAGGGTGGGAGTGTTGATCTAACTGTGCCAGAGGGGTCAGTCACTAAGGGGATATATCATTGTTCCTGGGGGTAGTAACCTGTCTTGCCCACAGGAGGCCGTAGCATAGCCCCAGGTGGAGGCACCAAGTCACCATTGACAATCCGGCCAGGACTCAGGCCTGGCCCCCTTGGGGAAGTATGTTGAGGACCCTGAGGGCTCTGGGGCAGCCCAGGTGAATGAGACAAGAGGGGCTGTTACATGTAAAAAAACAAAACAAATTATGAAGACACATGCACAGGACCAGCCTTTACCCCAGCAGGTAGGGCTTTGTGATCCCATGCCAGTGACCTGAGTTCAGGGGCAAGTTCAATGACCCATCTGGATGGGCTGAGACTGGGGGATGGCACTGTCATGCAACACTGCCCCCCAGCCAGAGAAGGGTAAGGTCAGGGTTCCCCGTATAGGCCTAAGTACCATACAGTGAAGAGAACTGTTCTCTTGGCATAGGATCCTGCACCTCTGCACCTGTGAGTGCCAGAGGGCCCTGTGCTTTGGCTCAGAGATTAATTCTTTGCCTTGTGCATCTGTGTCTGTGGCCACATGGAAGACCAGAACCCAGAGGGACCTGCACATCTGCAGTCCACCAGACAGCCCCATGAATTCTTGACATCCATCACTGCACTTCCATAAATGGAGGGAGTCTTCACTTGGCACAGGGCCCAGAGAGCCCTGTGTGTTTGCATTTTTGGGACCAGTGTGAATAAGGACACAATTCCACTATCTAAAAAAGAAAGGAACGTCTTTGTGAAACTCTCTGTTAACATACCAGTTAGGGTTCAAGTTAATGCCGCAAAAGTAGGGGAATAAGGCATTAGGGTTTCCAACCCTAACTCCCTACCCCCATCTCACAAGCAGCAAAAGGGAAAAAAAACCAAACATTAGGGTCTTTAGAGTCTTGGTGAATCAGTGCTGGGGTCTTCCTTGAGGTTGTCAACCCTAATGCCCATCCCCTTCCCAGAACAAACAAAGTCAGACATGATCTCTTTTCTTTATGAAGGGCCTGCAGGGCCCTGCATGAAGAAAGCTACAACAGATTCTGTTGGCAACATGTGAGAAGACAAACTTCTTTACCTTTGCAGGGTGTATCACTATGAGGCATTGACTTGGAGCTGTACCTTGTGCTTCAGACAGGAGGTTATGGGCTAAGGGGAGGGGTAAGCATTAGGGTTGACAACCCCAAGGAAGACCCCACCACTGATATGCCAAGACTCCAGAGACTCAAAACCCTAATGTTTTTCCTTTTGCTGCTTGTGGGGTTGGGTGTGAGAGTTAGGGTTGGAAACACTAGCACCACATTTCAATACTTTGTGGTAACTTGAAACCTTTTGCAGTAACTTGAACCTGAACTGGTGCACGAACACAGATTTTTTTTGCAAAGAATATATTTACACAGTAAATTATATGTGTCTGTTTCATAAGTCATTCCTGAAACTAGGCATTGTATTATCTATTGCTCCTACCTGGTATACAAAAACTAAATAAATCAAGAGATAACGACAGCTGTGTTTGCATTATCTTGATACATAAGGTTTTAGGTTTTTTTTTCTATTGTAATGATTTGTGTGTGAAATTATTTCATCACAATAATGCAGCAAGTAAATTACAATCCAAATCACATAAGGAATAATTTATGGGCACCCATACACAATGAGCTTCTAATTCCATTGAGTGGTTAAGACACCAGCGTATGGACCTTGATAGCAACACTCAAGAAGTTCATGCTGGTATCTCAACCCTGAGATGGAAACACAAAGTGAGTTGTGTATGGGCACCTATATTTTATTTGCTATAGTGTTTAGTTAAAAAAAAAAAAAACACACAGCTGACATTTCTTCTTTTTTAATTGCATGATAATGCTGAGGTTCAGCGAGTAGAGAAAGTGAAACCAGGCAGTGGGAGTCAGCGCAAAGAAATTGCAGCTGCAGTTAATGACAGAACATGCACAATAAGGTTTTCAGAATGCACAGCAAATTTAGAATGTGCACAATAACTTTAGAACATGCACAATAAGGTTTTTGAGCTGCTTGAATTCTGTGCACAATAAGCCCACACCATACATTGTATATTAATACTGCTCTTACCATAATTTTAATGACTGCTTGTCTACACCTTACATCATAAGCCTTTGTTTATGACATCATAGTTATCTCAGCAACAACATATTGTGAATTCATTAGTAGAAATGTGATGTTAGGATAAAGCAGCCACAGTAGATAGAACAGAAATCCTGTTTCAGGCAAATATCCTTACTGAGGAAGAAATAAGGGAGATAATTACATAAGAATTATGAAATACAAGCTGATGTGTGTCTAAATATTACATTTTTAAGAGGTGTCCCAACAGAGTCTAGGACTCTTTAAACCTCTCTAGATACAGATAGAGGCAGTATCGTGCAGTGGTTTAAGGCTCTGAGCTGCAAATCTGGTGGCATCCAGCAGACCAGACCTGGGTTTGAATCCCACAGCTTCCACTTGCATACTGTGTGACCCTGAGCAAGTCACTTAACTTCCCTGTGCTCCCAGGATGCACCTGTAAAAAAGCTTTCAGCTTAGTGTGCTTCTCCTGGTTAAACAACTAAAAAAAAAAAAAAATCTGTACTGATAAGCAATGCTTATGGATTTATCCGGATTGCCATTTTCAAAGTTAGACCTTGCCGCATCAATTGAAATGTTCGGTATTATATTCATATCCAGGCACAACAGCTCTGGTTGCTTACGCAACAGTACAGGTTGTAGCAATATGTGAATTGGGACTGCAGCGTTGGTGTGACAAACTAGGGAGCAAGCAGGGAAATGGGAGCAGCATATTGGATCTTTTTTTAACAGGGCAGCATTGCCTCACAAACATATGGGTAGAGAATGATGTCAGCCAATCACAGACCAGCACGTCTCTTACTCATTTCCTAATAAGTTTATTATAATCACTTCAGTTAGTGGGAGTGATTTATAGTAAGTTTCACATTACATGTTTTCATATTTTAAAAAGGAATGTTACTGCCCCCCTTTGCCTCAGAAGTGGAATGCTCTACTGTAGTGATATTTCACGAGGCAATATCTGGATACAGGGAAAGAAGTATTGTGGTTCTGAGTGCTGATTGGTTGAAATGATATACTGTAAATGATTTGTCATAGAATTTTAATTAGGTCTGTGTGAACCTCCCAAAGTTCAACCACACAAATTTTGACTGTTAAACTGTAGAAAGTTTGCCAAAGTTCCCTCAACAGCGAATGAGTTAACATAGTTCACCCATTAAACGTGTTATTAGCATCATTGCATTTTTTGTTGATCCTGTTGAGGTCAGCATGGCATGCTGTGGCAAATCAACATGATTCCTTCATGTATTTGGGAATTTTGAATAGGAGCATGACTCACTCTAAATGATGTTGCAACACTGTTAAGCTAGGACACTGCCCAGTTTTTTGTAAACATATGTGTGCAGATTTTATCTAAGGTACTGTTGTCTGAAAAAGGAAAAACAAATTACCAATCATGATTAATTCTGATCAAATATGTTGATGGGAGTTCTGTACTGTAGCTGCCTAGTGAAGCCTCAGATGAGCTGACTGCTACTGAACCTTCTTCCTGTTGGTGCTGCTACTGATGGCTAACCACTGTCAGCCACACCTTGATGCTGATCTCCCCCTTGTCAGATGGTAGACACCTTTACTGATGGACAACCCTACACTGATCACTGGGGGTGAGCAGCTCTTCTTTATTTTATGGAGTGGGGGATACTTTAAAATTGGGGAAAAACTTGTCAAAAACTGAGTCAGGTAAGAAATGGGAACTTGTGCCCTATGGCTCCCATATTCAGATCCGGACAGATACCCGCGCAGACAGATGTGCCTTGTGAAAAAAAATGTGTCTGCTGGCTCTGGAGCAATATTCAAACAGATGGTGTAGTCTTGCCATCTGTTTGAATATTGGACCTTGGATGCATGGCGCACAGCAAGCGGCCACCCTGTATGGCACAGTGCATCCAGGGTGTGGTGCTGAAGACCGCCCATGGGGGATTGCGTGTCGCATACCTGTATGCACTGCATCCCCCATGGGTGACACTCAGCCCAAACATGCGAATGAGCCCATTGGGCATGCACAGTGCAAAGGGGCCATTTAGATGCCCATTATGGGCTCATTTGCATGGCTGCACCTGGCAGAAAGCACCAGACCAGCCCCTCCTCCCCGGCCCCAATCACCATCATAAACAAAGCAAATATCTGATCCCCATTTCCATACTGTAGGGACCCTCCTCCTCAGCCCCAATCACTGTCTTAAACAGAAACAAACAACCCGATCCCCATTTTCATAGCATAGGGACCCACCTCCCCAGCCCCAATCACCATAACAAAGAAAGAAAAACCTGATCCCCATTCCCTGGTGGCTACTGGTTCTCCACCCCCACCTCGGTAAGCAGTAACCCACCACCTCGCACCCCCCATCCCGACCCATGCTGGTGACTAGCACATCCCTCCTCAGCTTGCCATGGCCAGCCACCGACCAATCGGTACTGCAACATGCACAGTAAATAGTACATGCTTATTGGTTGTCGAGATAGCATGGACCCTGGAGTTGAATGCACTGTTCTGCTTTGACTTGTCATATTGTCTCCTACGTATCTACTTGTGTGATATTTTTCTGCTTGTATTAAATGAAGCATTTGGCTGACATGGTAACATTATGTATCTTTTACTGTCCAAACAAACAAGCATAGGTCAGTGCCAAACATATTTGCTTTCATGCTGTTACAAGTTAGAACAACAGTATCTTGAGGTTATGAGCAGGCTTTTCTTACCCCCGTGAGCCACTGTTTCATGGACTTTGGGTTCCACTGGGCTAAGGAGTATAGGCCTCCATATTCAGAGCTGGCCATGTGCGGTCATTGACAGTTTGCACACAGCCTGCCTTGGGTGGCAATGTTCAGACAATTAGCTCACTGCAACTGGAGTGTGCACACTGTCTAAATATGGGGCCATGTCAGTACAGTGCATAGTGACTTTGTGCTATGCTGACACATGCCCAGACTGAATATGGCTGACAGGAGCACAATGGAGGTAGCACAGATCAAATGGGATAGCGGCAGGGCTCCTGTGGGCCATATTTAGCCCTGACATGCTAATGACCCCTTTGGGCATGGAAGGCACTATGGCCCATTTGCATGCTTGTTACAGGCCCATTAACATGGGTGAATTGCCCCCCAACACAGACATTCTGTAGCTGACTTACATATTCCTTGTGGTCTAGTGATTCCCCCCACCCCTCTATTCACCTGTCCTGTAGCTGTCTCAAATATTTCTGGTGCTATAATGATTCCTGTACCTGATTGACTGTCTTTTTGCTGTCTTGATATTACCCCCCATAAGCACATCTGATCCTCTGTCAACCCGTCTGCTCAGGACCCTCCTCCCACAACCCCCACCCCCCCTCAGGCCACCTAAGCCAAAGTACAGCAATAGTGACAGCGGGTACACAGGCCTCTGCTCACCACCTTGAACGGCCACCGCCTTGTTGCCAGTGAGCAATAATGAGTACAGTAGACACTGGTGTTTGTACAATACTTGCGACTGCTCAGAGACTGTCAGATTGAAACCAGTTGAGGTGGTGAGCAGCGGGTTTGCTAGTCATCACTATTGCTTCTGTTTGCATGATGTGACCAGAGCTGGGGAGGTGCCTGAGAGGGTGAGTCGGGAGAGGGTCAGATTTCCTTATGGGGGGGCCACTAGACCAGCAATATACCAGACAGCTACATGACAGGTGAGCTGGATGCTTTTACAATGTATTTTCCCAGGACAGATCATCGTACATGCAACATCTGCTTTTCAGTGGGGTTCTGCTGTAGGGTCCTGCTTTTACAGCTTTACAGTATGTTTACTCAGGACAGCCCAGATGAGTTGTGATATCTAGCGCACAGTGGGGTTCTGTTTGACCCAGTTTTTACACTGTATATACCCAGGATAGTACGGCGAAGATGCAAGGTCTTTTTTTTTTTCAGTGGGGTCCTCCATACAGTATACCCATATATTTTTTTTTTTTTTTTTTTGCAATTAGGTATTCTTTATTTTTCATTTTCATACTTACAAACAGATAATATCAAATGTCAGTACCTTTTACAGGAAAGGAATTGAAGTTTCCCAATGGGGACTTACCCTCTAAGAACTTATAATAACATTCATAGGTAATAGGTGCTGAGAGAAAAAAAAGAAAGACAACAACCCCGCATGCACATCCCTTAAATTTAGAACAGAATCTGTGGTCTGGTCCAATTACAAAGACATCTTGTAACAATATGTCAGTTACCTGTTGTTCACCCATTCACGCCAAGGAGAAACAGTTACTGATGGGAGGACAACTATTAGTATCTGAATTTATCTTTTAACTCTTTAAAGAAAACTTGCCATGTCTCTTGAAATCTGGCCCAAGAGTTAGTGGTGTTCACCACACTCCTCTCAGCATTTAAGGCAATAAGGAATTCTGACACCATTCTGTTATGGAAGGGGTCCAAGGGTCCTTCCAATGCCTTCAGATTATAAGTTTAGTAACCAAACACACCATGGCAATCTGAGTCCTAAGTGTAGGCAAAGGGACCTTAGAGTAGTGTCATAATAAGCAAATTTCCTCTGTGAAGTAAGCAGAAAGAGGAAGGTATTTTAAAATGTGATCTTTGACCAGGTTCCAAAAACTTTGGATCTTAGAACACGTCCATAACTTATGGTATAATGAAGCTGGGGAAGAACCACATTCTGGACACTCTGATGAAAGTAGTTTCCCCATCCTATATAACTTAAGAGGGGTATAAGAAAGGTTATGTACGACATTGAATTGGATATTCCTTAATCTATCCTGTTTAATCAACTTAAAGTTATTCAACCATATAGACTGCCATTGGTCATCCATTAGCTGGGTTTGTAAAGTGTATTTCCAATAATAAGCTACAGGAGGATATCTCTGCCATTGGCTATTAACTAGTGCTTTATATAATTTTGAGACAGGTTTGTCTTTTGTAACTAGTTCTAAATAGGGACTTATAAAAGGCTCTAGTCTATCTACCCGGGGAGTCTTCCCCAGGAAGCTTCTTAAGCAATGTTGCACTTGTGCAACATAAAACAGATGTTTGGAGAGTAAGCGCCACTTCGTTTGTATCTGAGATAAGGAGGGCTGGACAGAGTCTAATAAGAACTGTCCAAGGCTGATCGATGATGGTATCGGTAAAGCCCTAGGACTGATCATAAGGTTGCCTATTTTTAAATTGGGATTATTAAAAAGTGGCTGGGAAATATCTTTCCTAATGCTAAATTGGTAACGGTTACATAACTGGTGGAATGCCCTAATGCTCCAACCAATCGGGGAATCCTGAAGGGTAAGTGGAACTTCTTTCCAAGGGCAAAATAGTAAGCTTTGCAGAGACATCCATTCCTTCTTGGCCTGCTCCAACTCCAGCTGCAGCCAAATAGGATTATGAGGGGCCACAGGTAAGGGGGGGAACCACCGTAAAAACCTGGTTGCATGAATTGCTAAATAATATAGAAAGAAGTCGAGTAGTTGCAACCCACCTTTTCTTATTGGGCCAGCAAGTTTCCAGTAGGCCCTGCATGGGGGTCTCCCATTCCATATGAAATCTGAGCAAAGCCTATGGATTAATTTAAAAGTGCTTTGAGGGAGAAAAATGCCCAGGTTATTCAGGGGATAGAAAATCTTAGGTAAAATCGTCATTTTTAAGACATTGGATCTACCCCAGAAAGACAAGAGGAGTTTTCTCCATCTCATCAAATCTTCTTTGATGGTTTTTAGTAACGGGTCTAGATTTAGATCCTTTAATTTACTTGGTTCTAAATATAGCTTTATACCCAAGAAAGTTACCGAATGTTTTTCCCATTGCAAGCCTAAATCAACTATCTGTTTCTTGCTTATCAGAGCTGACAAGGGATAAACCATAGTTTTATTCTTATTTAATTTATACCCTGATATCTCCCCAAACTCAGAGATGATTTGAAGGGCATGGGAGAGAGAGAACGAACCCCATTAGTTAAATGTAGCAGCGTATCATCTGCAAAAAGAGAAAGCTTACACTCTTGAGGGCCCACTCTAAACCCCTCAATCAAACTCTCCAGTTTAATTACCCTCACCAGAGGTTCAATATATAAATTAAATAGTAAGGGGGATAAAGGGCAACCTTGTCAAGTACCATGTCTGAGAGGAAAGGTATCCGACAAGTGGTTATTACATAATAGTCTAGCTGAAGGGCACTGATAAAGGATACCAATTTTACTAATAAAGCACGCAGGGAAGCCATAGTGGGGGAGAGCACTGAGAAAAAATAGGGCCAGGCCACCCGGTCAAAAGCTTTTTCTGCATCCAGGGACACCAATACTGCCTGAAGCTGGGGATCCCTGGATGCAGAAATCAAATGACCTAGTTTCCGAAAATGGTTGGAAGAGGATCTACCAGACACAAACCTCACCTGCTCCATCCCGATTAGGGATGACCATACTCTACCTAGTCGAGAGGCTAAGATTTTTGCATACATTTTTATATTCACATTAATCAAAGAAATAGGTCAATAATTACCTATCTGGGTAGGATCTTTTCCTGGCTTGGGGATCAACATAATTCTAGTTTCGAATAAGGTGGGATCTGTCACTGAACATGAGTCCCAATATCCATACAATTGATGAAGTAAGGGAATCAACTGAACTTTAAAAATCTTATAAAATGATCCTGTATAACCATCAGGGCCAGAGGCTTTATCAGGTTTCAAGGAGTCTATAGCCTCTTCAATTTCATTTTGAGTTATAGGTTCCATTAATGTTTGTTGAGCCTCACCAGATAGCTTGGAAAGTTGAGCCTTGCGAAGGAACGTTGAAGTTAAATGGGATTGGGGATCATTTACTGAGGGGAGTGAATAGAGTTGTTGGTAATATTCTTTAAAGAAGAGCATCCTCTGGGGGTCAGACACTATGGAGCCTGTATCTGGCTGCTTAATAGCTGTGATCCATTTGTCAGATGACTGCTGTTTCAGCTGCCATGCTAGATATTTACCCACCTTACTACCCTGCCCAATATAGGTCACCTTCACCTGGGAGGCGATCCTATCTATTTTGTCTAAGAGAGATCTAGCATACTGTGATCTCAAGTGATCTAGTTCTAGTGTCTTGTCCATAGAAAGAGCCTCAATCCCTTTAGACTCTAGTATAAGGATTTTTTTCCAGGCATTGATTGCTTTGAAATTATTTTTTTCTCTTAGATACTGTAGCAATTCAAATTAGTTAGCCCCGCCATGTGGCCTTGAGAGCCATCCATACCTTATCAACTTCAGGAATAGAATTAATATTTTCCCTAATCGTACTAGAAAGAAATGAGCTGAAATGAAGAACAATTTGATTATCTCTCAAAAGGGTGTCATTCAGGGACCATGAGTAAGGTCAAAGAGAAGGGTCTGGGATGGTAATAGGAACCGATATAAGTGCGTGGTCAGAAATCACCCTTACGTGAATTTAGGAATCTATGAGCCCTGTGTTTAATTGTTGACTAATAAGAAAAAAGTCTATAAGGGAATAACTTTTGTGCACAGGTGAAAAAAAGGGAAAATCTTTGGTAGAGGGATATAGGAGCCTCCATGGGTCTATTAATCCTATAGTTGATTTTAACTCTTGCAATGCCTGTTGTGCTGGGGAGAAACCACAACCTGTATGATAAGTTCTGTCTAAATCATTTACCTGAGCCAGATTCCAATCGCCCCCTAACAAAAGAGGCATATGACCATATGAAGCCAGGATTGAGGATAACCCGGTTAAAAAAGAAGGGGATTCTTGGTTAGGACCATATATAGATCCCAATAGGATGTCTGTATTACCTAATTTACCCTGTACCAAAATGTATCTATCTTCGGGATCACTTACAATGTGTGTGGGTGTGAAAGGAATCCCTTTGGCTATCAATACAGCCACGCCTCTTTTGCAGGAATTGTAACCTGCCCCAAATGCCTGACCCACCCAGTTCTTTAAATAATGTACCTGGCCTATAGTTAAATGGGTCTCTTGCAAAAGTACAATAGATGGGTTGAATCTACTCAAATGATTCAAAATTATATATTTCTCAGAGTTATCTCTGCCTCCCTTAATGTTCCATGAGCATATTTTAAGCATATTCACCATTATCCACTTGATATGATCTACCAACCTCTAGGACCCTTATTTTGAAGTGCATGCTTTCAATTCCCCTTCCCCTCAAAAGAACAAAATCTAAACTAATCCCTGCAAGTACTTTTAACAATGTCAAAAACCTAACTATGTACAACTCGCTACCCCAGGCCCTAGGCCTTCTCCTCCTGTCCTGGTCCATAATGCCCAAAACAGGAGGTGAGTTAAGTCCATCCACAATAAGGAGAAAACTAAATTTTAGTTAGTATTAATGTATACCAGCCCCCGAACTTTTGCGAATAGGAATAAGCAAGGAGCAAATAACTTAAAAGCATTTCTTCACCCCCCTTCCCTCCCAATACTGCAGCCAAGAGTAATTCACATACTAAGGGACTTCACGCAGCCCTCAACACCCTCTTCTGTTAAAATACTGTCTCCCTTCTGCTCTCATAGTCCCCTCTTTTAATATGCAAAGGGAGGTCGAAATCGTTCCCTTGTGGACTGGCTCCCTAATTAATATTCTAGTTCGTATGACAGCTGAACCATCCGATAATGCTGTAATAAGAAAAAAGATAAAACTCAAAAGGGAAAACAGAACACAGAACATTGAGAGTCTCCAATATTAACAAGTCTATGTTGCATGAAGTAAAAGAAAATTCAGATTGAGGCGCCATCTAGTGATAAAAACTCACTATTACTACAACTAAAAGTACCGGGCAGAACTCTTGCCACAAACAAATAATATTTAAACCCCATCGGTAAGGAAGTGGGATAATGCCTTCAAGACTGTTATTTCTGTCAGATCAGTCATAATACAACACCTCCATTAGCAGAGAGACTGTCTCCAGAACCAAAGCATCCCATTCAAGCTTAAGCCTCGCAGTTGGCAGATATCCAAGTCAAAGTCACTTCGGGAATAAATCCGGGTAAACTTTCCTCAGGGTTTTTAATGCCTCTTCAGCTGAATCATATCTCTTAGCCCCATCTGATAGTGTGACCTCTAACCTGGCCAGGTATAACATTCGGTGGCGGATCCCCGCAGCCCATAGCTTTGAAGTAATCGGGTGAAAAGTGGCCCGCATTTGCCTTGTCTTGTACGTTAAATCTTGTTCAATCTTTAGCTTTTTGCCCTCCCAGAAGATTGCAGCCAGTTGCCTGGCTTCCTTGATTATGAAATCTCTGTCCAGAAAGTTTAATAATTTAAATATAATCGGCCTTGGAGGGTCTGATATGGTAGGCTTGGGCAGGAGGGATCTGTGTGCCCTTTCTATTATGTACTCCGGTGCATTGGGAGACTGCCCCACTGTTTTTTTCAGCATCTTCTGGAGAAAGGCTATAGTATTTGGACCCTCTTCCCCTTCTGGCATGCCCAGCAGAACGAGATTATTTCACCGGCTCCTACCCTCCAAATCATCTAGGCGGTCTTCAAATTTGGAAACTGTACATTTTAGGGCCACCATTTCAGGCTGGATCTTCTCCTGAGCCCTCTCCAATGAGCCGACCCAGGCTTCACTGTCTGCTACCCATCGGGAGAGTTGAGCCATCACCAGTTTTATATCTGCCACCTCTTCTATTAAATTGAAGAGAGCCTCCTTGATGGTAGTTAGCTCCATACAGATATGAGCAGAGGCCGGCTCCGGTAGATCCTGATGCGGGGAAGAGCTGCAACGTGGTCGCTTGTCATCAGACTCGTGTGTTGGATCCATTGCAGCCTGTTGTTCACCACTACGGAGAGGTAAGGATGTCTCCATTTTTCCATTTATTCGAATCTTAGCACATCGCGGGATCTCTGCAGGGTTTCTACGAAGTTAGTCACAAACAGTTAAGGTTGATTAATTTGTGTGGGAGCTGGAATTCTCGGTGAAATTGTTGTGGATAGACGGAGCTCACCAGAATGCGTCCTACTCCTCTCTGAGCAGCACATGACTCCAGTATACCCATATTTATAATGCACTTACCCAGGATAGCCCAAATGAGAGGCAATTTCTCATTTTCAGTGGGGTCCAGCTTTTACTATGTATTTTTACAGGATAAAGCAGTATAGTGGACTTATTTATTTAATGAACTTATTTAATGTGGCAAAGCAGTAGTGCATGTGTAAATGTCTTCTCCATGAAGGATTAGTAACTTAATAACCTGGCAGTGATAACTTTGTTCTCATCTTGAAGTTGGTACTTTTTGTTCATTTGAAAGCTAGATCTGCAGTCTGGGGACTATCCTGCAGAAATCCTCTAATCCAGCAAGCAGCTAACTGTGCCTGTGTGACTGGAGATGCGGTCGGTACTATGCAGAGTGCGAGCAGGGAACAGCCAACTAGTTGCACTGTATGAGCCTGTAAGGGATTAATTCTCACAAGCCAAGAGTTGGGACTTGGCCAGGACTGAGTGAATTAGATGGTCTATGCCAACAAAACAATATGAATTAATAACCAGCCTGGTTTTATCATAAAAGGAGCAGTGAGGTATGTGTGCTGTTTTGTATTAATAATTTTGTTTGTATTGAATGGCCTTATCTGATGGTGAGGGGCTGGGCTGTGTCCAACAACTTGAGTGTTTTCTTTCCCCCAAGCTTGCTCCTTGCTGCCAGTCTCCAATCTCCCTGCTGTGAGTGAGCATGGGACCTATGAAGTGAAGTCCATCTGCATCTGATGGTGGATGGCAATTCTTCGGCATTAAAGCCTGTGCTGCATTCGGATGAGGCATTAGGTCGTGTGTTTTTTGGCTTTGGTGTCTAGGATGACTTCTGAGTGCGTATTGAGGGTAGGGTGAGCCTACCACTGGCATTACCCCTGCCCTTGCCATGTGACTGGGTTGTGTCCATGCCACTGGATGTGCTTGGCATTTGGTCATCATCTGTTACACTTGGCTATGCACTCCTGTAAGTTGGCTGTCTTGTGTGGGTTATGCTGGAGTGCTTGATGGTGTTGTGGTTCTGGTGTATGACATATAGGGGTTTGGGGATTGGCTGCCATGTACTGGATATGAATGGAAAACATCATCCTGCTGTAGAGCAGTAATAATTATGGTCATGCCATTGACCGAGGTCTCACAAAGGTTGTGGAACCCTTGCTGCATGTCAAGTCTGTGGACTGTGATGTCACCGTATATGCCTTGTATTTCATGCAGCTGTCCCTGCTGAGCCTTATCCTCCCTGCTCCAACAGTCTCAGTTCACGGTACATGCAGAAAAAGCATTTATGACCTGGTAAACATCCTGGGTCAATGTTGGGCCCTGAGGGACCCTCCAGTGAGTCCTGTGTATCAGCTCCATTCTCTGGCATGGATGGTCTGTATATGTGTCTGCTGTGTGATAGACACATGCACCTCCAGGGTGGTGTTTTGTATGCACTTCTCGCTGCCTTGTATGTCTGACTGTGTGGTGCACTATTGGGGGGCATAATCTTCTGTTCAGGTTGCAAGGTAATAAGCGCAATGCCTGCTGCAGTGATAGCTGACTGTACTCAAGAGAAGTGGTATATAGTCGAATGTTTGAAGGGCAGCTGGAGTGGAATTTTTTGCTTGAGTTTTGACAATTTTTTTTTAAAGAACATAAAAAGTACTTTTTTTTTGATAGTGATATTGGTTGTTTGTAACAAGTGAAAGAAAGCTTTAAAAGCAGCCAAATAGTCTCAAAATGACCCTCAAAATGCACCAGAATGCATCTAAAACCTGATAGCTTCAGGGTTCTTAGGTGGCCCCCAGACCCCCCACCTGTGGGGGGTTGGGAACATCGTAATTCATGGAAACCCCACACTTCTAAATTTAGCACATCACTGCCTGTTGATTAAAACTGAGTTTGCAATGAGACTGCATTGCTCCAGCAGACATTCAGATTACACTTGCCTCTCTCCCAAGTGTGTGTGTGTGCGTGTGCCAGTGTACAATGATTTACTGCTGTCTGTAGAGTTTATTAACCCTTTCAGGACCAATCTAAGACTAAATGATAAGCAGACCTCCACCATTCCTCTCCCCTTTCTCTCCCTTTCTCTCTCTCTCTCTCTCTCTCTTCCACTTTCTGTCTCTCTCTCTCTGTCTCTCTCTCTCTCTCTTGCGCTAGGAACCAGACTTATACATGGAAATTCTGAAAGGTGAAGCTGACCAAATGTGATAACTTACTTGACTTTTTTGTCAACTTAAACTTTTAAATTATTTCCCAGCCTTTTACAAATAAAGCTTACTGCGTACACTGAATGGAGGCTGATGGCTTAGATAAAAAAATATGTATTTCTGAAATCACTGACTGTAACCTACAGAATATGTACATAATATGCATCACTGCTGGGCTTGATGGAGTGCATAATACTGTATTGCACAGGTATTTTTTTTATTTAGTTTTTTTATTTAATTTATAAATGCAACAATTTTACAGGCAGCAATATATCACTTATTAATACCAGTTGATAACATCACAATACTTTACGTGTATACTTATAGCAGTCATATTAGGGGAAAATAAATTAACATCTTATTACTTCAGTGTCCAGAGAATCATAATTACTCATTTTAAGTTCAGTCTGCTATCCATTCAAATCAAATCAGGCATAGCACAGTGAGCCCTTCCCGTCCCTCCCAGATTTTATTCCCATTAAAATTCAAGGAGCATCACAGATCATATCCCGAGTATCTTTTCAGTGCAAGGGAAGAGCAAAATTACATGTTCAGTACATAGTTTAAGGTACAAAATCATCATAATGATTTAGTTGGTATGATATCCACTTTTGCCATTGTACATCACATTTTTGAACTTTGTCCATCATCTTGGCCAAGAGTCACTCAAGGGCATATATCTCCCTGGACAAAACAATCCAGGCTTTTTTAGTGGGTATTTTATTTGTAAACCACAGTCTAGTAATAATTTTGTGGGCTGCTGTTATAAATTTTAAAATTTGTTTCAGCAAGTTTTTGTCAATTCACAGACCTTTTGGTTTAATAAAAGTCAATATAAATGTGGGAGTGAATAAATCAGTGGAGTCATGAATTGTACTCAGCTCCTCGAGGATCTCCTTCCAAGGCTTGGATAGCTTAGGACATGACCAAAGGACATGGCTTTGATTTGCTCTATCATCCCCATATCCTCTCCAACACTGTCCCTCCCCTAATTCTCCCATACTAGCCAGCAAGACTGGTGTGCCAAAGAAATGAGAATGGAGTTTCCACATGTAATTCATGCCAGTATGGTGAGAAAAAGATTGCTCTAGTTGGTAAAGCAGAGTCATTCCATTCCTGCTCACTGATTGATACCTGCAGTTCTTGTTCCCATCTAAACCAGACAGAGTTGGTCAAGTCTCCCTGTCTTTCATTTAAGGCCTTATATAACTTACTAATCAGGTGATCTGAGGTCGTTCCTCTGATATGAGCTTGTAACAGTTGTATTATTTGGGTAGGGTTTTCACTTAGGGCTGAAGGTATGATTTACGATGTAAATAAGAAATAACATATTTATGAGGCAAGTGATATTCCTTCTAAAGGGAGACAAAGTAAAGAAGATCTGTTCTGCCCACTAACTGGAAAATGAATAAAATGCCATATCTCTGCCACTGAACTACATAGGGGCCTGAGGGCCCTGCTGTCAAATTTGCATTATACTTCAGTGTTCCCAAGAACAATTTTTCTGGGAATGTAAAGTAATCATTACTGACCTTAAGCCATATTTTTAAGGGTTCCCTGGTGAACTTCGGATAATTCATTATCCCTTGGCACTTGGGGCATCTCAAAAAGGAGCTCCTGAGTGTTGTATAGGTCTCCCCAGGTTACTTCTAATTGTTTCCAGTGTGCATCAGTGTGTTTATTTAGCCAATGTAGGACTACCCTTAACTGTGCTGCCATCGCATACTTTTTGAGGTCAGGGAGGTTAAGGCCACCTCTCTCTCTGGCCAGTTGCAGAACAGAATATCTAATTCTGGGATGCTTTCTGCTTCAAATAAAGTGGGATATCATTCTGTCCCACTCCTGGAAATATGTTTTAGCTGGGGTGAAGGACAGTGTCTGAAGAAAGAATAATATGCGGGGAAATACATTCTGCTTAATTGTATCTATCCTACTCAAAATCTTAGGGGGAGACATGACTAACGAGATAGATCTTCTGTCAATTTTAGGGTTAAAAGTTCTAGATTTGAGAGCTCTGCATGAATGGGGTTTCTTATGAGCTTTATTCCCAAGTATCTCATCTCTTGAATGTGCCACTTAAAGGGGAAGTCTTTTATGAAGTGGGAGGAGGGTAGGTAATTGTATGTCAATACCTCGTTTTTTGATTTGTTAATTTTATATCCTGCTAGCTTACCAAATATTTGTAGCTGTTTCCATACCTCTGGGATGGATTGCTCAGTCTCGGTAACAGCCAACAGAATATCGTCCGCAAATAGTGATATCTTGTGCAGACTACCTCCCAATGGAAGACACTTTATGTCTCGGGAAGATCTGATGGCAATAGCCAGGGGTTTGAGATATAGAGCAAACAACATTGGGGACATTGGGCATCCCTGGCGGGTGCCCCTGGAGAGTTAGAATGTATCTGAAAGTGCCCCATCCACCTTAACATTTGCTTTAGGGGAGGCATAAATATTTTGTAATTGTTTTATAAGTTGTTCTGGGAATCCAAAGTGCTCCAGAGTCTGCCATAAAAAAAGGTTGAATGCCTTTTCAGCATCTAACCCCAGTAGCACTAAAGGGATTTGTCTTTCTATGGCAAAATCTACTCAGAAATGTGCACGCTTTATGGCATCGTGGGCCTGTCTGCCCTTAATAAAGCCCACTTGATCAGGGTCAATAATAGCTGGTAGTAAATGGTCTATTCTAGAGGCCATGGCTGACATGAACATTTTGTAATCATAATTTAGCATTGAAATGGGGCAAAATAAGGAGGGGTGTTCAACATCTTTATGGGGTTTAAGTATGGCTGATATGGTGGCATATTGCCATTTGGGTGGGGTGGCGTTCTCCCTCCTGGACCGCATGTAAGGCCGGGAGTAATAAGGGTAGTAGCAGCTTTTTGAATTTGTTATAGAATTCAGAGGGATACCCATCTGGACCTGGCACGTTCAGAGTCTGAGCTTTTTTTAGAACTTGGAGTAGTTCTCCCTCTTTGGCGCCAGCAAGGCTTCAGCCTGTAGTGGGCTGATTCGTGGTATTGGCAAACTCCGTAAATATGATTTGATGTTGTCTAGGAGAATTTCCTCTTTATTAGTGTACAACTTGCGGTAAAACCCATTGTAGAATAAGCCTAATTTCCTGCGGTCTTTTTGCTAATCTCCCTGTTTTAGGATCTACCATGCTGATTATGTTCGCTCTGGTTCTCTGCTCTCTCAGTTTTCTTGCTAAATTCCTGGAGGCCTCAGGTCCCACCTCATGATGTCTTAACTTTAGATAAAACAGTTTTTGTTGTACTGATTGGTCTACTATTTTTTGTAGCTTTTGTTTTACAATTCTTAATCGTTGTCGTATTGTGGGGTCCTTTTGATCTGGCCAATGCTGTAAATGTAATAGCTCCTCCTGCAGGTCTTTATGTGTTTTTTCCCTCTGCCATTTTTTAATGACAGAAAATCATATGATATCTCCTTTTAATACTACTTTTAATGTATCCCACAGAATTGTGGGGGCAACTGCATGTTGCATGTTTTCTTGTTTAATTCTAGGTACAGCCTCCTGGACCAACTCAAGGAACTCTGGGTCCCTAAGACGGGCAAGGTTCAGGTGCCAATTGGTTTGCTTATATTGCACCCCTAAGTCCACCCTGAGATGTAAGGGAGCATGATCCGATAAGAAGGTGATCCCATGCCATACATCACAAATGAAGTCTACATGCTCGACCGTGGTTATAAAGTAGTCCAGTCGAGCCCCACTTCCCATGTGAGGGGCCCAGTGGGTATATTCTTTTGTCTTAGGAAAAAAATGTCTCCAGGTGTCCACCAAGCCCAGAGAAGTGATGGTTTGTCTTGTATATTTTTGGAAAGCATTAGATCTATGGGGCAGAGGAATATCAGCATCCAAAGAGGGGTTTAAAGTGATATTCAAGTCTCCCCCCAGCAGCAATTGTCCCTTCATGAGGGACATCAAATCCACAAACAATGTTACTGCTAAGGGCTTCCCTGACCCACAAGGGAAATAGACAGATGCCAGGGTAATGGGTCTTGAGTACAGCTTGCCCGTCACTATGGCATAGTGGCCCTCTGGGTCACTAATCTCATTTTAGTTTTTCAAAGGGGCACCTCCTGGGAGAATAGAATCATCAACCCTCTCCTTTTCCCCACCCCTATAGGATGATTCAGTTACTACAGAATACCCACACCTCTGAAATTTTTTATGTTCGCTTTATCGGATTACCAATTCCCATTTACCAATCCCATTCACATTTAAAGATAAAATCAAAGTTGACTTAGCCATATCTACTTCTGATCAGTCCTTGTATGCATATTTCCTGCATGTTGAAAGTACAATATATCCCCTTCCTAGCGTACTTATGCCTTTTCACCCCTATGCACAATAATATTGTATTATTAATTGCTTTATGTAATGTCACTGATATAAGTGAATTATAATGTCTGCCTGTTGTTCTATTCAAACACCGTAACACTATCAGAGTGTTTAAAACTACACAAGGATCTAAATAATTTGGCATTAGGCCTATAACAACTAAACATGTGCAGGCCTGTTGCATTTTAACATTATACATGATGCTCAGTACTTGTAGGCCTGCCAAAATAACCAAATGCCAACAGGGTATCAACTTTTTTGTACCAGCAAATTGTACCTGCTGAAACAGGTCTCTGAACCTGGCAGAAAATTTAAGCGGCTCCCAAGGTAGGGAGAGGACAGATACCTCTCCTTTGAAGGGGCAGATATATGCTCCCTGAGGAGGAATGTCAAGGCAATGCCAAGGGTCCCCAGCACCACTATTTCCCTGGTAACTAGTGGTGCAGCAGGCCACACTGGAAATAAAAATGAGGAACAGAGACCCCTGGAAATGGTCCCTATGTGCCTCATCTCCAGTAAGGCCTTATGAATACGTTGACCGTTTAGGAATAGATTTCTGACCCTATAATGGTCAGGTGGGCATGTTACGCTGCAATAAATGCATTAAGTCATACTGCTTTTCCTGGGCTATGGTATAATTAAACAATAACTATGGGAGGACTATCAGCAAGCTTCGGGGGTTATAATCCAAGGGAAATACAGAAACATCCTTCTGATTCACTAACTTTTTTCCCATCTATAAGCTTGGGAATATAAGCAGGATTTCCATTTCCCAATGTTCCCACCCCAAACAAACTTCCCTGAGTTGCATTGTGTAGTCCCTGTTTGCAGAGTCACCTCCACATCAAGTTACCAGTTTTTATGCAGAATCTCTTTCACCACTCACTCCAGTGCAGGTCGCTGAAATCTTTGTAAAAGTTTTTTCACATCCTCTAGGGTTGCTTGACTCAGTCTCTTTCTGGAACCCTGATCCCTAGCAGTGTCCCAAACAGCATCACGAAGGCCTTGCTGAGTTTTCCTAAGTGAGGAGTCTTCCTGGGTGGATTGAATCAGGCCCCTGAGTTGAAGAGCTTTCGTTGCTTCATCTGTTGTCTCAAAGGTTTGCGGGCCATCTGGAAAAATGGTGACTAGTCGAGCAGGTTATGGAGTAGCAAATTTTAGTTGTTGTTGCTTTAAAAGATGGAATATTGGAGCGTAGGCCCTGTGCTTGGCTGAAATAGATGGGGAGTAATCATTGCCAAAATAAATGCGCTTTCCCTTATACTTAGTATCCCTCATTCTCCAGGCTCTGGTAAGGATAGTTTGTTTAGTAGTATAGTTTAAAAACTTCATTATGATGGAGCAAGGTCGTCTGTCTGGCTGAGTTTGTTTCAGCGATAAAGCCCAATGGACTCGCTCTATGTCGAATTTAAAAGCTGGGTCTAATTCCAGAGAGTCACGGAGGAGCTACTCCACAAATTTTAAAATATCTCTCCCTTCTTTGTTCTCTGGAATCCCATGTATTCTCAAATTATTCCTGCGTGATCTGTTTTCCAAATCCTCATATTTATCTTTTAAAGCATGCTGTTCATCTAGCAAGTGCACTACCATGCATTCCAGCCTGTCAGTCCGATCATCTAATTCGGTATGTTGTCCTTCATCCTCAGTAACACGAGTTGAAAGTTTATTGATTTCTGTAGTTAATTCTGACCGGAAAGTATGAACCTCATCTTGAATTCCTGCAACTCTGCTAGAATGGTAGCATTTCTGGGTTGTTGAGAGGAGGCCCCATTTGGATCCGCCATGTCTGGTTGAATCTCTGCAGAGCTTAATGAAGAGTGAGAGAATCCTGTCGAATCCTTACTTCTGAGGGTGCGTACAGTCCTTTTTTCCCTCCCATTCAATGCTGTGGCTCTCCCTTATATTCTTTTTTGATTATTTTTGCATTTTATTTGTGAGAGAGTCTGTTTTTAGCCCAGGATCAGCAGAGCTAGGTTTTACCCTTGCATCCCGGTCAGTGACGTCACCGGAAGTCTCTGGCACAGGTATTTAATTTGTTTTGTTTTTAGTTTTGTTTGATCCTCAAGCCCACATCTCCTTGCCCCTCCCCCCCAACAACCACCACACACATTTGTATCTAAACTTGCTTTGTAAACCAACGGCATGAGTGCAAAACTGGAACAGCTGTGTGCCTTATCCATTTGAAACAAATAATCTGTCATGCATATGATAGAAATGTAGCCCTCTGTCCTGTGTTTTTGGGTATGGATGGAATATGTCCATGGGAAGGGGCACCCACAACAGCAGAAACACTTCCAGTGGCCACATTACCCAGGCCCAGATGTCACACACAGGGTCCCTTTTCCTCACAGGTGCTTGATGAAAACAACAGGTTAGTGCATATTAAACAGTTCTTTTCAATAACGAATTGTCCACATGGAACTTGAAGAAACAACAGGGATCCTAAATTTATCAACCATATTCACACATAGCTCCGGGTAGCATCAGTTAATTCGTGGGAAACACATTCAGCTTTAACACGAATGGTATGGCCAAAATAGCAGCTTTTACCTGGACCAAGGAGGTTGCACAGTCTTTAGGGCAACATTAACTCAGGACCGCTATGGTCACAAAAGTTTGAAAGTGGTACAAGTCACAAAACAGTTCACAGTGCCTAGCAGCCCATTATTCCTCACAGGCACCTACACTTTCAACAATACCCATCTCTTTCTCTTTCTCTCTCTCTCTCTCTCTCTGCACTGGCTCAGTATGTCCCCCCTCAGAACATACAGTCCTCGTGGCTTGGGGATTTGAGGGATCCTTCATGACCCCTGCATCCTTTCCCAAAACTGGCAGCAACTGTCCACCAATTGAAAAGGGGGACACGTCCCATGGAGCTCCAAGGCAACTCACTCTCTGGACACTACACTCCCTGCCACATTCTTGCCCACTGGATCCCTATATAAATCAATTATGGCTGCCAAGGCAGTCTTTGACTTGTGGCTGCTGGCTTCCCTCTCAACTTTAGCTGCCCTCCAAGATACTGTGCAGCTTGTGACTATGGGCTCCCACTTCTTTCTCTGTGTCCTTTCAAGTGTCACTGGCCAGGGGCCAGAATGGGCAATTGCCCCAGCCCGGCCCTGACTCACTCTCACTCTCACTCCCTCACCACTCATTCCTCTGACTGGAACTCCCCCTCCCACCTAAACTGCTGGGCTTTATCCTCCCACGCACTTGTGGTGACCTCCCAACCCACAGAAGGCTCCATCTGAGTGTTCAGAAGAATTAACCCTTTTCCCTACTGGACTGAATTAGGCCACAAAAACCCAGGGAGGGACGAATAGATTAGTAATCTCCCAAAAGGGGAGGGAGGTTACAGAAACATAGAAACTAATGACAGATAATGACCGCTGGGCCCATCTAGTCTGCCCATCTTTAGTTATGATCATTTTTGCTGCAGACCCAACTTGCCCTACAGCACTGTCTCTTCCACCTACCATCCCCTTTCGTTCTCCTAGGATTCCTTTGTGCTTGTCCGAGGCATTTTTGAAACCCACCACTGGTTTCACACCCACTGCCTCCCATGGAAGAATGTTCCAGGAATTCACCACCCTTTCTATGAAGAACTACTTCCTCTCATCTGTCCTGAATCTACCGTCTCCCAACTTAATATCTTGACCCCTTGTTCTACTGCACCTTTTTCTCTGAAACATATCTCCTTCCTGTACCTTATTAACCCCCAAGAGGTATTTAAAGGTCTCCATAACATCCCCACTCTCCCTCCTCTCTTCCAGGGTGTACATATTGAACTGTTTCAGTCTCTCTTCATAGGGTGTCTAATACGGTCCATTCACCATTTGGACAACCCTCACCTCTCTTCTTGCCGCTTTCTCCTTTTTCCAATTATTCCCCCTTCCACACCATTCTCCTTTGACTGCTCCTTTTCCCCCTTCTTCCTTTGCTAACCCCTGCTTCCTTGAATAACTTGTATCCTGGTGGGACTATCTCCCCTTGGGATCCCCCTACTCTCTATCTCAGCTTGTAGTGGCCCACTTTCTGCCTCCCTTATTTCTTCCATCATCCCCCCCAACCCGCTACTTTAAATGTCTATCATTTGAATCATCCACTGAGGACTGTGTTTGCCTCCTGGATGAAACCAGGCCATCACCTCAGTATAGGTTCTTATCCTTCTAGCTTGGCCCACAGTCCCCAGTGCAGACATACCTCTCCTCCCTGCACCATTCCTTCTACCATTACTTGAAGGCCTTGGTGCAGAGCTCCCTCTCCTTCCCCATATAGTACAACATGCACTCGCTACTCACATTTAAACACATGGGAAACACAGGATCAACCAGAAAAGTGATTTACCTTTACCAAAAATGAAATTTACACAAGGAGCTGACTACGGCAATTCATCTTGATGTTTAAGGCCATGAAACACCCTTATCAAGTTACTGTATTAGCAGCCATAGTGGATCTGACCCGAGTTTGGTTCTTTTTTGGGGGGCTGGCTCTGATTCTTATCACAAAAAGAGAAAGCTTCACTGAGCTTTAGGAACACAAATCTTTTACAGTCTTTACTTTTTTAATTTTGAGCAAAGTCTAAAATACTCCATCATTTCACCTCTCAGCTGAGAAGAAAGTGTGCTTCATTCTGCTACCTTGCTCTTGCTTTTTTCCTGATCACATTTCTAATGGTTTTGAGCAGCTGCCAGAGCACTAAATGCCCAAACCTCAGAATGCTAAAACCAGCCAGCATTGAAGGAGGGCCAGTGGTTCTGTGCAAGCCCTTTCATCAACTAATGAACAGCTAAGAAACTTCCAGCTTAAAGAATACACTAAGCAAACAAGTCACTCTTGAAACAAGGAATTCAAATGCTGTTATTAAAGATAGCTATACCAAGAGTGCTTCCTTCATGTCATTCTTAAAGATTTTTACCCTATTTGTTGCTGTGTCTCACTCTAGTTATATTTCAAAGTCATGTGATAATTAATCTGCATTGCACCATGTGCTGTATAATTTATGTTATCCTAAGTTCATGTAAAAAAAAAAATCTATGCCTTGTATGTTTACTGCCTGTATACTTTTGCCTGTAATTAATTCCAATCTCTTGTAAATGACTGTATGAATTGTACTAGTTGTCTCCGTATAGCTGCCTATAATTAATTCCAGGTTGTCCATGAAAAATGGACCGCTGGTCTCAGTGGGCCTACCTAGTTACCACAATTCAATAAATAATAAATGAACTTAGTACTGCATTTACAGTAGGTGCTGTCATCACATTCACACAGACACATACATACACACACACACACACACACACACATACACACTTTTATATAAGTTCAAACCTCAGTGTACCTTATCTAACTCCCCCAAAATAAGGCCATCAAACTGAACTGTTATGTTGTAGTAAAAGTAATAAAGTAACACAGAAAAGTTGGAATGGAGCCAGCCCAGTGGCGCTGAGGGCTGAGGCACTGGATGCCACACCTTGTGCTATGCTAGCAACCCGTGTTTGGGAACGAGTACAGGCTGCCGGGGGTTGGCAGGGGAGGGAGAGTATTGAGCTTCTGAAGGACAGCTCTCCTCTGCTGGGGAGGGAGGACTGGTGCTCCTGCCAAATGACTGCCCCCAGGTGGAGGCCTGAGGGTAGTGCGGGACTGTGGGTGCCATGGAAAGGAGGATGGTGTGGAATTTCCGTGGATGCGTGAGCGCCTCCACGTACGCACACCCTGCATGTGCGCCACAGCAGTGGGAAGGGAGAAAATAGAGGAAAAACATCCCCAGCTGCAGATGAAGACTGACCCCTTTCAGGCTCTGCATCCGGTGTCCGGGCAGGGTAAGTCCCAGTGATACCAGGGTGACAGGGCTGGGGGGTCAGTTAGAAGGGGGCAGGCACAGGAGATAAAATGTATATAAAAAAAAAAGGAAAATTGAAATGGTAAGGTGACATTAGACCATTTTGCATGAGAAAAACAAATATTTTGCTTTTGCACAATGGCCTTGCATGAGCAACCCATATACAAAACAGGTTTGGGGTTGGCAGGAGGGATTTTACTGGAGCCTACAAACCTGTAGAGGGATTGCTTGTACTCACCCAACTCTAGGGACTCACATTGATACAAGCCTTGACCTGTGCAAACATGTAGGCTGCTAAAGCTGAACGCTGTAATATAGATGTTCATTTTTTCCTTTTGGACGGTGAAGGGAAGTGTCAATAAAACTGCTAAAAAACAAGGGGTTCTATTGAAAACCATTTGCATAAGCATATTCACCTGTTTGTACTGGGGAGGTGGGGGATTCCATCCTCATTCCCAGCACAACTGACAGGGTTTAAACTTGGGTGTACTAAAATACAGAAGAGGCGAAATGATACCTGAGGAAGAGGGTGACTATCAGCCAATAGGGGTATCGGATCCCTAAATCCAGCCTAGTGATAGTCCAGTCATAGAGCTGGGAAGGATGATGGACAGACTGAATGGACCTCTGGGCCTTTATCTGCTGGCATAATCTATGTTTCTGTGTTTCATATTGGGGATATGTAAGGCATGGGTGACACTCAGCACCTTGGAACTGCACAAGTGGCATCACTGCTTGTGCTGTAGGCCACATGTTTCCTGGCTAAAGGACTTTGAAGTTTCAAAGCCAATGTCCCATTGATTGCTATAACTCTTCTTGGTAGGGTTATTTAAAAACTTGGCTAGATTCCAGCCAAGTTCTTCTTTAACTAAAAGTGGCCTTTTCCTTTGAATTCAGTTCTTCTACTTTTTTTTTTATTTTGACTGCGAACTCAATTGCCTTTGCAGTTTTCCATTATTTGCAACATGCTTACAAAAAGACAACTTGAACACAGAACATACAGAGCTAGCTTTTTACCCCCTTCAGTATTTGATGGTCAGACTGGATCCTGGCATTGTGTTGCTTTACTCGGTTTTAAACCTTTTGTTTTCTGAAGGATAATGATTCAGTGTTCTGAGTTTACAGTAGGCTTAAAGTGTTACTTTGCCGACACAGGCTAGGGACATGCTGTGCTTACATTTGCACAATGAACAGTTATTGAAGGGTCAAAGAGTTCTTAAAACAAAACAGCTTCTAGTAAATATTAATAAAATAGTCCAGTTTTGGACCATTGCATTACACCCAAAGACTGGGATGGAATTAGAAAAAGATGCAGAAAGGAGCACACAATAGGGCACTGTTAAGCCATCTAGGAAAATGGCTGCCTGGTCCCACTACTCTGCATTTGCCATCTAGTTATTATTTTTTTACTACCATAGGACTGCTGAACTGCTGATCTGCTGCTGGTGAATCACAGGAACAATTGGGGAAACACTGAATAGTGCTTAAGGGAAATTCTCTTACCCTTTTGTTGAGCTGGAAATCCAGTTAGCTAACACAGAAATCTACATCTCCGCAGTGGTGGCTAGCACTGGGTCCCAAGTCACTTAATTCAGACACATGACCTCCATGTTAGAGACATTAGTCCAGGACATAGCAGAACTAAGAACTTTCCTGCCCTCCATGAGGGGTTATGTCCAATTCCTGATGGATCAAATGAATGCTGCTGAAACCACATTACAGGTGTGCACAGTGCCACATACCACCAGATGAGGCAGCTGGATGGTGATGCCTGGGTTGCCTCTGACTGAGAGTAGAAGACTAAGAAAATAGGGGCAGCCATATTATTATGCAGATTCTCGGGGTGCCAGAAGGGGGTGGAAGGCCTCAGATGGAAGCTATCCTATAAGAACTGCTGCCACAACTCGTGGCACTAGTGTGGCAGGGCCCTATGGAGGTGGATCTGACACACAGGCTCCACTCCTCACAGCAAACCATTGACAACAAACCCAGACCCATCATTGCCTACCTGCCTTGGTTTTCTGCTAAACAAAAAGCTCCTGCAGTTGGCCAGAGAGAAGGGCTGCCTTATGTGGAGGGGAGCCAGGATCTCACTTTATCAAGACTTCTCCACAGAGGTAGTCAAAAGGAAAAGAGGCTATACATCACTGCAAGAGACCCTATGGCCCTCCAGGATCTCATATGGATTCAAGGGGCTCATTTATTTTGGAGGGTTACACAGTACAGTAAAACAGACCTTTCACTCCCCACAAGAAGCCTGGAACACAGTGCACAAAATATGGCTTGATTTAACAGAGCAAACTACGGCCTATGGAAGCCCAATGTCTCAAGAGACAAATGAAGTGCAATACGCTAGGTAGCACATCAGACCCAGCTCTACAACATCCTGCGAGCCTGGTTCCATCCAGACAGCTGGGGGAGAGGGACTGGACAAGGTCAGCTGGAGTAGAGGAATCATGGTAGAACCAGAATCAACATGAGAACAAATCCACCGTCAAGCACCAGGTGCACATTGAAGACCCACCCCCACAAACCCCTGAAGGTAAGAGGCTACAGAGAATGAGAAGGGACAGCAGGCACCAATCTGAGAGATCATCCCCCTATCCTTCGCCACCTCAGCTGCACAACTACCACAGGCAAGCCCCCCATAGAAGCCTGGTGCTGTGCAGAACCTTGAGGCACTTATGGAAGTTGCAACAGAACCCCAGACAAATCTCTGTTGGTGACACTGATGTGGGCCAAAATTGTGGGGGGTCCTGCAGCAATGGACATTGATGGCCATGATCTTCATCAACAGGAGTGGGCAGACTCATCTGCTGTGATTATTTCCTGAGGATAAAAGGGAGAATGACTGGACTATCACACTGAGCAGACTATAGAGCAATATAGGGTTATTACTAACAACACTGATTGAGCTAATTATTAATGCTGAACTGTCGGACCACCTTCCCCACCACCACCAGCAGACATTGACAGACAAGGCCACCAAGACCACAACTCTGGTGATTCTGAAGATCAGCCTGGCTTGAGCTGCAGAAAACTTCAAGAGTGTTCCTCCCTTCTTTACTGTTTTTTTTCCTTTTAAATGTTAACCCTTCTTGAAGCTGGTTTGTTTCCCATGCCCCCCTCCCAAACTGAATAGATACTGGCTACAGAACAGGCAGGGATGATTTTTTTGATGTGCTGCCCATTATCAGTAAAGCAGCAATATGTACAGTATATGTTGGGTAATCTGTCCCTCCTCAAGGTGACGTCTGGTTCACAATCCTTGTGTGGACCATACCCCCAGTTAAACACTCTTTGAGAGATGGAGGATAGTAAGCAACAGGGCTGGGGCTCCCGCTACCATGATTTTATGAAAGGTAGAGGAGGAAAAACAGCCCTGTGTTACCCCTACCGTAATGTGGGAAATGTGGGTGAAGGGCAACAGCAATGCCCTGTCCCCCACTCCCAACTACAGTCATGTGGTCACACATGCAACCCCACCTACTGTCCGACGAAGGTATGTTTAACAAGGGAAGAAAAACTATACATTGGGGTTACCCATCTGTGGACCCATGGATTTTGGTCCATTGCTGGTCCCTGTAGCCCCCTTCTCATTATAGGTACCCCAAAAAGGAGGCCCCTTCCTTTACCCTAGGTAATCACCAGGTTCTGCATATATATGAAGTTTATGCAGGTTGCAGGGCAGTTAAGAAAATAACATAAATATGTCAGTAAGAATACTGGTTACATGTATCAGTTCAGGACTTTGCAGGATGCTAGGGGTACCAGTATGGCTTGCTCCCCATGACAGAAACTGTAGCTAGGCCTGAGAGACAAACCACATTCTCTACTGGTGCATACAGGATGCTTTCAGAACACTGAACCCTGGACAGAGGAACTAAAGTAACTGCCCCTGTTGGGCAAAAAAAACAAAAAAAACAATACATAATGTTTTTGATGCAATGTACATGATTGATGAAAGAATTTACAGCGATGAAGTAATAGCCAATCAGGGCACTTCTGTTACTGCACACAGCATTTTGATTGTAGCAGTCAAAAGTGTGTATTACCCCTTTAAGATGCTATGTATTTAAAGGGATACTGTGCTCCTAGAATGCCAGCCTTTGACAAAGCTTCATGGAAGGCAAATCACATCAGGCTACATATGATGTATCGGATTTGCATGAGATCATTTGTTTGAGCAGTTTGTTAGTGGTTATGTGTGCCTGACTTGCACTGTTCTTTATGCTTTAACTATAGTCAGTGGTACTTGCTCCCAGTGGGGCTTTTTCTCATGTTTTACTAAAACCTTTCTACCTGTGGTATAGATGCAGAAAGCATGGTTCTGTTTCTTTGATGGTATTCCTGCTGTGACTACCTCAGTGCCCCGTTGTGCTCTGTCCAGTTAAAAGAAATGTTTGTAGCAAGACAACCCAACACTTTAAAAAAATAAGCTAGTGGCCACTGGGCCTTCATGGGCTTCCCCTTACCGGTTTCATCTCCTGCCAGTAAGGGAAGAAGGCATTCGGTTCACACTCGCCCTTTAAAAAAAAACAGTCTTGGTGGGGGATCCTGCCAGTATGGGGACATTGTTATTGGTCACTCAGGCCCCATAAGAAAAAAGCAGTGGACAAATAAAGAGCTCCCTCTCACTGATCTCAGGTCCTATCAGCAAGGGGACATTGAGATTCGGCTTCCAGGGCCCATTTAAAAAAAAAGTGGGAACCACTATACCATGGATGGCTCTCCCTCATGAGTCCTGACTCTTTCCAGTAAAGTGTATTATAATTGGTCGGCCAAGGCCATCAAAAAACAGTAGCAGACTGCTGTACCCTTGAGGGCTTCCCCTTGCCAGTCTCAGCTTCCACAGATGAAGAGACCATGGATTCTGACTGCATGGGCTCTTTAACTGAATTGCGCCATGCTTTTGCTCTTAATTCCCACACTCGAGTGCATACACATCAAACACTCTGTACCAAGATCAGTCAACTGTACAGTGTTCCAAGTTTTCCCTAGTGTCTAGTGGCAAATGGCTGTGGTTATGAGTAGTGGGCTGTATTGCTTGTCATCTGCGGTAGAGGGAGAGTCACTGGATGCCTAGGATTTTATTTTATTTTATTTATTTTACCAGGAAGGTGGACTGGATAAATTATCCATTTTCAGCTATGCCTGGGGAGACAGGGTTTCCAGTAGATATAGACAAAACATGGTTATTGACTTGTATTATGTACAAAATAAAAATTTCATCTCTGGCAGCTGGCTTTCAACACTACAAAGTGCAAAATAATGCATGTGGGGCACAAAAACTCGAGCACAACATATAAACGGGTGGAGGGGGGCACTGACAGTCACGGAACTGGAAAGGGACCTAGGGGTGATTATTGCAGATGATCTAAAGGGTGAAAAACAGTGTGACAAGGCAGTGGGAAAGGCTAGCAGGATGCTGGGATGCATAGGCAGGTGCCTCACCAGCAGAAGGAGGGAGGTGATAATGCCACTGTATAGATCACTGGTGAGGCCACACCTCAAACACTGTGTCCAGTTCTGGAGGCCCTATCTTCAAAATGACATAGCTAGGATGGAGGCAGTTCAGAGGAAGGCAACTAAAATGGTGCAGGGCATGCATCAAAAAACCAACAAGGAACGGCTTAAGGAACTGAACATGTACTCACTGGAGGATAGGAGGAGGGGGGTATATGATAGAAACATACCAATACATCACAGGAAAGAACAAGGTAAAGGAAGGTAGCATTTTCCAAAGGAAAAGAAGCTCAAAGGGAGGGCGGAGCTAGCAGCCAAACTGATCGGATGTGTGCCACAGGAGTTCTGACTCGCTGTAGCTTACTAACGATATAAATACAGTATTTTGTGCTAAACAGTGAATTTCTGTGATTGAATTTAGAATCTACTGTATACTGGGAACAGAACAATACCTCTTGGTCCATGATGGGGTGAAACACAAGAGGAGGAAAAGCAGCAGAAAGTGCCTGTCCAAAGACAACTGAAGTAGCGGGGAGCAGTTAGCAGTCGATGCTGCCAAGCATCGGTGACCAGACACAGCCATTAAGTGCTGCTTTAATGAAAGCAATCCAGGCAATGGATGCCAAATTGGAGCCCTTGGTAGGGAAAGTGACTGTTCTAGATGCTAAGGTGTCAGGAGTACAAGAGGAAGCCAAGGCAGCTACTGACACAGCCCTGAAAGCCCTCACATCAGTAGCTGGTGTTACCAAAAAGAACATGGTGCTTCGGATGCAACTGGAGCATCTGGAAAATCAAGCCCGGTTGTCCAATATCAGACTGGTTGGTTTGCTGGAGGGTGCAGAGGAAGGGGATTTAAAAGCATGGGTACAACAATGGCTCCATGACCAACTACAGCTTGTAGAGGTCACAATTAAAAAAGTATACAGAGTTACCCCCCACCACTCCATTGGTGTTGACCCCTCAACCCTTGCAGTGATGATAGTGCTGGCTGACTCCATGGAGCAGGATGAAGCATTACAAGCCACAAAGCATGTGGCAAATCTGGACTGGCGAAGGTCACAGCTCAGGCTATTCCCTGGTCTTAGCTTTGCGACATGATCAAAAAGGAAGGCCTGTAATGGTGTGCATGTCAGACTTCGTGAGCTGGGCATACAACACATCCTGATGATGCCAGCTCATCTGAAGATCACTTATGGAGGGAAAACCCATGTGCACAATGACCCTGCTGAGGCAGAGAAACTGGTGGCCCAGATTGCAAGAGAATTTGCCTCCTGCACTGAAGCTGAGGAGTCTGATGAGGACTAAAGGCACAGTCTGTGGGTCCTTTTGGCTGAGGACGGCTGAAGGGCTGAGCCAGTGGAGGACTGCCCTTTGGATTTGAGTCCAGAGTGTTGTTTTTTTTTCTCAAATATATCTTACAGTAAAACTTAGAGTTCTTTACCTGGGCTATAATTTAGGACAACTTTGAATATCCACGTTTGGGTTATAATGGCAACTGCCATGTGGCTGGCTATTTCATTGTGTGGCTCCTCAATTATGACGACTCCATAGACAATATTTCCTGCCAGTGCAGTGGTTACGTTTCTGCCACTGACACAAATTCTGTTATCTGTTGGGTTATTTCCGTGAAATCTGCACCTTCATGTACCATTTAGAATATAATTAGCAGGCTGTTACTGTTCTAAGTTATATCTGAATTACCATTTATAAGCTGGTGTATTCACTTTATTGATACACTGGTGGAACAAAGTGTGGTTGTTGTTTGGGACTGCAGGGGGTCAGTTTAGTTGCAGAGTTGTCCATGTTCTTTTCTCCTTTTTAATAATCTCTGCTTTTGAGAGCTGGTATTACCCTTAATAAGGAAGATAAGCATCTCTTAAAATATTTTTAACAGTTGGGAAAGGTCTTGTTCTCGATGGTGAAGTGAGGAGGTTGACTGTTACTATACACTTCTGTCTTTGTGGAGGAAATTCAGGATGCAGGGTTACACCCCTGGTTTAATTTTTTTGGAAAGGTATGCCATCTATGCCTAAAAGCAGGTAACCTTACCAGGTAAGCTTATTGTTCTTTCGACCTGACCGGTTATTGTCCTCTCTCTTTCTGTTTGCCCCTTAGGAAGAAAGCCATGGAAGTGACCTGCATAGCCGGAGCTGGAGTCAAGTAGAGAAGCCCGTCAGATGGCTTGGGAGTGAACAAGGAGACAAGTGGCAAAGGGGAAAAAGGAACTCACTGTCACCATAATTGACTAAAGAGAAAGTTTTAAAGCTCACCGAGGATGACTTTGTTTTGCAGCTTGTAGCTTTGTCTAGTACTGGATCTTTATGTATAATTTATTTACTTATCTACTCTGTTCATGGAAACCTGAGAATATCTGTAGTATCTAATACTTGTAAGAGGATTTTATACTCTCGTTGGAATCTCCATATATGTTTGTACCCTGCACACACTATCCTACACTGTTCTATTGAAACAATGCAGTTTTGACTCTGTGCCATACACGTATTATTATCTCTGTTTACATTTTATTTTTAGTGTATTATTTTTGAATCTCTAAGCTTCCTGCCATTCCCTGACTCTGGGTCACATGGCAGGGTGCTTAAGAGCATGCAATTTGGCTGGTATGCGTTAGGAGCAGGAGAGTTATTCACATGCCAGAACACCCAACATGCCATCACACCAAAATAGACTCAGTGGTCAGATAGAGCTTGTCCCTAGAGATTTTCCATGCTTTTAATAATGGCAGCATCATTTTAACTCTGCGATGGCTCGTAGCTTATAATCGCTTCTTTTTACTTTAATAAGTTCTGTGTGCATTTTAGCTGCTGCATACTACATGGTATAATAGCCACAACAGCTAGCCACCTAACACATATTCTTGAAGGATTTTTGCACTGGTAGTGGATAATTAAGTACTGGCGAGGCATTTTACTACTGCACGTAACCCCCTCCTGATTTGTGCAGAGCTGCGAGATTTGGCTGTGGGGGAAGAAAGATCTGCAAGGTCTCGTTGTCTCATGCTAAGCTACTGATAAGCTAATGGCATTTATTAGTAAGTAAGTTATACTAGTCTCTAGTATCCTTTGGAATAGGCATTTTTTTACTGGTTCTGAGTGTCCTAAGGGATAAACAGGAATAAATAATGCTGGTCTTTCTTTTTCCTTTTTAACTAATTAAAGCTTACATTTTTACTAGTTAGTTTTACTTAATAAGTGTTATCCTTTGTTCTAGTGCATACTCAACTTGAAAGCTGCCATCTTTACCATCAAGGTCTGGTAAAAGAAAAGAACACTGACTAAAAGATAAGAACATTGACCACAAGAGAACTTTTTACAAAGCCTTTCAAAAGTGCTGTATTTACGGTGCATATGGTGTGGATGGTGCACTTTCTACCAATGTTTAAAAGCCCTGCAGTATGATTCAACATAGGAACATAAGCTATAGAAAGGACTGTATAAAGCTTTGAATGGCACATAAGGCCTTGCTATACTGGATAAGCTTTTTTCCCACAGAAGGACTGGAAATTGATATACTACTGGGTTTTTGTATTTGGTTATCTACAATACCCAGATTTATTTAACACAAGTCTCCTACTGGACTACCAGGATTATCCTGGTTAAGGGATTTATAGTGCAAAAATATTTACTTCTTAGACCCAGCCGTTCTGAGACATTTTTGTGAAATCTGTGGCTCATCTGCTGTTGGGGTATCCGTGTCTGCACTTTTTGAACTCTTTGAACTCCTTACCTCATATCTATTTAGAGAATTGTGTTAAACTTCTTTTTCTTTTTATATATGTGCTGTTGAATTCAGTAAACCATGGTTAATACCAGGCTATAAAGACAACTTAATCCAGATCTTTCTCCCTTGGCAACAGATCTGGAACCTAGTAAAAGATGGTCATTAAAATCGAGACAAACTAAGATCACAGAACATATTGGCAATAATATGGGGCTGACCAATAATACCTTGACCCCAAGAAGCCCTAAGAAAAGAATTTGCAATGTAAAAATAACATCCCCAGTACTTAGAAGCCCCGGAAACACTGAGGTAGAAGATAGCCCAAGGGAGAAAGACATGGGTGATTTAACAGGGGAAACACCTAAAGGGCAGACAATAAGTGAGAACTCAATAGTATTACGTAGGTTTGTGAGTCACTTACCAGCTAAAATAAAGATCTCTCCTAATCTATCTTTCTCATTCGAGAGTAACTATTCAGTTCTTAGTCAAGGGAAAAGTCAGAAATCAGATTATAGAGGAAGAGGCATAGAAAGCATATTGTCTGACTTACAACAAACTATTAATGGATTAAAAAGTTATGAAAATCAATTAAGGTATACAACTGGGACATACAAGTGTACTTGCAATAAAAACAGAAGGATAGAAGAAGTAAGCATGGGTAATCCTTGTTATGTTCCAGATACTCTAAGTGGTGACTTAACAGCACTGTTAAAAAAACAATACACTGCTAACTTAATGCTGATGGATCAGTCAGTGATCAACAAAAATCTAATAGAACAGTTAAGAGTGGACGTGGCAAGGAATGGTTTGAAAATAGATGGAGTTCAGAGAAGACTAGGTCCAGCTGAAGAAGATACAGATCAGGACACTATAAGAAAGGAATTGCAAAATCTAGCTGCTGGAAAACAGAGACCTGATTTTAGCACAATTATTATACCTGAAACATCTGATGAATCCATGAGGGGGAATAATAGCAAAAAAAGAAAAGAGAAGAAAAAAAGAAGAAGAAACAAATTTCTGGCCCTAGCAATATAAAAGATACCCAGATTAGCAGAAAAAAAACACCTAAACAAACATCTGCTGAATCAGGGGAATCCCACATAGAGACTGGAGAACAAATGAGACCTAGTGGGGTCCTTAACACTCATGTACAAACTAATGTACATCAGAGTGCAGAACATGCAACAAATTCATTGATTAAGGGGTTACATAACTTGGAGCTGAGATCAAGCAATTAAACAAAGTAATTGGAGTTACCAAAACTAAAGAAGTAGTTGGAGAGACAGAGACATTCACAATGCACAGCCAGGTCAGTTTATCTATGAAGGCTGAAGTAAATACTGGAGAGAACAGACCGTTCATCAGAATCTTGGGTCCAAGTAATTGGCTAGATATAAAGAAGGTTTATGGTATTTTCAGTTAAAGGACAGTATATATACCCTTGTGGACACAGATATCCAGGAGAAGCATATTGTGGATGCCAGACTGGTACAACTGAAATATGCCACTCTGGTAGAAGTATATTTTATGACAACCAGGGTGGCTAATCATGTTTGGAGGAGTGGAGCTTCTTTACAAAATAGTGATTTTTATATAACTTTTCCAAATAGATACAAATTTAATAAGGAAAATATGCCAGGAAGAAAGACACCAAGAAAGGACATATCACTGAGTATTTTTGGTCTACAACAGATAGAGAATGAAACTGAAGAAAAATTCATTGATATTTTACTCAACTTTCTGACCAATATTCTGCAGATCCAAGTAGAATTCCTAATTAGAGACAGTAAGTTGGCAGAGGGAATCCTACAAAAAGAACAAATTCTGGATAAACTGGGATTATTTGTGGTTGACTCTGACATCCTGGCTACTAATATTAGAGATGTGCACTCGGACAAACAGAGTAAGGTAAAGACATAAGAACCAGTGACAGATACCAGGACTTAACCAGTTACTTTGACTGACAACTAATATCTGTAGAATATAGTGTCCCAGAAAATGATACAGTAGTAGACAAAAAAGCAGGTAAAGGAAGACTTACTGTGTAAAAGATGTTATGTTCCCCTGAAGAGTTGGCCCTGACAGCCAAGTAGAATTCCTAATTAGAGACAGTAAGTTGGCAGAGGGAATCCTACAAAAAGAGCAAATTCTGGATAAACTGGGATTATTTGTGGTTGACTCTGACATCCTGGCTACTAATATTAGAGATGTGCACTCGGACAAACAGAGTAAGGTAAAGACATAAGAACCAGTGACAGATACCAAGCCTTAACTGGTTACTTTGACTGACAACTAAAATCTGTAGAATATAGTGTCCCAGAAAATGATACAGTAGTAGACAAAAAAGCAGGTAAAGGAAGACTTTCTCTACTTTCCTGGAATATAGCAGTTTTGAAAAATAAATGTGCAGATAATGATTGGAGAAATTTTATTGAAAAATGTGATGTTTTAGCTTTCCAAGAGACATGGCATGAAAAAGAAGAAAACATAGAAAGTAATGGATATGAATTATACCATGTTCCTGGTAAAACAGTTCAAATTTTAGGAAGATGTTCTGGAGGTGTTGCTAATTGTTTTAAAGTAGGATATTTCAAAAAGATCAGTTGTATAAAAGTGATGGAAAACATTATTGTAAACTATGTAGAAAGAGAAGTTTTGATTTGTGGTTATAAACTATTACTGTCCTCCAGAAAACTCAACATTTTTTTATTGAAGATGTTTGGGTTCAATTAACAATTTTTTTAAATGGTTACATCAGTAGTCACTCTAATATGAGAATACTAATTGTGGGGGATCTCAATGCCTGTATAGGTAAGTATGACAGTTTTGCTGATAACCCCTATTATGTGTATAATACTCTAGGTAACCTGGCTTCAATGGTTACTAAAGACTATTAGATTAATCATTTCAGGACAAAGTTTATAGAAATAATGGAAGATATTAATATATATCCCTTAAATGGAAGACTAAACAAAGCTAGAACAGGGGATTGGACATCTAACTCAGCAAAAGGTGCATTGGCAGTGGACCTTGCATTATGGATAGGTCTTTTCCCAGTTTGGGAAGAATTGCACGTCAAAAACCGAGCAGAAAGTGACCACTTTCCTATAGTACTGCTGAGCAAGGACATATGTTTAAATGACCATACACAATTACCTAAAATGCCATTTACAGAAATTAGAGCTCAGAAGAGAATTATTTGGAACCAGGAATCCAGTATACAGATTAGTGACTTATTTGTTGACTCGGTAATGGGAAAAGGCTTCACGTATCTTGAAAGCTGTAGTCTTAATTTCTTGTTGGAAAATCTGACTGAAATCTACAATAATATAAAAGAGAGAGGTTAGGAGTTAACATGACATTAAGACAGGCAATGCATAATGATGGCTGGTTTGATTTAAATTGTAAGAAATCTAAAAGTGCAATTAGGAAACTTACTAGATTATATAAATATAGACCAACTAAAAAGACTTTGAAGGAAATTAATCAGCTTAAAAAACAACATAAACAATTCATAAAAATTAAGAAAGTAATATATATTATAAGAAACAATGGGAATCAATATATGAGGCTGTTGTTTCTAAGGATTCCAAGAAGTTCTGGAAGTTAGTCACCAAGGGAACTAATAATTATAAATATAAGATAGATATGTATATCATGGATTATTTCTCTGAAATTTTTTGGGACCCTGCAGCTGAAAATGTATTCCTAATAAATGATTGTAATAATGGCATACACATCCTTTTTTCATTTGAAGAAGTTATGTTTGCAATTAATACCCTTAAAACAAAAAAAGCACCAGGGCTAGACGGTATTCTGGCAGAGGTTTACCTCTGCCGGACTACCGAATGGTGTAAATACCTGATAATTCTCTATAATAAATGCATAAAAGGAAAGATTTCCTGAGACCTGGAGAGGTGCGTACTGTACATAGTCCCCATACACAAAAAAAGGGATACTGCCGACCCCACCATTTATTTATTTATTTAAAAGTTTTACCAGAAAGGCATGCTGAGCAGACTACTGCTCAATTCCAGATGCATCCTGGGGGAAAGGGGTAGAGGACAGTACAATAAAAACAATGTACAATAGTAGCAAAACAAGCATATGGAATATTACATTACAGTAGGATTAACACAACAAGATAGTACAAATGGGCATCTTTTAGTATACATCTGAACAGGAGGCAACTATACAGGTTGTTTACTTGCAGCTGGTGCATAGACACAGTGGTAAAGAGCAGATATGTGTCACTTAATACATACTAATGGGAGGATTAGAGTCTGGTGACAGAAATGCTTCTTATGCACAGTAACAGGTGGAGGAGAAGTGCACATTAATAAGGTTGTTGAGATGCTGGCTAGTGGAGGTGTGGCAAATGTCCACAGGGAGGGAGTTCCATGGTTTTGGCATGCAGTAGCTAAAGGCTGCTTGTCCCGCCGCAGTGGACCTATCAGGGACCTACAAGGATTGGGTGTCAAGGTTCCTGAGTGGGTATCTGTGGGGGTAGGAGATGTTAGGAGTGACGTGAGGTAGAGTGGCAGTGACTTGGTCCAGAACTTGGCCGTGAATCTAATACCATTAGATTGCCTCTGATGCTGGAGCAAGGGGGATTCCAGGGATTGGTAAAGGGTGCAGTGGTGGGTAGTAGGAGGGCTGTCCAGAGCAAAACAACAGAATGAGTGAAAGAGTGGATCCAGTCTGGCTAGGTAGGACTTAGGAACAGCACTGCAGACTACATTGCCATAGTCGAATATGGAGAGAATCATTTTCTGCACAATAGCATGGTGTGCCTGCAGTGGTATGCAACCATGGTTGTGGTATAAGGTGCCCAGTTGAGGGTGAAGCTTTTTGTGGATGGCTTCAATGTGTGCAGAAAAGTCGACATGCTGGTCAAACCAAACCCCAAGATATCTAAAGGAGCAGCAGCAGGCCTCAGAGAAGTCCCATCAAGGGTGTGGCGGGTGGGAGAGGAGGTGAGCCAAGATAGTCTCTGCCTCGTGCCAAAGGTCATGGAGACTGTTTCTTGGCATTTAGAAAAAGCTGATTAGAGCAAAACCAGAGCTGAACATTATTGAAGTCCTGCTGTAAACTGGTCTCCACATCAGAGAAAGAGGGGCCGGATGTATACAGAACTGTGTCGTCTGCATACATGTGAATGGATGTGTGTGGACAGGCTGAAGGCAGGTTGTTTAGGAAGATGAAGAACAAGAATGGGCCAAGGGCCAAGCCTTGGGGGACACCAGCAGTAACAAGTAAGGGGGTAGAGGTGGAGTTGCCAACGCTGACTGATTGGCACTTACCCACCAGATAGGAGTGGAACCAGCTGGCAGCCTTGCTAGAGAGACCAGCATGGGAGAGTTTGATCAGGAGGTGGGAGTGTGAGACAGTGTCGAAAGCCTTTGCTAGTTCAATGAAAATGACTGCAGTGATATGGCCTTTAACCATCCCAGTGAGGATGTGGTTGTTGAGTCTTAGGCAGGAGGTGGCGGTGGAGTGAGACTTCCTGAAACCAGACTGATAAGGTGAGAAGAAGGAGGTGGAGTTGAGGGGGGAGGAGAGTTGCGTTAGGACTATGTGCTCTTGGAGTTTAGCTAGTATGGGTACGAGGGAGATTGGGCAATAGCTGCAGAGAGAGGAGGAATCGCCACCTATAGGGAGGGGAATAACCGTGGCTTGCTTCCAATCGGTGGGGATAGAAGTGAGTGAGAAGGATTTGCTGAATAAAGAAGACAGAGGGTTGGCTATGGCAGGAGCCAATAGGCACAGCATTTTTGAGTCTAGACCCATTGGGCATTTACCTTTGAAGGGATTTAGGTTGAGTACGGCCTTAAGAACTTCAGCAGGGGGTAACCTGTCGAAAGGAGAAGGAGGAAGGAGAAGGGGCATCCTGGGCAGGGGACACAGTGGGATTGTATTGAGCAGGAGGGGAGTGTGGACAACAGTGACAAGATGCAGTTTGTGAAGGAGGTGTTGAATTCATCAGCCACTGCCAGGTGTTCTGAGATGGTGGAGCTGCTGGAGTTGAGGACAGGGGTGGGGGGCTGAGACGGTGCAGTGAAGAGTGATTTAACCACCCTCCAGAATTTGGCAGGATGATTTATGTTTGTGCTGAAGGAGGATTTAAAATAATTGGCTTTAGCCCATCTGATTTGACTTATACAGGCATTGTGAAGTGAGCGGTACCTTAGGTGGTCTGCAGGGGAGCTAGAGATTTTGTAAGCCTTCCAGGCCTGGTCCCTAACTCTGAAGTGGGCCAGTATGTCGGCGGTGATCCAGGCCAGGTGAGCACTCATCACCCCGGTCTTTCTAAGTGGAGCATGTTTGTCCCAAGCTGCGAGGAACCTGGACCTGAAGTACTCCAGGGCAGAGATGGTAGATGTAGCCTGGGAGATGGGTGACCAGTTGGTATATGCCAGGTCATTCAGGAGTGTATCTAGGTCCAGAGATTTGTAGGATCTTGTGAAGAGGGTCTTGGGTGGTGGTGGTTTGGGCCAAAATATTTTCCTTACCAAATAAATCTTGTGATGGTCACTTAGAGAGTCAGGTAAGAGACCAGAGGTAAAAATCCTATGCGGGTGCATGGTATGGGATCAGTCTAGCAGAGTGTGGTTGTGGGATTTATGATTCAAGCATGTGGGTTCCATGATCTGTTGTGAGAAATTTAGTGAGGTGATTTTGTTATGAAATTTTGCAGTTGCACTTGAGAGCCAGTTCAAATTTAAGTCCCCAAGGACATAAAGCTCGCCTGCCACTGCGTATGATTTGAGGGTACCCAGGTGGTCTAGAATGTAGAGTTGGGGGTGTCCGGGGAGCAATAGGAGCCAGCAATAAATATGGGCGCTCTGCTGTGGAGCGAGTGCTTTATCAACAGTGGGTCTATAGACTGCGTGGACAGTGAAAGAGAGACAGGGCTAAATCGGAGCATAGATAAGATGTACATGGCTATGCTGCCCCCTCTTTTTTTACCAGGGTGGTCCTGACGAATGAGTGAGTAGCCAGGGATAGAGACTTCTGCATCCTGGTTGTGGGGCTTTAGCCATATCTCTGCTATAATCAGGATGTCTGGTTTGAATGATAGAGCAATTGGTTATAGAAGGGTCATTTTATGTAGAAGACTGCAGCTATTTAAGTGGACTATTTTTAAGTCACGAAGGAGGGGGAGAGGATAGGCAGAGTTTCAACCTGCGGTGGTGGAGGGTTGCCCAAGGTGGCTTGGGCTGGGGTTTGGTTTTATATCCCCAGCTAGCAGCAGCGGTAGCATTAATAGAAGTTTAGTTTTTGGTATGACCTGCAGGAGTTTTTGCCGAGAAGCTAGAGGTTGTAACCATGAGGTGTGCACTGAGGGGATCTGTGTGGTGCCTTTTAGGGGTAGTAAGCCAGCATGTATGGAGAGAGGAGGGATGGAAGGGCCAACCTAGCTATTGTGGGGTGGAAACCCCGGAGGCAGCCTTAGTGAGGAGGTAGCGTGGAAGGCTAGACAGGCACCCTGGGCTAAATTTATGCTATGAGGATTCAGCATCTCTGGGATGGTGGGAGGGACACTAGGGGCATCTGGATTAGTAAAAATTACAAAGTAAATTTGCAGCATGGTGAGGCAGTCTGAGTAAGGAGAATTCTTTAGTGATGGCCTCTAGTGACCCGGGTTGATAAGCTGCAAATGGAAACGTTTTCTGTTTGGTTTTTACAACTATGTGATCCGCTATAAAGTGTGAGGTTCACCAAGGGTGGCAGCGGGGGTGTTGGGGCAGTTGATGCGTAGTGTCAGTGGGGCTTTCCTCACTCTGCTTGAAATCCCGGCCATGCTGATTTTTGAGCTTTGTACCTGAGGTGATGCGGCAGGGGTCGTCCAGTAGCTTGGAGGAGGGCAGAGACTTCTGATGCCCTCACGAAACACTTTGCGGGTGGACAATCTGAGGAGAGAGCAAGACAACAGGTGAGGGTTTTAAGGAGGTAGTGTGGAGGAGAGGCTATGTCCAAGACCAGAATTGGCCCAGCCTGCAGCGGTTTACATATAGTTCGCTTAGCTCTACTTTTTTGTTTTTACATGCACTCTGTGAAAACAGCTTTGACTTTGTTACTGTGCTGGAATTAATTAAAACAGGCTATGGGTATTTCTCAGAATTAAATGAGACTTCAGCTTAACTTATACTTTGTTGCAGTGCTGGAATTAATTAAACAAGCTATGGGTACTTCTCAGAATTAAATGAGACATTAGCGATGCTGTCTGCACATTTATATTATAGCTATTTCAATGCACATTCACATTTTACCCTGAACTGTAGTCCTGTGCCTAAAACAAAGCAGGTATATAGCTAACTGCTGATTCACAGAAGGAAATTGAAAGTTCACCCTGCTAAGGTACCCCAAATTTAAAGTACGCTCTTAAGGCTACATTCAGAAATTACTGTATTAAGGTTAGGTGAGAGGATGCAAAAGACTACCTGCAGTACTGCGCCGATATTTATTGGCAGGCAGCTATTACTCCATAATTTGAAAATTGGCACTAAGAATTCCTCACTCAGCTTGAAATCCCAGCTGTGCTAATTTTTGAGCTCCGTACCTGAGGTGATGCGATGGGGGTCATCCAGTAGCTTGGGGGAGGGCCGAGACTTTTGATGCCCTCATGACCACCTTGCGGGTGGATGATCTGAGGTGATATGGTGGGGGTTGTCCAGTGGCTTGGTGGAGGGATGATACTTCTTATGCCCTCAAGACCACCTTGCAGGTGGATGATCTGAGGTGATGCAGCGGGGGTCGTCCAGTAGCTTGGGGGAGGGCCGAGACTTCCAATGCCCTCACAACTACCTTGTGGGCGGACAATCTGAGGCATGTACCACCCAATCAGTTTACTGGATATAAGCTTAAAAATATTTTCCAAAGTGTTGCTCCAAAAACTCATTCTAGAGATTGAGAGGACAGGTGGGACCTCTTCACTCCAGATGGGATTTAAGAAAAATGTCTCAACTTGTGATAACATCTTTATTTTATGGTATTTGATTGAGAAATATGTCATCCTTTGCTAGCAAAAATTATACACAGTCTTCATAGATTATTCAGCAGAATTTGATTCAATATCAAGAAGCACACTTTGGAAACTCATGTTGGAAAAGAGAATTAACAAAAACCTCGTTGATATAATTTATAACTTGTATTCAAACACATCGGCTTCAATAAGAACAGGCATACTAGGGACTTTGACATCACCCCATCTACCAAAAAAGGAGTCCATCAGGGCTGTGTTTTAGCTCCAACTGTATTTGCCCTATACATAGATAGTCTTTTAAATGAGATCAATAATTTTCCCTCAGATTCTCCAAAAATTAATAATCACCACTGCGCTATTTTGGCGTATGCAGATGACTTAGTAATAACATCACTTACTAAGAAGGGCCTTCAAATGAAGATGTACTTGTTATGTGAAAAATCACAAGAACTACATCTCAATATAAATCCTAAAAAAACAAGACATTAACCTTTGGAGAAAGAACTAAAACCACTGGGTATTGGTGTATTGGTCCCAATAGAATTGAGACAGCAACTTTATATGCTCACTAGGGTTGGATTCCCCTTCACTCAATTGGTTCAAGTGCTATCTATCAGATAGGTCACAACTGGTAAAAAATGGAAACTACCTATCCACCTTAAAACCACTGTTAAGAGGTGTACCACAAGGCTCTATTCTTGGCCCCATCCTCTTTGCCATCTATATTAATAATATTGATGCCAACCTCACTCAATCCAACATCCATCTGTTTGCTGATGATACTGTATTATATGCTAGCAATCCTTCATTATCTAAAGCCTGTGAACTGCTACAATCTGAATTTTCCATCCTACAACACAACCTACTAGATAAAAACTACTTCTAAATGCCAAAAACAAAGCTATGTTCTTTACCTCAAAGAGTTGCTCTGCCACTACCCCACCATCCACCACCCTACAACTAACCACCTTACTTGGAGAGAAGCTGAATTCGTTGATAACTTCAAATACCTGGAGTCTGGATTGATAACAAGCTTGACTATTCTGTCCATATTGAGGAGCTACTAAAGAAACTGAGACAAAGGCTTGGTTTATTTTTTAGAATAAAGCACTACCTCAACAGAGACTCCAAAAAAAGATTAATCCAGGCTTCATTCCTATCCCTCATTGACTATGCTGACTTTCTGTACAGACATTGTTCACTCCCCTCTTAAATAAACTGGACACCCTATACCACAGGTCCATCAGATTCATTACTGACCTTCCCTTCAGCACCCATCATTGCTCCCTTTATAAGGCAGTTAACTGGACATCATTACAACACAGAAGAAATAGGAATGCTGCAATTTGGATATTCAAAGCCTTATCAGGCAAGCTACCTACCTATATCTCAGACTGTTTTACTCAAATTACTTCTAGGCCATACAACCTAAGGATCAGCAAATTATTATTCTTAAGGTCCCCAATGTCTGCACCGAGTTTGGGAGGGCTGCTATCAGCTACTCACTAGCAATTGTTTGGAATTCACTCCAAAAACCATGAAGCTAAATAACCTCCTACCCTTAATATCCTTCAAAGATTATTCACCACCCTATTCCCAGAACTCTGCAACTGCTTCCACAAGGCCTAAACCCCGACCCTACCCCCTTTCTTTTTCGTGTTCCTATATGCTGATAAAACTCCGTTCCAGTCCCAAGATTCACCCTCAAAATGCCTGCTAGGTCCTATAATCTATATTACTCCTGATGTGTCCATTGCCTTCTGTCTCACAGATTAATAGTTTTAATGTGCCGTGTACATATGTATATTGTTATATATTAGCACTTATGTCATTGTATTACTGTTTATGTTACCACTGTCATTGTATTACTGTTTATGCTACCCTTGTCAATGTATTAACACTTGCACTTCTTGACCACTCAGGTCCATCTTGTAAATGAGCTATGCTCAATGATGTTCGCCTGATTAAATAAAGATTTTGATTGATTGATTGATTGATTGAGCCAAAAACTATGTGTATCTGGGAGTCCAGTTCCATACAAATTGTAAATGGATTGGTCACATAGATATGATTTCAGACAAACTGAAAAAAACATGAGGGGACTGAAACATGAGGGGACTGGATAGTTTTAGTAAACAATATGGTAGGAAAAGTATCCTTCTCCTCCTTCAGACAGTAAGAACAAAATATATGGCCCAGGCTCTTTATGGTGCTGAAATTTTGGAAAGCAGAACCACTGACAAATTAACTAAACCAATTTTTAAACTATCAAGAAAAAAACTAGGCTTGGGCCATTCTTGACCTGCCTCCTATATAAGGTCAGAGATTGATCTAACCAATCTGTGTGCACTTATTGACAATAGAAATTTTTTTTTTTCGGTTGAGATTATTAAACTGGCCAAAGGAATCAACAGTTTATCTATGCCTGAAAGAAAAACAATATTGGCATGAGCTTGGATATAGAACACATTTCTGGTTTAACACACTGATTAAACTATTGGACAGGTACAGTCTGGGAAAACTTTAAATTTGGGCAGATAAAGGAATTTTGATTAGTTCAAAATATAAAAAATATATTCTTAAGAGAATTAAAAACATCTGGAATGAAGAAGATCTAAGGGGAATTTAGGACCGCATACTCAAAGTGGTTTGTAAAATACAATTACTCATTTGGATTTCGTTTATTTATTTAAAAGTTTTACCAGGAAGGCACACTGAGCAGTAGTGCTCGATTCCTGGGGGAAGGGGGCAGAGAGAAGCGGTACATACATAAGCAAAGAGACATCCACAAATATACAATAACAAGGGTATTAAAGTCATACTTAACAGGAAGCTAGTTTACAGACAGCATACAAGCGGAGCAGTTATTCACAAATTTTGAGCAAGTACAGGAACAGTGGTACAAGTACATCATAAAAATAAAACAAATAATACAGAGATATACAGAATAAAACAGAAAACGGAATTGCCTGTTGCAAACATAGACAACATATTACCCACAGGCACATAATGACATGAAATGGGAAATGGAAATGGTAAACTTAAACCATACATAATCGTCTTAGATGAGTATGAACTTAGAAAAATCTTTATATTATATAAGTTCAATGCTTCTCAAGCAATGCACTTCAAGTAAGACACAACAAACTGACCAAAGAGCTGGAAGACTATACCTGCTCAAAGGGGGGTAAAGAAAATGTAATCCATCTCACTTGGATATGCTCTTGGTATGAGAAGGAAAGGGCCTATTGACTTGGACCATTCTTGAACTCAGTATATAATACAGACTACGAAACTCTCACAGTTGTATTATTGCACACTGCAGATGAATGGACAATAGTTAGAATGGCTAAGTACTTTAAGGCCATTAACAAGACTAAAACGATTGCAAGACAAGTGGGAATAATGCAATCATGTTTATAATCCAGTAATAGATATTTATTGGGACCAAGTAATTTGATGTTTTCCATCAATTGACAGAATGCCTTTCTTTTTAAAATCTTCTATATGCACTCTTTGTAACCTTTTTAGAATCTATGTTTTTGTATAACATGTGTATTCTGTATTTTGTTTTTTGATACCTAATTGTGTGATGGCTATTTAGCCAAACAATAAAGTTTTATGATGATGATGATTCTGTGGTATGTCAAATATTGTCATTACATGAAGCTGAACCCATTTATTGTACATCGCAGAAAGCATGATGCTTGTATTGTATTGTATTTTAAATTCAATAAAATATAAGTTAAAAAAGGCCCAAGAATGAGGGGGTGCACTATGAAATTAGAAGAGGGAGGTTCAGAGGAAATGTGAGAAAACACGTCTTCACTGACAGAGTGGTGGATGAGTGGAACAGTCTATCGGCTGAGGTGGTGGGGTGAGAAACAATTATAGGATACAAGAATGCATGGGATAGACACAGAGGGATCTTAGATGTAAATTGGGGAGTCCAGAGACAGACTAGATCACCGTGATAGAGTAGATAGTCGATAGGGAGTGGATAGGATAAATAGGGCAGACTAGGTGGGCCAAGAAGCCCTTATCTGCTGATACCTCCAATGTTTTTAAATTTCCTAAAAAGTATACATGATTTTATAAGAACTGACATAAGTAATAAACACAGATAAACTCAGTGTGTCAGATATTCATCAAGTAACATCAAAACAATTGCAACCTGTCAATATTTCTAAATGTTCCTGCAGTTTCTTTTTGAAAATGCTAGTTTTGAAATCAAAATCCAATCCCATTTCATACGCATTGTTTATCAGTACAGGGCTGTAATAGGAAAATGAACACTCAGCTGTTTTTTTATTTGAATTTCACAAAATCTTACTACAGATGTCTGTGTCTGGGATTTTGAATTTTGCACTTTTACCAGTTTGTTTTTTAACACCATTGGTATCCCTATATTTAAAGTGCTATGTGAAAAAGTCCAAGTTGCATACTGAGACCTGTACCTTGGGGGTAGAATTCAGAAATGTTGATATAAACTGTACTGTTGTTCCATTTTTTTACATTTGTTGCATACCTAACTATGCTATTGAAAGTAACCTCATACTTATGAAAAAATGTTTCTGGCAAATTATACAATAAAACTGAGTTATATTCTAATGCCGGAACAAGGATCTTTATACAACTGTCTTCTTAACATCTGTTGTTAAACTATTTTGGTTCCTGTACAGATATCTCAATTTATTGTTAATCTTTTTTGTAATCTTAGTTATACGATTACTATCGAAAAGTGTTTGATCTAGCATGACTCCCAAATAATTGAAACACTGTACTTCCTCCAATTCATATCTGTCTAGTCCTTTAATTTTCATACTGTTTCCATTTGAAGTTATTTCAAATGGAATAACTATAAAGGGGACAAGGATAGGAAGGAGGTGATTATAGATACCTGAAAAATCTTGAAATGGGTTGGAGAGAAGGAGGGGCATCACAAGTCATCAGGGAAAGCTTGGAATAGGATATTAAGTGGGAAGAGGAGCCACTGGACATCAGGACCTACTTTGAGTGGAATGGGGTGAGGAAGGGTGGTTCCTCTGAACATTAGGGAAAACTTAGAATTGATTAAGGAGAGAGAACGAGTGCACCTGGAAACCAAGGTAAGCATGGACTGGGACAGAGTTGGGAGAGTGTGCTATTAGACACCAGGGAAAACTTTGAATAGGGTAGGAAAGTGGGCTACCATTAGAGACCTGGGAAAACTTTGAATGATATGGGGAGAGGGAGTGGATTCCCCTGAACACCAGAATGTGCTTTGAGTGGTACAGTTGTGAGGGAAGGGGTGCCACAGAATGCCCTGGAATTCTTAGGATGGGGAGAAGAAGGGTATGCCACTATACACCAGGAAGTGATTTGAGTGGGACATGGCGAAGGAGGAGGTATCTCTGGACACCAAGGATTGCTTAGGATGGGAGGGGGCATAACTGGACAATAGGGAGTGCTCTGAGTGGGACAGAGAGAGGGAGAAATGCCACAGGGCAACAAGCAGTAGTTTAACTGGGATAGGCAGATAAATGGGGTAACATAGGACATCAAGAAGGACTCTGTATGGGATAGGGAGTGATGCACCCTGGGCTAAAACATAGCAAATCACAGAATTCATCTAACTGTTTACAGTAAAAAAAAGTCCCCATCAGCAGTGTGGAGGCACTGAAGAATTTTTAAGAACAGGTACATCATTAGTGGATGCAACAAACCAGTTTAACTAAACTATTTAACTAAACCATTTTTTAAATGGTTTTCACAGATGGTTTTACGGTATAAACAGGGCCTTAGGTTGGGATGGGTGCCACTGGACACCAAGTAAAGCTTGGAAAAGAATGAAAAGAAGGATGGGGTAACAGTACACCTGAGAAACCCTAGAATGGGAAGTGGGGATGGAGGAATTGCCACTGGATACCAGGAAGTAGAAATGTGTAAATACTTTATTTTGGATATTGGCTGAGTATTCATATTCAGGGGCCAAATTAGTTGTTATTCATGCTTCACTATTCGGCCACTAGAAGACTGTGTGACAATTCAGGACATCCTGAGACTTGCTCTCCAATCAGAGGCCACTTTGGAAGTTAACTGAAGGCAGCCCACGTGATCCAGCACTCGCAAAAGCTACTGGCAAGAGAGACAGATATCTGAGGTGCTGTGAAAGAGCAGTCTATGGAATTCTAAGATGGCCACTGAGTAGGTAAATGCAGCCGCAAGTAGCTCCCTGCCTACTACCAGATTTGCCCTCCAAAACCTGCAAACAGCACTTAAAACCTGGCTACCAAAAAAGGGAAAACAGCACTCAAACCCAAGAAACAGAAAGTGGAAATGCCAGCTATCTCTAATCTCTGTGAGAAATTAAATAAAATGCAGCAGAAGGGTGCACAGGGGCAGGCTGAGAAGTCTGATACTTAGAGTACTCAAGGAGCCAGAGAGGGAGCGCCAGAGCGTAAGGTGGCCAGGCAGAAGGTAATGAGCTTCATCTTGCAGGAATGAGGCAGGGGGCTGCTGGTTTAAATGAGAAGTAGGGCACCATAAATTAACAGACCAGGACAAGCACATGGCTCAAGCTGAGCAGTACCTCAGTACCAATAAGGACAGTTTGGTGCCAATGGAACTGTTGGTAACTAAACACAAAAAGACAATATCTGCAACCTGCAGCAAAACCCATAGCAGACAAGATAATATAAAACTGACCAGTCTGCCAGAAAGTTTGGAAGGTGATCATCCAGAGGAATTGTTTTAGCACAATATTTATTGAGCTGCCGGCCAAAGAAGCACATAACAGCAAAATCAAGATCAAAAGAGTGTGCAGAGCCCTGAGAGGTAGATTTTTGGCTAGAAAGAACCTTTGGTTCATTTTAATTAGAAGGTTTTAGCCTATTGTTCAATTGGGGGGATATAGCTCCTCCCCCGTTCCCTACATAAGCAACAGGCCACCTCCAGCTCTGTTTAGAGCATTTTGGTGGTGGCTGTGTGGTGTTGTTCGGTTGGTGTCTGCGGCTGCTCTCTTTCTTCCCCTCTGTCTGTCTGCCTGCACTTCTCTTGCATTGCCCCCCCTCGCCCCACCTGGCTTGGCTGTCTCTGCTCATTGTCTTCTCTTTTTTCTCTTATCCCCCCTCCCATGCTGCTCTCCCTGTCCCTCTTGCATCACTTCCAGTGCCTTTCTGTCTTTTTGGGGCTTCCTGTTGCATTCGTTTATGCCTCGCTGCACTCCATAGCAGCCATGCTGCCACTATTGCTCCCTCTGTGCTGCCTCTGCTTTCTTCTCTATGCCATAGTGGCTTTCTTCCTTGCTGCATTACCTGTTTTTCCCTTGAGCAGCCACCACACAGTTTATAGTTGCCACCGAGCCACTCGCACCCGAGCCTCCGGGACTCTTCCCACTGGACACCAGTGTAGCCGCCTACTGCTATATCCAGATACTACTTTCTGCACTCCTCCACAACAAGGTATACTTATTTGGCTGAGAATCTTGAAAACAAAGTTGAAGACAACCTGTCCCTTCACCTGCCACCTTTAAAACAAGCGCAATGTATTTCAGGTCAGCGATTCTGCTGACCCTCTACTTTCTTAAATGCATCACAGTCATCTGCTGGACGTCCTGTCTCTATGCCTGCTCCTGGCTTCTCGTGGACATCGTGCCTCCACTCCTTGAACTACTGCAATTCTCCCAACCTTCAGCCTCATTCATCTTGCATCCAGCAGTGGGATCTTGTTATAGCACTGAACCTTCAAACTGCATATCCAGATTCATATCCCACCACAGCCAGAAACTTACAATCATTCTTACCGGCTGCAGTGAATACTGGGTAGTAGAAATATGATGTTGACAAAAAGATGTTGCATATTAGTTCTGTTATCCTGACTAATTCAAAAGTAAAACAAACATAAATGAATGCAAGCCATAGCACTACCCATCCATGACCCATATTTCCCTGGGCTCTACCCTATCATGGACTCTCGCCTCAATTGCCTCCTCTGCTGCTTATTTTACTGACCTTGAGTTTAGAGCTACATTTATGTTTGAACCACTTATTGTATCAGCTTCTTTCACCTCCTTCCATTTGCCATTTTGGCTATCCCACATTAAACTATATTAATGACTAATTTAACTTCTTATTCATTGTGGCAGAACAATACCTAAACTATATATATAAGTGCTGAAAATATATAAATGTTTCCTGAATGGATATATTTTTAAAGCGATTGCATACGGAAGCCCCATATGGTAATTTTTGAAGGTTTCCCCTGTCCTGTACTTTCTATATGCCTTCCTCTCCATTACTTACTGGATACCTAATTTACAGCTTCCTTCAGATGCTGAGCTGCAGTTATTGGGATCATTTTTGTTTCTCCTGCTTTGTAGCTACAGCCCATCGCATTCAGGGATTTCATTGCAGTCCAGCCAGCCCTGTTATACTTGGCACAAAAATAATGAGTAATGCGTTATTTTCAGGAATCTGCTTAACCTATTACCAGCTTATGAGCCAATACTTCTCCGGGATTATACGACTAGACTTCCACAATTTATTCCATGTCCCTCACTTCAGCAGCTCTCCGTGCATAGATGACTTTGGCTATGCCTGACCTAGTGGATTCCCTTCCCATACTGCCATCTCCCCTAAGGGGCCCTTCTCCTACCATATCTGCTACTACCCTTGCACTCAGCCCCTAGGCTTCCGCTCCTTTCCTTGGACCATTCATCACTGGCTATGAAAAGGTGTTTACTTAAGGCTCAATGTCACAATATTAAGTCCAGCTGGATTCTTCAACTCTTAACCCTTCCATGGTGAAGCTGAACCATGTGGGGTCTCGTCTTCCCAATCTTGTCTGCTTGTGATTTGGCGATGGCAGACCACATGGGGCCCCTCCATCTCTATCGCACACTACTCGATGGAAGAAAACATATTACTCAGATACGGTGATGACAGACCACATGGAGTCCCACCATCCCTATCAGGCATTATTGCTTCCATGGTGAAGGTGAACCACGTGGGGTTCTCGCCTTCCCATTCATGCTTTCCCTGCAATACAGTGATAGCGGACCTCATGGGGTTCCACTATCCCTATCCCGCACTACTCCATGGGGCAAGGGGTCCCACCTTTCATTTCTTGCACAATGTCCGCTACACAATGATGGGACTATAGAGGGTCCGCCTTCCCACTCACCATCTATTCCAAGGGTTTCAACTCAATGCTTCTTCAAGTACCCATACAGCAGATTGATTGACATTGGGTTGTCCTTCCTTGAGAACATGCTTCAGTTCAACAGTCAGCGGAGTCCTGCATCTGTTCCTTATTTAGCCTATTTACGGTGATGGTGATCACGTGGGGTCCCGCCATTCTATACCTCTTTCTCCGTAAAATTGCCCTGCCATATCTTAACTGTTTCTATTCACTTCAAAGTGTACATGCGTGGGGGTTCTGCCTCCCTTACCTTGGACTACAACTCATTCAGGCTCCTGAGGGTACCCCTTTCCTCCTATATCATTCCTTCTATGGCAATGGCACACCATGTGGGGTTCCGCCATCCCTTTTCTACTTGTCCCTCAACACTCTTCCCCTTATTCCTTATCTCCCAGTTCAACTTCTGCGCCCTTTGCTTCCCCCAAATTACCAATAGGACATTGTTGATGGACTTATCTCAGACCCGATTTTAATCAGCAGTTCAAGGCATGCAAGTATCTCCATGAACCTCTGGTGGTCATCATCATCATCATCCCTCCGGAGTATTTCCCCTCAACAGGAGGCTATCCTCTACAGAAACGGAATTCTTCTCACACTATGGCAGATGCTATGGTGTCTCATATCCCAGTATTGTCCACATGAGACTCAGTCACTCATTCATCAGGGCTCCATGTGAATATCATTCCCTAGCTAACCTACCTCTGAGCCTACTATCAGCTTCACAGGTTAGCACCTGACATCCATGGCAATGTCGAACCACGTGGGGTCTCGCCATCCCATTTACGCATGCCCCACGACGGGCCTTATCTGGTACCTAGTCATTTCAATCAGCTTCAGTGACTCATCCTCTGTGTCCTGCATCCCATTCTGCTGCAATGGCAGACCACATGGTCTCCCACCATTCCCACAAAGGCTATCGCCTTCCTAGCCTTGGATAAAGCTCATACTACAATGAAAGTCAATCTGCTGCAGGTTCCAGCCATCCCAACAAACATTTCCCACTATGCCGCTCTATCTAGTATCCAAACGCTGGGCTATGGATCTACAGCAGTCATCTATCTCAGACTTGGATTAACCATTGTTCTAGCATCCGGTCATCATTCCAGTTGGATATTCCATTTGTTTGAACCTTCATCTGCAATATAATCCCATTGCTCATCCCGACCATGAACTGGATTTTACCAGCTACACCAGACCGTACTCCAGGACATAACTATACCTAAACCTAGTGCATTTAGGGTTATTCTCCCTTTAGTATGCCCACAGGACAGGCAGGTCAGTAGCCATGGGTCCTCGGAGGTTCCCCCTAAGGGGGCTTTTCCTTTCCTGCATGCTATGGACCACACTCTCCAGAGTTAGAGGAGGTAGTCAATTTCATTACTTCTTTTGGGGCCTTTAGTCTACACCTACCCACTATTCTACCCAGGGTGGGATACAGAGAAGCGCCAAAGCCAGGGAAAAGTACACAATGGGGGATGAGATACTAATAACAACAAAAATGGAAAGGGATCTGGGGGTAGTCATATCTGATCACCTAAAGGTGGGCAAGCAATGTGAGAGGGCAGCAAGGAGGGCTGGGGGGATACTGGGATGCATAGGGAGAGGCATCACCAGTAGAAAACAGGAAGTTATTATCCCTCTGTACAGACAGCTGGTGAGACCACATCTGGAGTACTGCGTGCAGTTCTGGAGACCCAATCTCCGCAAAGACATAGACAGGATGGAAGCTGTTCAGAGGAGGGTAACTAAAATGGTGCAGGAGTCTGCACCGGAAGACATATGAAGAGAGACTTAAGGAGCTTAATATGTATAGCCTCGAGGAAAGGAGGAGGGGGACATGATAGAAACTTTCAAGTACCTCAAGGGAATCAAGTCCAAGAGGGTAGCATCTTTCAAAAAAAGAGGTGTGCAAGAACAAGGGGCACAATTTGAAGATAGAGGGGGTGGCTCAGAGGTAATTTAAGGAAGTATTTTTTCACAAAGAGGGTTGTGGATGTATGGAATGGCCTTCCGGAGGAGGTTGTGGAGTCAAAAACAGTGGTGGAATTCAAGCATGCATGGGACAGTCATAAGGCAATTCTAGGGGGTGGGGGTAGGAAGAAGTAGGCTGCTGGTTAACTAGGATCTGCAGCTTACCCATCAGGTAGGGAAATGGGCAGACTGGGTGGGCCAAGCGGTCCTTATCTGCCGTCAAATTCTATGTTTCTATGTTTCTAAAGCTCACGTTGTAAACACCAAACATACCAGTCAGCTCATAAGTATACACAAGCACTAAGCTAGTTGCCACACATTGAATGGAATTTTACAAGCTCTCTGAGAAGGAATGGGTGAGTGCCAGACTCAGAAAGATGGTGGGATCTGCTAAAACAACCTCACACTGCAGATATATCTGTATATCAGCACTGAATTGTTCTCAAAAAGAAAAAACATTTCTAGAAGTCAAAAATAAGCTGAAACAACAAAAAAAAAAGACCTCTTGCATTATGGTTGGTGGCTAAACAGAGCACCACGGTGAATGACAAGGCAGTCTTCTTTAGTGATCTGCACAAACTGCTGGACTTTGACAAAGGGCTGAAATAAAAAGAGGTACTATGCTTGTGAATTTAAGGATCACCTTTTCATGCTGAGGTTCTTTTTTCAACTGATATTCCACAGCAGAAAAAAATTAAGGTGACCATCTGTGATATAAGGATTTGGTGTAAGGACCTAGGGACCCTTCTATATAAACTGGCCATGGAAACTTTATGATTGAACTTGAATCCTAAATTCTTTGAGTTTGAGACTGTCAACATGAATGGAGACTATTCCATTCTGGTGGTGGCCACGTATGCAGTTGCCACTAGTCTACTATTACAGAGCTGCTCTACCTTATGGCTGTGCAGTCCAGTAAGACAATTTCTTACAGTCTGGTCGGCAGAGTGGGGCACTCATAAAGTGATATCGGACAGCTGATTTTATTGTGTGCTCTGTGACTCTCATATGACTGCCAGTTAGTACTTGAGCTATGGGAGGAGTCTCACAGTATCTCTGAGGTGATACTTCTCACAATTGTGAGAGGATTAACTCAAGCAGCAAGAACTATAGAACTGTTGAGAGCACCCCAATCATTTTGTAGGTGGGAAATCCCACCACAAACATTCTGAGTTAAAATGTACTGTGCATAACTAAGATTACAATGTTAGCAAATGGTTGAGGGACTCATTTTCATGTATTAATCTATGTCTAGAAGTTTAATGATGCTACTGTAGTGGGAACTGGGACACGAGGGGATGATATCAGCTCCCTCTCTTTGCTCACCGCCTGGAAGACTCCAGGAAAATATCTAGAATAATTTTACATTTACTAACCTGGTGGGGGGTGCCAACAGGAATCAAGCATTCAGTATAGGGTCTTGATGCCTTCTGCATCCTCCAAACCTCAGCATACATACTTCTTAGAGGTTGAGGAAAGGCTTGGTAAATCTGATACTTAGCTTTTCAAGAAAGAGTTAACCCAGGATTCAGACTGGAGTCCTGATCAAAGGTACTATACTCAAAATACAATGTCCAGACTCGGATCACCAAGCTGCAGAGATGTGCACATTGCAGATAGCACAATGCTATATATCATAGATTTTCAAACTAGAGGAAGGCTATATTTGTAATGGATTGGACAGGTGAGACGCTCATCCTCCAACACACAGTATGGTATTTGATCTCTCAGTTTTAATATTGTGGTAGTCCCTAGGTTACTTGTTGTTGTTAGTTTCACTCGGCGGTCACTGTGTAATACTTTATACTAGGGTTAAGCTGGTTAATAATGTATATACAGATGTGTAAGAGCTCAAGATACTTATCCAGATTACAAAGTGTTGGTTAGACTTCAGGGAAGGTAAAGAGGTATGGCTGGAATGAGGGAAGTCAGATTTCTGGGCTGGAGAAAAATATCACAAATGGGTGATGCACTGAATGTAATCTTGTAAAATATAAAAGGTATGAATCACCACATCAAATTTAAAAAAATGTTAGCCAACCTGAAAAAGAAAATACAGGTGTAGCATACCTGCAGGAGACTCACCTTAATGAAGCTGAACATCTCAAGTTAAAGAGGGTGGGGCAGGTGTTCTTTGCTTCTATAACGTGACATACAAGTGTAGTCCCCCTTCCCCAAACTGTCTAGGAGCATGAAAGGAATTCGCTAGTGATCCAGGGGAAAGGGGTCCACAACAATGCGAAAACATCTCCAAGCATATGCAACATAATAGCAAAGTAGGAAGATTTAGCCTACCTCTCAATGGCCTCAGCTTTAGTGCACCCTTGATCTCTCTTTTTCTCTCTCTGTCTCTGCTGTCCAATTTTGCCTAAAACCTCTGCAACCAAATCCAGGTCTTCCGCTTGATCTGCAGCCTTCAGCTCCCCAGACTCCTGGGCCCTCAGTCCTGGTACAAACTGCTGAAAAACCTTCTGAAAATACAGACTCATGGTACAAAAAAATATAAGGGGCTACACATTTCATTTACCCCGTTTACTTAAATAAACAAAATCAATACTCAGTTTCTTCCCAAATAGCTCTTTATTTTCACCTGTGCCTCAAATGATTCCAGAGGCACAGGGGTACCATCTTACTCCAAGAAATAAAGCAGCTCCATGGGGATATTAAAACTTTTTTACAAGCTCACCCAGTTGGAATCTCTCGAGCAGACACAACATGGCATACAGGCAGTATGTGCAAGTCTGTTTTTCAATTTTGGAAGCTCAGCTGATTTGCATAAGCAGATCCTTCATCTTAGAAGAATCATCAGGTTCCTTTTCCACTGGTTCTGGTAAGCCAACCTTTTTATTTGGTTACCTTTTTCCCCTGTCTGTTTTTGCTCGGTGTTGGTAGGCTTGCCCTGTCTCCACTTGGAGAAGTGAGCTGCTTCTCCCACCTGGCCCCTGGACCCTGGCCTGAGTCCTAAACAGGGGTCCCAGGCTTTTTTCCTTCCTGAACCAGGCCCTGTAGCCCTTGTTTTCTTTCCTCTAATTGAGCATGAATCCCGGTGAAACAAACAACCCCCACCAGCTCTGCAACTCCTTCAGTCCTCTTTGTCCTGTTCCCCCCAAATGCACCTTCGAGCTGCCCTGCCATGAGATGGTCCTGGGCACTGCCACCACCCAGGTCCTCTGAACAGCTCGACTTCTCTGGCACCCATGGCATCCACTTTTTTCCTGCACTGCCCCAGATGACCATCCAGGGATGGCCCCGGTCTCCTCTCCATGTCCCTGCCAACACATCCTGGGCATGAACTAAGCTCCCAGCCAGGCACTTCCCTCCAAGGCCTGTCCAAAGACCTGTGGTCTGCTGTCTAGCCCTTAAAATGCTGGTGCCCCAGGACCTGCCCCTCAATGCAGGCCCCTTTTTGTGGGTGAGGACACTCCTGGCACCCTACAAACCCTGAACTACCCTGCTGCACCGGATACAGAAGAGAGCACCCCCATCCCAATGACGCAGTACCGGCTAGCTGGCCATCCCCCCTCAGAGCTCCCAAACCTGCTCCTTGATGCCATGTCACTGTGCAGAAACCATTCCTGACTACTGATTTGAGGGGGGTTCCCCTCAGGCACAACCCAGCCCATAGAGCTCCCTTCTTGCCTGCCTCTACTGCCCTTCCAGCCACCTCCTCCAGCCCCAGGCCTACTGCCAGGGCTGGAAAAGACCCAGAACCTCCCGTTGCTTCTCTATTTATACCCTGTCCTGCCTGTCCTCTGCTGTCACCTTCAGGTATCCATCAGGGATTAACCCCCCAGAGCACTACTGAATCCCTAAGCTCCTGGGGGGGTAGGAGGTGGAAGGGGGTCCCTAAAGCATAAGCCCCTCCTGAGAGAGGGAACTTGCACTCTTCCCCCAACCAGGGAATCATTCCCTCCTGGGAACGATGGCAAAGGAACCAGTGATGGTCTTCTCCCAGCAAACTGGCTATGCGCACTCCCCAGTCCTCCAAGAGCAAACACATCATACCTTGCCAAAAAGCACCACCCAAACGAACCTCTCAAAACGCAATTTTTCTCTATAAAAAATAAAACTTACCATGCCAGGAGACAATAATAAAATTTTAGAACAAACGAAGTTATTTCTCTATCAATAGACAGTCATAATCATTGATTTCTTGGTCATCAAACTTCACCATCAACATTTTAAACAGTACTGAGATAGTTCTGAAATTCCAACAAACCCCATTATGCCTCCCCCCCAGATAGAAACAAGTTACTCTGTGTACAACCCCCTGACACATCACACACACACTCACTCTTACATTCTCACACCACTCTTAATCAACATTCATACTACTAATTGTCCATAATCTTTGCAGTTTGATTAGTAAAACATAATTTTAGGTTTCATCATCATTTTTTTTTCTTAAGAAAACTATATACAGTCATCGTGTCCTGCTCCATAGAGCAACTGTTCTGGCACAGTCCATAAGTCTGTTTTCAGGAGGCCAAGGTTGCAGGTCCACCTTCTGGTGGAAAATAGTATTCTGGATCCGGTTTGGCGGTTAAGACCCCAAAAGAATCTTGGTCTAGGATGTATTATTTGGCCCATGTCCCAGCCAAGTCCTGGACCAAGGCAAAGTTCTTAAAGAGGGTCAAACCAGACCAAGTCCCTATGTGGCACATTGTCTGAGCCTGCTGGATCAGTTACTGGGAGGGAACACCTCCACCTCCAGGACAGTTCTTCAGATCTTTAAAGATCCACTCACCCCACATCTCCTGTATGATGTCCCAAACCCTCTCAGGCACATGTGAATAGTTCATATGGGGATACTCCACACACAGCCTCCTATGGACCCATCTCTCAGTCTGGCTCCATTCTGGCAGGTCTCTCACACTGGTCCTCCTTGCTTACCCTGGTGGTAACCACATCCCCTTCTGTACTTGGTGTTTAGCAGGTCACTGGGGTTTAACCCATCCATATGGGTCTGGAGGGTCTTGGCACAGACCAGAAGCTGTGGGGTGCGGTCTGCTGTAGTGATCACCAGATGATGGAAAGGCCTGGAGATGGCTTGATACACCTGATATTCCTGGAACTGGAACCTTTTTCTAATAAATTTTTCTTCATCCAGCTTCTCCAGTTTTTCCAAGCCATAGCACCCTCCCTAGCCCCTTTTGGTGCAGCAACAGACCTGGAGCCAAGCCCACTGGGCTTTAGAATCATTGACTCGACTCCAGATGCTGACTCTGATTTAGTAGACAAAGCCAGTGCACTACCACCAGACAGGGTCCAAGACAGAACTCCCTGGGCCCTGGGGAGTCTCCGGCTGGTTTCCTGAGACCCCTGCCCCTCCTTCTGCCATGGGTGTAGTCAGTAGCTGGAGCCGGGGTGCTTGGCAGATGGCTGTGCTGCCCTTCACCTTTTAGTCTCTTTTTTACTCCCACACCCTCTTCTTCCTTGGCTTCCACAATGGCATCTGGGAAATGCTCCTGATCTTAGTTGTATGGTCATGGGCACTCTCCCCCAGGAAGAGTCCATCAAACACTTCTGAATCCCCACTATCCAGTGACCATAGCACATCAGAGCCCTCTGTGGTACTGGAAGGGAGCCCCAATTGGGAATGAGTGGGCACGATTTAAACTTTCTACTGGAGCTGTACCTGAGCAGACTGCACACAGGCAACCTTGCAATGCCTTCCCCGTGATATCCACACCTCACACATTTCTCATTAGGCTGTACTTTTCCCCCTGCCTTCCATAGCCAGGAGAGTAATGATGTGGGAACCGTGGCAAGTGGTTACTCTTTAGGGAGCAACTGTTCCTCACCTTCTTGTCCCTTGCCTGCTATAATCCAGCACTAGTCCATGAGACCTCCCGCTCAAGTCTTTTTCCTGCTGCTCCTCCCAGTACCAGGAATAAAGGAACACTCTTACTTTTGGTGGAGCTTTCTGCTTTTTGGCTCCCACGTGGGCGTGTGCTGTCTCAATCTCGCTTGTCAACAGTTCTCTCTCTCTCTGCACCTCTCCCTTCTCATTGCTCCTGCAAGATGGCACTCCCTTAGCAGCTGCTTTAGATTCTTCGTCACCATCCACCAATCAGAAACTGCTGGAGAGTCAAGTGACCAGCAGGTCATGCACGCACATCACACCAGGCATGGTGAGGCCTTCTTCTTCTCCAAGCCTACCCCTCAGCTTATTTAAAATGCACCACAGCACCTACATAGGCAGGGGAGCCTGTCAGCACTTCAGACCCAGAGGACTCAGGATCTGGTGGGGTTTTGGGGTTCAGGGAACATCCCGGATGAGCCCCCACATGTAGCACCCTTCCAGAAAATGTCTAGAAGCATGAAAGGAATTCGCTGGGGATTCAGGGGAAAGGGGTCCACAACAATCTGAAAACATCTCTGAGCATATGCACCATGACATAAAAGTAGGAAGATTTAGCTTACCTTTTGATGGCCTTAGCTTTAGTGCACCCTTAATCTCTCTCTCTCTCTCTCTCTGTCTCTCTCTGCTGTCTGACTTTGCCTCAAACCTCTGCTGCCAGATCCAGGTCCTCCGCTTGAACTACTACTAAGATTCAAACCACTAAGAACATTAAGGAGCCAGAGAGCCAAAGGCCCATATTTACTCCTATATTAATAATAACAAGAGCAAAAAACCAGACAGAATTAAGTTATCCAATCAGGACTTAAGCATTTCTTTGGAACTGCTAATGATTACATCAAGCGGTAATGCGTTCCATGGTTTGGTAACAGGAAATGTAAAATAATGTTTACTAGGAAAACAATTAAATCTCCTCAATTGTAACAGAAGGGGGTGACCTCTAAGATCATAGAAATCCTCTCTAAACTTAAACCCAAGACTAGACAATAAATAAGGATGTTTCATGATATCATACAACAACAATAGGTCCCCCCTTAAATGGCTGTTAGAGAGGGGCATCAAATTCAAGGATCTGTGTAACCCCCCTGCAAATGGGGGTTCCCAAAAGACTTCCAGGAGCTTGCTTGAATGCTCCAAGCCTGAATGGTGTTTGGCATTTAAGCCATTTATCAGTGAGTGTTTTTAGAACCTCTGGTACTGTCTCTTAAGAGCTGTCTGCTTGCAGACATAATTAGTTTGTATGGGGACTGTGTGTTTCTTTGATTGAGTACCACTCAAGCTGCTGCCAATTCACTTCATTTTGCAGTCACTAGGAGTGCAAAGGGAACCTATCTGAAAGATGTAACTGTTTGCCAGAAATTATTTAGAGTAATAATGAAATTACAGTTTGTCTAACCTGCTTTCTTTGCAGTCAGAACTGTGTCTGCTAGTTCCCATTCTAGTTTTGAACTGCTGAACTGGACCAATCAGTGTGGGGTAAGCTAGCTCTAAAATGGTGCCTTGGACGAATCAGAACTTGGACTCATAATCTGAGCCAGCCACAAGAGGATTGTATGGGCAGTGACTCTGGGAGATGTAGTTTAGACTTCAGTGCCTTTTTGGACCAACAGCAGCAGTCTATTGTGAGTGACAGCCAATCCAGTCAAGAACTGGGAGGAACTCAAAGGAAGTGCCGGTTTGTCGGTTGGAGTTTCAGTTGAGCTTTGGCAGTGAAGAAGGAAGGAGCCCTGTGCTTTTCAGTGTGCAGTTTTAGTCAAAAACGTGTGTAAGGCCCAGAGTTCGGTCTGCAGCTTGTGTAACAGCTTGTTAGGACTGAATCCGTCCTGTGAAAAGAATCAAAGGATCTCTGAAGAGTAGAAAACAAGCTCACCCTGTAGAAGACTGGAAGAATTGCTAAAAATTGCACTCGGGTCTGTCAGGAACTGAATCTATATGTGTTCTCGGGTATTGTGCAGTAATTGCGATCGGGATACAGATGCAGCCTGCCTGGTATAGTGCTTTCTTTTATATGGATGTGTGAAGAGGTTTGTGTACCTCAAGTGAGCCCTGCTGACATTGAAGGACCTATCTTATTTGGAGGTCGTGAGTACTAATTCAGGGTCGCTCCCTGTTGAATTGCCACATTAAATCCAAATGGAATTACTGTACTGCTGACTGTTTAATTCTCCTTTTCTCATGTGAAAGGGCCCTACCAGCTCCACACAGGTTTGGACTAGCCACTAGGGCTTGGGTACCAGGGACAGTAACTGATAGGGATAGGGCCTGTGCGCAGAGCCATAGGTAGATTATTAGAGTGATAAGCTAATTAACCTGATTTCCCTGTCCTTGTTATATCCCCCTAAATAAATCAGAGCTGCTTGTTTCAGCAAAGTTATACTGCCTGAGGTATTTGTCTATGTTAAAGTACTGTACTGTGATTGTTGCACTGTATCTCATTTCACAGGAGGTCCCAGTGCGGAACCAGACCTGGGGGTAAGTGTATACTGTGAAGGTAATTGATATATTGTGTGGGCCACTAGTGGGAAGAAAGGGGTTGCAGCGTCCCAGAGGGCTGTGACCAAGTTAGTTTAACTATTGCAAACCCTGACCTCTGGGTGGAGGCACCTGCCATTGGATCCAGGCCCCTCAACCTGTTAGTGGCAAATCAGGCAGGGTAGTAGCCCTGGGATAGCGCCATCTAGGGGTTACATCTTGGAGGCTCACCCTGAGGATTGTGTGTCCTCTAGTGGCCATATTTACTGAACCACTGTTAAGAAAAAATGGGTACGACAGAAGTGGCTGTGCACCGGCTGGTGGAGTGGTGTACTGGGGAGGAGATCGACCCCCAAAATGCTATGCTTATCCTGGACATCCCCCTGGGTATCAATACGGACACTGTACAGGGAGTACTTTCCAAGGTGGAAGGTTTACAAAACCCTGTGGTGGTGGGTCGGCATGCTAATCTGCTCACCCACACTTTCCTGGCCCTAGTAGAGTTTAAGGATCCCATAGATAGCTCCAAAGTGCCACAGACCATTACCCCAGAGGGGCCCTCACTGCTTGGAGAGTGATAACTAAGGACAGTAAAGACCGGGGGAATCAGCCCCACCACTATCTGAAACTTTGAGGAGAAATTTGCTGAATGGTTGCTGGGAGGGAAAACTGTGGAGGACTTGAAGAAACTATTCTTGCCACCTGGGGGTGTTCCTCCCCCAACACCCTCTCCTGCTCCAGTGCCTGTAATGGTGGCTGAACCAATGCAGACTCCTATTTCTGCACCTGCCATTAGTCACGACTCTTACCGAAGGTTGAGGATCTTCTCTGGCACCCTCCCCACCCCCCAAGAGGAGGATGACTGGGAGACCTGGATAGACTATGTTGCCCCCCAAGTGCTAGAATGGCAATGCTCGGAAGGCGAAAGTGAAAGAGGGTTAGTGAGAGCCTCGAGGTCCTGCCCTGGCTACCATCTGTGCTAAACGGGCAGTAACCCTGAAGCGACTGCACAGGCCTATCTTGAGGCCTTGAGAATGTGTATGGGAGCCCAGATTCTGATGAGGACCTATGGTGGAGAGTAAGAAATGCACAACAGTACCAAGGGGAGTTGTTGTCTGTGTATGTCTCTGGCTGGAAAAATTGTTGCAAGAATGCCTCAGAAAGGGTAGTTTGCCAGCGATTGAACTGGACCGAACCAGACTGGACAGAATCTTAAGTCTGCCCCTTCTCAGAACTGCTGTTGCTTCAGTTACGCCTGGCAAATCGACTGGAATCCCCACCCTCCTATGATGAGTTAATGAGAGAAATTCGAGGAGTTGAGAAAAGGCGACCTCGGGAGGTACCTGCACCAACAGCTGTGGCTACGACCCGAGTGACTGAGGGTGACCCATCAAGTGAAGTTCAGGGACAGAGGTTGACAGTCAATGAGTGCTCTGACAAGGAAAAAGATATGCCACAATGGGGCGAACTGTTGAGAGAGATCCGGGAATTCAAAAACAGTCCCTTTATGAAGGCCACGCCTGCAAGTACGGGCCCTGACCTATATCCGACTGCATCTACTATGGGGGTTGGGGTACCCACCCATGTATCTCCTGCTGATAACAGCTCCAAACTCAATTCCTTGACCATGAAAGTGGAGAAACTGACAGATGTCTCCAAATGCTTATCACACACGCAGACAGAGATGGCACCCAGGTTTCCAGTTAGTAATACCCGCCCTGGCTCCCAGTGTGGCGCTCGCCAGCTCAAACTCCAGAAAGTATGTTTTGCTATAATTGTGGGAAAGATGGGCACATGAAAAGGAATGCCAGTCCCAAAAGACACTGACAAAGTTGCATATAGGCTACAAGGAGAGCTTCGAGAAGAAATCAGTGGTTAAGAGGTGCACGACATGATCCCAGTGAGGGCACCAAAATGCTAATTCACGTCCTTTGTGGCAAGGTCAGTTGCCCAGGCCCCCTACCGCCTCTCCAGACTGGTCCAGAATAGTGGGTCCCTCCATGGAGACCACTGTAAAGGTGAATGGAGTGTCTACAAGAGCTGTATTAGACAGTGGCTCCCAAGTGACAATTATGTTCCAGGATTGGTATCAGAAGCATTTGTCAGACGTACCCTTACAACCATTAGAAGGACTGCATGTATGGGGGTTAAGTGAGAAGGCCTACCCTATTCGGGTATATCCGAATTTGGCTGTCTTTCCCCACCTCCGTGGCTGGGTGGCCGAACAAGTAGAGACCTAGCCTTAGTGTCCCCCCACTGGACTGTATGATGGTGTCCCTTTGTTGATTGGAACAAATGCTCATATGTTCGGAAGGCTGGCACAGTTGTGTTATGAAAAACAGGGTCAAAGACTAGTAGAGCTTTAAGAGTTCCGCTTTAATTAAGAAGGCCTATGAGGCACAGAGAGATGCTGAAAAACAGAACCAGAGGAACCGGTCGAATTGTATGGAAGAAGGATCCTGAGTCTCTGATCCTGGCGCCAAATGCCCAGTGTACCTTACAGGGAGAGGTCCGTATCAGAAAGGATGTTAAGAATAAAATATTAATGTTGGATGCACCAGGCGTATGGAAAATTGCCAGAGGGACTGCTGGTCAAGCCTAATATTTTGCCCGCTAGAGCCCATGCTTATGCCAGAAGGGTAATGGTCCAAGTTCATAATGTGTCTGAAAGAGACATTCAAGTAAACAGAGGTTGCATCCTGGCTAATGTGCATTGTGCAGACACTGCAGTGCTACCCAGCAGCAAGAGTTCAAGGAAGAATGACAGAGTAACGCCTGACTTGTTTGATTTGCGACTCCCGCTGCCAGCTGAATGGAAAGTAAGGATCAGTGAGAAGCTTGCCCAGAGACCAGGTGTTTTCTTTAAAGGAATGGGATGTAGGATGCATGCAAGGAGCTGAGCACAATATCCGCTGCATGGACGAAAGACCATTTGTGAGAGGTCTCACGCCTGGCACCTGCTGACATAGATGATGTGAGATGGCATCTGCAAGAGATGTTAGCTGCTGGTGTAATACAAGAATCCAGAAGCCCTTATGCTTCCCCCATTGTGGTAGTGAGGAAAAAGAATGGAACAGTAAGGATGTGTGTGGATTATCGCACCTTAAACCGGCGGACTATCCCTGATCAGTACACAATGCCCCGCATTCAGGATGCTTTGGACTGCCTAAACGGGAGCAAGTGGTTCTCTGTGCTGGATCTCCGCAGTGGGTACTACCAGATCCCGATGGCCCCAGAGGACCGTGAGAAGACGGCCTTTATCTGTCCGCTTGGCTTCTATGAATTCATGAGGATGCCTCAAGGGATTTCAGGTGCCCCAGCCACTTTTCAACGATTGATGGAGCGTGCAGTGGGGACATGAACTTACTAGAGTGCCTGGTATACCTAGATGATGTTATTGTGTTTGGCAGCTCACTGGAGGAACATGAGAGCAGATTATTTAAGGTATTGGACCGACTGGAGGACTTTGGCCTTAAACTGTCCATTGATAAGTGTCAATTCTTTCAAACATCAGTAAAGTATGTGGGACACATAGTATCCAATCTAGGAATAGAGACCCATCAGTAAAGTTGGAGGCCTTTGACCACTAATACAGCCCAAAAATCTAAAAGAACTGCAAAGATTTCTGGATTCTGTGGTTATTATCGGCGCTCATCAAGGACTATTCAAGAGTGATCTGCCCTTTACTTAACCTTACTCAAGGGTATCCCCCAACCCACAAAAAATACCAAAAGTCAGCGTCCCTCAAGACTGAAAGAGTGTATTTTCATCCGAGTGAAGTATTTGGGGCCCGCTGGACTCCTGATTGTGAGACTGCTTTTCATGAGATCATATATCAACTTACCCATGCTCCAGTGCTGGCCTATGCCGATCCAAGAAAACCTTACGTCCTGCACACTGATGCTAGCTTGCAAGGGTTGGGGGCTGTGTTGTACCAAGAGCACGAGAATGGCCTGAGACCAGTGGCCTTTGCCAGTAGAACCTGACCCCATCCGAAAAGAACTATCCTGTACATAAGTTAGAGTTCCTAGCTTTGAAGTGGGCTATTGTTGACCAATTCCATGAGTACTTGTATGGGGCTAAAATACTAGTAAAAACTGACAATAATCCTTTGACCTATGTGCAGACCTCAGCTAAGTTGGATGCCACTGGCCATAGGTGGCTTTCTGCATTATCTACATATGACTATGCTCTCGAATACCGAGCAGGTCTGAACCACATAGATGCTGATACTCTCTCCCGGAGGCCTGTTCCCCAGAATGATTGGGTCCGATTGGCAGAACCTGACATTCGGGCACTCTGCCGGAAGTTTGACAGGGAGGAACAGATGTCCACGGACGCAGTGGACTGCATGGTGGATTGCTTGGGAGCCTCTGAGAATTGCATACCTGCTGCTTATTGACACTTTTCTGCAATAGACATTGGTGCACTGCCTCAGCTGGACAATGACAGTATTCGGCGGGCTCAATCCCGCGATCCCATGATCAAAGCAGCTTTAGAAGCCCTCTATGCAGGAAAAGATGTGTCCAAATTACGCTCCACTGATTTGAGAACTGCACTGTTATACAAAGAAGGTCCTAAGTTGAAACTGATCAATAAACTGTTATACAGAGAAACAGTAGACAGAGGGGACAAGTAGACAAGCAACAACTAGTGCAGCCCACTGCCTTCGAGACTCAGTACTGAGGTCCTTGCACAACCACATGGGGCATCTTGGTATAGACAGAACACTTGACTTGGTGAGATCCAGATTCTATTGGCTAAGATGGGGGCTGATGTGGAGCAACACATTCGAACTTGTAGTCGCTGCTTACAGAGGAAAGCTTTGCCCCAGAGGGCTGCCCCCTTGTTAACATCACCACCAGTGCACCCATGGAGCTGGTCTGTATTGATTTTCTGAGTTTGGAGTCAGATCAAAGAAATATCAGTAATGTGCTGGTGGTCACTGACCATTTCACGAGATATGCCCAAGCTTCCCCACCAAAGACCAGAAAGCATCCACTGTGGCCAAAGTACTTGTAGAAAACTTTTTGTTCACTATGGGGCTCCACAAAGAATCCATTCTGATCAAGGAGAGACTTTGAGAGTCGTCTGATCAAAGAGATGCTTTCTCTGTGGGAGTCACGAAGTCCAGAACCACTCCTTACCACCCCAGGGGAACCCACAGCCTGAACGTTTCAACCGCACTTTGCTAGATATGCTAGGCACCCTGCACCCAAAGGACAAGCCTAGATGGAGCCAACAAATTAGCACCCTGGTACATGCTTATAACTGCACCAAAAGTGATGCCACTGGATTCTCCCCTACTGCCTGATGTTTGGAAGAGAAGCTCGACTACCAGTAGATGTGTGTTTTGGGGTCTCTCCTGATGGGGTTCAAGCTGACAACTATTTACAGTATGTGCAAAGTTAAAGGCCCAGCTAACTCATGCGTACCAACTGGCTCAAACCATGGCTGCCAAAGAAATCTGGCCAACAAAGAAAGGTATGATAAAAAGGTGAAAGCACAGGAACTCCAGGAGGGAGATCGGGTATTGCTAAGAAATCTGGGACTGCATGGCAAGCACAAGATTGCTGACAGATGGCACCATCTCCCTCACATTGTAGTGGGCAAACTAGATGATCTGCCAGTGTACAAAGTAAGGCCTGAGAATAATTCAAAAGATGTAAAAACAATGCATAGAAATCATTTACTGCCCATTGGACAAATCTTAATTGAGTCTGAGCCCCTAGAAGATGCCCCCTCTGGACCAGTGACTAGAGCTGCTGCTAAGAAAAGATCAAGAAAGTCTGCACCTACAGAAGCAAAGTTAAAGTGTTCCCCTCCACAAGTCCCAGTTGAGCATGACTGTCAGTCCATATCGGAAGAAAGTGAGAGTGACTTTGAATACTATCCTTCTTACGAACTGAGTCAGTTGTTTGGGGCAATCCCCTAGTCAATAGTGGAGACAAAGCTGGGCCTTCCGGACTGTCTAAGCCCCAGCTTCATCCCTGGAGCCAATGCTCCCAGAAAGTGAAGTGCAAAGCATCAGATCAGATGAAATGGAATCATTCTGCATGGTTGAACTGTTTGAGCTTTCAGGGAGGAAAATTATAGATTAGGGCAGACTGGTGATACACCCGAACAAGAAGAGTATTTTGAGTGCCCTGACAGTCCACTGCCAGTGTCCGAAGCTCTCCATGCGAGCCAAATGTTGTGGACTCAGAAACTGTAACTCCTGGAGCTGAAAGTGCCCCAAGTTCTACCTCTCTACCCCATGGAGACTCCCCTGACAAGTGAGGACAATGCTGAAAATGAGGCTCAGAGTGCAGAGACTATAACAGTTCCCCCTAGAAAGACTGGTCGAGCTGTAAAGCCTGTGGTGCACCTCAGTTATGATTCACTTGGGAGGCCTGTGGACTTGCCTCTCAATGTTGTCCATAAAGGAGTGTATGTGTCCCCGAGCTCATTGCCCAAACTGAGCATCAGTGCTAACTCCAAGTTACTTGTGTTGCCCTCTAAGTATGGTGCCCTTGCCCCATCCAGCCCCAAGGTAACTGATAGGAAGGGCCCTCTCTTCAGGTTTCATGTACAAGAGGTAATAACTTGAGTTATGGTACAATGTGTATGTAATACTGTGTAAAGTGACGTACTGCAATGTTTCAGAAATGTGTTCTTGGTAAAATGATATATTGACTGATGATTACATGTGCGAGCCTAATGCAAATGTATATGGTTGCAGTTGAAACTTATGGGTACTTGCTTGACGCGGACGCAAGCTTTCCCAGGCCAGGAAGGGTGTAACCCCCTGCAAATGGGGGTTCCAAAAGACTTCCAGGAGCTTGCTTGAATGCTCCAAGCCTGAATGGTGTTTGGCATTTAAGCCATTTATCAGTGAGTGTTTTAGAACCTCTGGTACTGTCTCTTTAAGAGCTGTCTGCTTGCAGACATAATTAGTTTGTATGGGGACTGTGTGTTTCTTTGATTGAGTACCACTCAAGCTGCTGCCAATTCACTTCATTTTGCAGTCACTAGGAGTGCAAAGGGAACCTATCTGAAAGATGTAACTGTTTGCCAGAAATTATTTAGAGTAATAATGAAATTACAGTTTGTCTAACCTGCTTTCTTTGCAGTCAGAACTGTGTCTGCTAGTTCCCATTCTAGTTTTGAACTGCTGAACTGGACCAATCAGTGTGGGTAGCTAGCTCTAAAATGGTGCCTTGGACCGAATCAGAACTTGGACTCATAATCTGAGCCAGCCACAAGAGGATTGTATGGGCAGTGACTCTGGGAGATGTAGTTTAGACTTCAGTGCCTTTTGGACCAACAGCAGCAGTCTATTGTGAGTGACAGCCAATCCAGTCAAGAACTGGGAGGAACTCAAAGGAAGTGCCAGTTTTGTCGGTTGGAGTTTCAGTTGAGCTTTGGCAGTGAAGAAGGAAGGAGCCCTGTGCTTTTTCAGTGTGCAGTTTTAGTCAAAAACGGGTGTAAGGCCCAGAGTTCGGTCTGCAGCTTGTGTAACAGCTTGTTGGGACTGAATCCGTCCTGTGAAAAGAATCAAAGGATCTCTGAAGAGTAGAAAACAGGCTCACCCTGTAGAAGACTGGAAGAATTGCTGAAAATTGCACTCGGTCTGTCAGGAACTGAATCTGCTGTGTGTTCTCCGGGTATTGTGCAGTAATTGCGATCGGGATACAGATGCAGCCTGCCTGGTATAGTGCTTTCTTTTATATGGATGTGTGAAGAGGTTTGTGTACCTCAAGTGAGCCCTGCTGACATTGAAGGACCCTATCTTATTTGGAGGTCGTGAGTACTAATTCAGGGTCGCTCCCTGTTGAATTGCCACATTAAATCCAAATGGAATTACTGTACTGCTGACTGTTTAATTCTCCTTTTCTCTGTGTGAAAGGCCCCTACCAGCTGCCACGGTTTGGACTAGCCACTAGGGCTTGGGTACCCAGGGACAGTAACTGATAGGGATAGGCCTGTGCACAGAGCCATAGATAGAATTATTAGAGTGATAAGCTAATTAACCTGATTTCCCCTGTCCTTGTTATATCCCCCTAAATAAATCAGAGCTGCTTGTTTCAGCAAAGTTATACTGCCTGAGGTATTTGTCTATGTTAAAGTACTGTACTGTGATTGTTGCACTGTATCTCATTTCACAGGAGGTCCCAGTGCGGAACCAGACCTGGGGGTAAGTGTATACTGTGAAGGTAATTCTGATATATTGTGTGGGCCACTAGTGGGAAGAAAGGGGTTGCAGTGTCCCAGAGGGCTGTGACCAAGTTAGTTTAACTATTGCAAACCCTGACCTCTGGGTGGAGGCACCCGCCATTGGATCCAGGCCCCTCAACCTGTTAGTGGCAAATCAGGCAGGGGTAGTAGCCCCTGGGATAGTGCCATCTAGGGGTTACATCTGTACTCTACAGCTCCCCCTGGACTCCAAAGCCCTTCGATCCTGGTACAAACTGCTGCAAAACCTTCTGAAAATACAAACTCATAGCACAAATAAATATAAGGGGCTGTACATGTAATTTATCTCCTTTTTACTTAAATAAACTAAATCAATACTCAGTTTCTTCCCAAACAGCTCTTTATTTTCACCTGTGCCCCAAATGATTCCAGCGGCACATGGGTACCATCTTACTCCAACAAATAAAGCAGCTCCATGGGGCTATTAAAACTTTTTTATAAGCTCACTCAGCTGGAATCTCTCAAGCAGACACAAGATGGCATACTGGCAGTACGTGCAAGGCTATTTTTCAATTTTGGAAGCTCAGCTGATTTACCTAAGTGGATCCTTCATCTTAGAAGAATCATCAGGCTCCTTTTCCACTGGCGCTGGAAAGTCAACCTTTTTATTTGGTTACCTTTTTCCCCTGTCTCTTTTTCCTCAGCCCTGGTCATCTTGCCCTGTCTCTGCTCACAAAAGCTAGCTGCTTCTCCCACTTGGCACCTGGAACCTGGCCTGAGTCCTAAATGGGGGTCCCAGGATTTTTCCTTCCTGAACCAGGCCTGTAAGCCTTGTTTTCTTTCCTCTAATTGAGCCTGAATCCTCATGAAACAAACAACCCCCACCAGCTCTGCAACTCCTTTAATTCTCTTTCACCTGTTCCCTGCAACTGCACCTTCTAGCTGCCCTGCCATCAGAGGGTCCTATACACTGCCACCACCCAGGTCCTCTGAACAGCTTGACTTCTCTCTGGCACCCATGGCATCCACTTTTCCCTGCAGTGCCCCAGATGACAATCCAAGAATGGCCCCAGCCTCCTCTCCATGTCCCTGCTAATACATCCTGGGCTTGAACTAAGCTCCTGACCAGTAGCTGCACTCCAGGGCTTGTTCAAAGACCTGTGGCCCCCTGTCCCTTAAAATGCCAGTGCTCCAGGACTTGCCCCTCCATGCAGGCCCCATTTTGTGGGTGAAGGACAATCCCAGCCCCTTACAAACCCTGAGCTACCCTGCCACACTGGGTATGGAAGAGAGCCTCTGCCACTGGCCCCTCCCTTGTGGGAACCCTGCCAAAATTCCCACAGCTCTGGCAGCCCAGGCTACACCTGCATGGGATATTAGGGGCTCCTACCTACCCTACCATCTGTCCACTAACCAGGCCTCCCCATCTTGATGATGCGGTACTGGCTAGCTGGCCATCCCCCATCAGAGCTCCTAAACCTACTCCTCAACACCACACCACTGCACAGAAGCAGTCCCTGACTACTGACTTTGGGGGGGCCCTCTCAGGCCCAATCTTGCCCATCAAGCTCCCTTCTTGTCTGCCTCTACTGCTCTTCCATCTGCCCCCTCCAGCCCCAGGCCTACTGCCCAGGCTGGAAAAGACCCAGAACCTCTTGTTCCATCCCTATTTATACCCTGTCTTGCCTGCCCTCTGCTGCCACCTTCAGGTATCCAGCAGGGATTAACCCCCCCCAGAGCACTACTGAATCCCTAAGTTCTATCAGGTAGGAGGTGGAAGGGGGTCCCTAATGGGAGTATAAGTCCCTCCTAAGAGAAGAGGCTTACACAAGGGTGGAGGAGTTGTAAGTTTAATACATGAAAGATTTCCTTTTCAAATGGTGAGTACCAGTTTGGACACGTCAAGCTGCTGGGTTATGGTACAGTACACCCTCTTTAGCAAAGCAATAGTCTAGCTAACTGTATATGGCCAAAATTATGACGCTGGTGATTTCTACCAGGAGCTTTTGTTACAACTAGAGCACACACAGGTTGAAATAATATGGGGAGATGACTTTAACCTAATCCTGGATGACATACTAGATAGATCATCCTCTCGACCCATATCAGCTGCTTAGATAAGCCAAATTGTTGAAAGCACTGCTGGGGGACTATGGATTACATGATCCCAGGAGGGCTCAGCACCCAAGTATGCACGGGCCGGGCCGACTACTCATTTTACTTGCATACTCACCAGTCACATATGAGAATATAGCTCTTATTAGTGTCGGGGAGGTTCTTACACAGAGTTGTGGGGTATAAATATGTACCAATACTCATTTTTGATAATACTCCTTTAAAACTGGTATGGAAAACAGACCACTCAGAAATTTAAAATAAAAGCGTGTGGAGGATGTGCCCAATTCTGCTGCATTGGAAAGAGTTTGCAGGGCAGCTTAATCAGGAGATTAGGGAGGTCTGAATCACTAACAAAGGGACAGTGGAGGACACTGGAGTGGTCTAGGACTCACTAAAGGCTTATATAAGAATTAGTATCATAGCCTATGTAAGTAACATTTAAAAAGACAGCAAAGAGCAAATAGACATATTACAGGAAGGAATTATTGATTGGGGGCAGAGCCATCACTCTAGCAGTGAACATGCATTTCTTTGTGCTCTTGAGTAGTTCAAGTGTAACTTCTTGAAACTGCAGAACTTTTGGGAACTACAGTATAAACCATCAGCAGATCTACACTAGACTTTTTGTGCTACACAGATTGATAACAAATTCCAATATGGGTCATCCAAGGAACACCACAAAAAATGATCCATTAATTCTGGGGCTGTCTCACGCTGTGGGCCAGAAGAGAATGGTGCCCAGGCAGAAAGAAGAACCTCTCACCATCCTGGTTGCTCTACAGAAGGCTGCAGTGGATTTGATAAAATCAATAAGGACTTTGGATCAAAAGAAGGATTAATATGTGGGGTGCTTGGCAATAGCGGAAGGAAAAATTGATGCTGTGGTGAAAAAGGCAACAGATTCAGAGAAAACTGCCACCATAGCAATTGCAGTGGTGGCAACCACAGTTAAGGAGCAGAGTCTGTTGCGGACCCAGGTTCAGTGTTGGGTAAGTTACTTTTTCTATTACTTTCTATTACTTTGGAAACTAGTTCCAGGAAGCTTTGTGCAGTCACTAGCAAGGATGGAGAAGTACTGGAAAATATAATACACCTTGTAGACCGTGTAGACAGAATGAGAAGGGACCTGCAGAAACCTGAAGAATGGTCAGGGGTTTGGCAGTTGAAATTCAATGCAAGGAAGTGCAAGATAATGCATATGGGGCACAAAAAACCCTGGCACAATATATCAGTTGGGGGGTGAGGATACAGCATGCACCAAGCAGGAAAGGGATCTTGGAGTTATCATCTCTGATGACCTCAAGGCAGGGAAACAGTGTGACAAGGCAGCAGGTAAAGCAAATAGGATGCTGGGATGCATAGGCAGAGGCATCACCAGCAGGAAAAGGAGGTCATAATTCCACTATACAAGACACTAGTGAGGCGCACCTGGAGTACACTGTGCAGTTCTGGAGACCTTACCTACGTAAGGACATAGACAGGGTAGAGAAGGTTCAGAGGAGGGCAACAAAGATGGTGCATGGATTGCATCACAAGTCCTATGAGGACAGGTTGAAGGCACTGAACATGTACTCCCTGGAGGAGAGGAGGGAGAGAGGGGATATGATAGAGACATACAAGTATCTTACAGGGAGGAACAGGGTGCAGCAATGCACTATTTTTAAGCGAAAAAGATGTTCCAGGACTAGAGGGCATGGGATGAAGTTGGAGGGAGGACGATTCAGAGGAAACGTGAGGAAGAATTTCTTCACAGAATGGGTGGTAGGCAAGTGGAACACCCTGCCAGAGGAAGTGGTGGGGGCTGAAACAATCATGGGATTTAAGAAAGCATGGGATAGACATAAAGGAATTCTGGAGGTCAGGGGTAAGGGGCAACAGACTTCCTGGAAAACATAAACTGAACTTACAAACTTAAATGGGCAGACTGGGTGGGCCATAGGCCCTTATCTGCCGACACTGTCTATGTATCTATGTATCTATGTACCTTACAGTTACAATTACTTATGTCTTTTTATACAAAAGAAATACGTAACTGTAACTGATTACATTTATTTGAAAGTAACTAGTAACTAACCTATTACTTTCAAAAAATGTATTCTTTTATTGTTATTTATTATTTTTATATTGTTTTTGTATAAAAAGAAATAAGGAACTACAATTGTAAGGTGCGTTACTTTTTCTAGTACTTATCCATCCTTGCTAGTGACTGCACAGAGCTTTCTGGAACAAGGTTCCAAACATTATAGAAAGTAATAGAAAAAGTAACTTACCCAACACTGCCCAGGTTGAACAGTTGGAGAACACCATCCAGTCAGCTAATGTGCAGATTCCTGGTCTCCCCGAAGGAGTGGAAGCAGACAATTTAGCGATCTTCCTAGGGAGGTGGTCGTCTGCAGCCACTAGACTAGAGCATGCTGTCCATATTCAATGGGCATATCGAGTTACCTCCTGACATGCTGTGGCAGGAGGAGAGGGGCCTAGGACTGTTTTGTTGGTAATGGCATCAGTGCAGGACAGGGACCATATATCATGGGCAGTGAGAGACCACTTCCCCATAACTATGCAGGGCACCCCTAGTCTGTTCTTCCAGGATTATTCAGTCACTGATGAGCTTTTGAAAGGGTGGCTTGAAATTGAAAGATCTGGGCATCGACTACCACATCGGTTTTCCAGCTCGACTACAATTTACTATTTCCAGTACAGCTTTATTGACCCCAAGGCAGCTGAGGTTTTGGTGGAAAAACATGCTGCACTGGTGTGCCAGGCCAAAGACAGCGACCAAGATGAAATGGAGTCAGAAGAGACATGAACTACAGAGCAAACTCTTAATTTTTGAACGGTTGTAAGTACTGTTGTTAATACCCCTTCAGTCTTTGCAGCTTGATCTGTTGTTTATTTTGAGCTGGTGTTTTGTTTTTGCTACAAGGGAAAGTATGGCACACACTTGATAATAATTCTAAGGCAGACTGGTACAGTGATTAATGTTGTATTCCTTGTAGGAACAGACAGCACCTGGCTATTTAATGCTGAATAACTGATATTTTATATATATGAATAAGTGCTGCTTTCAACATTATATTTCTACTGTGTAGTGTGGTCTAATATGGTGCCAGGGGTCTGTTAGATTGGCGCGCTGGTGCCATGGATGCCATGTGTTTCTCTGAGCTGTGCAAGAAGTCCTTTCCTCCAGAGCAAAGGGCAGCCCAACCAGCTGGAGTGGCAACTCTCATCTGTTTGGTTAGATTTCTCTGTATTCCCTCCTTTGTCTGGACCACAACTCATTTTTTCTAGTAGCAGCTGAATTATAATGTAAGTCTGGTTTAGGTGGGTAGAATGTTGGTTAATATTAATAGTTCCACAATTAATCTTACACCTTAATACTGTATATACAATCTTAAGGGGGTTATTTTGCTTAACTGGTTACATCTCTCTCTCTCTCTCTCTCTCTCTCAGGTACACATTAAAGGAAGTGAATATAGAGTTTAATCATAGTTCATATGGGGTCAGTAACTCAGTAAAAGGTGCATAATTGTTTTCCATTATGTATAGTTTCATTTTGTGGCATTGACCCATTGCATTGAATGCATTTTGGCTCCTCTGTCTTACTGTACTATATAATTTTGTGCTTCCCTCCTATGTAGTAACAATGTGAAATGTATATAATTTTGTTTTCTTAGATGTAAATGTAATATAGATTGCTTTGACTGATGAATTGTCATTTCAGTGAATTTGAATACAGTTGATGTATTAACGCTTTTCAAAATTCAATAAAATATAATCTAAAAAAAGGAGTTATTTATAAAGCCAGTATGAATAAAACAACTGTATTGCCACTTTGTCAGTGTCGACACAGCAGTCCAAAATACAAGTTACAATTCCAGTAGGCAGCTGAGAGGTTCAAATATCTAGGGCTTCATATAAGGAACTGGGTAAAAGACATATTTGCTGCTAACAGTCCTCCTCCTCCTCTGCTGCATACGCTGAAAGCTCTCTGCACAAAATAACTTCCTTTGTCATTATTGGGAAGATCTAACATGCTAAAATGGACATTTTGCCTAAATCTTTATACCTATTCCAGTTGCTGCCAATCCTGATTCCACTTCGCATTTTCAAACAAGTACATGTGTGTTCTTCAGCTTGGCTAAGGCACATTATACAATGGGTCTCATATTCCAGCATTCTTATTGGCTAACTGGCACCTTCCAAGCATTGTAAAATGTAGCATTACCAATGAAAAAGGTGCCAGTCAGCCACATGTGCCCAAATCAATCCAACCCCGAAAACGCAAACAAAAAGACGCCATTTTTCCATCCTGCTAAAGTGCAGCAACATAAATACTTACTCTGTTAAAAATCTTCTCACAGTCACCAAACCCAAACCTGCCCCTCGCTCCTTCCAGCTTCTGGGCTGTACACTTCTCCCTTCTCTGACAATGACTCCCTCCTGCCTCCGGTTAAGCTTAAACTCCTCAAAGAACTTAATAACTGCAATCTCTCAGTGGCCACTCGCAGCAACGGGCAGCCCTTTACAGCTTTTTCATTTAAACTGTCATCTCCCTAATAAAAGTAAATGCTCCCATGCCTTGCAGTTAAAATACAATTAATTGAAATAAACTAAATAAAAAAAACTGCCTGCCACAAGCAAGTTTCTTGCTGCCAACTGTTCCAGCCTCCTCGTTACTGCCCATTGGGACACCGGAACTGATTTCCATATTCGTAAGCAGCCTTCCATCTAGTTAGCACTTCAAACTTCCGCACATTAAAAAAAAAAAGTACATGAACCCGGTGTGGCTTCTCAGGCTGTCAGGCAATAACCCAGTCTTTGGCTATTAGAAGGCTGTCAGTGCTGAGGCGATCAATCCAATTATATCATGCAGACAGTTCTAGCTAGCGCGAGAGAGGAGGGGGATAGGATTTTACTATACAAAACACTTTGGCAGAGGTGAGAGATTTGATGCACCCAGGAAAAACACATTATATTAAAAAAAGAACGTGTGTGTGTGTGTCTGTGTCTTAGTACTTCAAGTGACATATACCTTTCACCATGTTCTACCTTACAACAGGAACTATTTTTCTAAGGAGGAAGGATATCAAGCTAAAAACCAAAAAAAAAAACACTATTTTTAAAAATCAAAACTGTTTACTATTTTGCTTCTTAAACTTTGACTTACTGCCCATTGTATAATAGCAATAAACCACTTCAGGGTGTTGGTGATGCTGGGATTTACCCATGCCTGACGAGGTTTACTCACTCGGCCTGCGGCCTCGTGACCGAACCACGCCAGGCGTGGTTAAACTCAGCATCACCAACACCCTGTCATGGTTTATTGCTTAAATAAGACCCCATGGTATGATTTGAACAGTTAATGCATACACCAGGTAGGGGAGGTACAGTATGGGCACCCCCCGCATTTCAAAAACATCTATTGGCTGGCACAGCTAGCAAGTCTTAAAGAGAATGGCACAATCTGCAGTGTGACAATGCAGGCATTTTGCTTGAGAAATAGTGGACTTTGGTGAAACAACTGACTGACTTACTACATAATTCAAATATTAGAGATGTCAGATGTACAAAAGGTAACCCCATAATACAACATTTGCTACAGGTGTGGCATACAACTCACAAATTTAAGCACATGGATTCAACTGTAATGGTTTTAACCCCATTATGGAACAACATATTAGTTCTGCAATTCTTTCATGACCCTGGTTTAAAATATGGGCTGAAAAGGGAATACACCTAGTAACAGGGCTGGGTGGAGGGAGGGGTAAGGCTGGACATCCATTAGGGTCTACGATGGAACAATAGGTAGGGACTTCAGGGCAGACTAGGTGGGTCAGGTGGTCCTTTTTTGGCAACAGCTTCTATATTTCTATGTTTCTATCTGCAGTTGGCAGACCATTTATACAAAGTGATGCCCCAATATTGTTTGAAGCCCTCCATCAGAAATGTGATATCTCCAATACACACTTTGTTAAATACCTCCAAATTGCCACTTTTTGGAAGGAAGATTAGGGAAAGACTACAAAGTACATGAACCCTCATGCTAGCTTGTATTTCTAGATAGTGCAGGGGATACCAAAGGCTTTATGAGCAACTTATACTAGGCCTTTATGAGCTCAGGGGATAGTACTTCTGAGCAAAATAGACACAAATGGCAACAGCTACTGTGGGGTGAAATTCTTGAGGAAGACTGGATGGAGATCTTAGTGAGTGGGTGAAAACTTCACATACAAAGTAAGCACAAGGTGATTAACTTTGTGATCATCGAAAGAACATACTATATACCTGCCAGATTAGCTAAATTCAGTGCCCAATATGATGGCAAATGCCCAAGATGTGGACAGCATCAGGCTGATGTATTTCATATGATGTACACATGTATCAAGCACTCTGACCTCTGGGGAGCCACAGAAAGAGCACTGTTAGAGATTTTGTTCACTCAGATTTTGATTACCCTGACAATAATTATGCTGGGAAACTGGTCGGAGCCTCAAGGCCTGAAAACTGCTAACACAGAAAAATTGGGAAAACTAAAAAAAATGGAAACATAGAGACACGCCAACTACCTCAGTGTGGCCGAGCATAATGAAGAACTGCATGACCTTGGAAAATCAGTTTATGAAGCCAGAGGGAGGGAAGAGAGGTACAATTATATTTGGGCTAAGTTTGAGAAATACATTGACTCTAACCCTGGGGAGGATGATGTGCATGCAGATGACCAAGCAGCCTCTTCACCCACATACCCCCTAAAAGCCAGGCCAGAATTTCAGGCAGACTTCACTTGGTGGATGTGTACTGTATATACACTGAAAATGGAAAGCAGGACACAATAACTAGGGACACAGTCTGTATTTTGTTCTGTTCTTTATTGTAACACATTTTTTTCTCGTTAGTTGTGAATTTTAGTTTACGACATAAAATGCTGGACATATGCACAACATAATTGTTGTGATTTTTAATACTGTCATACATGTGCAATGTGCTTAGACTGAAAAAGCAATCTACTTTGATCCATTTGTTAAAAGTCGCAGTGAAGCAGAAATCTTGACATGTTATGTTCCTTCTCCAATTCCCAAACTAGAGAGGGTAATTTTGTTCTCACTTTGATGGGGCAAACAATATTTTTTTGCAAAGAATGCACCCTTATTGTTGCTCTACAGTACACTCACCCTCACCTGCTACTTTCTGCTCAGCCCCATGGTATGCCCCGACAGCGACACCAACACAGTGACCTACAACCCTGCCGACAAAATCAACAGTTTGCCAACAGGTCACTGTGTTGGTGCACCTGACACAGGGGCACGCTATCTCCCAGTCTTGCACCCCCTTCCTGAATCAACTCCAACTGGAATTGAGAATCTAAAGTACAGGGAGGGGGGCAGAGCCTCCTGCATGGGGAGGTTTGGGGGGCAACGCCCCCTGATGAAAATATGGGACCAGGAGAAAAATGGGATTTATGTCAGCTACAACTTGCAGTTGGCATAAATCCTGTCGATGTGATGCCAGTCGACAAAAGTGTTTTCGAACCAGCATTGTAGAGCCTTTACCTACTATATCTTTGCTGCAGAATCAACTACATTTTCTAGTATGTCCTCTGTTTGCCATAGTTGTATTCCTTTAAATAAGTTGAAATTTAATTTAATTGATATTATTATGAAATATAATCTTTCATTGCAGCAATACCAGTGAGCTGAAAACTCTCATTCACTATAGTCAAGCCTGATTAAGTGACTAGTAAATAAATTCTCTGGAAAAAAAAGATTTTTTATATTTCTTGTTAGGCATGAATTCACAAGCTTACTAGAGCAATGACTTGAGTGCACAGTGTTCACACATACAGAACAAATGGTAGTTAGCTGCCCAGAAGTGATAAGAATAAGCCGACTAGTTCCACCCTACCAGCTGACAGCTACACAGCGGTCCACACACAGTTGCACATGTGGCCATGGACAGGTATGCATCCAGACTCCTCACATGAAGCTGAAATTTAATTTACAGTAAATTATAATATTATGAAATATAATCACTTAGTTTAGCAAAGCCAGTGAGCTGACAAGTCTCACTAATAGTAAAGCCTGACTGGTAAACAAATTCTCAGAAGAAGAAAAAATCTGTTTTAAATTTCTTCTTCTTCTTAGGCACAAAGCCGCAAACTTATTTATTTATTTATTTATTGATTGATTGAATTTTGGTAACTGGGTAAACCCACTGAAACAATGCAGGCTCTTTTCAGGCATGACCCGGGACAAGAGAACAGACACATAAAAGAGACAGAGGTGTAGAAAGACGACAGCTAACAAAACAGTGCTTACACAGATATGTACAACAGGGGTGCAAATTCAATGTTACATCAGGATAAATAAAGTACCAAACAATGCAAATGACATCAGGTTAATTACTGTGCAATGCACTGAATGTAGCAGTTCGGGCTAGCTAACAGTCATACAAAGTGGACTGAGGTTATTCAAACAATGTTTTTTTTTTCCACATGAGCCAGAATGCTGTCAGCGAAAACATGTACAGGGAGAGGGGGCAAGGAGGTGACATGAGAGCTGTGTGCAAAGTGGCAGCTAGCTACCCAGAAGCGGTGGGAGTCAGCAAACTAGTCCCACCCTGCCAGCTAACAGCTATAAAGTGGTGCATCCACAGTTGTAAAAGAGGCCATGAAGGAACCTGAGACTGGTTCTTCACAGGAAGATGAAATTAAATTTAAATTATATTATTATGAAATATAATCACTCACTGCAGCAATGACAATTAGCTGACAAGTCACATTCACTAGTCAAGCCTGACTAAAAATGTGGTCATGGAGAGACCCAAGCCTGGGTTGCTCACAGAAAGATATCAGTCTTGTCCAATAGTGAACTGAATTTATAATATTATGAAATATAGTCACTTACTGCAACAATGCCAATGATCTGACATGTTTCACTCACTAATATTCAAGCCTGACCAAAAAAGTTATTTTTTTTTATTTCTTCTTCTGCATGAAGCCTCGAACAACAATAGAAAAAAGGTACCGGAGGGGGGTCACTTACATAGAAACATAGAAGTTGACGGCAGATAAGGACCGCAAGGCCCATCCAGTCTGCCCATTTCTTTTTCTACCTTATAAATGTGCCATCGGCCTTTGCTCTGTCAGTGACCTATCTATTCATAGTCATTTGTATTGCTCCCTTATGCCTATCCCATGCCTGTTTGAAGCCCTGCACTGTATTCATAGCCACCACTTCTTGTGGTAAGCCATTCCATGCATCTACCACCCTTTCTGTGAAAAGAACTCACATTCCCCTTAATCGGCCTCCTCTAATCTCATGCTGTGTCCTCTTGTCCTGCTATTTTTCTTATATTTAAACATGTTAGACTCTTTCACCTTGTTTATGCCCTTAAGGTGTTTAAATGTCTCGATCATATCACCTCTCTCCTCCTTTGCTCAAGGGTATACATATTGAGCTCCGTTAATCTGTCCTCATATGTCTTCTGATGCAGTCCCTGCACCATTTTGTTGCCCTTCTCTGGACTGCCTCAATTTGGTTAATGTCCTTGTGAAGGTGTGGCCTCCAATACTGCAGTACTCCAGATGGGGCCTAACAATGTCTTTGTACAGAGGATTATTACCTCCCTCTTACGACTTGTGATACCCCTACTAATACACCCTAACACCCCTAGCATTACTCCTACTGCTTAGAGGTCTGCTTGATGATTTTAGGTCATCAGTGATGATGATGCCCAAGTCTCTTTCTTCCTTTGTGACTGCTAGCAACTCCTCCCAGCCTAAGTGGCTTCAGGGTTTCTCTTCCTATGTGCATGATTTTGCACTTCTTTGCATTAAATCCCAGTTGCCACTCTTCTGACCATTCTGCTAGTTTATCCAGATCTCTCTCATTCTGCCCACCCCATCTGGATCATCTACTCTGTTGCAGATCTTGGTGTCATCTGCAAACAGACAAGCCTTACCCTCTAGTCCATCTGCGAGGTCACTAATGAAGATGTTGAATAGGACTGGCCCCAGGACTGATCCCTGAGGTACCCACTTGTGACTTGCATCTCTTCTGACTGTATACCATTTACTACCACTCTCTGTTTTCTGCCAGTCAACCAGTTTGCCACCCAGTTGACCAACTTCTGACCCACCCGAGCCTACCTAGCTTATTTATCAATCTTCTATGTGGAACAGTGTCAAAAGCTTTGCTGAAGTCAAGGTAGGCGACATCAACTGCTCCCCTTGGTCCACCACTCTGGTTACCCAGTCAAAGAAATCTAGAGATTAGTTTGACAGGACCTTCCTTTGTAAAACCCATGCTGTCTTGGATCCTGTGCCCCTATGGATTCCAGGTGTTGCACTATCCTTTCCTTAAGAGTGCCTCCATAATCTGCCCACTACTGAGAGGTAAAGACTGACGGTCTGTAGTTCCCGCCTCCTCCCTGCTACCACTTTTGTGGAGTGGGATCACATGAGCCCTTCTCCAGTCTTCTGGGACCTCTCCTGTGCTCAGAGACTCACTAAACAATTCTGCTAATGGCTCTGCTAGTTCCTCCTTTAGCTCCTTAAGTACCCTGGGATGTATGCCATCAGGTCCCATTGCCTTATCCACCCTGAGCTTAGCAAACTCTTGTAGGACCCTTTCTTTTGTGAAAGGGAGTAGTGCTCACCTCCCTCCCCCCTGTGTCCATGATGCTGAGCTGTGGGCCCTGCCCTACCTTCTCTTCAGTAAATACTGAGCAAAAGTATCTATTTAGGATAGATGCCTTTACAGGGTCCTCCTCCTCACATGCTCCCTTTTCTCCATTAAGCTTAGCAATACCCCCTCTGGACTTTCTCCTTTCACTAATGTATCTATAGAAAGTCTTGTCACCTTCTTTACTGTTCGTGTTAGTGTTTCCTCAGTTTGGGACTTTGCCTGCCTTACTGCCTTACCTGCTTCCCTTAGGGCAGTTTGGTATGCCTCCCTATCTTCATCCCGCTGTGTTCCTTATATTTTCTGAAGGCCAGCCTTTTGGCTCTGACCTTTTCTGCTACTGTATTTGAGAACCAAAGTGGTTTCCGTCTTCTTTTGCGCCGTTTTCTGTCTAACACAATGGGATGTTGCTTCCAAGTATTGTATCCTTAATGCTTGCCCACTTTGCCTGTACCTCCTCACCTGTGTTTCTTTTTGCCAGGGCTAGCTTAACTCTGTTGGCCATCTTATCAAAGTCAGCTCCTCTGAAGTCCCATATTTTTGCCTTGGAATGGGATGATTTAGATGTAGTAGCCAAATTGAACCATACCATGTGATGGTCACTGGCCCCCAGGTGACCTTCTACCTGGAGATCTGTGATCCCTTCTTTGTTAGTCAGTACTAGATCTAGGATAGCCCTGTCTCTTGTGGGTTGCTGTACCAGTTGTTTGAGGCCCTCCCCTGCGGAATCCACTATGAGTCTAGTTCTGGCAGATGTTCCTGCTGGTATTGACCAATCTGTATCTGGCATGTTGAAGTCTCCCATTATCAGAACCTCCCTTTAGCTGTCATGTTTTGTATATCTTCTAACAGTAATGTGTCTATGTCCTCCCTCTGGTCTGGGGGCCTGTAGACAACCCCAGTTCTTATGGCTGTCCCATTTCCTGTTTCCAGGGTGACCCACAGTTCTTCTGGCTCCTATGTGTATTCTGAATTTCTGTAGCTTTGATATTTTCAAACTAACATGGGGCCACTCCTCCCCCTTTTTACACCTCGGTCTCTTCTGAACAATACATAGCCAGGTACTGAAGTCTCCCAAGTGTGGTTACTGGTAAACCACGTCTCACTAATTGCTACTATGTCCAGTTTAGCCTCTGACATTATTGCCTGCAGGTCTGGGATCTTATTTCCCAGGCTGTGAGCATTGTGTACATGATTTTCCATTGGCCCAGATTTTGAAGTGTTAGTTGTTGGGTGAAGTTTGGCATTACCCTGTGCATCGTATGGGAGACAAACCTTTTTCTTACCTGGTGATGCAAATGAGCGGCAAACCACGCTGAATTCCTGTTTGACCACTAGCTGAGGGAGGGGTGTTCTTCCCATTCGGGTATGGGGTGCTGCACCTCTCCCTATTGCTAGTTTAAATATTCTGCAAAGGCGTCAAACTTCTGCCCCAATGCACTGACTCCTCTTTAGTCAGATGCAGTCCATCAAATTTAAAGAACTTTCGCTCCCAGAACTGTTGCCAGTTCCTACAAATCTGTGTCCTTTTCCTGGCACCAGTCCTTGAGCCACGTGTTTAGCTCCCTATCTCCGCTTCTCTGACCTTCCGTCCATCTGCTCCTTCTCCCAGACTGGCAGGATCTCAGAGAAGGAGATGCGACGAAATAGATGATAGTTTGTCACCCAGCCTAGTCAGGGTGTTCCTTGGTCTCCACAACTGACGGCTGGCGAGATCGATAGTCCCTATGTGTACTAGGACATCAATGTTTTCTCCTGCTTTGTGAACAATTTTAGCAATGCGGTCAGTGTCTCTCCATGCTGATGTACCTGGGAGACATCTGACCATCACCCCTGGCTGGAGATGGGTATCAACTCCCGAATCATGGAGTCTCCTATGATCAGAAGTTTTTGGATTTCCTTTGTGCTTGTTTAGTTTTGGTTCCTGATTTGGGTGAGTATTGTTGTGCTAGCTCCTGTGCCGCAGGTGTCCTGCTCTGCAGTGTCTTCTGCCTCTTTATTTGATTTCAGAGATAGAGGCAGATACCTGTTTAGTGTTTATATGGTTTTGGAGGTAATGTGTTGGAGAGGAGAGAGTGGGGCACCTGATTTGCTCCTCCTAACCACCTGCCAACCTCCTGGACCAACTACCCTCTGGTGAGGTTTTTCTGTTGGATGCTGGGGAAATGGCGGGTTGGTTCCTATAATGTATTTCCTCTTCAATATGAAATTTGAGCGTGCAATCTCTGCCCATGCTGCCCGGAGCTGAGACCTAAGATCTCCAAAGGCCCAGCATGTAGGACAGTGTCCTAAATCCTGTAAGACTGTCCTTCTGAAAATTGTTCCACAGTACCTGCAGTTAATGAAATCCATTCCAAATAAGTTGCTGGGTTTGTAACCTAGTCAGAGTAATTAGAAGGAAAAAAATGCAAGTAATGGTTTAATTGTGCTTTGTTTAACTTGTTATAACAAGTTAAATTACTAGTGCCCTGTAAATGAGATCACCTTGTGGAGGCCCCACTGATCCGCCCCTTCCTGCTCTGCCACAGGAAATGTCACAACTGCGGTACCCTATAAAAGGAGTGTAGCGTGGGGTGGTTGATGGCAAGTTGAAGAGCAGTCACTCTAGAGCTCTCTTTGTTTGGCACCATTATTTTTTTTAACTTTTAACTAGTGCCTCATGTTAATTGCATGCCTCCTGATAAAGGAGTTCACCATCAGATCGATTCCCTTTCGACATAGCCATGTCATTGGACTTGCCAGCTATCAACACATCTTCACCTTTAGAGATTCTCTCAGCTCATTCTCCACCCTCTAAGCAACCCAAGGAAGATTCTTCTTTAACCAACTCCACAGACCCAGAGGACGACCCCACGACTTCGGTGCATTTCTCCCGGGACCTTAACACCATCAAAGAAGAGCTCCATGAATTAATGTCTGACTTTAAAATGCTTAAAACTACCCTAGAATCACTTGGCTAATGCATCACTGACAACAAAGTATGTATTTCATCTCTGGAGGACAAAGCACACAAACTGGTACCGGAGTTAATTGAAATGTAGCATAAAATAAACCACTTGGAAGAATGACTAGATGACTAAGAAAGCCATAGTAAAAGGAATAATTTGTTAATAGTCAGCCTTACGGAGAGGTCAGAAGGAATGGACACTATTCTCTTCATTCAAAAACTTTGGGAGAAAATCATAGGCCCATCGCTGCATGGGCCCAGATATTGAATGGGCTCACAATTCACTTAGACCCATACCTCGCCTTGGGGAAAAGCCACATCCCATTATCTTCAGATTGCTGAATTTTTGGGGCAAGACCCATATACAAGCTAAGGTCCAGGAGGTGAGGGAACTTTTGTGGGAGGGCTCCCATATTCTTGTTTGCAACAACCTCAGTCCCGGAGTGCAAATGAAGCAACAGGAATACAGGGACATAAAAAGAAAACCCTATGCAGCTGGCATCAAATTCTGACTGAAATATACAGCCACTGTCTGTGTCAGAACTCCTGATGGGGATAAGCAATTTACCTTGGCTTTGGAGGCACTAGAGGGATTATTGGAATATTTCCCTAACCTGTTCATTGTCCCTCTCACCCCAGCCAGGTGAAACAAATGAGCCCAGACGCAATGCTGACCACTGAATACTGGAGATGGCAGTGGCACTCGATTTCCCTTTACTGCTTTGTGTCTACTTGTTCCTAATATTCTTCATTGGCTGCTACCCAAGGGTCAAAAAAGTGCTTACTGTATTTTTTACAGACAATACCCTTGGGATACTAATGCTTCCCCAACATGATCCGATCTTGAATATTCTTGGCACCCTCACCCGTCTCTCAAAACACTCCATTTCTTCATTATCGAAGCACACTGACAAAGATCCTGCTGCCTTTTCCTTCAGACATCATCATGGGACACAGAATCGCTTTCACAGAGAGGTGGGCTGCAATCTTGTTTTCATTTTCCTCCTTCTAGAAAGACTCTACTAGAACGCACTACTTCTTCCTTATGTGGAACTGCCTCTACACCACAGACAACACTACTATTTCTGTATCGACTGTTATGTCTCCACAGTAGTGAGTGCTATAGGACAGCAGCTTCTTTTTCACATGAATCTCTCACTACTGCATAGACACCATTATCATTGTACTGATCCGTGTGTCCTTATGTCAACAGATGCTGCAAGATAGTGGTGAGGGCTCTTCTACAGAAGACATGTACCTGCTTTGTTTCATTCGTTTCATTATTTGCTTTTTGCAGCTCCCTTTCCTGCCATAAAACTGTTAGATTTCATCCAGTGCTTATTATATTATTTCCAAGCTCCCTAGTTACCTCCACATTTGTTTGGCAGTCTTGGCGTTTCAGACCCCATCTAGGTTGTTTTATTATCGGCTGGATTTTATAGCCTTTACATTTAACTTGCCTACACACTGCCGCTTCCCCTTCTACATGCCAGACACTATGATAATATTTTACTGCTGCATAGTCATAGTCATAGTACATCACCACAGTCATCATATAGGCTTTATTTCTTTTCTACAAATAGTAATAGTCTTAGTTCATTCACATGCCTCCTTTTCTCACCGGGTGGAACCTATTACCTAACTCAGTGTATTTTTTTTCCTTTAGAATTCAACATGGTATTGCAGATGGTCTTTACTGCCTGGATTATAGGACAACTCCACGTTGCTTCATTTCTGCATAGTTGTAGTTTACTAGCTGATCAGTTCATATACTTAAATATATTATGAATTTTTGTTTTCTCCTTTTTATCATAGGTGCTGACAAGCCTAGAATAGCCCCTGCCAAATGTGCCGGGGCGAATGGAGAGCCCCCTCTGATAGATCCTGAGTGGACCTGACTGCAGGAGTGTGGTCTTGGGGCTGGGGATAGTTCTCTGGTAACTGTGAGAGTTACCTTCAAGTTGACTTTTTACTTTTTTTCTTCTAGGTTTGTTTATTTATTGGGATTATTGTAGGGTAGGGTGGGTTGAAGTGAATGTACTTCTATGTACATTATGTACTGTTCTGTTGGTATTTTACACAGTGGGCATGATTATGAGGGTTTAAGTTGAAAGTATGTCAGGTAATATAAGGTATGCTTCATGGAATGCCAAAGGGGCTTGCTCCAAATCAAAATGGTGCCACGTTCTCAAACACCTTGCTCAGTTGGACATTCAAATAGCCTTTTTGGAAGAAACACACTTATTGGCAACTGAAAGTAACCTGTTTAGGAGAAACTGCATGGATCAGGTCTATGGGGCAAGTGATGGAACCAGACAAAAGAGGTAGCTATTCTAATTGCCAAATCCATGACATTTGTCATGGCACAGACCATAAGTGATCCGGAGGGTTGCTACATTCTCTTACATAGTACCTTTGACAGAGCTGAAGTCCTACTGGGTAGTATATATGGCCCTAATTCTGATTTCTACCACTTCTTTATGAAAGTATCAGAGCTGATAGCTCCCATTTCTCATTTACCAATTATCCTAGGGAGAGACTGGAACATTACTCTGGTATGCGACTTACAGTAAATAGAACTAGTAAACTCAGAGCTGGGCTATCCTCAGTCCAGTGCTCTATACTAGGCATGATAGACTCCCTTGGCTTATGTGATCCATGGTGCAACCCCAACCCCTCCACCAAACAGTATACATATTTTTCTCTGGCTCATAACTCATATTTGAGACTTGACTATATTTTAACTGTTATACCCTTTTCCAGTATGGTTCAGACCAGAGGGCAAATGACTGCACAAATGAAGGCCACTACAAACAAATCTGACATAACTGACTGTCAAATGACTCCCATTGAGGAGCCAGACAGGAGAACCCTGCATGACCTTTCAATTATGCAAAATAGAAAGCAGCAGGATAAAAAACAATAAAGAAAAAAAAAAAGTCAATAAAACAATTTTATCTGCTACTGATCAGTTAATAAATAGTCTAGTTCAGCCTAAAATCACTGATCATTTTCCCCTGTAAATAAAATCACAGATAAAAAGGGGATTATTGATCAAGAAATTGATCCCAGCACAGGTCATCTAATGTCCACCCCTAAGATACCCACTGCCACTGGAGGGAGGGATGAGGAGGAGTCTCCAGCACAACAGCATAAGGGGCTACACGAAACCGCCCCTTAGGACAGTTTACTCTTCCCCTTAGAAACTAGTCCAAATACCTTTAAGGATTTTATCCTGGTCAGCTTGTGCTGATGGCTTTAGGGAGCAACAGAAAAAATTCCTTCAGCAATAATTCAGGAGACAGCATTGGGTGTTTGCCCTATTCACTAGAGGAGCATACCCTGGCTGAAAAAATGAGCCATTGCCAGGAATAGTAAAGTCACAACACACTGGCAGAGGCCATTACTGACCTGCAAAATACTATCCAGGGCTTGAAAAAATTCAGTCAAAGTACCCTCAAGGAAGAGAGCAAAATGGAAAGCCCTCAGATGCAAAAGACCTCATGAGAATGTGACTAATATGGAAAATTCTACGGGTATAATCCTGTCCTCCATGGGAGAAAAAGATAGCATTCAGGAAGTATAAGGAAACACAGAAGGAGCAGGACAGAGAACTGTGCCAGTTAACGCAGAAGGAAGCAGGGAAGGCAGTCAGAATAGCAAAGGCTCAAACTGAGGAAAAGATAGCCAACTTGATTAAGAAGGGGGATAAAACCTTTTATAGGTACATTAGGGAGCAAAGAAAGACAAAGCCAGGGATACTGAGGCTGAATAAAGAGGAAGGTGGTTGGGCAGAGAGTGACAGTGAAAAAGCAGGGATACTGAATGAATATTTCTGCTCAGTATTCACAATGGAAAAGCAGGGGGAGATACCTAATCCAGTCAATAGAAGCACTCTGGATAGGGGGGTTAATATTAGTCCTTTCACAGAAGAAAGGGTTCTGAAAGAACTCTTAAAACTGAAGGTGGATAAAGCAATGGGGCCTGATGGAATTCCCCCCAGAATTCTGACAGAACTAAGGGAAGAACTAGTAACATCATTGACTACCCTTTTTAGTAAATCATGGGAGGATGGTGTGGTACCTGAGGACTGGAGAAGGGTGGATGTGATTCCCCTTCACAAAAGTGGGAGCAAGGCAGAGGCAGGAAACTACAGACCTGTCAGTTTGACCTCAGTGGTAGGGAAAATGATGGAATCACTTCTGAAGAAAAGAATTGTTGAGTACTTAGAGGCCAGTGGGGCACAGGACCCAAGGCAGCATGGATTCACAGCAGGAAAGTCATGTCAAACAAATCTAATTAATTTCTTTGACTGGGTGACCAAAGTAGTAGACCAGGGAGGGGCTGTGGACTTGGCCTACCTAGACTTTAGCAAGGCATTTGACACAGTCCCACACAAAAGATTAATAAACAAATTAGCCAGCCAGGGAGTGTGTCCTAGGGTGGTAGCCTGGGTAAAACACTGGCTGGACAATAGGACACAGGAAGTAGAAGTAAATGGAGTCCACAGTGAAGAATGGAGGGTTACTAGTAGGGTACCGCAGGGTTCAGTAGTGGGGCCAGTCTTTTTTAATGTCTTTATAAGTGACATTGCAGAGGGACTGGAAGGGAAAGTATGTCTCTTTGCAGATGACACAATGATCTGCAACAGGGTTGATATGCAAGATGGGGTGGAAAGGATGAAAAGGAACTTGGCAAGGTTGGAGGAATGGTCAAATGTATGGCAGCTTAGATTCAATGCAAAGAAGTGCAAAGTAATGCACCTGTGAAACAAAAACCCAGGGCAAGAGTACACAATGGGGGGTGAGATATTGACAACAACAAAAATGGAAAGGGACCTGGGGATAGTCATATCAGATGACCTAAAGGTGGGTCGGCAATGTGAGAAGGCAGTAAGGAGGGCTGGGGGTGTACTGGGATGCACAGGGAGAGGCATCACTAGTAGAAAACAGGAAGTTGTTGGCTCTCTGTACAGACAGTTGGTAAGACCACATCTGGAGTACTGTGTACAGTTCTGAAGACCCCATCTCCGCAAAGATATAGACAGGGTGGAGGTTGTCCAGAGGAGGGCAACCAAAATGGTGCAGCGTCTGCACCAGAAGACATATGAAGAAAGACTAAAGGAGCTTAAGATGTATAGCCTCAAGGAAAGGAGGGAGAGGGGGGACATGATAGAAACTTTCAAGTACTTCAAGGGGATCAACAAAGTTCAGGAGGGTAGCATCTTTCAGAAAAAGAGATGTGCAAGAACAAGAGGGCACAATTTGAACACAGAGGGGGGGACAGCTCAGAGGTAATGTGAGGAAGTATTTCTTCACAGAGAGGGTTGTAGATGCATGGAACAGCCTTCCGGAGGAGGTCATAGAGTCAAAGACAGTGGGGGAATTCAAGAATGCATGGGACAGGCATAAGGCAATTCTAGTAGGGTGTAGGAGGAAGTAGGCTATTGGTTAACTAGGATCTGCAGCGTATCCGTTAGGTAGGGAAATGGGCAGACTAGGTGGGCCAAGCGGTCCTTATCTGCCATCAAATTCTATGTTTCTATGTTTGTTTCTTTATGTCCACTCCTAAAGAGAAACCTGACCCTCTCCCATACTTTCCATCCTATCTATGACCCAATATTGTCAATCAAATCAGTATCCCCTACTTGACCAATTTAATGATTATGGAGCAATTAGTCTTCATACGTAGGGAAATGAATACAATAAGAGAGGACCTGGCCATTAACGGGGAAAGAACGGATGACATCATCAGAGCATTTAATATTAATTTTTTCCCAAAAGAAACCTCTTATATTAAGGACTGGGATAATCTTGATGCTAACAAATCAGAAGCCCAAAGACCCAATTTTAGCTCCATTGAATTTCAGGATATCAGCATTTTAACGCATAATTCCACAACAAAAAAACATGGACATATGAGATGGGACACATCTATTAAAAACAAAGGCAAAAACTAAAACAGTAATAATTACAAGGCTGAGGGATTAAAAAACAAAAAAAGAGAAAAAAGATCTGCAAAAAAAAAAAACCTCCCCGTACCCATAACTAATTCCCCTGATACATCCACCCCATTAAATAATACAGCAAACATATTACGCGTAAAGCAAAAAGGAGAGGCTGAAATGACTGTCTCCAAGGCAAAACAAACTTCCAACACCCTGAGGACAGACCTTTCTGAATGTAAAACTGATAATAAACATTCCACAAAGGAAAGGGTGGTCAACAATAAGATTTTGAAAAATAACACAGTAACTGAAACACAACTGGGCAAGCAGATGGCAAGTGAGCAAGGGGTTGCAGATATGGATCCTCTCTTGTCAACTGCTCCACTGAGTAGGTATATTGATGGTACCAATACCACTCTAGAGGAGAATGGAATCTTGAGACTGTATGGCCCTCAGGAAATGGATATCTGGTAAGAATATTCTCCTCTAAAATACATGGGGTAGGATTCACTAAAAAATGCAAAGTGCCGCGTAAATGTTTGGGTGGCACCTCACCATTGTGCTCAAGGGCAATCATGCTATTCACAGTCAGATAGTGTGGTGCACTATCCAACTGTGAATAGGGGCCAGTGGGGGCAGCACTAACCCAGGAAAAGCAGTAGGGTAACCAGTAGCACTGCCCCCACAGCCAGCCAGCCAGGAAAATGGCCCCACTGCCAATAGCACTCATGCACTAAAGAGTTATTCACTAAAGTGGCCATGCAAAGAGCCCATGAGCATGCAAAGTGCTAGAGGCCATTAGCATGACATTATGAGCTCATTGCATGGCATTAATGTGTGATTGAGGCCCTCCCAGCAGCCCAAGCCCCACCCAGCAGCACTCAAAGGGAGCCTAGTGGTGCCCTTCCCCTTCCCATTCACTTACCCTATAAGGAAACTAAACCCTTTCCATAGTGTAGCTGTCCCTTCCCCAACCCCAATAGTGTAGCTGTCCCTTCCCCAACCCCAATAGTGTAGCTGTCCCTTCCCCAACCCCAATAGTGTAGCTGTCCCTTCCCCAACCCCAATAGTGTAGCTGTCCCTTCCCCAACCCCAATAGTGTAGCTGTCCCTTCCCCAACCCCAATCACCAATTGCTGCACTGTGTAAGGAAAAAAAAACATTTTCCATAGCATAGAGTCCCTCCCCCCACCCTGATTATGATCACCTCACTTTATAATAAAAAACTTTTCTGTAGCATAGTGTCTCTCCCCACCCCGAGCACTGATCCCCACACTGTATAATAAAAGAAAAACCTTTCCACAACATAGTGTCCCTCTTCCTCCCTGACTGCCAATCACCACACTGTATAATAAAAAACACTTTTTCTGTAGCATAGTGTCCCTCCCCCTACCCTGGTTCCTGATCGCTGTATTGCATCCTCTTGTCCATAGTGTAGTGTCCCACCACCCTCCCCAAGCACCGATTCCCATATAATAAAATAATTTTTCATAGTGTAGTGGTACCACCCCCCACCCTGTTTCCTGATCCCCGACCCCATGTTGCCGTGGAAACTCCCTGGCAGCCTAATGGACCCCCCACCTGGTAATGGAGAGTTCAACCCTCCCACCACCCCCCCAGCCTGACCCACAGCTGGTGACCAGCACAGCCCACCACTCACCACCATGGCTGGCCGCCAACTGAGCTCTCAATCACCGCACAGTACTGTGTATAGTATGGCCCATTGACAGTGATTGATGGCAGGGGGAGGGACACTATGCCACAGAAAAGTGTTTTTTTCATTATTCAGTGCAGTGATCAGTGATTGGGGTGGGAGGAGGGACACTCTGCTACAGAAAAAGTGTTTTTTATTATATTTTTTATTATACAGTACGGCAATCAATCATCAGGATGGAGGGAGGGACCACTAAACTATAGAAAAATTGTTTTTACATGGGGGATGGGGGATTGGTGATTGGGGAAGGGGTAGGGACACTGCAATATGGAAATCAGGGTTTACATTACCAGGTGGGTGAACAAGGACTGGGAAGGGACCCTACCCTATGGAAACTTATTTTGTTACTTTTGGGTGGGTGATCAGGGACATGGGGGGGACCCTACATTATGGAAACATGTTTCCCTCTTATTGGGTGGGTGATCGGGGACTGGGGTGGGACACTGCACTATGGAAAATATTTCTCTATTATCAGGTGGGCGATCAGGGAGCAGAAAGGGGGTTGGGGACCACAGTACCTCCGCCAACCACTAGGGTTGCATGGATTACCATGGTAATTTGCTCCACGCAAGAACCTTCTCAAGGCCCTTGCTTGGAGCAAAATGTTAGTGATTGGGATTGCGGGGATATGCAGGTCCCTTCCCCTCATTAGCATTATGACCCCCCTCACTACTTTGCCCAGGAGCAACCCAGTTTGTGGGGCAACTGTCAGGGACTAGCTTATTAATAAGCCCAGTTTGTCGGAGAACCGGGTTTGCGCCCAGCCAAAGCTATGTGAATCTGGCCCATGATCTTATTGTTCAGTCAGAAACTGGGACTTCAGCTGCTAGATGAAAGGAACATTATAAAAGTAGGCTGGCTCCATGATGAAAATGACAGAAACTGTTCACAAGTCTGGTGCTTTAACCCTAGAGTTGCAAGCTACATTTGGAATAACAGTCATCTACTAGGCAAAATTCCATCCTAACTTATGTAAACAGAAGGGCTGTACATACATCAGACAGCCCTAACACAGAACTCTAACCTCTACATCATTTTCATTTTGGCCTAAAAACACGAAGGGAAACTGAATTTAGTTTAACTAAGTCCCGTGCTCCTTCTTTGCCAATTACCTACATATTCCATTAGGCCTGAGAGGCATTTTAAGGCCAAAAGAAAGATAGGCCAGGATGGAGCCCAGGTAGATGTAATTTTCAAAACACATTTAATTGCAGAAGGAGTCTTAGAAAAATATCCAGTTTTGGACTCAGTGGCATCTCCGGTGAGGAAGCGAGACCCTGTTTCCATGATCCTTCTCCATCCAGACATGATAGAGTGCAGGTTCCATTGGAAGCTAGATAACCATTAATAAATAGATTTCAGATTCTTGCAGGATACCAATGACTAAATGAGAAACCGCCTTCTGCTGAAATTACTAACCAGGGTGACACACAGGCCAACAATAGCACCGCACATCTTCAAGTTCTCTGCCAGAACACTGCAGAACTGAGCTCCTTCTGGGCTGACAGTGACTGCCTTGACTTTGTCTCTTCCTTCCATGTAGTATGACTGCAGAAAACCTGGCATATAGCAGAAACAAGACATAGCCATACATTACTTTGCTTCATTTCACATATCTGCGAAAAGAAAACATGCTTGGGGGAGACCCTCAGAGGGTCTTGCTTGTTACATCAAAATACATTTGGTTAAAGCTTTTCAACATGGAGTTTATACTTACTGACATATATATACATCCAGCCAGCTGACATTTTGCAATCAAAGACCCCTGGAATGCAATAGAGACCCTTCTGGAATCCCTTTATCTGGCGTACCCCAATACCCCGATTCTAATGCTTGGGGACTTTAACACCAGGATTGGTAACTTCGATGGCATTTTGAAAAACTCTACTGTTGAAGCCCTTTGCACTGAATGTATCCCTACACCTAGGAGCTCACAAGACTCCAGAATAAACAGGGCAGGAAAAGAACTTACCAAATTTATGTTAGAATATAATTTATTTCCTCTTAATGGAAGGCTAACTGGTGATACCACAGGACACTGCACATATTTTCCACCCATGGAACCTCAGTGATTGATTAAGCACTGTGGGATGGATCTCTAAAAGTATGGTTGTCTCTCCAGGTACTAGACAGACCAGAAAGTGACCATCTTCCCTTGACTCTATGATGCACTTTAAGCGTGCCTAATAACGCCACACTTTTACTCAAATTGTCATAATTTTTGCTCACCAAAATAGATATTAGAAATAAAAGGAGGGTTTTCTGGATGAGAGAATCTTATCCACTGTTCTTTAGATCATCTCACCTGACTTACACATAATCCTAAACTCAGTCAACTTAGGCAGCTCAGGCTTGAATATACATTCTCAATTGGAAACATTATTTGGCAATCTTTGTTCCTCCTGTATTATGAAGGCAAACCTGCTCTAAGAAAACTAAAGACTGGTTTGAAAGGGCTGTCACCAAGAAAAATCCAAACTCTCAAAACATGTTAAATATACAAAAAAATATTCAGTTATAAATAATTGTAACATTTTAAATAAAGGTAGGTATGAGAATAAAAACTTCCTGAAATAAAAAAAAAAATTGCAGAAAGCTCAGTGGGATGTAATGCTCCAAATTATCCTCAAAAGTGATTTTAGATCTTTTTGGAACCTGGTAGCCAAAGGTACATCTAATTGGTCCAGTCCCACTGATACCTATATCACTGCGGATACTTGGGTTAAGCATTTCTCAAAACTATTTTTTGATGAAAATATTTGTAACAATCCATTTGCCTTGATATACCACCCTGTTAGGAAATTTTCAGCCAAAGTGGTTCTTCAGACAATCTCAGTCCTGAAGAGGGGCAAAGCCCCTAGCCCCGATCAAATGCCCCCAGATAGTATATCTAGCAAACATGTTACTCTGGTCAGATGTTCTATTAATATTGTTCAATTGCTGCATACACAAAGGTTTTATCCCAAATTCCTAGAAGGGGGCAGAAATCATGCCCATCTTTGAGAAGGGCAATTAGTCAGACCCTATGATGTACCGCCCTATTAGCCTGCTAAACATTTCTGGAAATATTTTCTCAAGGATAATCTTTGACAGACTACAAGCTCAGATACTTGTGCTGGGCGGACTATTTCCCTTACAGTTTGGATTAAAAAAATTTGTTCCACACTGGATAATTGCTTCATCCCCAGACACATATGGGAAAGGTACGGTCTGATCTGAAAACAAAGACTATATGCAGCATTCATAAATTTTTCAACTGCATTTGATTCAATTAACAGGGATAAATTCTAACAAGCTATGCTGGAGCTAGGCATTGATTATGCCCTGATCTCACTGATTTATAAACTATACAATAATAACTGGGCAAGAGTCAGAATAGGGTCCCTAGGTGAAGTCTCTGAGAAAATAATCATTAATAAAGGGGTCAGGCAAGGGTGTTTATTAGACCCAATACTCTTTAATATATATCTGGACAAACTAGAGCCTTTAACGGCTTCTCCGCTGACTTCCTAAAAATTGGCTCATTTGAGGTCCCACTCCTCGCATATGCAGACGATCTGGTACTGTTTTTGCTCTCTCAAACAGGTTTAGAAGAAAAACTAAATCTTCTGAACATAGAAGCTCAAATGCTAGATCTAGTTCTCAATCCAAATAAAAGCCAGATAGTCCCATTTGGGAACAGCAGATTGAACACAAGGGCATCTTGGCTTATTGACAACTTTACCTTCAATACTGTTAGCCAATATACCTTTCTTGGACTACAGTTTGCTGCTAATGGTACATGGCATTAACACAGTCACGAAGCCTTTGTAAAAAGTTCAACTACAAGTTCAGAGGATTTAGCATCAGGCCTCTTATCCAGGCAATAGCCTCTAAACTAACCCCAAATGCTGTTTGTCTCTGAGATTTGGGTGCAGTAAATGCTAAATGACTCTGAAAGATCAGTATCCAACTATTAAAATCTTCCCTGAGGCTAAACAAATCAATCATGACTGCGTATGTCAGAGCAGAACTGAGACTAGATAGTTTTCAGACCCTAGCAGACTCGTTATTCATAAGTTATTGGATTAAATGCATCCAGAATAACTCTGATGATTTAATAAAGATGTGTCTACAAGAAAATGAAAAATTAGCTCTGTTAGGCATCCAAAAATCTATCTGGCTACCCCATCTTTATAAATTGTTGGAAAACTATCACTTACAATACCTCCATAATTACTACAAGAACTACATTCTTATTAGTTGGAAATACAAGAACTGTGTCAAAAACAAAATCAGAAACATAAACCAGGCAAAAGATCTGGACTTAATAGCACAATTAAGATTCTTTACTTGGTACGCATCAAATGAAATCTGGTTTGGTTACAGATCATACCTAGATTACATTTGAGATCCAAAACAAAGGTCTATGTTTTTAATGTTTAAGTTCAAGCTTTCCCAGCAACATTAGAACGCCAGATTTGCTGGTGCATGACCTCTGAAGCCTCCTGCTCTTGTCCTCTAGGGGGCTGTGAGAACCTGGAACACATGATGTTTCATTGCACTTGATATGTTAAGCCATGCAACATCTGAATCTTAAGCATTTTCTCCAGTCTGAGCAAAAGCCCCGAAAACCCCTTTCTTTTTCTGAGGACTGTTCATGTTATCATTGTGAATAAAATCATAAATTATTTTTGTATTATACATAAAATTCATAGGAGTAAACCTTGTATATGTTTTTAAATCCTTTTACCTGATGCTATTATATGTAATTGGATTAAATCAACGCTTTTTTTATAGTAATTATTGTTTGTTTTAATATTATAATGGTATAATGCAGATTAATAAAGCTGTGTGTCTGTGAACATGTACAAAATCTTCTAACTGGTCAATGTGCAAAAAAGTACTTTAGAAATAACATATAACTATATATATATATATATATATATATATATATATATATATATATACATACACACACATATTAGAGGCAAAAAACTCTGCTTGATGCATTAGTTAGGGTTGTTCCACAGTGACAAAAGCAAGGAAATTTGGTGTTACGGTTGAAACCCCCCTTGGACCCCTCCAGCCCACCCCCCAACCAGCATTGGGGTGTGCATTGGGGTCATCGGCCCTAACTCTCACCCCATCACATGTGTAAAGAAGCTAAGGAATAGGAGAATTGGGTGAGAGTTAGGACCGACGACACCAATGCGCACCCCGATGCCGGTTGGTGGGGTGAGCTGGTGGGGTCCAAGGGGGGTTTCAACCCTAACACTGAATTTTCTCACTTTTGTCACTGTGGAACAACCCTAACTGATGCATTAAATGGAGTTTTTTTGCTTCTAATTTCCCTTCTTTTTGAGAATGATGATGAAAAATAATGAATGTAATGCAGTGGCAGGAGTGCGGGGTCCTTTGGGCCCCAAGCTCCCGCCACGTGATGTCTTGTGACATAGTAACAGGAACAACAATGCAAACACAAGGTGGAAATGCAAATGGTAACAGTAACAAAAATGCAAGTGCAAATGACAGCATAAGGGTAATGCACCGGTGGCATACATGGGGCGATAGCAAAACGGGGACATAAACGCAAGTGGAAACAGTAAGTGTAACTGTAATGGAAGTGCATACTCTGTTTTTTCTGAACAGCTGCATAGAGAAACACAAAGAATGTATGCATTGTAATGGGCATCAAAGCTTAAAATGAGCATTGAAAGAACTTAATTGCAAATATCTGAGCAACCACATGACGTAAAAAAAAAAAATTTAATTTCACAAAAATCATGATTTTCCTGGCTAAGTTTTTGCTATTACATATTCACAGCAAGAAATATGTATCTCGCATCATTTTCCAGATACGAGCCCCGAAAGGCAAGGAGTACGCCATCATGTTAGTCTATGGGAAAAAATGCCAACTTTGGAGCACTGTAACTTTGCAGCTGTGGAATATTTTTTCACCAATCCACCAACAGGCACATCTTTGAGATGTTGGCTGGGTTTCCTCCAAATTTCAGCTCAAAAGACCAAACAGTTCTTTTGCAGCAGGGTGGCAAAGAAGTGCTGTCATTTTGGCCATAATCTGAAAAAGTAGTGTCGTGATTTGCGAAAGCTTTGCAAACATTGCAAATGTGTCATTAGTGCGACACTACTTTTTGCAGAAATTTAAAAAACATATTTCTAGGGTGTTTCACCCCAAAATAAAGACATGGCTAGCATTCTGAGGGTCCGACTAGGTGAACACAAAAAGAATTGTGTTGCTAGAGGGTCCCAAATTTATATGCCAAGCATTTTTCTGATCACTAACTGAAAACAAAATGGCAGATTTGCGACACTACTATGGCCATTTGTGACACTAAAAAGTACATTTGCGAAAGTGTCAAACTTTTTGTTAACTTTTCCCATTGACTTATAATGGGAACTTGTTTTTTGAATAACTTTTGAACTGTTCAATATTTTTTCAAGAAATCTTCAAAAGGCTCATCGGGCACCCCAGCCGCACATTCCCTGAAGTTTTTGAACTGCTCTCGTAAACTGTGCGACCTATAGGCATGAGCAAAGAATTCACCAAATAGCGTAAGCATGCACGTAGATCACACTTAATACCTCCACAGCCGTATATCCGACCAGTACAAGAGTTGACAGATCCCAAGGTGTATGGCTCTTGATCATGCATTCCAAATTTTAGGCACATCTGTTATACAATGGCAATGTTATTAAGGTGCAAAGTTCAACCCTTTAACCTTAAAAGGGCTCCTTAACCCTTACTATGGTAGCACTACCATGCTACCATAATATATACCACTGAGGCGAGAGTTTTTCAGTAGAATGTCCTGTGTTATTTCCACTGCAGTGGGATAAATCCTGATGACATCAGCAGAATGAGGATACATGCCATGTCTCCACTCTCTGCTGATGTCACCAGAATGAGGATATCTTCACTGCAGCTTTCATTCTAATGAAACTGCTTCAGAAAACAGTTTCTCTTTCTCACTGAAGCTGCAACTTACTCAATTAGCTTTGCAAAACACTCTCACCTGTGTCCCATTGTGTTTCTAACATTCCTAGCTCATTACTGTGCTGATCTCAGCTTCAAAACAACCTGAATTCTAAATCAAACTCTTTTACAAAGCAGTTTCTCTTTCTCAGTGCTACCTGCAGCAGTTTATCTCTCACTGAACCTATAACTTACTCAATTAGCTTTGTGAAACATACTCGTTTGTGTTTCTGACTCCCAGTCAATTCAGAACACACACACACACACACTGACACCACACACAGAATGAGCAGGAAACTCACAAAAACAGAAAAAATGTTCCTAAACTCTCACCCCGTGGTATAAATTGCACACATAATGTGCAGATTATGGGATATGGAAATTATTCTCAGTCCTGCATCGTGAGCTCTGCATTCTCACTCTTGCCTTCGGCACTCATGAGAATACAGAGCTCACTCTGCAGGAGCGAGAATATTTTCCATATCCCACTCTTGCCCATTACATATCCCCTATTTATACAATAGGAGTGAGCTATATTTTTCACTGATAAAAGCATGTATTACTACCATGGTGAGATAAATGCAAGCCCAGGCTAACACAGTGATGACAAAGGCCTTTTATACATACTGTGCTTACCTCACCAGCATTTATTCTCACTGTGGTGATGTCACAGACAAACCCATTAACCTCAGTGCTGCAACTTATTTCAGCTCATTAAAACAAATGACATTCACCTGTCTTTTAAGTGCCTGAAGCCCCAACAACAGGTTTACTGCATTCAGTCTCACAGACCTCACATGCTGAGAAGATCTCTAAAGTTCCTACTAGAAGAAAAAAATGAAAGAGCACTAACTGCTAAATACATCAAGCCATGCAGACTCAAAGCAACAAACATACTTTGATACAGCTGAACTATACTGGAAGAATAAATACATTCTCCTTTCTGAAGAAAATAAAACCAATGAATGTGGAAAAAGTTTTTCTATCTTGAATAGTTTGAAAGCAACACAGAGCCACTTTAGAAAAACCTATTGTATAAATTGCACACACATGATGTGCAGATCATGTGATATGTGAAATATCTTCACTCATGAACAGTGACATCTGGATACTCTCACTCATGCCTTCAGCACTTGTGAGTATCCAGAGGTCACTGTTCACTCATAAATAAATTTTACATATCACTCTCCTGCCCATCATGTATCCCCTATTTATATATATATCGATAATATATACAATATATATAATCATTTTTAAACTTTTGGATATACAGTGGAGAATGCCAGAATGCAATGTAATGTCACAAATTCTTGCATGACAAAAAAGATTAACTGCCACTGAAATTGTCTTGTTTCTTGCAGTAACTCTGATGCAAAATTCTGCAGTATTGTGTTGTATCCTGGTGGGCTCCACTGTACTAGTTCTTCTGCTACCAGTTCCACACTAAAAGAATATAAACATGTGTCATCTGCACTTTCAATAACCCCCTCTCCCTTTATGCCATTTCTGTATATTTTGACCAAATCAATTTGGAACAGTCAAATGAAACCTTTATGTGATACGAGCTCTAACATATAATTTTCATGCTAAAAATGTACAAGTGTATATAATTAGACTCTTTCATTAACCCCTTCTACCTTTAATCTCTTTGCATGCCTTGATCAAATCATCTCTTGGCTTTATTATTATGACTTTCAAATTTATGTCTTGACGACTGAGTGCGCTCTTGACAAAAGGAAAATCCTCAAATGTAACTCTTTCCTTGATTCAGACCTTTGTGCACAGCCTTTATGTTCTGTGGTACTCTGAGCTGTTTATTCTCCTCCCAGATTGTTACTGTCTCATTATTAGACTTTTACTACAGATATTTTGAATTTTTAGTTCACCAGCAAAGTTAGCATGAATCTGCTATATTTGTATTTGTGAAAAAATTTGCAAATTCCACGGATGAACTGCCAGATTTGCTGGCAATTTTTTTAACTTAAAAAACCCTTCCCCATTCACTTTGCTGTAAAACCAAATCCTCCCCCACCCAAGAACATGGAAATAAATATTTTAACTCCACTCCCACTCCCCTGCTGGCACCCTCTTCCACCCTTCCCCCAGTAAAGCAAGGCAAGGCAAGGCAAGGGCTAGGCATGGCAAATTTTATTTCAAGTGACACCCATCCCGGAGGCTTTGGGCACCAAACATATTAAAATGCCATCATACAAATCATAATAGATATATAAACTACATACTATAAACATAAAATACAATATTCCAATAGTTAAAACAAATATTATAAATACTACTAAAGATCCAACTGTGGCTTTCCTGTTAGTTAACAAAATGTAATCCTTCCCCCCACCCACATACCAAATGTACTCCACACTTGAGTCCACTGTCTTTAATAGTTACTCTCCATCCCCACCCAGACCCCTTTGGTCCCACCACCCATCCTACAATTAAAGCAATCCAAAATATAACCTGTAAATAAAGAAAATGGTCCTCAAGGAGTAGTCCACTCTGTTCAGTGCCAACTTCCCATCTCACAATGGTCTGAATGAATGAATGAATGAATGGTGACATATTTGTTCCTAGTAAACCTTATTAGTTGAATTTTCAACCAGCCAGGTTTTATTAGGAGCTAAGACATCACTATTCATTAATTAAAGTCATTGCGAGACGGGAGCTGACACAACACAGACCAGATGGTCTGCACCAGGGGACCATTTTCTTCTATCAGATAATATTTAATGGGTGTAACAAGGAAAAGCGTGGTAGGAACCAAAAAGGGTTTTGTCTGTGACTGGGGTAAGTGTTAAATACAGTGGGACTTAATTGAGGGAGGAATATGCTGGTGGGGGAAAAGGATTACATTTTGTTCAGAAAAAGTAGCAGCGTGATGTTTTCTGGGGTAGGGTGGGGGTGATGCCATCCGGGGGTGTTGGAGGGTAACCATTTTTTAAACTCAGTTCATCTTAGGAATCACCAACAAACTGGCCATTCACCATATGAATTTAGCTGATCAATCTTGCAAACAACACAAATTGCAGTGTCCAGCTTCATGAATTTGCCAAAATATGTGAATTTTTCTATAGTTAATTTCAGCAACTTTGCACATCTCTAATTACTACCGTCTCCAAAACATGTTACATGTCTACAACCTTTTTGATCCCACCTCAAATGAAATTCAAGCTTTTGTCTCCTGTCACCAGAACTACTGAAACACCTTTTCTTTGGACCTTACATTATCCCAACTCATCAGGCTACAATATGTCCAAAATATAGCTACCTATGTCAGAACACACAACTGGGTCAGTCTCTTGTTCTAAAAGCACCACTAGCTCCCAAGTCTATTCAGGGTTCCATTTCATATTGTAGATAGTGAAAGAGCTCCAAACCAATTGGATCACTCATTTCTTCTGTGTGTGAGACACTCTTATTCTGTCAAGAGGATCTCATGCACAGCTGCCCAGGAAATGGTCTTGCTAGGGGAAAGTTATTTTTTATTTTAGTATATTATTGATCAAGCTGATCAATAATATATTAATCTGATTCAGGATATGGTCATAGGAGTGGTCTCACTACATCCTTAGGGTAGCAGAACTGCTCCCCTTCAGTTTGCTATTCTCATAATTTAAGCATGTGCACAAGACCACTCTTACAGCTTTAAGAGTGGTCTTGGAGTGGAATTAGCATACAATTGGCTTTCTACTATCCAAAGCCACTTGAGTTCCATGTGGTGGACTAGGGACAGGCTTGGGATGTTGTGGACAGCATTGTGTTCATAGCCTCTCTCAACTTAATGTTGGGCATGGCTTTGAGTTTACCTATGGAAGGTAGGAATGATTTCACAGATGTTAAATTGGAAGAAGCATGGCATGTTGATATGTGTTCAACTCTCCAATGACTCAGCAGTGTCTTCTGGGAAAATCCCAGACCACACAATTCAGACTGTAGTGACACAGGGATGGAATCCTGCTCTGGGAGTAATTACAGGGCATTTTCTGTGACAGTGTACTGTGTAGATCAATCAATCAATCAATCAAAATCTTTATTTATCCAGGTGGGCACCATTGAGCAAGGCTCATTTGCAAGATGGACCTGGTCATACAAAAATCATAGTACAGTAACATGGTAAAACATAATGCAATATTATACAAAGAAGAAAAATACACATATGTACATCAACATTTGAGTCGAGGCCAGATTAAGGCAACCTGGGGCACTAGGCCCAAGAGAAATGTGGGGCCCCCTCACCGCAACCATGACCCTTCACCAAAACTGTGCTCTTTGCTGTGACCACACCCCTTGGTCATTGCATATCAGTTACTGAAACTTGAAGAAAAATAGAAACATAGTAACATAGAAGTCAGCAGAGAGGGAACTCTTAGCCCACCTAGTCTGCCCTATTTTGCCTACCTGCTGTGCCACCACAGACCTTACTCACTGTTTGGTCTTTACCCCACCCCTTACCTTATTTCTAAGATCCCTTGTGTCTATCCATGCATGCTTGAATCCTGTTACCATTTTAGCATCCACCACCTCCACTGGGAGGCTGTTCCAGGAATTTACCACCCTTTCTGTGAAGAAGTATTTCCTCACATCTCCTTTGTCACCCCCTTCAGTTTCATGCGTGACCCCTTGTCCTTGAGCATCTTTTCTATGTAAAATGCTATCTTCATGTACCTTTCTAACACCTGTAAGGTATATGAACATTTCTATCATGCCCCTCCTTTCCTCTAGAGTACATATTTAATTCCTTCAGTCTTTTCTCATAGGGCTTCTGATGCAGGCCCCGCACAATTTTGCTGCCCTCTTCTGCACTGCCTCCACTCTATCTATGTCCTTCTGAGATTGGGCCTCTCAAACTGGACACAGTACTTGAGGTGGGACCTCACCATCGATCTATACAGGGATAACACTACCTCCATCTTTCTGCAGGTTATGCCCCTCCCTATGTTCTTACTGTCCCTCAAAAGTGGCATAAAACATAAATAACCTAACTAAAATACTTCACAACTAATGAAACTAATAATATCAGTATGGAAAAATAACAGTAGTCTGAGTTTTGATCATTTAGTGGAAGGGAAAGTGGAAACTGTTTAACCAGGAGAGGCACACTAAATCGGAACTTGATTCCAGGTGTGACCTGGGAGCATGAGAAAGTTAAGTGAATTGCTCAGGGTCACACAATATGTAAGTGAAGGCTGTGGGATTCAAACCTAGGTCTCCAGGTTTATAGCTCAGAGCCTTAAACCACTGTGCCCTACTGCCTCCCTTATTTAGAGAACATAACTACGAATAGGCATGGTAAAAACATTTTTGGGGATGTGAATTGTCATGATGTGCACTTGTCCAAAGAACCTCCCTCCAAACACACATGTGTGTGCTTGCAGTCCGGGTGTTATCATTTTTTCCTGTCAGGTAAGGTCCAGAACAGTGTAACACTCTACAGTAACCCCTTGGACCACAGAACCACATATTCTGCTGTGAACTTGAATACAAAATAAATGTTTTGAAATTTCATCTACAGTTGTTTGAATGTTTTCAACTGTTACTGCAGAGTACTACACTGTTCTGTTAAGCTGGCTGCCTATTTGTGTGCACACCACCTTATCCTGGCAAGTCACAGCAGATGCTTCTTTGGACTTTGTCCTGACAGGTAGGGGCTGGCAGTATAGCCAAGAGGTTAGAGTAACAAACTGTGAATGAGTCTTGTTACATCCAGCAGACAGACCTGGGTTTGATTCTCACAACGTCACTTGCATATTGTGTGACTATGAGAAAGTCACTTAACCTCTCCAGTGCTCCCAGGTCGCCCCTGAAAACAGGCACTTGTGCCTAGTGGGCTTTACCTGGCTATCAAATACTAAAATAAAATAAATTATGAACCAGGAGATGGGGCTTTTGTGGGGTGGGATAAAGACCCATCTCTAAAAGATGCTAGGTCCTCAAGTGGTGTAGGAATTAAGTTGAAAGTTTACTAGAGGAGTCATGAACTTTAGAGATTATATTTCAAAGCGAGTGATTGTTGGAAGAAATCATCTCCAGGATCAAACATTTCTGTTATTGATAACTTATCAATGATAAGTAAGCCAGGATTAATAAATGACAAGATTTACTGATGGGATCCTGGAAATGCATTCATTGTATTCATCCTGAAAACAGCTATATCAAGGTCAGAATTTCAATATGAGTGAGCAGGAATTAAAAGAGTACAATTTGTAATTGTATCACTGAAATGCATTGTGGATTTCTTAATTTTAGGAAAGAGATTAAATATAAAGCACACCCATTGAATTGTACTGTTAATCTATTATATTTAAGAGTAAGACTTGATTCTAAGTTGGGATTGTAAGTGGGGCAGGAGACAAAGCAAAGGAAATGGGCCTGTTCACAGCTTAGAAGTCAGTCTAGCCAGGGCCCTTTAAACTATCACATGCATAACGCCTAATCAGGAGGTGACAGTAATGTCACAGTTCATTCCCTGTCTTGCTCCAATTACTCAGTGGCTGAGTCCTTTCTAAAACAAACAAAAAATGCAGCTCTGGCAAAAAGAAGAGTATATAATAGTAAATATATGCTGGGGGTTGCTGGGGTCCCCTGGCAGGCTGGGGCCCTAGGCCTATGTTGCCTGTGCCTTAATCCGGCCCTGATTTGAGTGAGAGGGCCTTTACAACAGATAGGCTTATAACTGGGTACAGCCAGAATGTTCATAAAAGGAGAGAAAAGGCAAGAAGGGATACCAGCTTAGGAAGAAATGCGGGGTTGGAATAAATAACTGGCATACTTCAGGAAGGGGTGGAACTTGGCCATGGCTCAAGAGAGGCAGAGAAGCCAGTACTTTGGCAGGGGGAGAGAGAGGTAGGGACAGAGGCAGGGTGGGAGGCAGGATGGGCAGGAGGGAAACTGGAAAATAGGTGAGCTAGCGATGGGGGAAACATTTGCAGGATTCCTTCATGGAGCTGTCATAGAGCAACTTGAAAATATTCAGGGTAACAGGACAGCTCAGCTTCAAGTTATTTTGCATATTGTTCCACAAGAAAGGCAATGAGAAATTTTTGGCAGCTCTGCCAAAACGAGATGAACTGACCAGCAACACCAGAGTGATTCAATAGGATTGGTAGAGCCAAAGGTAATGGAAAAAATATTTTTAAAAAAGTACCATTCTAATATTGTGTATGCAGTGTTGCACTTCCTACTATTGACTTTGAGGTATCCTGTCAAGATCGCGAAGGGAGGCATGTGCAGTCAAAAGCCACGTGGTCAAAACAGCATGCACGGTTTGGAGTTAGTTTATACCATTTTAGCTCAGGCTTTTTTTTTAAATTACAATTTTATTAAATGTTTAATAAATCATTTAAAACATAATAAACAAGGGGGACAAGGTATTCAAAATACAATGCACAAAAACAGACAAAACATCATTGGAGACAAAAAGCCAACATAAATAATAAGTAGAAGCAATCAATCTAAAAGAGAAAAGAAAAAACAGGCCAGGGTAAAGTCCATACTATATCTGAATGTAACCAGAGTTACCGAACTATAGCGGGTCATAATTTCCAAAGCATATTTCCCCTCCCTATCTGCTAAAAATTGAAAAAAAGGCAGCCAGCGACTTTTAAAGTGCTCCATCTGAAGCCTTAAAGAAGCTGCAATTTGTTCCATAACCAAATTCTTTTAAAATTTCTTATCCAATGACCAACAGATGGACAGTCTTGGTCAACCAATGTTGAGTTATAGATTTAAGAGCGCTGCCATCAAAATATAAAACAAATATTTAGTTGATCTGCTGTGAATCCCCTAGAAGATAGACCAAAGATCCAAGTAGAAAATAAAGAAGGAATTCCTATCTCCAGAATCTTACTTATTATGTCCTCTATCTCCTTCCAATATGTTTACAGATAAGGGCAATTCAAAATATATGCGTGTAAGTTCCAGCATCATACAGACCCTCCAACACCGATCAGAATTACACCTCCCATAAAGCTTAACCACCACTGGAACCTGAAAATTGAATTATGACCCACCATCTAAACTCTCACCAGGAAGGAGAGGCCATGGTCACATGAACTCCTTGCCAAACCTGTATCCAGGCCACATCACCCAATTGTACCCCTTCTTCTTGTTCCCATTTAGCCTTGATCGAGACTAAGGGATCCGATTGAAGATCTAAAATCATTTTATAAAGTTTAGAAATCAATCCTGGCCACCATTGGTTGTTTGACTAAAGACAAAAACAATTCCCACAACTAATTACTCACCCCTTGAAGTGCATCCTGTGGACAGCATCAGATAAAAATGATGGATCTGCAAATAATGAAAAGTCCCTGGGTGAGAGACCAGATTCATTTTAAGTTGCAGAAAGCTTTTAAGAACCTGACCCTCAAAAATTGCCCTATCTGCCTAGAAGACCCATCTTGCCCATCTTAAACAAGCTGGATCTAAAGGACCAGAAGGAAAATTTAAACAAGAACATATGGAGGTCTCCTTGTAAATCCTAAGGGTCAACTTAAAACTCTGACAAACCATATGCCAGACCTTCACTGGTGACTAGAGATGTTGCAAAACTAAATTTCACCAGAGAAATTGCAGAGAAATTGGCAATTTCACCATGCAAAATCTTTCATGAAATTCCGGCGAAATGGCAAAATTTCTTCACAGTTTCGCACCATGCAGATCCAATTCCCATTATGTAAATCTCTCTCTGGCGTCTAGTGGTCTCCCCTGCCTCCCAGCCACTCACCAGCCCAAATAATTCTCACTGTCTCTAGTGGTCCCCCTGGTGGATTACCGACCATAATGTATAAACCCCCGAGTTACCTGGCCCTCTGTCCTTTGTAAAAAAAAAAAAATAAACCCACTCCCTGGTGTCTAGTGGTCCCCTCCAGCCACTCACCAGCCAAAATTATTCTCCCTGGAGTCTAGTGGTCCCCCAGGCTGATCACCGTCCATAACTGAATTAAGTTCCCCTGCCTGACTTACCCTGACCCCTCATTTCATTTTATAAAAAAAATCAAATCCACACTCCCTGGTGTCTAATGGACCCTCCACCCACCGCTATCATCATGAGCTAGCACCCACCCTGCTCCCCCCCAGTATCCCAATCGAGCCACTGGCACAGCCCTCTACTCACCTCCACAGCTGGCAGTCTGACTGAGTGCAACTGAGCCCTTGAATGAATGAACGTGTGCTTGTAGAAGCACAAGCTCATTCATTCAAGCACTCAGTCATGCTCAGTTTAGCTGCCGGCCATGGAGATGAGTGGAGGGCTGTACCGGTGGCCCAATCAGGGTGCTGGGGGGGAGCAGGGGTGCTAGCTCATGATGACAGGGTGGGGATGGGGTCCACTAGACACCAGGGAGTGTGGGTTTATCTATTTATTTTTTAATAAAAGAAATAAGAGGCCAGGAGTAACTGGGGGCTAGGGGGCTTTATTCAGTTATGGCCGGTGATCAGCTGGGAGACCACTAGACACCAGGGAGAATAATTTGGGCCATGAGCAGTCATGGGGGGACCACTAGACACCAGGGAGTGTGGGTTTTATTTTTGCTTTACAAAGGACATGAGGGGGGCCAGGGTAACTCTGGGGGAGGGGACTTTATTCAATTATGGCTGGTGATCAGTCAGGGGGCACCATTAGACACCAGAGAGAATAATCTGGGCTGGTGAGTGGCCAGGGGCAGGGGAGAACACTAGACACCAGGGAGGTCTTTGGAAATCTTTTATTTCACCTGCAGGTGGTAAAATGTCACCCACAGGAGTGAAATTTCTCCCACGAGTGGCAAATTTTGCCAGTTTGCTGGTGAAATTTCACTCACTCTGGGGCGAAATTTCATGATTCACCCTGTGAAATATTTTGTGTAATGCACAAATTATGTGAAATATTTTGCTGGGTGAAATTTTTCAATTTCGCATAACTCTACTGATGGCATGACCCATGGATTAGAGATCTTTAATGATTAGAGGGTGGTGAAATCCAAAAATGGAATATCTGCCAATGTAGTAACTGACAGGGAGGTGGATTCCACCTGGACCCAATCAAGTGGGTCATTAGAAAGTAAAGTAACAAAATGACAGTATTGCACCTCCCAGTAGTACGCCTTAAAATTTGGCACTGCTAAGCCTCCCCTAACTTTACAGAAAGAACAGACCATTTTATTCTCAGCCACCTTTTTCCCCCATATAAATCTCAATAAGGAACGTTTCAAGGTAGACCAGAAGGACCCTGGGGGAGAGATAGGTAAAACTGAAACTAAAAAGAAAATGTGGTAATACATTCATACGAATCACTTTCACCCTTCCCCCACCCATAATGGCAACTCCCACCAATGCAGACAATCCTCTTGCACACTCCTAATAACTTCAGAAAATTAGTACTATAAAGCTTGGAAATATCACAGGAATCCAAACTCCCAAATACCTAAATTCCTTTACTTTCTTAAACCCACAGGTATTCAGGAGAGTTCCTGAACTGCTGTCCTAAGTAAAAAATCTCCATTTTAGTTTCATTAATTTTGAAGCTGGAGACCTGATCATAACTAAGCAACAAGCTTTTGACCTCTGGAAGGGAAGTGGAGGGGTCAGAGCAATATAAAAGTGTGTCATCTGTATATTTAGAAATACACAACTCTTTCCCCACCACCATTATACCCCTAAAGAGTTCCGACTGAAGAATTAGTGCAGCAAGGGGTTCCACACTTAACGCAAACAAGAGAGGCAAAAGTGGGCACCCCTGCCTCATGCCCCTCTCAGTCTGAAATTTAGCAGAGATAAGACCATTAACCCGAACCCAGGCAAAAGATTTATCATAAATACTCCTCAACCAACCACAAAATTTTGGGCCGAATTGAAATTTGGCAAGCATATGCATAAGAAATCGCCAATTCAGGTGATCAAACATCTTCTCTGCATCTATTGCTATTATAGCTCCTGAATGCATCTTTAGCCAAGATTTTGAGGCAGAGATCACATTCAACACTTTCTGGATATTATCGTGCATATATCTGCCCAGTATAAACCCTATCTGATCTGTATGGATCAGAGAGGGAACACTTGCAGCCTCAAACTAATTGCTTTACTAAAAATTTGAAAGTCAAAATTAAAAGAGAAATAGGTAGAAAATTTACACAGCTCAGTAGTGGCCTTCCTGCCTATGGTAGTATGGTAATAATAGCCTAATTCCAGGAGTCTGGTGAAGTACTCAGCTCCTGAATCGAGTTCCATAATCTAGTCAACATAGGAACCAATTCAGAGGCAAATAATTTGTAATATTCTGAAATAAACCCATCTGGGCCTGGAGATTTTCCACCTTCAACGTCCTTATGACCCCAGCAATCTCTGCCTCAGTAAAAGGAGAATCTATGCCCTCTTGCTGAAGTTGTGATAAGGTAGGCAACTGAATCTCCCTTAACAAATCATCAACTCCCACCTTGTGGTCACTAGCCTTTTCCCTAGTGTATAAATGGGAATAATAATTGAAAAAATCCCTATTGATTTGGGAAGGATTTGTGTGACTCTCCTGGGTTGTGAAATCCGAAATGAGCAAGGGGATATATATTTCTGCTTCCTGCTTTCAAAGTCGTATGGCCAGTAGTTTGCCCGGCCTATCCCCCCTCATAAAATTTTAGATTTGTAAAGCAGAGTGAATTTTGACCTTATGGAGTTCAAATTATTCAGCTCTTCACTGATTTGCTGAATCTGTGATAATAAAGAGGGTCCACTTATGAACATTTTCTAAGTGTCCAACTGGGTTCCTAACTAAGAAAAAGCTCCTCACTGATTCCTTTTTCTTAAAGAACCATAAAAGATCAAATGTCCTCTTGAAACCACATTCAATCCATCCCAAACATATTTCAGGGTGGTGTCATTCCCATCATTTTCCACCAAATATTGATTAATAACATCCCTATGTGATGAGAAAAAAAGAGGGTCTTTAAGTAAACCCACATTCAGATGCTATAACCCAATCTGATCTGTCAGCCCAAACTCAGCTTTACTAGATATCAGGGCATGGTCAGACAGTGAAATGGGACAAATGCGCATATCGTTAAAATGATGGGCCCATTTTTGTTTCATATAAAATCCATCTAAGTGGGCATAAGAATTTGAGGCAGGTGAAAAAAAGTATAATCTTTCACGTAGGAAACAGTTGCCAACAAGGGTCTACCCGATCCTCTTCCATTAACACAGCACACAGCTGCTTAGAACAGGACCCTGCCTTCGTTCAGGAAACTGGAGTTCTATCTAAAGAAGGGGACTCCACACAATTCCAGTCCCCCCCACACAAACTACTCGACCTTCTGGCAGCTGCACAAAAAATGACAAGAAATGTCAGAAAAAGTCCCTCAAGGGTGGTGTTGAGGCATAATCTGAAATCAAATGTAACACCTGGCCTAAATATATACCCAACATTCCAACTTATCTCCCCCCAGGGTCCTTATGCACCTTCTGCATTTGAAAGGATAAACCCAGTTGAAGCAAAAGAGGAACATCTGCCTTTTTTGAAGAGGGGTGAGCCACAGAAAAGACCAACCACCCCCCAAAGAGTGTCGAAGCTTATTATGTTCCAAATCTGAAGCTCTAATCTCCTGAAGAAAACCTATATCACATCCTAACCTATTTAATTCCTGCAAAACTCTGACTAGTTTTATTACATTATTCAAACCTTTCACATTTAAAGAACACACCCGTAATTAACCCATTTGAACCCAACAGAAAAAAGTTTTACCAAGCTAACCCCTTGTTCCCCACCCAAAGATCCACTACCAAAGACAAAGCTAAGAACACCACAAAATAATCCCCCACCCAAGAACTCCACCCTTTCCCCAGTCCCCCCACATATACTGGAAACAAACTGTGCACACACATACTCTGTGAAGGCCCCAAAGAGGCCAGTACCCAACCAGTACAACAATAGGTGAATGACATTAAAATGTTCAACTAAAGGGATTATACCAAATCCCTATGGAGGGACCAGACCCCCCCCCCACTAACAGAAGGAAAAGTTGAGTATGTGACTAATATCCTCAGATACCAGCCATGAACATTGCCACCCTCAAACTGTGTCTTCCAGTACAGTCCCCCCTCCAGCACCCACTGTACAAAGAAAGTGAACAAAACTGTCCCAAAATTGAGCAAAGGAGGAGGAGAGGAAAAAGAGCAAAAAACTGCCCCTACCTCTGTCTCCACAATTACACCCATGATCTCAAAGGTGGCAATAAAAAGAAGTAAACCACGTAAAAACAGAGAAGGCCTCCCTATATAACAAAAAAGGAAAAAGAGGGACCTACCCCCAAACAAAATGACCCCCAACAGCATCATAGACCCCAAAAGACATTAAATGCATATGCTAAATATGACTAAGACTCATTAACATCCACAAATCTAATTACCACAACAAACAACAAAATAATGCTTAGTTCAAATATTTCAGGTCCAACAGGGATCCTCACAGCCTGGTACAAGCAGATAATCTTAATCCTTGAAGACTCTTCAAAAACCTGCAAAAGTGAAAGGAAAGGAAAAGGGGGTGGGTGGAGAAATTGTAATTAAATAAAAACAAAGCGGTGCCCAAAAGTTTCTGCCAAGTCCGAGATCTGAAGAAAGTCCCAGCAAAGATATAAAATAACATTGTCAAATCCAGCTAGAGGACACAAGCAAGTCCAGCAGCATCCTCATACAGATTCCTCAAGTTTGATTTTCTCAACAAAAAGTCTGCAATAAGGCCTTCACTTCAGCCAAAGCATGGTCAGACTGGCGTTTTTTTCCCGAAGGAGGTACCTTCAACCAAGAATCTTTCTGCAGCTCCTTCTTCTCTCGAGTTTCAGTAGCTTCCATCTGTTCATCCACAGGAAGAAGTTGCCATGATTTCAATTCCTGAAAAGCTGCATCTGGATCTTCAAAAGTTTTAACTCCATCTGCAAAATGCACCCTAAGTTTAGCAGGCTAGGGTGTAGAGAATCACATCTTCTGCTGCTTCAGAATGCTAAAAAGAGGCATATAAGCACATCTTCAGGCCATAAGATACACAGAATAATCATTTTCAAAGTGTAGCCTATGCCCTTCATAAACACTAGACTTCTTACTCGATGATCTGGTCAGGATTGCCTGCGTTGCAGCAAAATTGTGGAATCGAATCACAATGGAACGAGGGTTCTGAGAAGGTGAAGTAGGACAAGGAGACAAAGCCCTGTGTCCCCTTTCAATTGGCAATAGGCACAAGTTTGCAATATCCAGCACAGATAACAGAAAGTCCTGCAGGAAAAGCAAAAAATCCCAGAGCCCTCCTCTCCTTCTGGGACCACGTAAATTCTCAGATTGTTATGCTTCGATCTATTCACAAGGTCATCACATTTATCTGCCAGCTGCTGAGATTCCTGCAATAGTTTAACTGTGACCCTCCCAAGCTGGTAGACACTTGAATCAGTATTTGTGCGCTGCAGCTCCAAGTTCCGTAGCCGAGTGTCCAAGCTAGAAATTGCTGCTTTCAATTCCTCATGCACTGAGCGGCTCTCCACCCAAAATGCTCGTAATTCTTCGAGCGGTACATCATTAGAGGGACTGCTCATCTCCCCAGCAGATAAAGTCAATATTATTGCAGATGGAGGTGCAGACCCAATATCAGGAGTCAGCAGAGCTGCTATTGATGCAGATAAAAGCTCAGCAGTGGGATCATTCCCTCTACCTCTCCTTGCTTTGCCCATAAAAACGGACACCTCCCGCACACTCAAACAAGTACAACTAGCACTAAATTACTAAAAGGGAGGGTAGTAAGCAGGTGTTAGACGGAGTGCCAAAATCAGCCAACCACCATCTTAGGAGCCGGAACCAGAAGTCTTTAGTTCAGTTTTTGACTGCATGCTTTTGGGTCTCTGCTCAGCATGTATTTTGACGTGCAGCTTTTCACCTCACTGAAATATGGGTGAATCTGACTTTTATCAGTATTGTCGTCATTTACATTTAAATAAACATGAGCAACACCTTGTGATACATCTTTTACCAAATAAAGTTGTTTTGTGCTGTACTTTATCTATTCCCGTAGGGTCCTAAAAGTTGTATTCACTTTTTATAGTATTTATATATTTTATAGTTTATTTACCCATACTAGCCCAGCTGAGATGCAGCTGCTTCAAGCATTCATACTGTAGCTACTCAGAACAGCAACATCAAGGACTTAGTTGATAAACTTACTTTAAGGATTGAAATGTAAGGACACGTGGGACATAATAAATGCTTGTCATTTTCAAGAGCAGATTTGGTTGCAGAAAATAATTGACAAGTCATGAATAAATGAATCCTTCTTTCTTCTCTGTTGCAGACCACACAGAGCACAGTGTAATTAATGCAAAATAAACTACAATAAATACATGTTTAGTACATGTTTAATAACAAGCACTGCCATGGTCAGTTAAACTATGAATATAAACGTTACTGAGTTTTTAAATTTATTCTGTAATTGCTAATGCACAATTTGAAAGTGTTTAGTTTTATTTTTGTCTTTGTTGTTGTTTACAAGGCATTTCTGTGAGCTCAGAAAACTACCAGGTGCATACAACTGAGTTCCTCACACACTGAAGTTGAAGTGTGCTATGGGAAAATAGTTTTTTTTTTTGTCATGTATAAGTTTGCAAGTGAAGTCTTACAAGCAAGCTACACCAAAGGATATCAGTTATAGGTATGGCTCTTGTCTTAACAAGGAATAAAAGGTCTTACCCTTTTACATAAGGCACTTCAGAGGGGGGGATATATAAGCTAAAACAGTTAATTATAATTTCCAAATGCTAATACAGCACAGAGCTCTAATGGGATATATAATAAAGATGATCGTAATACAGATTCCCTATTACCATTTCGGGCTTATCGCCTGTATTTATCCCACATATTTTCAGATTGCAGTTTGGTAAACTGGTTTCCAAGGAGGTATTTGCATAAGCTAACAAAGGAACCAAACCTTGAACACAGAAAACATAGTAACTTTTGTGCAGTGTAAAAAATGATTTTAACTAGCTCATACAGAGTTAAAACTGATCGAGCAGCCATTATTCGAGTACTGTAGGTTGCAAATAAACAGATGGGCACTCTGAGGCATTGACTAAGTCATTACATTTGTTCATAACATTTGTTAAGATGTATGTACATTAAAATGAATGTACTTAGAACCAAATATAAAACTGTCTATTGAGTTGACTGTAAAGATAAGTTTACCAGTGTAAGCAGTTACCATGTCTCCTCAGACTGATGATTGTTTGGGAGATAGGTAGTGTGCACTAGTTCACCACACAGTCCTACAGAGTGGCAGCCACCAGTTTAACTCAATTCTTCAATACCAGAACGAAACGCCCCTCTCCAACTTTCACATACATTACCCAAATAAATGTGCGGATAATATGAACTAAAAGTTGCAGAGGTATTTTAGTAGTACCTACTGTACATAAATGTCCAATAAAAAAACAATGTTCCCTTTCCACATAGGAGATAAGGCAGAACAAAACACAAGTAATTTTGACATTATACTGCCGGTATGAGAAAAGTTCCATCGGGGTTACTCACAACATTTGAGGTAAGCTTCATGACCATGTCATCATTCCTCTCCTGACTCCACCGATTCTTCTTCCTCAGCCCCACCCAATTCAGGTTTAATTGTGGCCAACAATTTAGCTGCTTCTTTAGGTTTGTTAAAGTAATATGAGTGGTCATTCCGTAATACCTTTAGTTTTGCAGAGACCAGAAGCTGATAATTAACTTTGTGGGCTTCCAGAGTTCCCCTGAGTTTGTCAAATGTTATATTATAAAAGAGATGAGAAAATAGGGAAAAAGCTGCCTCACCATGCTGAAGATGGCTTTTTTGTCAAGCAGTATTGTGGATTCTGTCACAATCTCTCGTGTCAGTATAGATCACCAGGAAAGTTCAGGTACTATTCCATTGCCTGGGGCCCTCCGTGGAATGATCTTATATTCTTATTTAGGCAACTTTGCAGCAGTCCCAGGATTTGTATTAGTAGTGTTTTTGCAAATTCTAGGGTCTTTTCCCCTTCTGTAGATTCTGGGATGCCCACAAATCCTATGTTACACTCCCACACTTAATTTTTTAATGTCTCCATACATTGACGGTGCGTGGTATTTTCTTGAACTAACTTTTCCATGGCATCCATGGCTGTCAAAGACAAGTCCTCTAAGCACTGCATCATTTGCTCAACTCCATCCATGCAGGTCTCTAAAGTTGCCATTCAAGAGGTCAGTAAGTCTAATGTTCTGTCCATACCTTGTACAGTTCATACAAATTGTGATAGCATTGCAGTAACAGTGCTGAGGGCATCAGTAGTCCTGGAGTCCATGCTGTCAAGGTTCCACCCTGCTGCTGAGGCCTTGCTTCATTCCTTTCTTGCTATTTAGGTGTAAAAATCTCTGCCAGAGGAGTTGCATTTGTAGTTTTCCATTTCTCAGGCAAGGATACCAATATACTATCAAAAGCTGTATTATGAACTTGAAGTTTACTGGTAAAGGTATATTTTTAGTAGTTTATATGCAATTTCCTCAAGAGCTCATGCAAGGAACATCTGCTCATTCAGCTTCCTAGCCATGATTCCCAGGCCAAACAGTTTCATGATGATCACGTCATCGTGAGAACTGACAAAAACTCACTTACAGCTGCATCAAGTGACATGGTTAGATAGTTCCTGAAATTTTTCTGATATCTTTGGAGAAATCCCTGCTTGCCTTCAGTAGCACTGTAGGGTCATCAAACTGAAGCTGTTTAGAAATATCTGGAAATTTCCGGAAATATCTGACCATATCAAGTGCTGTAACTGTTCCTATGTACAGATGACAGTGAAAACTGGATGCTGCAGGCCATAGGTGGTTGTCAGCTTTGTCTACGTACACTTACAGCTTAAAGTACAGGCCAGACAAGCATATTGCTGATGCAGACACTTTGTCCTGGCACACTTACCCTAGCTAGGACTCTGAGGTCAATGGACATTTGCATCTAAAGCTGCCATCAAAGCCATGTGTCAGTGGTTTGATCAAGTTCAAGATTACTGGCAGGAAAACTCCATTGAGGACTCTCATTTACAAGGAGGTCCTGTTAGGACAAAGTGATAATATACAATACTAAAAATTGGCAGACAATACAGTTATATTAACTAGCATACAATACAATTACAATAGAGAGACAGTCAAAAATGGCATACAATATAGTTATATTGCAGAGACAATAAGACATTCAATACAGGTGAACAGTATAATAATATGACTATATGTACTGATGTTCTAACAGATACAGTAGGATAGGGAGAAGTTCTAACAGCAGCTAAAAGTAACAAACATTTGTCAATGCCGAACGTTCGCTTGCAGGTATTTGCAGTGGTATTTGGCACTTGGACATGGCTTAAAAAAATCAGTGACAAAGAAGTACAAGCATTTGTCAATGCCAAATGTTGCTTGCTTCTATGTGCTGTTTAGGTATTTGGAAGTCATTGGAGTGCAAATATTGAAAATTCATGAACTTACGAGAGTGCGTAGGAACTGCGCAACGCACGCTTGTAAAACAGTCATTTTTAGGAATTTTTTCACCAAATTTTCAACATAGCCATTTTAAGACCTCTGCTCATGCACAGTGTCACTGTGATTTTCTTAATGTGTCCCATACATTGATTTCGCACACCGACTGCACCATTGTGAGCTACATGGGCAGAAACATGTTTTGAGCAGGATGTGAAAAATGACAGCTGTACAGCTCATAAGGAGGTGTGGTAAAATGGCAATGTTGAAAATCTGGAGTGAAAATATTGAAAATTCGGAACTACGAGCCTGCGTGAGGAACTGCATAATGCACGCTCGTCAGTCATTTTGGAATTTTTCACCAAATTTTCAACATGGGGTTTTGGACCCCTTCTCAGAATGATGTCACTGTTATGGTGTTATTCAGGCCGAAGGAGCGGTTTAAGCGTAGTGACTGCGCGGTGACTCATAATCTGTGGGCCAGAGGCTCTTTGCATGACAATGACATCATTCATGAAGGGTCAAACCCTGTAAAATTTGCAAAATTCCAAAAAATGCCTGAGATATGCAATAAGTAGAAAACCCCTATCTAGCCCATTATACAGCATGCGGCATTTCCTCAGTTAGGGTCGGCTTTGAAGAGTGCAGACGTGCCCCGGTCCACAAGAATCATCGCCTGAGCTCCGGAGGTAAGTATGGGGTGAGGGGGTTGGGGAGGCTGAGTGCAGTGGGTGGGTGTGGGGTTGTGGAGGGGACTGGGAGAAGCGCCGTGGGACCGCTTTTGCTTTACAGGTGAAAAAAAAAAGACTATGTGGGACATTTGCCACGCTGGGGTGGGCTCCCAGCATGGCAGAAGGATGGTGGGGGCCAAGGAGCTGACGGGGATTGGGCACCCCATGGCACAACGCTGGGACATTTGCCACGCTTGGGTGGGCTCCCAGCGTGGCAGAAGGATGGCTTGGGGGGTCGTGGAGCTGACAGGGGATTGGGCACCCCCGTCGGCAGACGATGCGGACGCTTGCCATGCTGAGGTGGGCTCTGGCGTGGCAGCAAAGACTGAGGGTGAGGACATGATGCAGGGTATGACAGCAGTGGTTTTTGAAGAGAAGACCACCGCTGTCACTACAGCACCACGCCAGATTGGTGCAGGACTGCCACGCCTGCTCAATGGAGCAGGGGATTACAGGGGAGGGGCACACCTCCAAAGTGTCCCATTCTCCCAAGACGTTCCTTGCGCATGCGCGCAAGCGAACATAAAAAGAGGGGAACAGTTCAATGTGGATAAGTGCATATTAAACTAGCTTTATCAAAGCTGGGTGTGCTAACTAAGGTGGCAATGGCAAGTGTCCATAAGTGCCTTGTTAAACAAGGATTTAAAGGAGTTTAAGGAAACTAGTTCTGATAGCGTGAGTGAGTCCTGTATTGTATTCCAGGTGGTTGGGATGGCATTACTAATTGTAGTTTTGCCACATAGAGTACAGAATTTGGGGATGTCTAGGAGGATGCATACACTTTTTCTGAGGGCATAGTGGCTGCACGTTTGATGATAAAGGGAAGTAATGTAAGGTGGGAGCTTGTTAAGTAGGGCTTTGAGGGCCCAGGTACCAGATGGAACAACCTCCTTGTGGTGAGGGATGACCAGCTCACAGCTGAGTAAAGGATGCAGTGATATGTTCTAAAAGGTGTCTTGGTTATGAAGCATATGACACAGTGATACAGGATGTCTAGTTTGTGTAGATTGGATGCTGAGCTACAATTGCAGATAATGTCCGCATAATCCAGCAGGGAAGGAAAGTAGCTTGCACAAGCTTCTTCCTAAAGTCTGCAGGAATAAGGATTTATTCCTATAGAAGAATCCAGATCTTATTTTCAACTTTTAGTGAGGGAGTCAATGTGCAGTGAATGACAGTTTACTGTCCTGCCATATTCCTAAATAACAAAGTTTTCTACTGTTTCAAGTGAATTTCCAAGAAGTGTTATAATGGATGCCGGTGAGGCTTACTGATGAAGGGATGTTGAGGGCTGTGAAGGGAAGAAGTACATTACTTTGGTCTTAGAGTTTAGCAGTAATTTGAGTTGAGGAGGCTGCGTTGCAATATGTTGAAGTCAGCCTGCAATTCAGAGCTGACATCACACAGGGTGGGTTTAGAAGTATACAGCACAGTATCATCCATGAAAAAGTGCAGTTTAGAATTTAGAATGTTGTTCCTGAGTGGGTTTATGTATAATGGTTGCTACTCATAAAAGGGCCTCCGCTACATGCAAAAGTGACATAAAAGCGGGCACGGAGCTGTGCACCACATAATACACCCAAAATACGCAGCATGCACGAAAATGCTGTCAGTCATGGCGCCTGGTTGTTCCACCAATGCCAGGTTAAGGTCCATGGCAGGCTAGCCCGCCATGTCACCTGTATTGGGCAGCAATGAATGTTTGTCAGGATGGTATTCCAGCCGGACCATATGGCAAGTTACAGAATGGTGACAGGTAGGTACCACAGCCTGTTCACTGACTGTTTCAGCTCTGTGCCTGTTGGGGTGGGGGGGACGGTGATGTGAGCAGGCATCTCACTATTGCTACCTGTGCATGTTTACAGGGGACCCAGAGGCATAAGACCATGCTGGTGCTGGTGCTGGAGCTCGTGAGGTTGGTGGGCCTGGACCTGCAGTGGTAGTGACCCTAGCCAGAGGCTGCCCCATGACATCCTGCTGCAGTTTGACCTGTGGAAAAGCACAAATAACATAGTATACAGGGATGATGGGGGGACATGTGGCATACAATCCTCCTTGCAGGTAAGTGGTCCTTGATACTCTGTGTGTGTGAGAACATTGCATAAATGGCCTGGTTGTGGGTACTGATGTACATTCCCTGTGTCTGCTCTTGTCATTGCAGCACTACTGTGGGCCCATCAGGTGCGAGGTACTTGAAGAATGTGATTTCACTGATACAACCCCCCCCAAGGAGGTGACCCCATTGACCAGCCCAGAGGTGGCCACGGAGGAGGCGGATTCATTGGACTGAGCCAGATGGACTCCCTGCATTCCTATCCTGTCCCACACCCATCACTGCTGTTGTGTTGCTCTGTGTGGGCATTGTAAAGTGGTTTGCCATTAAAGGCATTTCAATGCAAGGCCTTGTGTGTGCCTCGTTTTTCACCCTGGCACAGTATGCAGGGGTGTGTGTGTGTGTTTGCTGTGGGTGTTGGGCTGCTCATGCTTCTGTGACTGCTACTTGTGTTGACTCTGCTGTGGGTGTGGCCTGTGTGCCACTTTACACCATGCTAGGCATGCGGCATCAGTTGTGCATGTTGGTTGGCATGCATGCCGTGCTTGGGCCTGCAGTCTGGCTGTTGTCACACCAGCATATGGCATGCATGGCACATTCTGGGCATGTGCATGGCCACCCCTGCTGTGCCATGTGTTGCTGAGTGCATGTCCGGCGTGGTTTGCCATTGTGGGCATGGTTGTCCCCATGACGGCATACTTCACCAGACACTCCTGCTGTGTGTGTGGCACGTTGGCCACTTTACGGCTGCTTTCAAACCATGCAATGCCTATGCAGGGATGTGATGTGCCATTCCGATGTATAGTACATTGTGCATGTATGCACCGCATCCCGCGCATATGACATATGAGGGAATGCCCCAGCGCAGCCATGTATCCACCATGGCATGTTGCTACACTTGGTGCAGCTATGCATACCCCTATGCATGGTTCATGCATACTGTGCAGTAGCTGCACACACTGCTTCGGTGCGTATGTGCCTATGCGTGACTTACACACCATATGTAGGGCCATGTAGCCTTTGTGAATAGGGCCCAATGTGAATAGTAATGGCCCTAAAATGGACCCGCAGTTAGAGTGGAAGTGAGATAATAGGAGCCATCAATTTTATTGTGTTACAGTCTGTCATAAGGTAGCTAGCAAACCAGGCCACTGAGGGGCTATCCAATCCAAGTTCTTTAAGTTTGGTTAACAGTAGACTATGGTCAACCACTTAGATCTAAAAAGACAGCTCCTATGGCCAGTTTATTATCGAAGTGAGTAAACCAGTCATTTGTTGAAGCCTGACTGTAATGGGTTAAAGAGGTTTGAATTTTCTAGGTGATCAAATAATTGATCCTTAATTCATTTTTCTAGAAGCTTTGACAGAACCAGTAAAATTTAGATTGGGCTATAGTTATTCAAGTCACATGGGTCACCAGATTTAAATAGGGGCAGTATGTGTGCTGTTTTCCAACAGGTGGGTACTGTGCCATATGAGATTGAAAGATTGAGTAAGTGTGTTATGGGGGCAGTGAAACACTGAAACAGTAATTTTAAGAAAGTAGTTTTGATTCCATCAACTCCTGCGCTCTTTCTCATATCCAGTTTTTTCAGTAGATCTTTGACCTGTTTTGCACGTAACCAGGGAGAGGCAGAAGGAGTCCTGGATCAGAGGATCCACGTGAGCATCCTTAGTTGCAGAAGGGGTGAAGAGCCCAGCGGCAGGGAAGGAATCGAACTCTAAGCCCACCATTGTGAAATGTGCGGTCAGTTTTTCTAAGATCGTGCCACTATCAGAAATAGAATTACCTTACGAAGTAATTTTTATGGGAATTGAGGGAGGAGTTCTGTGGCCTTCCACAGATTTGATTGCTTTCAAATTTTGCAGAATTTCCTTTGGCACCCTCTAGGGCTTCCATATGATAGTTGCATTTGGTTGATCTAACAAGTTTTGTGCAAGCATCCTTGCTGTTCTAAAAGCTGTCCAATCTACAGCGGCTTTGGTGCATCTCACTTGAGCCCACAATGTATCTCATTGAGAGGCTTGCTTTAAATTCAGCAGTAAACCATGGAAGAGATGTCTTTTACTGTACAGCGGATGAATGGGGCATGCTTATTTGCCAAGTTTATTACTGTAGGTTTGAGTTGAATGCACCAACAGCCTCATCTACTTAGGTGGCCAGGTAGAAATTCCACCAATTTGTGTTTCTGAGATCGGCTAGAAAATGCTCAGGTTTAAATCTGTAGAAGCTTCGCTTGGTAGTGAATTTGGAACCAGGGGGCATTTTTCCTAGGCTTCTTGCACAAACAACTATTTTATTATCACTTAGATCATTGTGAACACATCTGTATGCAGGATTTTGTGCAGTCTGTTTATGCGTATCAAAGCTAGGACAGAGCTTCAAGCATTATTTTTGCATTAAGTCTGGTAGGTTCCGTAATTAGTTGTGAGACACCCAACTCATCACTCAGATCTTTCAGGGCATTTGCTTTTGGTGTGAGCCAATCCAAGTTCAGGTCACCAAGAGTAAGGGATTCATTCAACTTGGTTACAATTAGGTTTTACAAGTGAATAGGAGTTCGGTGCACCCTGATCGTGGTCTGTAGTAGCTAATAATATTGATTGCTTCAGATGAGGGCAGGGTAGGTTTTATGGCCAAGCATTCAAATTCCTGATCATGATTAGAGGTCAAACCCCAATCCCAATAAGGCTATTAATTTGTTGGGGATTTACTGGATGCAATACCAAAGGACTATTTCAACTTTGTTGAAATGGGTCTCATGTCACTGACGAGGCTGAGCCATTTCAATCTGAAAGAAGCTGAATGAACTGACCCTAGCTTGCAGGACTAGTGATTGCACTGGAGAAGAGGCTGGATGAGACCAAAGAGTAACACACTCAACCTAATATTAACTACTACATACAGAACAGAGCAGGACCTAGTCACGTGATGCAGGCACTGTGGAAAGAGCTACATTTGGGAGCTCCGTTCAGACCACTGCTAAAAATAACCTTTTTTCTCACCCTGCTCAGAACCTACTCAGTTAATCAGTGGCATTTGCCTCTCAGAACCTACTCAGTTAATCAGTGGCATTTGCCTCTAACAAACATACAGCATTTATGGCAGAAGAGGAAATGGATTTTCAAGCTCCTGAGGGACCTGCAGCACCTTCATCCTCTGCGCAAGAGATGATTCAGGCTCTATCGCTGGAACTGAAATGGCCTTGCCACAGCACATCTAAAGTTCCTCCAACCCAAGCTGCAGAGAAGGAACTGTCCCCTGACCAACTCTATCTGGAACTAACCACTATAAAAGAAGCTTTTGTTTACAATTATAGTCAATTTAAAAGATATCAAGCCGGCTTTACAAGAACTAACAAAGCATGTGTCCGACACAGAAATTCAGATTTCCTCTCTTGAAGATAGACAGTATTGTCTAGACCCTGAGATCGTGGTGATGAAGAGGAATATATCAAAACTTGGAGATAAGGTGGATGAGCTGGAGGAAAGGTGTAGGAAGAACAATCTTGTTCTACTAGGTCTTCCTGAAGGAGAAGAAGGTACCAACACTATTGCATTTATGCAGCAGTTTTCCAGAAAGTCATCTGCCCATCTCCCAATGGTCCCTGCTATGTGATAGAGAGGGCTCACTGGAAACTCAGAGCAAAACCTTCACCCAGGGAACCCCCTAGACCAATAATTTTCAAATTATTAAACTTCCTAGACCAGGACCATATATTACTAACATAATAACACACTAAAACACCAGCAGAATAGGCCTAACGGTCTTTCGAGTATGTTGGATTTTCAGCACCCACACTGAGGGCCGATTTTGGTGCACCCCCTTGGGGTAGACTGTTCCCAGTCCCAGATATTCCACCTGTATTGGGCCTGGTCAGATTTACCCTCCCCCTGTACCTGTCCCATCCCCTCTTAAATCCATCCACAGTGTCCTCCACTACCACCTCCCTGGGCAGTGCATTCCATGGCTCCACCACCCTTTCAATGAAATAACACCTCCTCCTCCTCCTCCTCTCCCTTCTGGGCCTGCCCCTTCCAGCTTACACCTGTGACCTCTCATTGCCCCACCCTCCTTCCTTTGGAGCCCCCTGACTGGGCCTTCCTTATTGATCCCTTTCATGTACTTAAAGACCTCTATCATGTCCCCCCTGTCCCTCCTCTCTTCCAGGGTGTACATTGTCACAGATTCACTCAGTAGGTCAGGCCCTCTACTCCCAAAGTGTCAACCTCTGAGTGCAGTCTTGCAGTCTTGTGAACAGTGTAATAGACAAGGTAACCCTCTTGTCTGTTTTAGTGAGTTCGGATCAACCTTTGGTCTCAAGTTCTGGAGAGATTCAAACTGTTAACCTCTTGCTAGCATACCCAATGCACAGGCTCAGATATATCTGTCTTCTGGGGGCCAGATATCTTTGCCTATGGGCACCTAACCAGGTATTCAGAGATGAACCCTTAACACTTTAATAAAGACCTCAGATTTAAAATGCTTCTTTTTCCAGTTTGGTACCACAATACAAGCTTATGTCTGCTGTCTGCTATAACCATAAATATTTCTTAGCAAAAGAAAGCAATTCAAAGACAGACCAGGTATGCTCTAAAATTAGAGTTTTACTAAAATATATAATAATATATCAAACATACACTACAGAACTCTTATATCACAAGACATACATATCTTTAAAACAAAACAAGGTTTAAAACAGTGCAATTCCTACAACAATATTTAGGTTTGTCTAGCTTTCCAAATACCTGTTTTCAGTGCTTAGATGTTTTCTTGGTCAGTGTCAGATAAAAGTGCACCTGTAATGAAACAGAATAATCTTTAAAAGCTGGTTTTACCCACCTCTTTTGCATGAGGTCATCTAACTCCTCCCTGTCACAATATCTAAAAAATATATATTTCTATACAACCACATGATGTAATTTCAAAGTATTAATTCTGCAACCTTAGCATAACTCAATTTCAATGACACCTCTTTTGATTCATGCTGCATCTCCTCACACAGGTTTCATATGAGCATTTACAACCTCTCACCTCTGTGTAATAACCTGTGTTTTCTCTTCAACGTCATAAACCTTTTTTATGATTTTCCCTCTTAACAAAGTTAACTCAAACAACTCTGTAATTAACTCAGAGAAACAGGATCCTTGATTAAAGTCTTCCATGTAACACACTGTCTCTAAAAACCGAGTGTGTGTGATACATGCTGTCAGCATTTCTCTTGGCCTGCATCTGTCAGCTGAAACCTGGGGGATGAGTGAGGTCATTCCTAGAGCATTTGATTTTTTCAGCAGAGACATTCAGTCATACATTTTATATAAAAAAATATGATACAGCACTCAGAACTGTCTGTCTACATCACATACATGTCAAGCTCCTTAAGCCTCTCCTCATAGGTCCTCTCCCCCAGGCCCCAGATCATTTTGGTTGCCCTCCTTTGGACCCTCTATAGGAGTGTAACATCCCTCTTTAAATATGGTCTCCAAAACTGCACACAATACTCACTGGGGGGGATGGGATAAACCTCACTATAGTAGGGCTCAAATAGTCTGTGCATACCATACCACTCAACTGTCCGTGAATGCAAGGGACAGCTCTAGAATGTCTGTAACATCTCTAAAAGGTAAAACCTATTTGTTTTGACTGAAAAGTAATATGCAAATCAGGAAAAATTGAAAAATATAAGATTCATCTGTATATATCCTGGAGCAGTGCATCAAATTTGGGTTTAAACCCACCCAGTTACTAACCAGTTTTTTTCTTGGCTGACGTTCTGCACCCCCCCAAAAGAACTCTGTCATGATTTTTCTCCTCATCTCCATTCCATTCAATACCCATTCCCTATGGATCATAAAGCTGCCCAAAGGTGAAGAAATGTGAAAAACACATAAATATTTCAGTCCTTCCTCTTTCCCGAAATCCCCCTGTAAACAAATTATTTACTTTTACTTACCCGGCCATATGGCCAGAACCTGCAGCTTAGCACAGTGTGCTACCAGCCCAGTTTTCAGTCTGCTCACCCTCTCTCCTTCTGCCAGAAGCTGGATGCTAGAACCGACCATTTCAGGTCCCCAGCGTGGTCTGCAACAAAGTCACCTCACCAACCGAACCCACACAACCTGGGTTGCTTGCTTCTTGCTCGGTTACTGCTGTGGCTGCTGCCACACTGCACTGATCAAGGTCTATGAAGGCCACCCACACTGCTGTCACCACTGCTGCTAGGCCTATCTTGCTGCTGTGGGGGTCTGTGCTATTTTTGTTTTGCAAGGTGAGCCTAGTAAAGTAAGTAGGTAGCCTAGTCTTGAGTTAGCGTCTAGCTCACCCTCTGCCCCTTCAGACACTAGGGGAGATGGAGACTCACTAAGGATAGACCAAAAAAAAAATGCTGCATCAACACTGCTATTGAGAGTTCAGTGCTAGACTCCTCCAAGCTGTAGTGTGCAGTCTGTCTACTCTGTGGCGGGAAAGGCAGTGTTGCACTTTCAAGACTTATATGCTCTTTCTTGGCTGGAGCTCATTCACATTACATGTGATGGTGCTGCCACTAATAGGTGGATAGAATGGACAACACGATACAGACACAGTCAAGTCTGGCAAGTACCTGAAGCATGAGCACACACAGGCCAGGTTGGCACTTATTGTGCAAAAGATTAAATCCAAATTTAATGCCATTATTACCATGCCATATGAACAACCTAGGCACAAATATGGGGGGGGGCAACTGTCCCCTCTGCCCTACCTAAATGGCACCCCTGCTCAATGGTAGAAATTCATTCTCAGGTGTAAATGCAATGGTTTCCATTGTGTTCTGAGGTACTGTATCTCCATGTTTCATGATGTGTCCTGATCATCATGTGGGTTAGCATCCCTCATTGCCCCTCATGCTGAGTGTCCATGTCCCTCATTTCAGTGACAAAATGTGAGGTATGGTGCATGCTTCCAAGACCCTACTCAGCACAAATAGTGCTGAGCATAGATGTAGTGTATATGCTCTATACAGAATGACAAAGGGAAAGTAAGTGAGATGAAACAGTCACGGAGAAACACATTTGTAGCATTAAATATGCATAAGGGATTTGCATGGTCCAAAACAAAAAGGATAGGCTTCACAGCACAGGGGCCTCTCTTTGTACATCTGGAATGGGGGATGTTGGCTAGCTATATCCTAGGCATTTAATGCAGTAAGCAAATGATACTTTACAAATTAATGGGGATTAAATGACAAAATTTAAAAGCCATTAAACAACTTGTAACAGGATCAGAATTAATGCATTTACCTAATTTTTATGGGAATTCAAATAAAAATGTATTTTAATGGCTCTAATTGCTAGTATAAGAAATATAAACTGAGGTGTTTTTTAGATGAGATTTACACCAGCTTAGCTGCTGTACACATGGCAAGTATGCAGCATGTGAACCTGATGTGATGTTTAAATGATGCTCACACCAGCTTAACGGCTGCACTCATGTCAAGCATGCAACACGTGAACCTGATGTAAATTTTAGAAGATGTTCACACCAGCTTACCTGCTGCGTACATATCAAGCCTTTAGCATGCAAATCTGATTTACTTTTTAGACCTGGTTTGCTTAGGTTCACTTTGTGTATGCAAACCGCATGCAAGCATTGCAAAATTAAGCATGTGGCATGCATTCTGCATGTACTCAGCACACCTGTATTTCTGTAAGAGAAAGCTCCAGGGCTAGACGGCTTTTCTGCCCTTTTTAATAAAACCTTGAAAGAGGAGCTGACCCCCATATTGGTAAATTTATTTAATTTCTGGGGCTCTTCCCCTCCCCAGGAAACCTCCCTGTTTGAGGCGCAAATAGTGCTTTGTTCTAAGCACGGCAAGGACGCCACAAGTGTGGTCAATTATTGATCAATATCCCTGTTAAATGTCAATATTAAAATATATGCTAAAATTTTTGATATTTGTTTGGCAAAAGTGTGGACCATTCTCCTAGGCCCTGAACAGGCAAGCTTTGTTAAAGGTTGCAACTCCAGTGACCACTTTAGGAAAATGCTCCATCTTTTCTCTGCGCCCAGGGAGACCAACAGGGATTCTGTGTTCATCTTACTGGACGCAGGGAAAGCCTTCAACTGAGTGGCCTGACCCTACCTTTTTAAAGTTCTTGAAAAATTTGGGATTCCTCCTGAATTTATTCATAAAATTCAGGTTTTATATTCCATACCCACTCAGTGCATTAAGTGTAACAATGAGTTATCGGAGGTGTTCAGTCTATCAAGAGGGACCGCCAAGGGTGCCTCTTGTCATCATATCTTTTAATCTTTATATAGAATCACTGACACGAGACATAAATCCATCACATGAGGTACAATGGATCAGACTAGGTAGCCAAGAATTTAAGCTGTCCACCTTTGTCGATGACATTCTGCTTCATATTTCTAACTGGTGGACATCCTTACCAGCGATATTACATACAATTTTTCCAATTTAGCCAATTTTCTGGCTACAAACTGAACCTACATAAAACTATAGTATATCCCCTATCGTCCTGTTGTCCTAAGGAAGAAGTGCTGCATCTCAGCATTCAATGGGAATCCAAAGCCCGATCTTATTTGGGCATTAAGTTACTTAGAGATTTAACTCTGCTAAAATCCCTAAATCTGGACCCCATCTACACACAAATAGAATTAGATCTCAACAGATGGTGACACCTTCCCCTATCACTCTGGAGCAGGGCAAATATTATTAAAATGGATGTGTTACCTAAATTACTGCACCCACTTAATATGCTTACTATTTTCATTCCCCAACATTGTTTTTTGAAATTACACTCCATATGTTCAGCTTTTCTTTGGCTGAATAAACCTCCCATAAGTTCATACAACAAGATCTGCAGGCTGCACCATTTGGGGGGCTGCAATTACTAGACTTTTATTGCTACTATTTATCCTTATATGGAGCAAAATATTTCCAGTGGGGCAATACATAGATAGTTAACACCTTTTTCCCCACCTGGCTCTCACTTGAGCAAACATTAGTTAACAAGCATAATATTCTGCTACCCTCTCTGTTGTTTATGTCATACCCAGCTTACTAAAGGATGTCAGAGCTACCGCTATTGGAGGTCTGTCAGAGCCCATTCCCAACTTTTCAAATTCTTAACATTATCCCACGTGAAGGATCTAAGCCAATCCCTCTTCAATAACCCTAACTTTACTATTTCAAGTGTTCCGCTGTCAGTCCATTAGTGGAAGGGGTTAAAGGCGACTGAAATAGCAGACGTCATTAAAGAGGACTAAATTGTTTCTTTTCTAGAACTACAATCCATATTTAAGATACCAGTTAATTTTTTTTCAAACATGCACAACTCCACAATTGTTTAAAAAGTCATCTGGGTCAGCCACCTTGGCCTACCACAGCAGACCATCTTTTTAAGACAATGTTTGCTCACTAATTACGAGATAAACCCATAGCTCGCCTTTACAGAGAGACTACCAAACAAGTTTAGAACCTTGTTTTGCCAGTTCCCTTTTACTGGAGAAACTCACAACTCACCCCTGCACTCTAGCAGCCTCCTCCTTTTCACACCTTTCCAATCGGGCTTCCGAAATCCCACTCCACCACCACCTCCCTACTGGATCAAAGGCGATATCCTCAAGGCACGGACAAAGGTCACATCACCTCTGCCATTTTCATAGACCTAGCTAAGGCTTTCACACAGTCTCCCACTCCCTACTACTTCCAAACTCACCGCCTGGGCTCTCTACCCGGCCACAAACTGGTTCCACGACTACCTAGTAGGCAGGAGTCAGGTAGTCAAAATAGCTTCTCACACCTCCCACCCTTTGCCTGTCCCAACTGGTGTCCCGCAAGGCTCAGTCCTGGGTCCCCTTCTCTTCTCCATTTTCCTGAACGACCTCCCAGCAGCATGCTCACACTCCTCGATACAGATGTACGCAGACAACACTGTCCTCTACTCCTCTGGTCCCACAGCCCTTAGCGTAGCTTCCCAACTCCAGGAAGATTTCAACGCTATCCAGAACTGGTTCCGGACAAACCAGCTATTTCTTAACTCCAAAAAAACAGTAGCGTTAACTTTTGGCACCCTCAAAGACTCTCCCGCCAAGATCCCTCCTCCTTTCAAAACCGGTGGACAGAACTCCCTGGAAAACTGCACGAGCTTCAGATACCTGGGTGTATGGCTAGACCAACACCTTGATTTCTCTCACATCACCTCTCTTCATAAGCGTTACTCCCTAAACTTGAAGCATTGTTCCGTGAACAAAAGCTGCCTCCCCGCACAAACAAGGCATGCCACTGTACAAAGAATGATCCTCCCAGTAATATACTACGGCGACATAATTCTACTCCACCGCCCCGTGTCAGCTTTGCCAGCCTAGACACCCTTGTTCCACTTATTCTGCCGCTTCATCCTCAGCTGCCACAAATCAACCCACCACTGCAATCTCTATAGCTCACTAACTCTACCATCCCTACATGACTGTAGACAAATCAACTGTGCCAGATTCGCAGCCAAATTCTGGTCAAACTCCTTCCTCCCCACCTGACCTCTGCTCTCTCCCAACAACCGGCATCTACGTACTCCCTTAGACGGGATGACCATAAACTGCTCCATGTCCCTTTTATGCGCACATCCAAGGGACAGGCCGCTTTTAAGTACCGAATACCTCAGACCTGGAACGCCCTACCAGCCCCCATCCGAATGCAACAAATACCTCCCTACAAAACAAGTTACTCTGTACACATTTCACCTCCAGTTGCTCCTGTATCTGATAAGAACCCTTACCTAAATGTCTTGCTGTTATACTCGACATGTACTGTACTGTAATCTTCACCGCTTTTCTATAATGTATGTAAGTATCGTATTCCATGACTGTGTTCTTCCCCAGCTATGTAATTCTTCCCACACAAATGTATTGTAACAATCCCTGTTTCAACTCTGTACTGTCTAAACTTGTTAGTATGTAAGTGGGTCCCGGCCCCCAGGTCACATCTGGAATCGAGCATGTTGCTCAGTATGCTTTCCTGGTAAAACTCGTAAATAAATAAATAAACCCTCTGCACCACCGGGCTGGGAACCAGTCCTTTTCTGCTGATATAGTCTATGTTTCTATGTTGTGCCAGATAAGTTAGGAGTGAAGTCCTCTAGGATAAGCCTTTGCACATTAAAAATGCCAAGAAAGACAGTTGGCAATTAAACTGATGATTTATTTATTTTTGGGGTACGGCAGGGTCTACGTAGAACTAATCTGCTTTAGTATATCGACAGTGTAAATGTATTTATAATGTACTATGCTGCTAAAGAAAATGCATTTGAGAAGGGGTCTAATCTTGCAATACAAAATCTTCATTTTCAGTCTAGTAACCAAATTCTTCAGTTGCTTCTGAAACCATTTGAAGAGCATATTTATTTTCTAGACTTACAGGAATCACTACATTAGGTGCAGTGCCCAGTTCACATGCAGTTCCTGAACAGTCGGCAGCAGCACAAGTTTTTATTTATTTAAAACTGGTAACCATTTACTACCGGAACCTCAAGATGGCATTTGTTTTCCTGACCTCTGATATCCCATTCTTATTGTATGTTGCATAACATATGGATCCTCTCAAACTAAAAAGTGCATTGTTTCATTTGACATCAGTGAGTTAAGATTTATACGAGTCTGATGCAGTCATAGATATTATCAATATATCACAGTATATTCAACAATATTATAGGTTCTCTTGTTTTGTATATTCACCAAATCTAGCAATACATACTGTGGGCTAATTGTTAATAAGATGCAAGCTAGTATGATTACAGCTATCAAAGGCAGAGTCGCTCACCATTTTAAAGTGATATTTCTTGATGTCAGTGATTTCTCCTGGCTCAGGTGGAACCATGATGTATTTTCTGAAGTAGCCTATTACTACAATCGGCAACAGAAAAATGTTGAGCAGATAAGTTCACTCTAAACGGATGAGTCTCCCATCTTTTTTTTTTTTTATTGTGCCATCATATAGCTACTGATAACTAACCTTAAGCCACAAGTTTATTCTGCTGTGACAGTACGCTGCCATTAAGCTAATGTATACTGTACTGCATGGGTTTCTCTCATTCTTCTCCAATAATCTGCACAAGTAGCATATGCAAGCAGATTTGTGATCATAATGGGGAAATGGAAGAATGTCTGTGATGTGATGAGACACAGAAAAGAATGACTGAGCTATTTGTTCTGATACAATATATCTGCTAACTAAAGAAAATGGTGTCAATCACTGGTGAGACCCCACCTGGAGTACTGTATCCAGTTCTGGAGACCACATCTCAGGAAGGACATAAACAGGGAAAAGGTTCTCCATAGGGCAACTAATATGGTGCAGGGGTTGCATCATACGCCCTATGAGGAGAGACGGAGGGAAGGACATTACAGAGATATATAAGTAACTCACAGGGATGAATGATGGCAGAAGGGGAGTACTTTTCAGAAGAGGTGCACCAGGACAAGACGGCATGCAATGAAGCTGAAGTGGGGAAATCTGTGAGGAAGTACTTCTCCAAAAGAGTGCTGGACACCTGGAACAGTCTTCTAGCAGAGGTGGTGGGAGTGAAAACAGTGGAGGACTTCAAGTATGGATCAGGTAGGGTCTGCAATGACAGTATAGTCGGGGACAAACTGGGCAGACTGGGTGGGCCAAGTGGTCCTTATCTACTGACAAGTTCTATGTACCGGGGATAGTTCCTTCTTACCTCCTCACAAAGGGCTATGGTGAGGTCATGTCTTAAAAGCCTTCACTGGTCCCAGATATACTGTCAAGCTACCATCTTCTCAAACTGCGGAAAGTATGACAGTGCAGCTGCAGAACCACCTTTTGAGATTAAATATATTTGAGAACTTTCAGATATCCAACCAGGTTCTGCTATTGAGAATGCTCCTGTGATGATGGTTATTACTCTTCGGGCAATGTGGGATCAAGACACTGTGCAAAGTACTGACTGCACTTTTTTATACTACTTCAGGTTAATGTTTCTTTTTAATTTGCAATTTTGCATTTTCTCCCTGATCCCAGGACCCCGGCAGACACATTTGTGCATGCATATGAAGGCACACACACACACACACACACACACACACACAGTACTTGCTTGGCCCCTTCCACTCCACCCCTGGATGTCGCCGGACTCCCCGTTGCACAAACTGCCACCCATCCTCCACCATGTAGCAGCCAAGGAAACCCCTCATCCCTCCCCGGGAGAGGAGAGCCACCTCACGGCAACTCAATCCCACTCATCGCCCCCCACGACTCCCGACAACCTGGGCTTGTTCCCCAACTCGGGTCACCAGCATAGCACGAGGTGTGGCGTCCAGCACCTCAACCCTCAGTGCCACCAGTCCAGCATTTTTTTTTTTTTAAGGTAAGAACAGACTGGTAAATGGAGTCCCATTACAGCATTCCCTATACTGGTAAAGCGCTTTACAATCTGGGAAGGGAGAGAATGCTGCTGATCATTTAGATGCAGAAGGAGATTTAAACAGCACAGAACAGATGAGGAAAAATAAGATTAAGATAAAAGCACAGGGAGATTAACTGACTTGCTCACAGTCGTACTGTAAGTGATTGTTGTGTCATTCAAACCAGGGCCCCAGGTTCACAGCTCTGCACCCTTATCTTCTTCCTATATAGCTTCTACTTCCTGCTGCCATGTACCTTTCATTGATTGAGTCGTGTTAATGGCTACCCCCAGCCCCAACTGCCACTCCCCCTATCGTGCAAGTCCTGAGAGTGCAAGCAGCTGTTATGCTTCAGCAGCAGCGAGACAAGGGTCGTTTCCCCATATCTCTGTCCTCTTCCACTGCTGTCCTGGTAAAACTCATGCACACCCATGCACAAGCCCTCCCATGCACACAGCAATGCCCTGCAGTGGAAGACAAGCTACCTCAGCTCACCGCAGGGGTTGCTACAGTGGCAGAACATTTATTTCAGGGTTTTATTTAACTCTAAAAATTGATTAGCGTTTTGCTCATAAAAGTGCTAAAACATTGTGAAAATGCATAGCACTTGCCTCACTGTGTTTAACATAACACTTCAAGAAAACCTACATAAATACTTTCTGTACAGTTAGTATTGTCCCAAGAAAAAAACTGCTAATCAATTATTTAAAACCCTGTATTTATTTTTTATTTATTTATGACTTTGATAACCGGGTAGATGCACTGTTCCAGTGGACCGTTTACAGGCATGACCCAGGCCAGAGACACGAAGTAGTACAACAATAGACAATGACATAATACAGCAAACAGAGGCACATAACAAAGGTTACAGGTAGGTGCAGACAGTAAATACATAAGTAATGTATATTCAACAAGGCAGAATAGGTAGGCAATGGGTGCAGTCGAAACAATGTACACAATACATCAGATAAATTTATATTTCCCCACCTTAGGAGAGGTTCGCACAAGACCAGGTAGCCAACAGGAGTAGGTGAAACTAGTTGGTCAGGAGGAGGTAGATTGACGGGCATGGGGGGGTTGCTAGAGGGTGGGACATTTGCAGCTGTCTTTGTCAGTGAGCCAGGATTTGAGGTTGTGTTTGAAGTTTTGATGAGTGTTGGACAATCAAAGGGGGAACGGGTAGTCTGTTCCACAGAGAGGGGGTCACAACTGAGAAAGTATTCCCACCCATGTTGGTGAATGTTCTAGGTACTGCGAGGGTGGGAACAGCGGAGGAGCGGAGGCTCCTAGCCGAGGTTCTGAAATTGAAGAAGGAAGAGAGAGAAGATGTTTTGCCGCATCGAAGGGTAGCATTCACAAAACAGCCAAGCGAATAGTCAAAGCACACTTGTAGAAAGAGAGAGCCAGCCAAGGGAGCGGTAGAGATCATAGTGGTGGGTAGCATAAGGAGCCGATAGGGCAAAGTGGCAGACGCTGCTGCAAGCGACCAAGAGTCTAGACCACAGAGAGGCTGAGGTTCTACAGTAGACAGAAGAGCAATAGTCAAGGACAGGGAGGAGACTGCCCATCACTATAGCTAGGTGGGCCTCCTTAGTGAGGTAGGGTTTTAGGCGATAGGCGGCACCTAACTTCTGATTAACCCTGCGGACTATGTGGTTTATGTGGTCATGGAAGGAGAAAGAGGGGTCAAGCAGTACCCACAGATGCTTAAAACAGTGGACGCATTCAAGGGCAGGGCCGTCGGGGTAAATGAGAGGAGTTGACGTTGAGGGTTTTGGCAAGATATGGTTTCGACCCAAACAACACAGCCTTGGTCTTTTTAGCAATAACCAGCAACAGATTAGAGGAAAACCAGCTGTAGGCAGCATAGTAGTTCTGGGTTAGGATGGATGATATACGGGGAAGGAATTTGCCACTGTGGAAAATGACATTTGGAACATGGATGCCACCTTACCCTGGCTTGGAGTACTGAATCCCAGTCCCCCAGCCGCACTCCTGAGTTCGCTGGCACAAAAGTACATTACACTTCCGCATGGCCATCGAGTGACCTACAGCTCTGCACTGTTAAATGGCAACAGTCAGAATGAAAGGCCCCACACCCAAGTGTTTGACTGGTCCCAATTTGCACTCTGTGCAAAAACTTTTTTTTTTTTAGTCACGGTTTACTGTAGCAAAATAGACTATCAGACTAATTTTTTTTTTTCTATTTACATAGGCTCCTCCCTTGGAGGGGACTCATCTCTCCAACCGGCATCTCCCGTGCCCATCCTGCTCGGCCATTCCCCATGGGTTACCCCCAAGACAGAGCCGGTAGCGAGGGGCGCCAGCTTTCCCCCACCCCCAGAAGCCAACAGCCAGACTGCCGGGGGCGCAATGCAGATGCAGCCGGCCATCATGAAGCCTGCCAGCTCCGTCCTTTTTCCTCCGGTTTTCTCCCCTGAACCCACGCACATGCAATGGGCAGGGTGACTGTTTCCACCTCTGTGGAGGCAGTCTTACACCCTATGCATGGGTTCACCCCTCTGCTAAGCATCACGCCTGTGCTGACCCCCAGCTTCCGCTGGGTGTCAGTCTACAGCGTGATGCTGTGACCCCCCCCACCCCCCAAGGAAGGAGAGCTGTCGGCAGATGCTCGACCCTTCCTCGCCCCAGCCGACCCCCAAGCAACCAGAGTCCGTTCTCGAACCTGGGTGCGCCAGTGTGTACGGTGTGGTGGTCCAGCGCCTCAACCCTCCTCAAGCGCCACTAGGCTGGCGTATCAGTCTAATTTTACTTACTTCCAGGCTGACGTTTTCTGTAACTTCAATTCCCAGAATCCACTGCATCAAAGCAGGACTGCAGCAGTGGTAAACTCAATAGCTTGCAGTGCATGTTAGAGCTTTTATAAGCTCTGATAAGATGTTTGCCGGTCCCACTGTTCTCCCAGAGCTAACTACAGTCCTCTGGGATTGCATTTAGCCCTGGGAGGACAGCAGGACCAGCAAACAAAAGATCAGAGCTTATATAAACTCTAACATGCACTGTAGGCTATTGAATTTCCCACTGTTGCATTCCTGCTTTGATGTCAACTGCAGTGGATTCTGGGATTTGAAGTTACAAAAAATGTCAGCCTGGAAGTAAACAAAATTAGTCTGATACTTTTTACTGTAGTGTAGTAGATTGTAACAAAAATAAAAAATATTTCTGCACACAAAGTGAAAATTGGGACAAGCTACACACTTGGATGAGGAGCTCTTAGAGCTGACTGTTCCCCTTTAATTTTTTGCAGTAGTGCTATTCCTTCCCATGGCCCCCAAGCAGCCCACGGGATGCCACCCCTGCCCCATCACCCAATTTTCCTCCAGCGCTTACCGTCACAGAAAGCGATGTGGCATGGGCGTTCAAGCGGGTGCAGCGCTACCAGGTGACTGGATGACAGTAGCCACTCAGGCGACCTCTGTTTTTCCGACTTCCACCCCACCCCGGACGTGAGTGTGTGCATGCTACCCAGACGCCCCACACACCTTCTGTATTGTAAGATGTTGGCAGCTGCCACTCCCCTGTTTTGGATAGTCCTGGCTGCCTTGCCCTCAGTCAATGCTAGAGGCTAGGCAAATACTGGGTATGGCAATCCTCTCCCAGGAGTGGAGACCAGTCCTCTGGATGCTCAATCCCTCCTGCCATGACAACCAGAGTCCGAGATCTGAACCCAGGTCCATGGTATGGTGTGCCTCAATCCTTAGAAACACGAGGCGAGTGATTGGTTCCTCTTTAGTGACTATGGGAGGCCAAACTGTGTCCCTAGCTGGATATATGGCAACTAAAAAATTAATTACAGTTTCAAAACTGGTGGTGCTCAGATAGTGTTTTGGGGATGAGGTCAGGTTTTGGATCAGAGGGTCAGATTTTTCAAACAGACCACTGGACAGCTGAGATTAGATGGGACACAATCAGATCCTATGGGTCTGATCGTATCCATACTGGCATCCGAGAACATCAGATCCATGGTCGGATACTATTGATATCCAATAGCATCTGAAAACAGAGATGGTATCAGACTTTAACGGATACTATCCAATCAACATTATTCTAACTCCCACTTTTGGTGCAGAAACTACTCCCTGAAAACAATGTAAACTAAATAAGAAAATGACAACTGGTCTAAAAAGCAGAGCATTTCAAAGTTATTTTAAAATTGTTCTGCCTTTAAAGGACCGGTTTAAATGTGACCCAGTTATTTAATGCGGGACTGTGCCTGCTGGTGTGTGTTTTCAATGGTTGGCTGTGTCATTTAACAGGAATAAAATGCTATTTTGAGCAATACCAGAAATCCTCTAAAAACAACTTACATACCAGTAAAGTTAACTGTTCATTTTATTGGCTAACGAGAACATGACAGGGTTACAAAACTGCTTTACAGTGTATAAGAAAGTCCACTGTGCTGAGCTAATTTCAGCAGCGTGTTGCTTTAACGCCAAAACACTCGACTAAAAGTTTAAAATCATAACTCCCATTTGTCATCTGTGCTAGCTTCCAAATATCCTGACAAGCTTTTATGCCATGTAGTCATTCCACAATACATTTTAGGAAACAAGAAGTAGGCGCCTACAAAGTACAACTCTCTGTGACCTGTATGTGTATGCTGTTCTACATTCTCTACCAAGTTCTGACTTTAGTGCTTTACCTACTGGCTGGGCTTTTCTCATCTAGAAACCTTCGACTGCAGGTGCTTGTATGATTGCCGATAAAATAGCCTTTACTGCTGACTATCTGTAAGGCCTTGGAGCCAGACTGGCAGAGGCTGAAAATGGGCAAAAAACTGTCTAGTCCTCCTTCCCAGTCAACAAAAACGAAATAAAATAAATAATGAATAAAGGTTCGCTGGCCCTTTACAGTCCATCTTCATTGCACTCAGAAAGTATTGCAGAATCTAGAACATCTCTGTTCAATGAAGATCAACTGTGTGCATATTTTGGAAAGGACTCATTCATGATGTAAGTCGTGATGAAGACTGGTAGTTCTGGTAAGAACTAAAGTTGACCCAAGATACTGTATAAACACACTGTAGCAACATGAGAAGGGACAGTGGGTTAAGTGCTGAAGTTAACAATATTTAGTACCCTCGTACAACTGCAGTAATCAAAAATAATTAGACAGAAAATATCTGTTTTCAGTGGGGGCTGCCCAACCTCTGGTACGTAGGACTCCCATTTGCAGGAAGATCTCCTTTACAGAACTCGTGAGCAATTCTAGGTTCAGGAAATGTTACCAACCTTCCTTTTTCCCAGTGGGAGGGTGGAAACAGCAGCTTCAAGTCCCCTTGATTCTGTACTATGTTCGGGTTTGAATCCCAGCACTGCCACTGGCAGCCTCTTGTCTAAGTAGTAGTTGTAGGATAGCCGAGTGGTCACTATCTTCGTTAACAAGGCTTACAGTCTTTGCAAAAGCCTTCTGTTAAAATGTTAGATCACACAATCAGACCCCAGGCAGAGTTGATACGAAAATCATAACATTTTACTTAAATAAAAACAAAGTAAATTCTACAATTTGGAAGATCTTTGAACTGCAGACAATACCAAAAATAACACTGGATGGTTTACAGAAAACACTATATACTGTTGTTCTAAACTATACCTTATTCTGAGGTTTCAAAGTCCAGGAAAGTGTCCTTTTTAAGAATAACCTTCTCTCTGTATAGGTGAACAAATGTTCTTTGGAAACACAAGATTTGTTGGAATTAAAAGCAGTCTGAGTGTTCTTTTCAAGACTCAAGATTTATCTTGAAGAGTGAAATCTTGTTCCCAAATTCTGACTTAAAATCAGAATTTCTATTTTGCATTTGAAAAATCAGGTTTCCACAAAAACACAGGTCTTGTTCTAAAAGTAGTCCAAGGGACCCACATATACTTTAACCAAAGTATATAACAGCTTAAGTTCTCTCAGCTCTTAGACCCTCCAAGTCCTCACGCTTTGGACTCCAAGCTAAACTGCACTGATGTTCAAAATGGGTGTCTGATAAATACAGTCTGAATGGTCATTTTTAAGCCACTCCCACCTCATTTGGGATATAGAGTTTGGGGTGCAACAGTTTCACCTCATCCTGCAGGTGTCACTATGGTTCCATATCTAACCCCTGTAACATCTGGCTTCTGCATTTGGTTTAAGCCCCTGACCCTAGGCCATCCTCCTGACCTCTTTTGTTATTGGAAACTAAATGCCCGTTTTATCCAAGAGTTATGATTTTATGGTCATAAACCTGTCAGTTCCTCATCTAGATAAGTACCAGATCCAAACTAGCTTTTGGTAATTCTGTTCCATTTTGTTTAGCTCTTTCTGGCCTTTTAAAGAGACAGTGTCTTAACTCTAAAGTACATTACAGCACATACAATAGGATCATTAATAAAGGATATAGGCCTATCTTGCCGCAGGGGTGTCCTCTTTAGAAACATAGAAGTTGTCGGCAGATAAGGACCGCAAGGCCCATCCAGTCTGCCCATTTCTTTTTCTACCTTATAAATGTGCCATCGACCTTTGCTCTGTCAGTGGCCCATCTATTCATACTCATCTGTATTGCTCTCTTATGCCTATCCCATGCCTGTTTGAAGCCCTGCACTGTATTCATAGCCACCACTTCCTGAGGTAGGCCGTTCCATGCATCCACCACCCTTTCTGTGAAAAAGAACTTCCTCACATTACCCCTTAATCGGCCTCCCTCTAATCTCATGCTGTGTCCTCCTGTCCTGCTATTCTTCTTATATTGAAACATGTTAAGACTCTCACCTTGTTAATGCCCTTAAGGTGTTTGAATGTTTCGATCATATCACCTCTCTCCCTCCTTTGCTCAAGGGTATACATATTGAGCTCCGTTAATCTGTCCTCATGTGTCTTCTGATGCAGTCCCTGCACCATTTTGGTTGCCCTTCTCTGGACTGCCTCAATCTGGTTAATGTCCTTGTGAAGGTGTGGCCTCCAGTACTGCACGCAGTACTCAGTAGCGGCTCTAGCCACAAATGGTTACCAGGCACAGCTAGGCACAACAGATGGCAGCCAGGGCACTGATTTATTGTTACTATGGGAAGCTCCGCACCATGGGGCACAGCATTTTTTTTTACCGGGCGCTGGCCCTGGTGTAGAGCCGCCACTGGCAGTACTCCAGATGGGGCTAACTAGCGCCTTATAAAGAGGGATTATTACCTCCTCTTATGACTTGTGATACTCCTACTAATACACCTAACATCCCCTAGCCTTACCTACTGCTTTAGAGGTCTGCTTGATGATTTCAGATCATCAGTGATGATGATGCCCAAGTCTCTTTCTTCCTTTGTGACTGCCAGCAACTCCCCTCCCAGTCTATAAGTAGCTTCAGGGTTTCTCTTCCCTATGTGCATGATCTTGCACTTCTTTGCATTAAATCCCAGTTGCCACTCTTCTGACCATTTTTCTAGTTTATCCAGATCTTTTCTCATTCTGCCCACCCCATTGGGATCATCTACTCTGTTGCAGATCTTGGCGTCATCTGCAAACAGACAAGCCTTACCCTCTAGTCCATCTGCAATGTCACTAATGAAGATATTGAAGAGGACTGGCCCCAGGACTGATCCCTGAGGTACCCCACTTGTGACTTGCATCTCTTCTGACTGTATACCATTTACCACCACTCTCTGTTTTCTGCCCATCAACCAGTTTGCCATCCAGTTGACCAACTTCTGACCCACCCTGAGCCTACCCAGCTTATTTATCAATCTTCTATGTGGAATAGTGATGAAAGCTTTGCTGAAGTCCAAGGTATGATATCAACTGCCCCTTGGTCCACCACTCTGGTTACCCAGTCAAAGAAATCTATGAGATTAGTTTGACAGGACCTTCCTTTTGTAAACCCATGCTGTCTTGGATCCTGTGCTTCTATGGATTCCAGGTGTTGCACTATCCTTTCCTTAAGGAGTGCCTCCATAATCTTGCCCACTACTGAGGTAAGACTGACTGGTCTGTAGTTCCCTGCTTCCTCCCTTTCTTCTGGTTCCTACATACAGTATATGTACATCATGGCTTCTGTGGAATAAGCATGTGTGGGATAAACACAGGAGTATATTAGAACAAAGGCAGGGAGGGAAGACAGTCTTGGGAGACCAGATAGGGCCTGCAGAAGTAGAACAGGCAGGAAACACTTGGGCAGCCTCGGTCGGCCAAGTGGTTCTTTTCTGCTGACAGAGCCTAGGTTTCTATGCTTACATATGATAACTAAATTGGTAGGATAATAGAGTGAAGCCTCTGCCCCACCCCCCTTTTTTTTTTGTTAATAATGATCTAAAGGGCCGGGAATCATTTTGAGATTATCATGCTTTCCCACTCCCATATTATCTATGACTATTTACAGTTCCATTGGCACTTTTTTAGTTCTGACATACAATTAAATAAGAAACTGGAAGTTAATTTATTTAAATTCTGCTAACCATGTAAGCCCACTGAGATCATCGATCCTTTTTCAGGGGTGACACAGAATTAGTCACACAAATAATATTCAATACAGTAAGATCATACAGCAGATGAAATATATGAACAATTACAAAAAAGAAAATGCCTGCCTTTTAAAGAAATTATCTTAAAACACATTAATGGTACAGAACTGCAATTGCACTGTGCCAACACAGCAACCACCCCCAAAAAATGAAAAAAAGAAAAGTGTAGCTTTTATAAAGGATATTAAAATGCAAACTTTTCCTTCTCTATCCATCTCCTTACGGGCAATGTGATGTTGCATCTCAGCTGCTCTATCTAGGATCAACACATCTAAACAAAGAAATTATATCTGCAGTCCACATTTATTCTACTCCCCCCCCATTTACTGCACAAACACAAATGCAAAATTCTGTTTGCAAATAAAAATAGCAGTACCGTACTTGAACAGAAATTGAAATGTACTATCTTTTGAGAATCTTCATTTACTGGACCAACCATTTCAAATAAGCAGTCTGGTTTTTTTTTTGCCTTATGTGATGGACATAAATGCCAGGAATGCCTTCTGCACACACACTTCAGAAAGCTAAGCTTCGTATTTGATGGGAAATGAACTTCGGCTGACCCCGTGGCTGGCTCTGAGGGCTGAGCTGAGGGTGCATAAATGAGCTAAAATAATTTCCTTATCCCTTTGTTTCTACTTCCTCGCCCCCTCTCCTGAAATGTTTTCAGTAAGCCAACGTCCATCAAGCTGAACTCCACCACCCCACCCCACCCCCAAAGTTCCTTTGATGGAGCTCAGACTAGGAATAAGCCATATACGGTGCAGCAGTTTTACCCATCCATGTCTGACATTTCTTAAACCTGGCTGTGCACCATAAATACAAACCATACAGAAGCTACAAAGGAAATAATATTTTTTCAGTAGAAGCATGGTCCCACACAAGGTTGCACACAGCTGTTCAGGGAGGGTAACTGATTTGTTTAAAGTTACACTCTGTGGATCAGACATGCCTCTGAGCTCAGTGTTCACGCATGCCTCAATATTCCTGTCCTTTTCTTTTTTTTTTACTTTCTATTTTTCTGCCCCTTGTCGCCATGTCCAGTTCCTTTCTCAGTGCTCCCAATGCACCACCCCAGGCTACGCTGAGCGGACTGGGGATTGCTCTGTTAGTGCCCCACTCCACTGCATCTAGAGGCCCTGATGACCTCCCAGGTGGGGTGGAGGAGATCCTCTCTTACCCCCTCCGAACCTTCAGGGGAGCATTCACCTGGAGTCCCCCCCAGGTTCCTCTGCGGTTGCTTCGGTGCGGAAGCCCGTCACTTGGCCCAGAGGTAGGGTCTTTTTCCTTGTTCTGGTCCCCACCCCTTGCAAACGTCAGTGCTCAGGGAGGACCAATGAGACAGAGGCATGTAGAAATGTACCTCCACTCTGGTCCTCAGCCAATGCCTGCCCCTCCCTACCATTCTGCCTCCTCAGCTGCACCAGCACCACCCGGTCACCCAGGTGGTAGCGGTATAGCAGAGAGGAGTGAAGCCCTCCTCCCTTTGAAGGAGAGCAGCCCATCAGGTGCTCAATCCTTTCCCCAGCCAGCCCTGCAACGACCAGTGCCTTGCTACCGAACCCAGGTCGCTAGCATTGCAAGTAGTAGTGCTACTGCTGCGCCGGGTGGGCTGGTTCTTTCCTTTGAGATAACATTTCGATGTTACTTTCTTGCCCCTTAAAAAAAAAATAAAAGCAAGATTACGTTCTTGAATGCATTTCCCGCCAACACATATCATCACTTCCCACACATATTCAGACTGCAGCAAGAATTGCCATGGCCCCAAACCTCAAACAACAGGAGCATGGATCTTAGTTGCATTCTGCCGTCTTGTGTCACAAAGAGGGCTTAAATACTAACAAAAAAGAAGGTGCAGGTGACCCCATAGGCTTACAGCAAGAACAGCTCACACGTTTCACACCACTCGACAACCGTCAAAGCTCGGCAAATAAACCGATTTTCTATAATACAAGAGTGCTGTCATGCCACTGAAATATTTCATAGTTGTACTTGAGGGATCAAAATATTGTTCAGTGCCCCCCTCTGCCTACCTGTAGCACTGATACTGGCAAAGAAGTGAGGAGCAACAGGTCCCCAGCTAGAACAATTCCTACAAAGTCTTTCTAAGGAGTGGTCAGAGCTTCTACTCACTATGTGACCACAATGCTAGAAACAGCTACTGCAGAGATCTGAATGTTTATAAGCAAGAAAGGGCAAAAGGGCTAAGACATGGACCAAAAGCAATTGCAGGAAGGGCAAACAACATGGACCCCAAGTTCACTATGTCACACAATACTACTTACTGTATGTTATTACTACATTTCATTTCTTTAAATCTGATGATGAAAATACTTTTTTTTTTACAAAACTAAATGCGCAAATATTTTGTCTTTAATGGGGTTCAAATGGAAAATGTAATCCCTACTTGAAGGTATATTACAATCTAGGAGTTCTGCTTTATCCCAGCAAACTGTAGTTATTACAGTGAGACATTATAATCAGTACCACAGTTAAAATTCACATGGGTGAGGAAAAGTACTTATGGTGGTCAAGACTGGTTGACCAAATGCAGCAGTCTGCATCTGGAAGCTGCTTCAGCTACACTGGAGTCCTCCCAATTCATATGGTTTTGTAAAATGTGACTGGTTGACCAAGTTTATTTCCATGCACAGCTCAGCAACAGAAGTATGGGACCTCTCTACCCCAGATATAGCTACACAGCGTTGAAGTCCAAGCTTTAACACATTTGGGAACTGGCAAGTCTGTGACTTTACTGACTCCTTTTATACAACTTCTGATCCATCTTGTTATGGTGTGCTAAGCTGACTGACCTCTTTTGTTAGGCCCTATGAGCATTAAAGTCTTTCCGACCTCTCATATTTTTTTCTAGACATAAATTTAGAGTTCATCTTGTATCCAATTTCTGAGCCTGGCCAGCCTGGTGGCACTGAGGGTTGAGGCGCTGGATGCCACACTGTGCACCACGCCGGTGGCCCGAGTTTGGGAATGGACTCTGGCCGCTCGGGGGTTGGAAGGGGCAAGAAAGGACTGAGCATCCATAGACAACTCTCCTTCCTCAGGGGAAGGGGAATCACATGGCACACTGCAAACTAACACCCTGTGGTAGCTGGGTGTCAGCACAGGTCACGCCGCCAAGAATGGGGAGGGCCACGTCCAGAGTGTTAGGCTGCCTCCACGGAGGCAGAGCCAACTGCTCTGCCCACTGCATGGTCGTGGCCCGGTGAAAAACAGCAAAATCGAGCCGACAGGGTCTATGATGACCCAATCCATCGTGTCGGAGGACAAGTCCCTCCAAGGGAGGTAGCGGAACTCCCTATCAGCATCGCACTTAAAAAAAAAAAATACATTTCTGAGCCTTTACTTTATCTTTGACTAGGTAAGTCAAAGAGATCAGGCTTATCTCTTGGTTCAAATAAAATGCAGAAGGCACTTTTGAAATGCAAATAATAAAAAAAAAAGTACAGTATGAAACACCGCCTTATAAAAAGCATAGTGCTACTTCAGCGTATGAGACGCAAATAAAACAAACATGTTACATAAAACTTATCTTGAAAATGTAGTTAGAATCAACATTTTAACCATAAGATCATCTTCAGGAATTATTTACAGAAAAAATAATCCCTCACAATTCTGAAAGACGACCTATGATCGAAATGTTGATTCTTACCACCTTATAATTATGGAAAACAGTTATTTGTATGACACAACCAGAATATAACCTATTCTACAGGCTGAGCAAATGGCCATCAGATGGTTTTGATGGAGATAACATCCTCTGCAACTTCAGACATTTTTCAAAGACTGTTTACATAATGTACTCAGGGTAGGTTTAGTTTCCATGAAGAGACCAGTCATCAGGTCTAGACCCCATTCACTGGTCTGAGAAATCTGGAGATACTTAAGTGAGAGCCTAGAAAGAAATTTCCAGTCTCACATGAAACTGCAGCATGTGCATAAATTTGGAGTCAGAGAATGTTAAGTTTGAGACCCTTATCTAAACCTTATTGGAGAAAATCAAGGGTATTTGTAAAAGACACAAAAAGGTCAGATCTTGCTGGCTTTGACCCAAAGCTTACAAAGTGACCAAACTCTAAGCTGCTGTAGCAGTGTATTTTCTGGCCTGTAAAAGTGTCCACAACCTCAGTGGAGTAACTGATCTTCAGGAACCTCCCACTTTCAGAAGCCAAATCTTCATCTGGATACATGAATCCAGAATTGGATGTCTGTATATTCTTTTGGCCTCAACTCGGGCAAAACTCAGCTACTTATGTGTGACACTCAAGCTGAAATCTTTTCCTTGTTTTTATTCAGACCTTGGTCTGCAGTTTGGTGCTGCTGTCATCCATTCCTCAGGACCCAAATGTGACCATGGAGACACCCTGAACCAAGTCATAAAAATGGACCTAATCCAGCTACAGAAGCCCTCTGGCTGATCAGCTTCGGTGTAACGCCACCCCCCATAACGGCTCTGCTACCTTCTACTACCATCCCTACAATTATGTGATCCACAAAAGGAAAAACGTCTAAGGTGGTCCGTCTTGTGGAGAATACATTTTAGTCTCTCCCCCACTTGGTTAAGTACACTGTCTGCATGCTCTCAGAAGAGGGGAAGAACTCTTTCAAAAGGGAGGATGAACGCTCAGAATATCAGGCGATGAGGTCAGCAAGAAAGGATCCGAATATTTGGTAAGCTAAATCCACCGAGGAAAGGGCAGTAATGGTAAATCTCACAAGACCTGTGCCAGTTAGCCTAAAAGGCAGGCATTTAGGTTCTCTGACGTAATGCTCAAACTGTCATTTCTGAAGGTTATAACCAGGCAATCTGTCAATGGTTGCCAAAGAGCTTCAAATTTATCTAGGTTCATATGTGCGTTGCACTTATACATTCCACAGTTTGAATGTGTAACAATTTCTGAATTTATAATTCCTTAGAGAGAGGTTTTGTGGAACCAGTTATTCATCAAAACCTTCAGGGCAACCACTTTATGAAGATAATGCATTTTCTATTGCGTATTCCATCCTGTTGCAGTCACATCAGAGGGGTAAATAGGGTGGGATACAGGGGAACTGCTCACCAGGGGTGAAAACACTATTATTACAGGACATGCGAGAAAATGCGCAGGGGGCGGGAGTGTTAAGAAAGACATTAGGAAGGTTATTTTTACAAACTCGCACTCCAACATATGGCTTTGGGCCTCCCTCCTCCAGAAGTGGAAGGTGTCGACCAGACTTATTTGTGGAATATTCTGCTAACTGCAGCACATGAAGCAATTACCCAAAAATGGTTGCAGGTGACACCCCTGATCAGCAGTGGACTGACAGTGTGCGAAATTTCAGGTATGGAGGAAATCACCTACAAGGTGAGCCACCAACACACGTTATTCACTAGAAGATGGGCTCACTGGACCCTATACCAAGACGCTGTTACTCTTACCTCCTTGTAGTTATAATACTGTTATCTTTAACCTATAGTTGTGCTTTCGGGCTTGCTGGGCTGTCTGACCGTCACTGACTAATGCCACAATATGTTGTACTTTCTCTCTGCAGCTAGTAATAAGACTAGCTGACAGTTTTCAGATTATCAATGTGTATGTAATGTTGGGGAGGGGGTTTGTGGAGCCTGAGCAGCATGCAGAATTTGGGGAGAGCTCCTTGTTTGTTGGCCTTTCAAGAGCCCTAAAATACCTTTTTGAGGCTCCAAAACCGATTTTTGGTTGAACCATCGAACAGAGGGACCATAAATTAGTCAGAATGGACAACCCAAAGGAGGAGAGACAGACCAGTGGCAGTGTGAAAAGTAAAGGAACTGTTGGGGCCTTGCGTCCAGACGACACTTCGTAAAGGTCTGGCTCCCCATACGACGCACAGGGGAAATGCCAGACGACGCCCAACAACTAACACACCGAAATCTGGCCAATGGAAAATCATGTACAAAATGCTCACAGTCTGGGAAACAAGACCCCAGACCTGCAGGCAATAATGACAGAGGCTAAACTGGACATAGCCATTAGCGAGACATGGTTTACCAGTAACTACACTTGGGAGACTTCAGTACCTGGCTATGTACTGTTCAGAAGAGACCGAGGTGCAAAAAGGGGGGGGGGGGGTGGACTGGCCCTTTATGTCAATGAAAATATCAAAGCTACAGAAATTCAGAACACACATAAGGAGCCAGAAGAACTGTGGGTCACCCTGAAAACAGGAAATGGGACTGCCATACTTAACTGGGGTTGTGTACAGGCCTCAGACCGGGAGAGACATAGACGATTATTGTTAGAAGATATACAAAACATGACAGCTAAAGGGAAGTTCTGATAATGGGAGACTTCAACATGCCAGATACAGATTGGTCAATACCAGCAGGAACATCTGCCAGAACTAGACATATGGTGGATTCCCTGCAGGGGAAGGGACTCAAACAACTGGTACAACAATCCACAAGAGACAGGGCTATCCTAGATCTAGTACTGACCAACAGGGAAAGGATCACAGATCTCCAGGTAGAAGGTCACCTGGGGGCCAGTGACCATCACATGGTATGGTTCAATTTGGCCACTAGAATTAAATCATCCCATTCCAAAGCAAAAATATGGGACTTCAGAGGAGCTGACTTTGATAAGATGGCCAACAGAGTTAAGCTAGCCCTGGCAAAAAGAAATACAGGTGAGGGGGTACAGGCAAAGTAGGCAAGCATTGAAGATGTAATACTTGAAGCAACATCCCATTGTGTTAGAGAGAAAAAGATGTGCTAAAGGAGAAGGAAACCACTTTGGTTCTCAAAAACAGTAGCAGAAAAACTCAGAGCCAAAAGGCTGGTCTTCAGGAAATATAAGGGAACGCAGCAGGATGAAGATAGGGAGGCATACCAAACTTCCCTAAGGGAAGGCAGGCAGGCGGGCAAAGGCCCAAACCAAGGAAACACTAGTACAAACAGTAAAAGAAGGTGACAAGACTTTCTATAGATACATTAGTGAAAGAAAGAAGTCCAGAGGGGCATTGCTAAGATTAAAGGGGATAAGGGGGGACATGAGGAGGAGGACCATGTAAAAGCATCTATCCTAAATAGATACTTCTGCTCAGTATTTACTGAAGAGAAGGTAGGGCAGGGCCCACAGCTCAGCACCATGGACACAAGGGGGAGGGAAGTGTGCACTAGTCCCTTCACAAAAGAAAGGGTCCTACAAGAGCTCAATAAGCTCAGGGTGGACAAGGCAATGCGACCTGATGGCATACATCCCGGGGTACTAAAGGAGCTAAGGGTAGAACTAGCAGAGCTATTATCAGAACTGTTTAGTCAGCCTCTGAGCACAAGAGAGGTCCCAGAAGACTGGAGAAGAGCTCATGTGATCCCGCTCCACAAGAGTGGTAGCAGGGAGGAGGCAGGGAACTACAGACCAGTCAGTCTTACCTCAGTAGTGGGCAAGATTATGGAGGCACTCCTTAAGGAAAGGACAGTGCAACACCTGGAACCATAGGAGCACAGGATCCAAGACAGCATAGGTTTACAAAAGGAAGGTCCTGTCAAACTAATCTCAAATTTCTTTGACTGGGTAACCAGAGTGGAGGACCAAGGGGGAGCAGCTGATGTCACCTACCTTGACTTCAGCAAAGCTTTCGATACTGTTCCACATAGAAGATTGATTAATAAGCTAGGTAGGCTCGGGTTGGGTCAGAAATTGATCAACTGGGTGGCAAACTGGTTGATGGGCAGAAAACAGAGAGTGGTGGTAAATGGTATACAGTCAGAAGAGATGCAAGTCACAAGCAGGGTACCTCAGGGATCAGTCCTGGGGCCAGTCCTCTTCAATATCTTCATTAGTGACATTGCAGAAGGACTGGAGGGTAAGGTTTGTCTGTTTGCAGATGACATCAAGATCTGCAACAGAGCAGATGATCCAGATGGGGTGGGCAGAATGAGAAGAGATCTGGATAAACTAGCAAAATGGTTGGAAGAGTGGCAACTGGGGTTTAACGTAAAGAAGTGCAAGATCATGCACATAGGGAAGAGAAACCCTGAAGCCACCTACAGACTGGGAGGGGAGTTGTTGGCAGTCACAAGAGAAGAAAGAGACTTGGGCGTCAGCATTACAGATGACCTGAAATCATCCAAGCAGCCCACTAAAACAGTAGGTAAGACTAGAGGGATGTTGTGGTGTATTAGTAGGGGTATCAAGTCAGAAGAGGACGATAATCCCTCTTTACAAGACACTGTTAGGCCCCATCTGGAGTAATGCGTGCAGTACTGAAGGACACACCTTCACAAGAACATTAACTAAATTGAGGCGGTCCAGAGAAGGGCAACCAAAATGGTGCAGAGACTGCATCAGAAAACATTTGAGGGCAGATTAATGGAGCTCAATATGTATACCCCGTAGCAAAGGAGGAAGGGAGGTGATATGATCAAAACATTCAAACACCTTAAGGGCATTAACAAGGTGAAAGTCGAACATGTTTCAATGTAAGAAAAATAGAGGACACAGCATGAGATTAGAGGGAGGCCGATTAAGAGGTAATGTGAGGAAGTTCTTTTTCACAGAAAGGGTGGTGGATGCATGGAACGGCCTACCTCAGGAAGCAGTGGATATGAATAAATACAGTGCAGGGCTTCAAACAGGCATGGGATAGGCATAAGGGAGCAATATAGATGAGTATGAATAGATAGACCATTGACAGAGCAAAGGCCGATGGCACATTCATAAGGAAGAAAAAGAAATGAACAGACTGGATGGGCCTTGCGGTCCTTATCTGCCGTCAACTTCTATGTTTCTATGTTTCAACCTCTTGTAGCTTCTGGCTCGAGTGAAACGATCGAGACTTTGGGACATAAATTACAACAGCTGTTGCAATCGGTTACAATCTTGAATTCCATAGTGGATGACTTTAATGGCAGAGTAGTAGTTCTTGAGAACTCTGTAATGGTCTCAAAGGAGAAATGCAGGACATAAAGAAATAAGTGGATGCCTCTGCTGGAGCTACAGCACTGATGGTGAAGGAAAACCAGCACTTACACGCAAGGTTAGAGACGTCAGAGAATCAGTCACGGTCTGACAGTATAGCCTAGAGGTTAGAGGAATGAGGTGTGAACAAGCTTGATACATCCAGCAGACCAGACCTGAGATTGATTCTCACAACCTCCACTTGCATATTGTGAGACTCTGCAAGTCACTTAACCGCCCAGTGCTCCTAGGTCACCCCTGAAAACAGGCACTTGTGCCTAGTGGGCCTTACCCGGTTACCAAAGACTAAAATAAAAAAAAAAATAAATAAATAAAATATTCGTATTGTAGGCCTTCCTGAAGGCACAGAGGGGGATAACCCCTTAATGTTGCTTATAAAATGGGCAAAAAAAAACCCCGAAGCCACTGATTGGCTGTTTCACCCTCCTAGCCATGTCCTTAATCCCTGGTATTGTACTCAACCGGCACCAACGCTTGCTATTCTGCCCTTTGACAACTGCGAATCATTGAGCTGTGCCAAGCGAAAACAAAAAGACAGCCTGGCACAGCTGAGCAAGCGGCAGCGTGAAATCAATAGTCTGAAGTGACAAGAAACACAGACGGCAACAATACACGACACAACCTCTACTAACGGACAATTGCAGGAGTGTTACACTACCACATTAAAAAGCTAATCTAAAAATCAACGCAAAACTTTCCCTCAGAATTACTAACCTGTCCTGCTCAGATGAAAAAACAGCAATTCCATTCAAGCCGAGTCATGCGCGTGCAGCCAGTCCGACAGCGATCCTCCGTCAGGGATCTCTCTTTAGAGTGCGCTGCACTTTTAAACAGCAACTTCAGCGTATTTATGCTCCCATTCCACAAAATATCATCTGTCACCACAAAAGTGAACTAAGTTCCTTTTCTCCGCTAACCTAACATTTCGCGAATGCGGCGCACAAACGAGTTTGTACGGTGGTTGCTGAGGGACATGTCACCCCAGTCAGCAAGCCATTTAATTTAAATAAACACAGTAAACTAATAACGGCTTTTCTATTTTGGGGAACAAGAAGGGAGCCAAGAAACACTGCAAAGGTCAATTCCCAATGCCTGCAACTCAAACTGTCTCGGTGATTCAATACCTGTAACTGAAACAGCCTGTGCAAAGTAAGCAATATTTAAAAAAAAAAAACAGGTTTGAATATGTGTCTGTATATGAAGTAAAAACATGGTTTGAATATTTTTCTGTGTGTGACTGATACTTGGGGACTTCAGACACAAACACTAGTCAAGCACCTACATTAAACATCTCCAGTAAAACACAATGGCAGGGACTACTTTTTTTTATTTTTTTTACAGATCATATTATAATACTTTTTTTATTTCCACTTTCTACTTTCTGTTTTTTCAATTAACTTCTTTACTAGAGTGCCCATTTTATAAGCGCAATAACACACTCCGAGGTGTGGTTTATCGCCTGATAAGAGTACGTCCAGTGGCATAAGGCACTAGCATAAGCGCCTCGTGCCTTAGTACACCCCAGGGCGTGCTCTTATTAGGCGATAAACCACACCTCGTTATGTGTTATTGCTTGCTTAAAGAATGGCTCACTGAAAAGCTTCTGCCTGAGGGTACCAAAGAACTATAGGACATACAGAAAAGCTATACGATCACACTGCGTGGCAGGGCTGCAAATTCATCTGAACTACGCATGCTTATGCTGCTGACTTCGGGAGATGGGGAAAGGGATAAAATATGCAAGACGAACTGCCCCGCTATATCAGGGCAGTATGCCAGTATACTTCTTCCCTGACATTAGTTATGCCACCCAGCAACGATGAAAACGTTTCGATGGAGTTCATCGGCAGCTCCATGAGCTTGAGATTCCTCACACAATGATTTTCCCCGCCAGACCCCAGATTGCTTTTCAGAGTGAAATCTACTTTTTCACCAATCCTGCAGAAGCAGGTAAATGGACTTACCGAAGGGCCACTGAACGAAAGACACAATCGGAAGACTCAGATGCTGAGAAGGAGCCGTCAACCCTTACCTGAATCCTCTAAGGGACTTGGGGACTGATACTTCTTTCTCTATATGATATCTTGAACTTACTTAACACTCTGTCTGTATCTGCCTCCCGTGAGTTGCTGTTTCTAGTTTATTAATATCATAAGACGAGGGCTGGCTCACATTTTACACAGTACAGGATTATGCGAGTATAAAACTTACGGTTTCTCCTTAAAGGTTAACAGTTTTACTGATAAGATGGTTCACTGTTCTTTAATCTGTTCAGACCTAGCTGGCCCAGTGGCGCTGAGGTTTGAGGCGCTGGACGCCACACCTCGCGTCACGCCAGTGACCTGGGTTCGGGAACGAGCCTAGGGCATCGGGGGTCGGAAGGGGAGAGAGAGGATTGAGCACCCATGGACAGCTCTCCTCTCTCTGGGGAGGGATCATGGGAATGCCTGGTGCAACAGCATCACCCGGTGGAGGAGTCATGTGATGGCAGCTTGCTGAATGGCAGTAGGGGCTTAGAGCTCTCCCCTCCAACCGTCCCAACTGCCACATTTTGCGATCTTTGGGTCACTAAGGTCAATCATATAGCCACTACCGGGACGTATTAATCCCGATTACAGCCCTCGAGGGCAATTCCTGTCGGGCTGAGCGTTAGCAAGAAGATGGAGGTAGATAAGAGACAGGCCACTGGCCACACACACGCCGCCGGGCGCCTCCCGTCAAGCAGCCAAGAAGTCGTGGAACCAGGCAAGTACAGAGTCCGGGAGAGCCGGGAGAAGCCCTGTCATTAGGCCTGCTCACCAAGATAAATTTATGCAAGAGTTAGCCCCTATAAGAACTCTGCTTCAAGATATTACAGTGGAGCTGAAGTCGCTATGGGGACCTTTCTTCCCTCACTGCAAGGGTGTCGGATTCCAAGCTAAAGTCTTTTCGCTGGAGCAGTGGGAACGAAGACAGAGGCAGGGATGTCTGGGTTGACCCAACAAATACGGAGGCTCCAATTGAAAGCGGAGGATTTAGAAGGCCGCAATAGAAGAAACAACCTCCTCGTCTTGGGCCTGCCGGAGCTGGAAGAGGGACCGGATCTGATGGCCTTTTTGCAGCTTCTTCGTGAAACTTGTTGGGCCCTCGCCGATCAACCCAAGCTACCATATCGAGAGGGCACACCGGTCTTTGAGGCCTCGACCGCCACCCAGTTCCCCCCCCATAATAATTAAATTTTGAGCTACATCGAAGGCAGCATATATACAGCAAAGCTCGGGATCTCCAGGCGATTACTTGGGAGTCAGCTAAAATAAGGATTGCCAGGACCTACCTAAAGAAATGAGAGTAAAGAGGGCCACGTTTCACCCAACGGTGCAGAAGTTGATCGCAGCATCCATTCCCTTTAAGATGGTCTATCCAGCCACTCTCAAAGTTACTATCAGCAATAACACTTACAGCTTTGACTCCCCGGAGATGGCCCAGAAGGATCTTGCCACTAAACTTCCCGATCTTTTTAAATCGACTGGTTGAGCTCTATAGAGACTGTTACATCTGTGGACTGTTCTAATTTGTTTAACTTTCAGTGATTCTGATGTTCTCTCCTTTCTTTCTGTGCCAGCTCTGTAAGAACTTTAGGCAAGCGTCCTGATACCCCTGTCTTCCTTTTTTCCCGGTGGCTGGATGGGTCTCTTACCTGCCTCGACCAGTCCTCAGGGCCTTGCAGTATGCGAGATCCATGCTGGCTGGGTGGAGGTGGATCTGGACCTTCCCCGGAACTGCGCGTCAGGGATTAGGTTTCCGGGAGTTCACGGTTTGAGTCGGGACTGGGTTTAGGTCCGGCCACTACATGGCGTCCCCTGGAAACAAAACGGCCGCCTCTGGTTAATTAGCCCCGAATTTGGAGGCCTATCCTGTCCGGTTCGATGTACTTCTTGCCTGTCCACTCCAGAGGGTGAGTCTCAATGCCCGATTTCCCTTTTTGGGGGTTCTAATTGAGGCGTTCTTTGTTTACCCTGGAACTTAAGCGAGGAATGAGGCGGTAACCAAAATGGTTTGTGAGGAGATATGCTGTTCTTGTGGGTTTGGCAGTTGGTTGATGGGGGTAGTTAATGGGCCCAACTTCCTGAGGTAGCTGAGTCGCGAACCTAAACAAGGGGTTTGCTAACCAGGCCCATCAGCAGGGTTCTTGTTGGTCCCTTTGAGTGGGTTAGGGAAGTTACGGTTTAAGGAGACATTCTTAGAGTTCTCCTCTCTGCTATCTGATCCCTCGTGCTTTGGGGAGGCACTGGGTTCGCTTTTGGGACTGGGCTTCCAGAACCTTGGTTTTTTGGGACGATTTTGATGTTCTCCTGTTCTGGTGCCAGACTGTATATAGTTGCTTAGTGGGATTTGGGGTAGGTAGTTTGGGGGAGGGAGGAGGATGGGGGAGTTGGCTTGTCGACCACAACCTGGTCAGGTCGGTATCCCAATAGTACTTTCTGTGCAGTCAGGGTTATCTTTAAGAGATCCTCGATGGCAAACTGGGGGGGGGATGGGGTTTGGGGGTTCGAGTGTACTCATATTCTTATCTTGTTTCTGGATATTTCTATGTATATCTCCCTTTGCTATGAATTTTACAATGGGTATATGGGTTATCAAAGTGGGGTGGATGGGGGTTGGGGATTCGAGTGTGCTTTCTTCCTCGTCTTGTTGCTGGATGTCTCTGTATTTGTCTCCCTTTGATACGGCTTTTAAAATGGCTGTAGGTACTATTAAAGTGATGTCATGGAATGTGCGTGGGCTCAGAGAGAGGCTTAAGAGAACTCAGGTCTTTAACCACCGTATTTTGTTGCAGACGGATGTATTATTGCTTCAGGAAACCCATTTAATTAGTGCAGAGGTTAAGTGGTTATATAGATCTGGCTTCTCGCAGATCTATGCGGCAAGTGGGTCTAGCTCTAGTAGAGGGGTAGCTATACTCCTTAAGAAGCACGTCCTATTTCTGAAAGATTTGGTAATGGAGGACCCAGAGGGGAGATTTGTTTTGGCCAAGGGCTCCCTTAATGGGAATAGTGTAGTCCTGGGCTCAATTTATGGCCCTGTTGGGGGAAGTCCTGAATTTTTAATGGCTCTCGCAGACAAAATAAGTGCTTTGCTTCCCTCGCAGCTTATCCTGGGGGGGACTGGAATATTTCACCCTCTTACTCCCTAGATAGGGATCCCCAGGTCGCCCGACCCCTTACTTCCTCGCAGAGGGCTTTGCAAGATTTTTTACATATGTTAGGGTTATGCGATCCTTGGAGGCTTTCTAATCCCTCTCTTCGGGCATTTTCATTTTTTTCCCAGCCCCACAGGTCATGGTCTAGGATAGATTATATCCTGCTTAGCATGAACCTTCTCTCTGGCTTCCTCCAGGCCGGCATTGAGCCGATAATTCTTTCTGATCATGCAATTGTTTGGATAAAAATTTCCTCAGATCCTGAATTCCATCGGACACTACCTGGAGGCTTAATACTCAGTTGTAAGGATCCCCATACGGTGGAGCAAATAAAATCCCTAATCACTTTTTCCTGGCGGATAATCTTGGATCCACCCCAAGGTTTGATTTTGTATGGTGTTCCTGAATGCTACCTCAGGGGAGCTAATTGTTAGCCTCGGCAAGGAAAAAAGCCCGCAAGCGCTTAGCCTTCTCTTAATGGATAAAAATCAAGGAATTGAGGTTGCCCACCCGGTCTCAGCGCTGTCCTCTTTGGAAACCCTTTTGGCGGTTAAAATGAATATACCGATCTCCTTAAGGAAAAGGCTGAATACTGTATAGTGAAAACTCAGGCTAAGTATATTGACCATGGTGAAAAAGCCGGAAGGTTGTTAGCCTTAGCTTCGCACTAGAAGGCTCCAGATTAGTTCCGGCTTACAAGCGCCCGCTGGCTCTATCCAACCTCCCCAAAGAAACTGTGCGGACCTTCGAGAACTATTATAGGAGCTCTATAACCTGCCTGCATCCCCTGCATCTTCCTCAGATATTATATCACTTATCTGGCGACATCGATATCCCCAGCTCCTGCCGTCCCATAAGACGGACCTAACTGCACCCATCTCTCTTTCTAGATAGAGAGTGTTATCGCTCTTTGACCCCGGATAAGGCACCCGCCCGGACGGATTCGCCAACTTCTATAAGGTCTTTTCTAAAGAGCTTGCTCGTACTTTTAAACTCTACGTACTACCTTTTCTCTTCTCCCGTCATTGACCCTACACTTCTTGAAGCCACTGTCATCTTGATCCTTAAACCGGAAAGGTCTCTACTGATCCGGTAGCTATCGCCTATATCTCTCCAAAATTATGATATGAAAATTCTCTCTAAGATCTTGGCCAAACGAGTTAAGGTGGTCTGGACCCACCTTCTTAGTCCGAGCAGGTTGGTTTTGTATATTCTCGATCTCCATCGGATCATCTTAGAACCCTTTCTCATATTTCCCAACATGCCTGTACAGCTCCAACCCCCATGGCATTGGTCTCATTAGACGCAGAGAAGGCGTTTGACCGGGTGGATTGGTCCTTTCTCTGGGCTGTGATGACTAGGATGGGGTTCCCGATTTCGTTTCTAAAATGGGTCCAGATTCTTTATAAGTGCCCTTGGCTAGGATATACTGTAATGGGCTCTTTTCCTCGCTATTTCGTTATATACTGGTACCAGGCAAGGTTGCCCCTTTCACCTTTCTTATTCAATCTATATCTGGAACCTCTTCTTATCAAACTTAAATCCTCCGCTTATTAAAGGGTGTTCGGTGCGTCGGCAGGAATTGTTTTTTCGGTATGCAGATGACATACTTTTGCATATTGCGCATCCTGCTGAGTCCCTGAGGCATGCGTTGGTTGTTATTAGACAGTACGGAGTCCTTTCTCAATATAAATTAAATATTTCTAAATCGGAGATTTTCCCATTAAACATCCATACATGTAAACAGGATCTCGCCAGTTTTGGGATGAGGTGGTCCCCCAAATCAATTAAATATTTAGGAATTCATTTTTCAACGGACCCTTCTTTACTTAAGAAGCTCAATTTGGATGATCTTAAAAGTCACATTCAGCAAGACCTTCAACGGTGGACCACCCTCCCTATTTCCCTTTGGGGCCGGATTAATATTATTAAATGAATGTTCTTCCCATATCTTCTATCCTCTTAATTTACTAAACCTTTGGTTGCCTATCTCTTACTTTCAGCAATTCCACGCGATGTTTTCAGGTTTTATCTGGCAGGGTAAGGGGTTCGCGCATCTTTTCTAAGTTATCCCTTCCCAAGGATAAGGGTGGTTTACGGCTTCCCAATTTGTTGCTTTATCATTGGGCTGCATCTGGCTAAATTAGGGAGGTGGCTACCTGTCAATTCTGATCCCTCTTCTCCGATTTGGCTTCAAATTGAGAAGGCAATCCTTTGGACTCTGGAGTAGATCCTATGCTATTTTTATACTCCCTCCATACTCTCACGGTGGATAACTGACCATACGATTCTCCGATCCCTTAAGTCCCTTTCACAGTGTTCTGCTTCTTAGAATCTTTCCGAAGAGGATCTGAGTCAGCCGATTACGCTTAATCCCAATATTAGGGTGGGGATTCAATGATCACTCCCGATTGGCTTCCGCAGATTAAGGAAACCAACCTGGAACATTTCTATGATCGTGAAACGCTTCTCTCTTCCATTGCCATTCTTGGCAAACACGCTATTCCCACTGCCAAAATTTTCAAAGTGTATCAATTGAGGCACCTTATTGTGAGGAAATTCGGCACTCAATTCAGAGAATCGGTAGTCCGCCCTTTTCTTTCTCAAGTGTTAACCCTGGCTTCCAAACCGCATTCCATCTCGTTAATTTATTCCTTCCTTTTAAATTACAGATTCTCGAGCCTGTTAGGGTTCTAGGATCTGGTCCTCCTTTTCCCTGACTCTGCCCTGAATTGGCCCCAGATATCGGAGAGATTCTCTCATAGTTCCACACCCAGGACAGGCTAAGACTCACCCAATATTATATTGTGAGCAACATGTATTACACTCCTAAGAAGCTTTTCCAACTTAAAAAACTTCCCCTTCCGCTCTGCTCTAGATGTATGCAAAGTGAGGGTGACTCCCTGCACATTTTTTGGAGTTGTAATAAAGTTGCCCCTCTGTGGTCCTCTATTCGAGATAATCTAGACCCATTATTAGGTCTTTCCGGGTTTTTTGTCCCAGAGATTTGTATTTTGGGTGATTATGCCAATATAGATAGTGTGGAACGCCGATATCATATGGCGTTGGTAGCTATGGGGGTTAAGAGGCTGGTCCTTAGACATTGGACTGACCAGTTGACTCTGTCCTATCCTGAATGGTTGAGTAAGCTTTCTGCATGCCTCAATGCTGAAAGACTGGCAGCTAGCTTACGTAACCGCATGGATCTGTTTCAGAAAAAGTGGGGTAAGCTATATTCTTTATATCTCCATCAATGATTTCCTGGCCCTCTCTCTGTTGCCTGCTGTAATTTTTGGAACGTTTATTCTCTGTATTGGGAGACTGAATGGTTTCTTTTTTTTTTTTTGAATTGTTATCATGTTAAACATCCAGCTCAGAGATATTATGAGCCTTGCACACTCAGTTTTGGGGGAGAGGTGAGGAGGGAGGGTGGGATGGGGGAGGATTTTCTATTATTTTGTTTTAATTTTTATGTTGTACCATGTTTTTTTTTTGATTGCTGTTTCTGTCATGTTGTGTGGGTTGTATTTTTGAAAAATTTAATAAACTTAAATTTAAAAAAAAAAATCACCCAGTAGAGACCGGAGGATGTGCGATGTATGGCTAAGTAGATAGAGTGGAGTTATGGCAGACGCCGTGATGTCATTGCACGACTGAACTCCGGGGAGAGGGATGAGGGAAGTAAAGAAAATACCCCAGCTCAGAGATAGGTGACGCCACCTGCATCCACCGACCACACTTCACCGCCGGCCGTGACTCTCTACTCTGGGCCGAGCCGAGCCTGCCCGAATTTCAGATAGAGCGCCCAAGTGGATAGGGTGGCCTCACTGGGGGCCAGAGCCGGGAGCTAGCCGGGCTGGTGCCAGAATCAGAGGCCCTCTGGCACGGAGGTAGAGTCAGCACTGCAGGATGCCCGAGAGAGTGCCACAAGCCAGGAGCATAAAAAGAGTTACAAAAAACAAAATAAAATAATCTGTTCAGACCTAGGATCCTGAGAGGTGTTTAATGTTCAAGCTGTATTTAGTATACTTTCACACTGTTTAATGCTGCAAATATTTTTCTTGGGATATTTCATCATGCTATAGACATGGCACCATTTTATCCCCTTGGGGGATTACTGGCAACTTTGGATTGGAATTGCTGGACAATCCTCTTGCATTTGTACTTGCCATGTGGCTCATGGACTTCTATAATCAGCACATATTAAGTTTCTAATTTAAGATATTAAAATGATATCCCCTGAATGTTGTATCATTATATGGCATATATATAAATAACCTGTATCTCAGAGAAAAGTTTCTCCATGGTTAAATTCTAATATGGTCTGTATGCTGTACACATTATGATTTTATTTCATGATTATAAGAAAAAATAAAGTATAAAAATGTGTATGTAATGTACTCATTATGTTCAATACAGACAAATATATAAAAAAGGAAGGTTTCTTCACAGAGAAGATGGTGGAACAGTGGAACAGGCCACCAAAGGAGATAGTAGGGGCAGGAACAATAAATGGGTTCAAAGCACGGTGGGATAATAATGACTAGGAAGGCAGCCCAAAGGGATGAGAGCCAGTCTAGTAAAGCATCAGGCCCATGCAATTTAACTATTACAGTGTTTACGATTATGCTTCTTTGATATACTATGTTGCTGTATATGATTTATATTTCTGTTTTATTTCCTCCTCTTGCACTATCTCCATTACCCCTCACCCCAGGATGCATCTGGAAATGAGCTGTTTGCAGCTCAGTATGTCTTTCCTGGTGAAGCTTTTGAAATAAATAACTAATAGTTATTACAAGGCAGACTTGATGGACAAGGAGTCTTTTTCTGCCGTCATCTTCTATGCATTGGTTTATGTTTCTGTGCAAGTCTCCTAGGACCATCTGCATTACATTTGTCTTGAGGTTCAGGGAAGAGGTAGTGGGTAGGAGATTTGGGGCAGCTGCCTAGGATAACGGGGATTTGGGGACTTTTGTAGACATCCCTAACTGGATTATATATGGAGGTGCCTATCTGGAGGGTGAGTGGGCCAGGTGTCAGGAGGACATGGGGGAATAGAAACATGTACAGGCATCAAGATATCTGGAAGAGGGTGGTGTGCTGTAATGGTTGTGGGGTGGCAGTATTACTGGGGACGATGTGGGTGACAGAGGGATGTCCAATGTGCAGGAACCTGGAGCATCTAAGAGCAGAAGTAAGGCAGCTCAGATGGGAGGTGGGGAGAATGGTGTGGAGCGTAGGAGGAGAAGGTGGGGGGAGAAAGACAGATGGGGGATGCCCAGGGGAGCAAGGTCTGCAAGCAGGGGATGGGGATAACGGGAACATCCAAACTCACTGGGTACCCCTACCTCGGAGGGTGGGGGAGCCCAGGAAGGGGAAATGGCAAGTGGTAGAGAGAAGGGTGGGACTGCAAGAGATACAACAGGAGTGGGAACATTCAAAGGAGTGCCTTTAAGGAATAGATTTCACCCACTGTCAAAGTAAGAAGGGGGAAACAGCAGGCGGGGAGGGAGACTGAGTAAGAAGGGGGAAACAGGAGGTGGGAAGGGAGGCTGAGTTAAAGCAATGGGGTCCGGGGGAGTAGGACAGGAGAAAGGGGTAGTACAGTACAAAGCAGTCATAACAGGCAGGTAAGAGAGAACAGTGCTCTCGTACCTTCCCCAATGCCTGGAAATCCGCCACCAAACCATTATTCAAATCCGGTTCCAGAAGAAAGGTCAGTAATTACCGTCCTATCTCCCTTCTGCCCCCCCCCCCCCATCAAAGATCATTGAGAAAGTTGTCCACTCTCAACTTACTGCCTACCTGGAGGCCAACAACCTACTCTCCTCTACTCAACATGGCTTCAAATCTGGCCACAGCACAGAAACTGCCCTGGTCAGGTTCACTAGCGACATCCTTAAGGCCAATGACAAAGGCCAATACATGGGGTCGGTATTTGTCAACCTGACCAAGGCATTCGACCTTGTGGACAACATACTCTTACTCAACACCCTCAAAGATCTGCACCTCTCCGTCAATGTCATAGATTGGGTTGGAAGCTACCTTTCACGGCGATCCCATAAAACCTCCATTGAAGGTCATCTCTCATCGAATGCCCAATCAAATATGTGGTCCCAGGGCTTGATCCTGTGCCCCTTCCTGTTCTCACTTTTCATTAATAATCTCCACTCTATCTGCCTTAACACACAATTTGTCCTCTATGCCAATGACGTGGCACTATACAGTAGTAATGTCAACCCTGCCACCACGTTCAGCAGTCTGAGTTCACAAAGTTGCACTCCTGGTTCTCCAGAAACGGTAAGGCCCTAAATTCTAAGATCACCAAGTTTATGGTCTTCTCAGACCCTAGAAAATCCACCATCACTGGCCTTACATTAGTTGATAACTGTGGCTACCCAACTGAACAGGTGTCTGAATTTAAATACCTTGGGCTCCTCCTGGACCCTCACCTCTCCTTTAATCTCCTTGTTAACAACCTCATACAGAAGACACACAACAGGCTTGGTCTTCTCTATAGGAAAAGAAAGTTCCTTATCCCTGCAACCAGGCTTCGCTTAGCTAATTCTCTTCTCCTACCACTTATTGACTATGGATCCATCATCTCCCCCCCCCACTCTACTCCAAACTAAGATCAGCCTACAACACCATTGCCCGTTTCGTCACTGGTTTACCATGGAAAACTCACCACTGTACCCTCTACTCCTCCCTTAGCTGGCCCACCCTTGGGTGTTCTCCTGCCTCCATAAGATACACCTGAATTTGCTGCCGCCCAGCGTGATTTCCCTCTTCCCCTTTGCTACCACCGTGCGGGCAACCAGAGGGACCACAAGTATTTTATTATTTATTTATCCCCACCGACCGGCCCCCCTTCCACTGGCCCCATCACCGCCACCAGGCAACATGCTGGCCATCACCTCCCGCCAACTGAGGTGCCAGCTGGCCCGGTGCAGCAGGGAGACCAGCTTCATCCCGCTGGTCAACTTCTTTTCTCCTCCAGTTTTGTCCTGCCCTCAAGTGCGCAGCCAAGGTGTGCAATGACACCAATGGCCGAGATGCGCATGCTTCCGTACGTGGCACACCGGCATCTTGCTTCCCAGGGCTCCTCGATTTTTATATCCTTGACATAATCCCAATTTCTTCAGCACCAGAGAAAGGATTACTACTTCCCTGGTTGGTTCTGTGACACCCTAAGTCAGGAACCCACTTTGTAGTCCATCTAGGATCACCCGACTCCTGGTGCAGGTTGTGGCCGGTACCCTCCAATCCACCTTGGGATCCCCCAAACCTCCTCCCACTGCTAAGGTGTAGACTGTCTGGTGCAAAAAGTGTTTTATCTGACAAGGTCTACCTCCAGTCCCCAGGAAAAAGGGGAGGGGAAAAGGAGGGAAGGGAAGGGGGAACTCGGGTGTGGTACCACAGGACTGGAGAAGAAAACATGTAAAGTAGTGCCCCCTCCATAACAGCGGTCCCAAGGATGACCCAGAGAATTACAGACTGGTTAGTTTGACCTAAAACACGTTTAAACTCATGGAGACCATAGTAAAGGTTAGTGGAGTATCCAGATATAAATGTTCTCCAGGATGAAAGGCAACACAGGTTTATGGGAGGGAGGGCATGTCAAACAAATCTGATTGACTTCTTTGACTGGGTCACTGAAACAGTGACCAGGGGGTCAAGCAGCTGACATCCTTTACAGAACTTCGGTAAGGTCTTTGACTCTGTACCCCACAAGAGGCTGATCAGGAAGTTGGCAGATCTAGGGGTTAGCAAGAGGTTGACCAGGTGGGTGGAAAACTGACTGAGGGGCACGACCCAGAGCATGATGGTGGGAGGTGAGCTATCCAGCACCAGGGAGGTCACCAGTGGGGTCCTACAGGGCTCGGTGCTCAGACTGATGCCGTTCAATGTCTTCATCAACGATACTGGGGATGGCATTAAGGGCAAAATTTGCCTATTTGTAGATGAAACCAAGCTCTGTGGGAGGGAGGACACAGCAGAAGGGATACAAGACCTAAAGGAGGATCTGGAAAAACTAGAGAGGTGGTCTGGGATTTTGCAGCTTAGCTTTAGTGTAAAGAAATGCAAAATTATGCACATTAAAATACAAGAAACCAAGGACCGAGTACAGCTTGGGAGGGGTCCAGGTATCTATATCAGAGGAGGAGGAGAAAGAACTGGGAGTGATGATCACTAATAACCTGAAATGCTCCATGCAGTGTAGGCAAGCAGCAACAAATAAAATGTTGGACTGCATTGCCAGAGGGATCAGGGGCAGGTGAGAGGAGGTAATAATGTCATTGTACAGGTCAATAATGAGGTCGCATCTGGAGTACGGTTTACAATACTGGTTTCAATACCTTAAAAAGGACATAAACCTGCTGGACACAGTCCAAAGGAGGGCAACAAATATAATCATGGACCGGCAGGGCAGGACGTATCAGGAGAGGTTGGAGGCCCTAAACATACTCCCTGGAGGAACAGAAGAACATAGGGGACATGATTAAGACCTTCAAATATTTGAAACAAATAGATAGGGTGTACAAGGAGGGTCTCCCTCAAGCTTAGTGGGAACCATAACATATGGGGACACAGTCTCTAGTTGTGTGTGTGTGGGGGGGAGTTTAGGACAGAGGCTAGGAGGCACTTCTTAATGGAGAGGGTGGTGGCGGGTTGGAATGTGCTGCTGGAGGAGATGGTTTCATTATAGGAGGTAGGCAGCTTCAGGAGAGGCTGAGAAAGAATTAAGGGGAAAAATAAGGGTCAAGTGAGGGGTAGACGGATAGGAAGGGCATATTGGGGGGGTAGGGTCAGTAGTTTATGCTGAGGACCCTGCAATACGAGCAAACTAGATAAACCTAGTGGCCTTATTCTGCTGGCTTTATCGTATGTTCGTAAATGCAAATGTGTTCTGCTATTTAAGGTGTGGTACCGTATACTGAAAATTTCAGAAAGTCTCTCTCACCAAAACTAATCGGGCTGGGCAATCCCTAAAATACAGATGTGTATACTTATACAGCCACACTCCCTCCAGCATCCCCCTGTGTAGGAAGAACTGTGAATGCTGGGTGATCTTAAATGTCAACAAATAACGCATAAGAAATTTGCATTAGACACCACGCCATTCTATGGTAGAGGTAACTGTAGTTATTTTCCCCTGACCATGACTACATTGCCTCCTGGATAACATCTCTGGAATGCATCTCCTACTTTTTACATATCTGGGTTAAGGGACTCTTCTCATTTGTTTCTGCTTCAGGATTGCATAAATGCTCTTTAACATTCAAGGTACAGCCAGTTTTTCAATGGAAAATTCAGTAGTGCGTTACACAGGACTTTCAGTAAATGGAACTGGAAACCCACAGATTTTATGATAGTTGAGGCAGAATTATAGTAAAAGGTATAAAATGTACCTAAAAATGTACACAATGGATTTGAGCCACATAAATTTAGTCAATAAGTACAGTCTATGACCCAGTAACAGTGCCAAGCACTTATTCATAGATGAGAACCCCCCTTTTACCTTTTTTTTTCCCTCCATCCTGTGTTTATTGTCATTTCCTCGTGAATGGCAACCCCCCCTTCCGATGGTGACCCCTCCAGTCACGTCACAGCATCCTGGGCCTTATCCCAGCTGAATGCATACCTCAGTGAGTGAGTGCCACGAGCAGATGCATCTGCACTTGTGGGGGCACCAGCCATCATCGTGGTGCTCAAGGGGGCTTTTCCTCCTTTGTTTTTCACCCCTGTCCCAGAGTTTGAGACTGCACGCTATGGCACGGGTGTATGGTGTGAAGACACTGTAAGTAATCAACTGCCTGACACACAATCCTCTAGGAAGCGGCTGCTGATGCTATTTCACCCAGAATCTGCTGGGTAGCAGGCAAGCAGCAGCTCCCCTCCCCGAAGGAGGACAGCTGTCTGCAGATGCTAAATCATCCTTCCCCGGGTCAACCCTCAGTGATCCTGGTCCATTCTCGAACCTGGATTGCCAGTGTGGTGGGTGGTGTGGCACTCCGTGCCTCCGCCTACTCCACCACTAAGCCAGCCCCTACCTTTTTCCTTCTAGCAGCCTTGTCAATTTATAAGCCATTTATTTGGACCTATACTCAATAAATCTGATTAAAGAGGGCCAGCCCACCAGCGCAGCTGTAGGATTTCCATCTGTGACGCTGACAACCCAGATTAGGACGTGAGCCCGGGGAGTTGAAGAACTGGCCAGGAGGAGTAGGAAAGAGCATCTAATGCACTTCTCTCCCTCTCCGGGAGGGAAGGGGGGTAGCACTTGGTGCCTGACTAACCCCTGGCAGAGACAGGGGGTGTTGCAGCTGTGGCTTGCAGGCTACAGGGATGTGTGCCAGATGTCAGCACGTATGTGCCTCTATGTCACTGCATGCCACATGTCCCAACAACTAGAAGGAAAAATTGACCATCTGAGGCATGGAGGATGTCAGCCCCCCCCCTTCCCATGAGCCTCATGCAACTGGCTGAGGTACCCTGCCAACGGATCACCTCATGGCACCATTCGGACAGCAACAGAGGAGGCTCCCCAATGGCCCCGCCCTGGGGGGTAATCCAGGGTGCACTCCGGGGAAGGCAGCAGGTAAGTCCCGGGGGATGGGTTGAAGTGGCAGGGACAGAGGACGGATAGCAGAGCCAGCGGGGAAAATAAATAAATAAAGAGGACCAGCCCAATGCAGCAGCCACAGGGCTGCAGCACACAACATCTATGATCCAAGTTTAGGAATGGACTCAGAGAGTCGGGGCCAGGTGAAGGGATCAAGTATCACACAGGACACTATTTCTTTGGGGAGGGAGGGCTGGCACGCTCCGCCACAATACTGCCACCTTGATGGCCATGAGTGGCAGTGCAGTAGAGCACTCTCAGGGAAGGGACACTGTCACTATCAGAAGGCTTTCATGTGCTGCATGGAAACACCCACCTTGACATCTGTATACGCAACATTCCTTGGAGCTACGAACAGAGAAATACCCCACAGTTGCTGTAGGATTGTACTGGCTACCACCACCACCACCATGAGTTGCAGTACCCTTTCTGACTGCTGGCTGTGAATGAACTCACCAGCCCTGGTGAAGGAGCCACATCATTTGTGTTGAACAGCGGAAGGGTTAAGTCCCGGAGAAGATGGCTGATGGGGCTGGGGCTAGAGAAGGAAGGAGACAGGCAGGAAAGAATGGGGCATAAAAAGAAAGTTTAGAGGAAAAACGACTCCGTAGTTAACGGGTTAATTATTAAACAGCTAGAAGCTGAGCTGTTTCTCGGTGGACTGCTGATATGGCATTTGGTCATTCTGCATGCTGCTCAGAACTTTCTTGTACGGCACCTTTAGTTTACCATGATGTGGTAGTTCACGTTCATGGTCATATAGGATACTAGTTACTGCATATGCTTATCCTCCACCAACAGAACAGACACTGTCCCCACCCACCCCCAAGTATTCTCAAGTTATCACTGTTTCAGTTACTGTCCTATTATATATGTGCTACTTCTGCATTGCCTAATATTATAGAAATTCTGTAACGTTAGTATAGTTACACGAACCCCATTATACCACTGACTGGGTTGGATATATTTAGAAACATACTGTATTTGCAATTGACAATTTTCCGTACTGCTTCTCAGTTCATTAAATCAGCACGTATGTGATTTATTACGAGAGGTATTAATTATATGGTACAATACCCTAAAGATTTTTCATTAATCAGGGAATATTTCATTTGAATTCTGGATGTGTGATAGCATTATTCCTATATTGAACTGTATTTTTTTATTTCTCTGTTTCCTGATCTTGAGTTTATGTGCTGAAGGTATGTTTTCAAATGCAACAGACTAAAAGGAAAAAAAAAAAACCACAAAATGATATTGAACTGTTTCCTCTTGGGAGACTAGAAATGAACTATTGATGGCACAGAGTGAGACGGCTTATGATGTAATCATAAAATGCTGCTTCCTCTCTCCTTTGTAGGTAAGCAACTACTCATTGTAATGTTTGTGCTTAAAGAGCAGCAGAGGCCTTTTAAAAAATGCTGGGACAAAATCCCATACCAATCAGAGTCCGTTCCATCTGAATTTCAAGTTGCGCTTGGTAATAGGCATCTTTATGCCTCGTACACTAACCTGGTGAACAAGAACAAACAAACAGAATATATTCCTGACCATTTTCTTCTTTCTGCTCTTCATTACTGAGAACATTCTTTTGAAAACGGAGCCGGGGGATTAACAGAGCCCCGGAAAACCCCACAGCTGAAGGAAAAATCTGGCACAAGTGGGTTACCACTTACGGAGCTGCAGCTTTTCCCGCAGCCACAGTATTCTCAAAAGGCGGACCTGGTTTACAACCAGCGCTGTGATTTACAGCAGCCTGCGGGTGTTTTTCCTCACAGCTGCAGAAAAGTTTTACAACTTGCAGAACCAGGCGTAACATCTCCCGCAGCTGTGGCGGACTGAAATTACACATCTCCACAGCTGCAGAGATTTCAGTCTGCAACTAGAGTTGTGGAGTGGGATTAGTCCGTCATTTTGTGAATCCAGCCCAGGATCTCTGTCCTTAGAGTTCATCTGCTCCAGCTGCTTATTCCGCACATGTGGGGTATTACGTCCCTGATTGTGACATTACATTCTGTTGTTGTGGAAACAACTTTGATGAAACAAACAAGGGATTGTGACATCAGAGGGGCAATATAAAGCTGGAGCACATCAACTATAAAGGAGAAAGATCCTGTTTTCATGCAAATTGCCCATGTTATGAAGAGTAAAGAGGAGAGAGAAAAAATGTTAAACATAAGCAGAGTTGTGAAGTTCTTCTAGAGGTGACAGTTGCTGTTTAATTTATGTATCTGGTAACGTACGCTTGACCCATCTTGCACCTATCCCCTGGGAAGCACCTGAAACTGAGAGGCACTCCAATGCATCTTCCAGGTGTGGTTTTCAAGCTACTGGAGGAGCAAGCCAGAGTACATAAGCAGTATACGATATTGAAAGGGGCATCCTGGATAGCCGACTGAACATCAGGGGCTAGGCCCGATACTCTTAGCCAAGAGTAACGGTAAAGGCTCACAGCAGTGGCCGTACCTCTAGCGGACGAATCCACCGCACCATAGGTGGCCCGCAAAGAATGGTGTCCAGCCACCTTGGCCATTTTTAGGGTAGATGCCAAGGATGACTTCAAATCAGAGTCTGTTAGGGCCTCTCAACACGCTCGAGTTGGCAGAACAAGGTCTTCTGGTACTCTAGCATGTGCGAGATATAGTTCAGAGCACGTATTGCTAGAGTAGAAGAGACAGAATTTTCTCCTTAATTGGTCCATTTGTCTAGACTCCTTGTCGGAAGGGGAAGTGCTGAGGTGCTTCAGCTTAGCAGATCTATCATGGGCTGCCAAGATGACCACGGAGTCTGCTTTATGGTGCACACTCAGGTGGTCCTTGTCCTTAGGTGTCCTGTATACCCGGTCAGCCTTTTTTGCCATGGCCGCGATGGAAGGAGGTCTCTGCCATATAGTGGAGGATAAATTCTCGTGAGGTTCCAGCCGGGGGGGGGGGGTGAGTACCGGACTCCTATCTGGGAAGTCCAGATGCTCTGCCAACCATTGCCTTTTAGGGTCCAGAGCCTCTGACTTCCACCCTTGGGCCTCCGCCATACGCTTGAAAAGGTCCACAAAGGAGGGATCTTCTGGTGGGGACTTTGGAGATTCCCGAGGAACTGGTTCCTCATGGGGAGGGGTTTCCAGGTCTGAACTGGTGGATGACGAATCCGAGTCAGTGTCGGAATCTTCTGAATCCTCTGGATTCTCAGTAATAGGAGGATCAGGCTCCTGGTAATGATTTCAGATGTCAGGGCTGTGCAGACTCTGACAGATGGCCTGGCGTCAAAGGACGAGTATGCACTAGGAAGGCGCCCTAGGCAAAGAAGCTGCTATCAAGTCCAGTGGAACCGGAAGCCTGCTGTCAAATTCTGAGACTAACTGAGTCTTGGTCACGACCACCATGAATTTAGAATTTCCTGAAAATCCACCTGAGGTTGGGGAAGAGGGAGTGGAGGAGGAGGAGGTGGGTGAGTAAACCCGGATCCAGGCCCATGTCCCCAAAACTAGGAGAGGGAATAATGAGGGTAGCCTGGTGAAGAGTAAGAACCAGGGTAGACTGAATAGTAAAATGCAGATGAAAGGGGATCTGGCATCAGGGCTGATGGTGGATAACCCAACGGAGGATAAACTGGCATCAGAAAAATCTGACATCAGACCATAGTGAGGATAACCTGGTGATACGCCTGACGGAGGGTATCCAGACGGCTGCCTTGACGGAGGGTATGCTGAAGGCCCTGACGGAGGGTAGCCAGAAGGGGGCCCTGCTGGAGGGTACCCCAACGGCGGCCCAGAAGGGGGATAGCCTGATGGCGGCCCCAATGGAGGGAAGCCTGAATGTGGCCCAGATGGAGGGGTGCCTCCTGTAGGTTGTCCCAAAGGACCTGCGGGCTCGGAAGGGTGAGGTCCCGAGGGAGGAAGGCTTAAAGGAAGTCCCGATGGGGCAAGGCCCGATGGTGGTCTCGACAGAGGTAAGGGAACCTGTGGGTGTTGAGGAATGGGATCTGATACCACAATAGGTGACACTGGAGTCACCGTAAGGCCTGTCGGCACTCTGTCGTCAGACAAACCTAATGATGGGTGGTTGTCCATTGGGACCTGCGGGTCTGGCAACAGCGAAGGAACCTCTGGACCAGACGACACGGGTTCGCCGTGAAGGGAGCCCCAAGGAGACCCCTGTCCTCCAGCCTGGACGGAGCTCATGTCCGGCAGCGTCACGTTAGGGCCTGACGGACACAAAGAGGTTGTGCGATCATCGGAGGGTCCGACAATCAGCTGATAAACTTGGGTCGTGCAGGAGTCAGAGGCCCTAACTCCCGACTTACCAACCCCAGCCGGATGCTCGCCGGAGGGTCTAACAAGCAGCTTATCGACCACACCTGCCGACTTAGAGCTCGGGTGGAAATTGGCCTAAGAGCAGCGGCGGCCTCGGATGAATCCAAGGAGCCTGCTGCCACCATAACCAATGGTGGCAGGGGGACCAAAGTCTGTTCGGTAGGGAGGAGCAAAGACTTGGTCACGGCACTTACCTTCTTGAAAGAAGAGGGACGGTCCTCCGTTGAAGGGCCTGTGGGCTACTTCGCTGGAGGAAGGGACTGCTCCGGTTCCCTGCGTTTCTCTTTATCCCTTTTCTTCTTCTTGTGAGCGTCTCCGGGCAAGGAAGAAGCACTTTTAAGCTTTTTTAATTCTTGCTCCATCGAAGCCATTTTTTCTTTTAGGATGTGGGCCTCGAAGGACTGCTGGCGCTATTTCCACGTGGCCTGGCTGAAGTGAGCTCAGGCCTCGCACTCCTTGACTTTGTGGTTAGGCCCTATGCAGAAGAGTCAAAGGGAATGTATGTCCTTGTGCGGTAGTTGGACGCCGCAAAAACTACTTGTTTTTATGCGGATCTGTTGGAGAAGAGGACGACATACAAATGATTTTTAAGAGGGAAAAAAAAGAAATAGCAGATACTCATCTGGATGGGTGTTTGAAACGGCTGCAATGAGCTTCAGTCAGTCCGACATGCACAGGTCGACGACGAGAAAGAACTGGAGGGCAGATGTGGGTAACACCCACTATATAGTGTCACGCTGATGGTCACGTGACGTCGGGTGGACGGTCCCCCGTCAGACACTGCTAGCAAAAGTTTCTCTGTGGTCCTGATGCCAGGGGGCGCAGTCCTACAAGTGATTACCTACTGCAAGAGCATTCTCGAAGTAAGATATTTATTTTCAGGAAACAGGACAACAGCCTTAACATGAGAGGCCGCCAAAATAAACAGCTGTGCAATGAAGACACTGTCAGTCCAACAGGTATTATTGTTAAGTCTACTCCTTCAAATGGCGCAGTAAATGTTATTGTGCCCACTGCCTTCAACTACATTGAGAAGGACTGCTGATTTCCTTTTTTTTCTGTTACAACAAGCTGGATAAAGAGAAGGTAAATGGATAAACCTTTGATTTACATCCTTTCTTGGATTCATGAAGACAACACCACAAGTAAAAGATACATGAATCTGTGACAGACTTACCTGTGTAGGCCATATTTTTAGGGTTTCCATAGGGAGCCCCTGGCTGGACGGGGCTGTAAACAGGGTTCATCTTGGAAGAACTCTGTAGAAAAAAGAAGTCTGATTAGAAAAGCTGTATTACTCCCTTTATCCAGCACATCTTTGTATAAGTATTATAAGTACTTTAGGCTATACACAGTTCTATTACAGAATTAATATTCTATACACTTACAGTGGAGAAAAAGACTTATAACCAGCAATTACTGCCAACTATGATGCTCAATAAATCAGATTTTGGAGTCTGCAGAATCTTCCACCATATCAACCAGTTTGGAGGTTTTATTACCAAACAGAGCTTAAATCCAGCCAGTACAATAAAAATAGGATCACACGTCCACATTTTATTTTAATGAAAGATATCACACACTGTGCAATACGGAATTTGATACTGACCAGCAATAAATTTACAATCCTGACAGTATTTTACCTTACTTTATTTAATAATTACTCTTATTACTGTAGTCATTTATGTTTCTCTAAATTATGGATTAATCTTTGCCTCACTGTCTGTCCACTGTAAACCGCTCTGAGCCTCAGAATGAAGCGCTCCATAAAACTACTAACTTCACGGAGCCCCTCCTTAGGAGGAGGGCCTTTCTGGATACTGCTGTGCCACTCCTGAACGTTCCTTCAATTTTTCTCGCCCACTCCAGCCTGAGACTGCCATCAACAGAGGACCAGAGGAGCCATCTTATGGACCGCTGCACGACTGTACATGTAATGTGCACACGTTCAAGAAATGCAAAATCACACATGCCCCACAATGCAAAGCATCATGAGCTGCATATGAAGATCACCACAGAATATTATGCCGGTTCAACTTTAAGCACAAATGCATGGTGCGAAAGGCCTCACACAGTTTGCAAAGCGTGCCAACGGAGGACATAGACACGTGTTTCATCCTACCAGAACTCATCAGTATGCCTTGTCTGTCTGACACCCCACTGGAATGAACCAGCTACCCTAAGATGGTCTATCTGGGTTATGTTGTGGTGAACCCAATTAAAACAAAAACAATTAAAAGACAAAGAACCTCTTTAAGCACTCAGGCAATGGTTACCCCAAAGGGCATTTGGCTGGGAAGCGAAGTTCAAAAGAAATACAAAATCACACATGCCCCCACAATGCAAAGCATCATGGGCTGCATATACAAATCACCATGGGCTGCATATGAAATCACACAGAATATTATGCTGGTTCAACTTTAAGCAGAAATGCATGGTGCCGAAGGCCTCTCCCACAGATTGCAAAGGTAGCCAACAGAATATATAGATACATGTTTTGTCCTACCAGGACTCATCAGTATTTAATTGGGTTCACCAAAACATAACCCAGATAGACCACCTTAGGGTAGATGGTTCATTCCACTGGGATGTCAAACAGTTGAGGCATACTGATGAGTCCTGTTAGGACGAAACATGTGTCTATGTCTTCTGCTGGCATCCTTTGCAAACTGTGTGAGAGGCCTTTCAGCACCATGCATTTCTGCTTAAATTTGAACCAGCAAAATATTCTCTGGTAATTTGCATATGCAGCCCATGATGCTTTGCATTGTGGGGGCATGTGTGATTTTGTATTTCTTCTAAACTTGGCTTCCCGGCCAAATGCCCTTTGGGGTAACCACTGCCTCAGTGCTTGCGCACAGAGGTTCTTTGTCTTTTAACATGTTCAAGAAGCTTCCTGGAACAGACTCTGCAGGTCCAATGTTTCTCATGCTGGAAGCACCCGTCCACCATGGATCTGCAAAACTCACATCTGCAGCCAACTACAGCAGCCCTCTAGTGTGTTCCAGCCCCAGGGACACGAGTGGGCATCGGGGGCTTGGAGACACTAGGAGGAGAGGAGAAATAAAAAGAGTTGGACAGTGATTTGGCACACTGTGCCTTTAAGAGACTGCCAGCCACACAGACTGCCTGCATAGGAGCGGGAGCACAAGTCAACTCCACACCACCACTGGGACAGAGGTCTCCAGTATGCCTACAAAACCATGGGGACAGTCTGAATAAATATCAGGGCAGTGGAAAATAAACTAAACATTAAGGTGAAAGCTCTCTGATTCTGAAACTAAAGCCACCATCCTGTTGACCCCTGACCTCGCTTCTGGCCAATCAGAGATCAGGGATTTGGGCAGCTGAGCACCAGAGAGGATTGTGGGGAATTATGTCATAAGGATCCTCCCAAATGGACTGGCATTTTTTTTTATTTGGGGGGGTAATCAGAGGGCAGGACCGAAGAGATAGACTGATAGACAGCCCTGTTTGTTCAATTAGAGACTGAATGGAGGAAAAGAGGTTGCCAGGTTTGGAGGGGCAAAGGGCAGTTTGGGAGAGACTGAGAAGGCTGCAGACGTGCTGCTTGTTAGAGAGAGTGAGAGGCTTAGCCAGGCCAATAATTCTGGCAAACCTTCCTTATGGCTTACTTCTATTGCTGCCTGTGAACTTTTCCCTTGGTTCACCGAAGTGAGAGACTGTTCCCAAGAGCTTTGTGTGGAAGAAACTGAGGAAAGTGTGAGCTAGAAGGGTACTGTTGCATCCAAAGATTCTAAGCTGCTCTGAGCGTACAGAGATACCTGCACTCCTTTTTAGCCTGCTTCAGAGCCAGGTAAAAGTTCAGCTAGCTTTTACCCAGTGGGGTGGATTGGGGAACAGGGAGTCAGGGGCATGTGCCCGAGTATGGGTGTACTTTCGATCCATTGGGGAGTCAAACCATGGGGTCACTCCTTGGGTCTGGGCTCCTTGGGAATCAGGGAGCCACTGCATAGTGCTCCTGCTTCATGTTGGTGAACCAAAAAGATTGTTTCGTGAGAAGTAGAGGCGTGAAGGCTGTTACCATAGAAGTGTGGACCAGACGGGCTTAGCTGTTGTCACCTGCTTGAAAGAATCCAAGACTTCTGGATGGCTATCCCACTGCAGTGTGTTGCTCCGTGCATCTTCTAAGTAGCTATTCTGCTTCAGTATGCCACTGCTTAGGTTTTCTGAATTGCTCTCCTGCCCCCAGTGTTGGTCCCAATGCCTGATGTTCTTCGGAATCCATGGGTCATGTGAGTGCCATCATGGCTGGCAGAGTTCTTTTCAATTTTCCAGTTAGATTACAATTATTGCCTTTGGATGGTGGATGGCTCCACTTTTGATTTCAAGTTCTAAAAGTTGTGCTAGCACATTATGGCCTGTTGGGGGGATTAAACTGCAAGCTTGCTAAATTTTCACCAAGTTCATCACCACAAGATCCCAGGCAACTCTGCAATCAGGCATGCAACGGGACTGTGTTATAACACCTGGGTACCCAGCATCTAATGTTTAATACTGTATTTGTACTTATAGTTTTATTATTGGTACCAGATAAAAGTTACCACACCCTGCGTAAAATAGCCACCTTCTGAGCCCCTTGCTTGGACAGGTGTGTATATACTGTGTGGGGTTGAGAGGGTGGTAGTGACCCACAGCACAGTGGGGTTCAAGAGGAACTGCCTGAGGGTGGTCGTGCATACAGCTTGTTATTGTCTAACCCCTGCTCTCTCCACAGTCTCTGGGCCTATATGCCAAAATAAAGCACAGTTTCATTTTTTGAATTTTATCACTGTGTGGGAATTCAATTTGTACATCTTGACTGAAAGGTAAAGGTAACAGCTGTTGGTAGCCCTGGGGGTGGTCTTGTCCAGTGTAGGGAGTGGGTAGGTACTGCATCCCAGGGGGCAAAACTGCACACAGCGTCTAGCCCACTTATTCTCTCTGGGTGGAGGCACCGTGCTATTTCCTAATTTTGGATGACCCCCCCCACTACAGGAAGACAAACAAACCCAACCCCCTCAACCAGGTGTGCCACCTTACAGTCACCAGGCAGGGGTGTGAACCTGGTCATTGCAACAACTGAGTGGGACACACTTACTTACTAATACTTTCTTGAATTGGCTTCACATGGTATCATACCTTAAAAGGATATTACAGGACACCAAATCTTAACTGGGCATAATTTTCATAAATCTCCTTAGTGTTGCAGATTCAGTAGTATATAATCATTGAACCATGAAGTCAAAACAGCATCAGTACTCATTCAAGAGGCAGCAAAGGATGCTGGGAAAATAGCCTAAAATAGTGATCAAGATGCCACCAATGTGGTGGTATATTACATTACCATTTTTACTACATCAACAGGGGTAGAGTCAAAGCCGATTATTACGGACTGCTCTGTGTAATCCTCTTTTGACCCTTATAAGTGACCGTCCAAGATATCAAAACTGGCTTTTTTAACTTGGGTTTGATATGCCTGGCCAACAGCATTACACTCCTGGAAACCTCTGACCCTAACCTCGCTGGACTGACAAAAATGGGAAGACAGTACAGAAAAAGTGAAATGTTAAACCTCCTCAAAAAAAAAAAAAAAAAAATTACTGCTGCCCTTTCTCTTGTGCCCTTATCTCTGCTCCACTTAGATGCTTGCTTGCAATCCACCAGACCCATAAACTCAAATAAGAAAAAACAGAAGCAAAGAAATTGAAAGAAACAAAATAATATTAAATTACTTGAAGAATTTAAACAGCCCGAGATTGGCACGCATGGCTATAAGTGAAGCAACTCTTTCTACCAATTGCATCATGCTCCCAGGAGGGAGAGGTGAGGGGTGACCGACATATTGTTAACTGAACAAAGCGATCAGGAAGTGGCAGAAAGTCTGCAGGGAGATGGACCTTGACCCACAGGCAGTCTAGTTCTGCCCCAATGAACTTGACAACCTGTGAGGTTATCAGTTCAGACTTATTCGGACTGACAAACAGGTCCTAGACTCTGCAGGTCCAGAGGGCTAGATCCCTGGACCGCTCTATGGTCTCCTTGGATGGCCTGGCTATCAATCAGTAGCCCATGCAGGGATACACATGGACGCCCTTGCACAGCGGAAATACTGCCATCACTGCCATACACTTGGTGAAGTCCCTGGGCATGGACAACAGGACAAATGGCATGATCTGAAACTGAAAGGGAACCCTTTCTGCGTGGAAAGAAAGGTTACATACTTATCGTTAACAGTAGCTCTTTAAGAGAATCTCTTCCCTTAGGCCACACCTTTGGAACTACAGCCTTCAAGCACTAGGCCCAAAGGAAACTTCTGCTAGCTGGGGCCACCCACGACAATGTTATTTATCAGCATGTATATAAATGTGCGTGGTCCTATCTCTCCTCAGTTCCCTGCTGGAGATTAGACTCGGAGGGTCATCAGATCTGGGGAACCAGGACATTTTACCAGCACCAAGCAGACTAGGTGACAAAAGGTGCTGGAGAAAATAACCATGTAGAACACAGAAATCTTGTAAGTCATCCCAGAGGGATGGAGGAAGGGTCAGCATTGCCTAAGGGAAGATAGTCTTTCGAAGCTCTACTGTTACGCGACATATGCAACTGTCCTGTTTTTTTTCCAAGGATATCGCTTCTCTTAGGCCACACCTTTGGAGGAATTCCCAAGTAGCACCAAAAGTAAGCTGGGAGGTTGGTAAAGTCTGAATCAAGAGATGAGTCCTTGTAGTACAGCAAGATCAAAGTCAGCATGTCTGCGAGAGGCTGTGTCTAAACTGTAATGGTTAGCGAAGGTGTGGACAGATCTCCATGTGGCTGCAGCACAAATGTCGGCAGTAGAGACATTTTTGAAAATGGCAACAGAAGTAGCCACACACCTGGTGGTGTAACCATGAACAACACTAGGAAGTTCCTTACTGTATTTTCCTATAACAGAACGTAATACAATGTGCCAACCATTTGGACAGGCACTGTTTAGATACAGCGGCACCATCTTTCCCAGGGGCGCAGGAAAGAAAAAGCTGAGAAGATTTTCTGCAGTCTTTAGTACGATGTACATAATATCTCGGAATTCTGTTTATATCTAACGTATGGAGCAATGCTTCACCTTGACTGGCATGCTCAGGAGAGTAAACAGTAAGGTGAATGGTTTGGGTTAACGTAAATTGAGACACTGCTTTTGGTAAAAACTTAAGATCTGTATGCAAAGAAACTCTGTCTTTGTGAAAAATCAAATAAGGATGCTCACATATTACAGCCTGGAGCTCTGAAATTCTTTGAGCAGAAGTGAATGCAATCAAAAAAGAACAGTTACGTAAGAACTTACCATAACAGTAAATCTTCAAGGGGATCTCAGTCATCAGGTCACAGATATGTAACTTCACTGTCAGTGAAGCAGGATCCACAAGGAAGATTTCCAGCAGTAACACGGGTCACTCACTACGACATTTGTCTGCCGCTGTCACAAACCATGTACAGGCATGAGCGGTCCCGTTCCCTCCTCAGTTCTTTTCCCCAGAGACTAGGGAGCAAACCCATACCATGGGGGACTGAGGACAGAGAGAGAGAGAGAGAGAGGAGCCCAGGCCAAAATAAAAGGCTGTATACACCAGTAAGTCAGTTCTGAGAAGAGAACCCCGAGAGAGAGGGGCAATGGGAGGGAAGGCAGACCTGATAACTAAGATCTCCTCAAAGATCTACTGTTACGGTAAGTTCTTATGTAACTGTTCTATCTTCACTGTGCCTATCTCAGTCATCCGGTCACACATATGAACGAGCCTCGAGCAGTTACAGATGCAACAGAACAGTCTGGGAGGCCTGGGAGGAAGGGCAGCCAAAGCTTAGGACAAAAGGTCCTGCAGGACAGCCCTGCCAAAACCTGCATGAGCTCTAGACACAATGTCCAGACCGTAGTGCTTGGTGAAAGTATGGACAGTACTCCAGGTGGCAGAAGTGCAAATGTCAGCGGCTGAAACCCCTGTGAAATAGGCCACAGAGGTAGCTATGCCCCTTGCGGAATGAGCTTTCACTTCCCTGCCAATTCTTTGCCATACTCATTGTAGCAGAACACAATACAATGTGCCAACCATGTAGACAAACATTGTTTGTAAACCTTAGCACCCTCTCTTCCTGTGGCAAAAGAAACAAAAAGCTGCTTTGTTTTTCTGCAGTCCTTAGTTCGGAACAGTATTTCAGAATTCAGCGCACGTCTAACATATGCAGCAGTGCTTCCCCTCGATTGGCACACTCAGGAAAATAAACAGGAAGGTGGATAGACTGGTTCAGGGTAAACTCAGACACCATCTTAGTGAGAAACATAGGATCCATGCGCAAAGACACCCTGTCTTTGTGAAAAATCAAATAAGGCTTCTCACACCAGAGAGCCTGAAGCTTGGAAATCTTTCTAGCAGAGGTACCAGCAACCAAAAATAACACTTTCCAAGACAGAAAGTGTAGCTTGCAAGTCGTGGCTGTCTCAAACAAAGACAGGGGTCAACTTCGCCAAAACAACATTTAAGTCCCAAGCTGGGACAGGGGAGCAGATTGGAGGTTTCAGATGCAGGATGCCCCTAAGAAAGGTGTGGGATACATCCAATTGAGCCACGTAAAGGACTCCCACGCAGGCTCACGAAAGGCAGAGACAGTCAAAAGGTACACCCTGAGGAGGAATACTCAGGGCCAGAGTCAGACAAAGATATCAGGTAGTACAGAATATGGCTCATTGGACAAGTGAAAGGGTCCAGATGATGTTTTGCAGCCCAGATGGCAAACCCCTTCCACTTCATGGCATATGTAGTTCTAGTGGAGGGCTTCCAAGCTGCCACAAGGACACGTGCCACTCTCTGGGACACTCCAAACCGAGCGAGGGCTGTGTCCTCAGGAGCCAGGCATGTAAATAAAGGGACTTGAGATTGAGATGGATCAAGGTCCCCTGAGCCTGCGTCAGCAGATCCCTGCAGAGGGGCCAGAGGTTCCTCCGCTAACTGTTGCAGTAATGGAAATCAAATCTGTCGTGGCCAAAATGGTGCTATCAGGATCATGCTGGCCCCCTCTATCTGCAATTTGATTAGCACCCTCTGAATCAGAGGAAATGGACGGAAGGGGTAAAGAAACCTCCCACTCCAGGAGAGGGACAACACATTTCACCAGAACACTCCAGGCCCTGGATCTAGCAAGCAGAAACTGGTCAGTTTTATGTTGAGTGGGGTCACAAAAAGGTCCAACTCTGGACGACCCCATCTGGCGAACAGATCTTCTGTGACAGATGAGAGAAGTTCCCACTCATGCATGCTGGATTGTGTCTTGCTGAGGCTGTCGGCTGCGGCATTTAACACGCTGGGGTCGCAAACAGCCAAGAGGATCAGGCTGTGGTCAAGTCCCCAGAACCATACTCTCATGGACTCCCTGTACACTGGGTACGAATGCATACCCCCTTGTTTGTTGATATAACAGAGAACACTGAGATTGTCCGACTGGATCAACAGCTGACCCAGAAGGAGATGGTTTTGAAAGGCCTTAATAGCATACAAGACTGCCCGCATATGCAGGACATTGATATGCAGGGAGATTTCAATTCGGGACCAAGACCCTGGTGTCTGAAAGGGACGCAGGTGCATCCTCCAGCCCAAACCGGAGGCATCTGTGGTGAGGATCTGCTGTGGGAAGGAAATCTGGAATGGGACTCCCTTTCAGAGGTTCTGTGTGTCCATCCACCACTGGAGCACCTAGCAGACTGGAGAGGAGACCAGCACTAACTGATCTAATTTGTCCGCACGTTGGTTCCACTGGACTATAAGTGACCACTGGAGAACTCGCATTTGCAGCCTGGACAAGAGAACCACGGGAATGGCCGTGGCCATAGTACCCAGTAGCCTCAGGTATATCCTTGCAGGAAAATAATGGCTCCAGGTGACCTCCTGAGCCTAGGCAAAAAGGCATTCCACCCTGTTTTAAGGCAGGAAGGCCTTGCCCTGCACCGAGTCCAGCACCACCCCTACATATTGCAGCCTCTGGGAAGGGATCAGGACAGACTTGGGCAGGTTGACAGTGATGGCAAGGGAGCAAAACAGCTGAAGGCTTCTCTCCAAGGTCCAGAGGAGCTGCTCTCTGGACTGGAACTTCAGGAGCCAGTCATCCAAGTAGGAGAAAACATACAGGCCCTCCCTTCGGAGAGCAGCAGTTACCACTGCTAAGCACTTTGGAATAAAATACCCTGTTCCTTTGGCACCTGGGCGCTGGCTTGATGGCCTTTTTCCACAGGACAGACTGTACCTCCTCCCGAAGAGGACAGGTGGTATAGGTGAATGGGTACTGGGGGAGTCTCTGGAGGCACCTCTATGAGTTCCAAAGTGTGACCCGTCTCTAAAATCTGAAGAATCCAGGCAACTGAAGTGCTGCAGAAAAAGGCCATCGAGTTTAACGCACATAAGTGTAGCATTCTGAATCTGGGTATTAGGAACCTTGGGTATAGCTGTCACTTGGGGGGAGTAAGGCTGACTGTCTTTGCAAAGGAGAAGGATCTGGGGGTGATGACTGAGGTCAAGTGGAACAAACTGGAGCAATACAGGAAAGCAGCTGCTAAAGCAAATAAAATGCTTGGGTGTACAGCCAGGGGGATAATGTCTAGGAGTAGGGAGGTTATACTTCCCCTGTACTGCTTGCTGGTGAGGCCGCACCTGGAGTACTGTGTGCAGTTCTGGCGCGCCCACCTAAAGGAGGACATCACACTACTGGAGAGAGTCCAGAGAAGGGCGACAAAGATGATCACTGCTCTGGGGGAACTGTCATATGGGGACAGACAGAGAGCTGAACATGTACTCCCTGGAAAACAGAAGGGATAGAGGGGATATGATGCATAGCTTCAAATATCTGAAGGAGAGTTAACAGAGGGAAAATGGAGAGATTGATCAAATTAAAGGGGGAGAGGTCATAGTCTGAAACTGGCAGGAGGGCGGTACAGAGGAGAGGTGAGGGGGCATTATTTCACGGAAGTTGTGGTGGCACCCTGGAATGCGTTTGCTGATGACCTGATAAAAATGGATACTGTGGGAGGTTTTAAGAGGGGCTGGGGACAGGCACAGGGGCATGGTGCAGGTCGGGGGTAAGGTGAACACCAGAGGTACGCAGGGAGTGGGGTGTGGGAGGAAAGGGGTAAATAAGGGAGGTAAAGCAGCTACTGTATCACACCAGTGAGCTGTGTCAGGCAGACGTGATAGACCGTTAGGCCCAATCTGCTGGCAACTATGTATGTACTGTATGTATGCTGGTTCTTCATTGACTGAGATAGAGGGAGAACCAACCTCCGACCATCATATCTTGGTCAAGGACTGGAAGAGGGGGTTCTGGCAAGGAGCCAAGTGAAGGCGGATCCAGCCGCTGGGGCTGATCCATTATCCCTGGGCGCTCTGCTGCAATGCGGGGGTAGGCAAGGCAGAGGAGGCCTTTCTCTTGCCCTGAGGACAGGAGGCTGCTCTGGATTTATGGGACACCTGCTAAAGGGAGGCGCTGTCTGCTCCTAGGCTGCATATGATAGAGTGAGTGGACAGAATTAACAGTCCTGCAAGATGCCTGTAGGTCACTGATGATGTCCTGAACACCTAGCCTAAACAGTTTAGAACCATTGAAAGAGGCGTTAAGCATCTTTTGATGGACATCCGTCACAAAGCCTGAGACCTTCAGCCAGGAGTGCCTATGGAGGCAAATGCCTGTGGCAGCAGCCCTGGCACCAGTATCAGAGATGTCGTACAAGGCCCTGAGGAGATGACTGCTAATATCCTTTGCACTCTAAAAGCATTTATTCTTTATTCTTTTTTAGTAGCCAGGTAAGGCCCGCTTGGCACAACTGCCTGTTTTCAGAGCAAACCCGGGAGCACTGGGGTGGCTAAGTGACTTGCTCAGAGTCACACAGTATGCAGGTGGAGGTTGTGGAAATCAAATCCAGGTCTGCTGGGTGTACCAGGCTCATTCACATCTCGTTACTCTAACCTCTAGGCCAGGGGTGGGCAACCCGTAGCTCGCGAGCCACATGTTGCTCTTGAAGCAGTTTGATGTGGCCCTCGAGGGGTTTGTAAATTACGTGTGAAGTACATGTCACAGCCTTTTAAATTTGAGAAAAGTCAAAGTGCAGGAGCTGAAAAGTGCCCAGAGTGCTCAACAAGGTACTTTTACTAAGCCTGTAAGCAAATCTAAAGCTCCAGAGCTGCTCTGAATAATTATTTTACACTATGTTATTATTTTAACTCCTAAATGTGGCTAAATATGCATAACTATGGGTATGGTAAGGGCCACACGTTGTTGTGGCTCATGTCAAATTTAAATGTGTCTCACAACCTTGAAAAGGTTGGACACCCCTGCTCTAGGCTATACTGACAACCCCTTTAAGAACCTCCTGTTTCAGGGAACTGTTAGGGAGGGCCTGGGCAGCCGCCTTGCCCTTCTTCCAGATAGTATTCTGATATTTGACCATACGTGAAAGGTAATCAGCAATCCTCAGTCTCAAGGTGGAGGAGGAGTATACCCTCTTACCCCAAAGGTCAATCCCCTGTGATTCCCTGTCAAGGGGGTGGGAGCCGAGGTGCTTAGGCACCTTAGAATTGTCATGAGCTGCTTTAATGACCACTGAATCAGTCTCGGGTTGGGCAGCATAGTAAGGTAGGCCCTGGGGGGCATGATACAACTTGTCTGCCCTGCCGGGCATGGCTGGGACCATGCCAGGCAGCAGTTGTGGCATTCCTCAGGGTTGGGAGGAAAGGAGGAATGACCTTTGGAAGAGATTCTGGGATTTCCAAGAAGTCCACCAACTCCTGTCTGGTGGCATCTTCTTCCTCAGTATGGAAGCCCATGGCAGAGGACAGCTGCTTCATAACACTAAAGAAAGTAGGGCCCTCTGGAAGGGGCCTGGGAGTATGTTTGACAGAGTCCTCACTCACCGAAAAGGCTGTGGACCTGTCAGAGGAAAGAGTTTCCTCCTCTTCTTCAGGAAGGATGAGGTCAGGATGGTACTCCTCCTCAATGTCACCTGCTCCAACTAGAGGTCCAATGAAAGAGAGACCAACGACGTCCCACGGGGAATCACCCGAGGAGGTCGAAGTGGCAATGATGATGATGGGGCTGTCGATGGTACAGGGGACTCAGGCCTATAAGCGCCCAAATGGTGGACCAGAACTGCAGTAAACTTGAACACAATAAAACTAAGGCTGACGACAGTAGACTGCTATGTCGACGGAGGAGGGATCATTGGCACAGGGCACGATGACCCATCTGTCGGAGCCTGGGAGCCAAAAGAGCTTGATGTCCGTGAGTCTGGAGAAGTATCAGGCCACGACTGAGGGGCTACTGTTGACGGGCCAGGCGTCGACGAACTAGGGGCCAATGACCCAAAGGTCAACAACCAGCCACCCTGAGGGGCAGGCAGCAGCATTGTTATTATGGGTCTAATAGGAAAAGAGACCTAGACAGCTACAGGTATCAAGCGCAGCTGCAGCCAACAGAGTACTTCAGAGGAAGAAGAAAAGCTGTTGGGGTGCGGGAATGCCACCAGGGGAGCGATCTCTGTCTTTCTTCAGACTCCAGAAGACTTATCTCGGCCTCTGTGGCCTGGGAGGTCGATGAACCTGCCAGCGACTGTGAAGGAGGGACCCCCCCCCAGGACCCCTGCCCAGAACTGTTGGACATTTTTGAGAGTCTTTTTTCATCACCTGAGGGTGGTCTGATTGAATTTGTGACATGGCTCACAGTCCAAGATGTTGTGGTCAGGCCCAAGACAGAAGACACAGAGAATATGGCTGTCTAATGAGGCAATCTTCTTTCTGCAGTGACGAAAGAGAGAAGTGGAAACTAACTCTTTACATAAACAAGGTAAAGGAAACTCTTATAAAAAAAAAAAAAGAGTTTTTTTTAAAAATGGGTAAAGAAAAGTTGTAGACATTGGCGTGGGCGGCCTCAGTGGTACTGCTGAAAAATTTCCGTATGGATCCTGCTTCACTGATGGTGAAGTTTCATATGTGTGACCTGATGACTAAGGTACCCTCAATGAAGATCAAAGCTTTCCACAACAGAAACCATAAGCCACACTTCACAGCTGGCTCAAAAGAAGCCAAAGTAAGTCTCACTAAAATGAAATTTAGGTTTCAAGGTGGGACTGGATGTTGGATAGGAAGTTTTAGATGTAAAATACCTCTGAGAAATATATGGGAGATCTCCAGTTGCTCAACCATACATCCCTCAATGGAGGGAAACAGCAAAACTAAGAAACCGTGCTAGAAAGTGAGAGGGAAGCACTGAAATAGTGCTGCAGAATGATGCTTTATTAAAAGAGAGCACAACGAAGCCCCTGGGGATTTGTTGTGCTCTCTTTTAATAAAGCATCACTTGCCGGCCTGGTGGCACTGAGGGTTGAGGCACTGGACGCCATACCTTGTGCCACGCCAGTGACCCATGTTTGGGAGCAAGTGCAGGCCACCAGGGGTTGTCAGAGGAGGAGAAGGATCGAGCGTCCTAGGGACGGCTCTCCTTCTCCAGGGAGGGGGGCGATCAGTTGTCACTGCATGCCTGGCCCCTAGCAGAGACTTTGGGCGGCACACTAACGCTGCTGACTTGGGGTCAGAAGTGGGGCAGACACCTAAGGGATGTTCACGGGGCCGTGCTCGCTACCGTCGCCAGCGTCCTTGCATGCTTTGCCCCTGAGGGGATGAAAACTGCTGGTGGAAAAGTGCTACTGGCTGGATGACAGAGGGAGCTCACAGGTCCCGCCCCCAAATAGTCACAGTGTCAACCACACTGGATCCAGTCTTCGGCAGGGTTTGGGGTGCCCCACTGGTTCCACCACTGAGGATAAGCCCTGGGGTAACAGTCGGTTTGGTGACCATGGGGGACGGGACTGGGGCTCCCTCCCGATTGAGGGCCATGAAGCAGAAGCATAAAATAACACCAAAAAAAAAAGAAATAATAAAACATCACTTTGCAGCACTATTTCAGTACCTCACCCATTTTTTTAGCTCGGTTTCTTTCTTTCTTTTGCTGTTTGACTCTGTTACTGCTACTCCCGTTTCTTGTTCGTGCTGGCTTAGCGTTGGTTTTGTCCCTCAACGGAGGCATGGAAAGCTGATACAGCAGCCAAATGTGCAATGAGGGAGAAATACTAGACACCAGAGTCCAGTATCTCATTTACCAGATAGGTGAAGGGGTCCAGATGCTTGGAGGTGGTCCATAAATTGAACTGCTTCCATTTAATTGAATATGTATGCCTAGTAGAAAGTTTTCTGGCTGCTATTAGCATGTCAGCAACTTCAGGTCAGACACCAAAAAACATGCCATGGCTGTGTCTTCAGAAGCCATGCATGAAGGTGCAGGGACTTCAGGTCCACATGGAGTAATGAACCCTTCTTCTGAAATGGCAGATCTTGACACAGCGGCAAGGGCACTGGGCATTCCACTGCAAACTGCTGTAGGACTGTAAACCATATCTGACAAGGCCATAGGGGAGCAGTGAGGATGACGGTGGCACCCTCCATCTTCACCTTGAGCAGTACCCCTCAGTACGAGTGGAACTGGAGGGAATACATATAGAAACATTCCTTTCCAAGAGAAGGGCAACGTGTCTCACCAGAAAACTCCACTTCCTGTAGTGTTACACGAGGTTCCTGCACCCTAATTGGTACCCTCAGAGGTACACTGTAGACAGCTAGCACTTAAGTATATGTTATACTAACATATAGGGCTAAGGGCATCTACCATGCAAGAGTAGATGTCAGGATATGAATGGATATTTGCTTGCTGATACATACAGTATATTCTGCTATGTATTTTCTGTGCATTTCTTACTTGTAAGATGCCAGGACATCTGTGTCCTTGGAGTAATTATAATATGTAAGACGTCACTGCCACCTTTTGGTGATTTGCACCACTACACTGAGTTATGTAAGACTCTCTATAAGAACTCTTTTGTTCTCAAACTGATGACTTTACAGAATTGTATAATGTTATCTTGGACCGTGGAGCCACCTCTAATTTAGCCAATAGGACTCATCTCTGTAACTAGAAATGTTTCTATCTTTTGGTAACCATAGTAATTATCATAGGTATATAATGTAATGCACAAGCCTTATACCTCGGAGACCTGAGAGACCTCAAGAGACACAGAGAAACCTCGAGGTGTAGGGAACGCTTAGCACTGGCTCCCGGTTCGTATTGGTAAGAACCGCTTATGGCAACTGTGATTTATCCCTTTGGTAGTAATAAACTTGCTTATTACTCTAATGCAACGTGTCTGTGATTACTTGCATTCCCAATATCGTCAAGAATCTGAAAGTGAGGTTTAGACCTCCCAACAAATTGGCGACCATGTGCAGGTGACATTTGGTGTTTAAGTTCTCACTTGTTGCTAAAACTTTTTCCCTTTCCCACGGGGACAGTAGGTGTACTTTCCCGTATTACCTCTCCCATTTTAAAACCAGTTTGTAGTCACTTGCAAAATCTGGCTGTCTTTTCGGGTGTGGTCGATGCCGTCTCGACCCACTCCATAGCAGTTTTGAATTGCAAGCCTACAACTTATTCAGTAGCCTGGCTGTGTATAAAGTGCTTGTGCTGTGGATCGATACACAGCACGGTGCCCTTTTCACAGTTTGAATTTTCGTTCCTTCCCACACAATGGTCACCGTATCCAATATCTGCGCAGAACTGAGACTCGATGTCTCGAACTTCCTTGCCTCCCATGGAGGATGGCCTGACTTCACGCGGGACGCAAGTCAATCCGAAAACCCTATACTGGGGATCTCAACCCAGTATACAGAGACGAGACAATCAGCCAATAAGCGTCATGCTAAAGGGTTGATGGTCGCGGCTCTCTACGCTGCTTTGGAAGCCTCCGAAGTGAGGTTTCAAACCCTTGATCTGCAGATTTCATCTCTTAAGCAACAGATGGGTTTGCAGGAAACAGAGTGTATAAGACTGCAGCAGAACTTGGAGTCTGAACTCCAAACTCTGCGAAATGAAAAGGATTCACTATTGCATCATTCAGCTCAAGCTGGAGAACAGGAACTGTGTATGTTGAAGCAGGAGTGTGAAAGTTTGAGACAGGATAAGAGTCAGGCAGTGCAAATGAATGATTTGCTGAGTGCTGCCAATGCTCAGTTGAGTGACGAAATGGGTGAGCTGCAGGACGAGATAAACCAGGTACATAATAATTTAGAAGTGTCTTACAGGGACAATCGCGAATTGAACGCCATGTATAGAGTGTAGTAAAAGCAAGATGAGGTTGATATGGATGTTGCAAGTGTGAGTCACGATGAATGTAGAACTAAGATGGCAAAACTGCACCATCAGCGAGAGGTTCTGGCTGGACATGTTAAGGCAATGGGAGGCGTAGCCCCTGCCTTTCATTCGTCATCAGAAGGGGAGTTATCTGATGATGACATTTCACAGTACAACGCCCAGTCATGCCCCTACTATGGCCCAGAGACCCCACCTGGCCATCCACAACATGGCGGGTCCCCACCCCCAAGTCCCCATGTCACACATCGGCGACGTCATGACACTCATCATGGGAGACGCCAACATGGCAGCCCCATGATGGGGGAAAGCAGGCCCAAGCCTGGTCCTGACAGCACCTCCGGTAGCTGTCATTAATGTGGAAGACAGGCAGGAGATAGAAACCATGATTGAAACTGCGATAGGCAATGTACCTCTTCCTGAGAGAAGTAAACGGGCTATTAAAACCCAGATTAGGCAGCTTCTGCAAGAGGCTGGCACTCAGAAGGGTACTGTCTGCACTGTGGCTGAAGCTGCAGCTCGGGCTGCCCTGGATGGCACTCGAGACAATCTACCTTTGCCGGATCGACCCACTAATCCTCTACAAATGGCCTACTCTGTTCAGCAAATTGCTGACAGCATCGGTCGGATGAATCCGTCCAACAACCTCAGCTGTCACTTAGAAAAGGTGCGTTCTAAATGCGCGATGCTTAGCCTCGCTGCAGAATATCAGGTCCAAATACTACGCCAGACCATCGATCCTGGTTTGTGGGCCAAACTCCCCGATGCTGTTCGCCAGGATGGGAACGCTACCTTTGACGAGGTTGCAGCCGAGTTCATTTTCTTCTCACAGCCCAGGTGTAGTAGGAGTGATGCTTGCATACCCTGTGAAGCAGAATGCAAAGGAAAGTCCAGTGACTTACCACGAGAGACTCTGGATGGCCTACCGAGCAGGAAAGCACTTGGCACAAGAAGCTGCGGATGTAGAGCTTATTGAATATAAGACCCTGTTCCTTAGGAACATGATTCCAGCAGTAAGAGAAAAGGTAGAGCCAACCACCTACCCCAATATGGATAGGTTTGCCAACATCCTTTGGAAAAATGAGAGAGTGTATCAACTCTATATCCATGATCTGGGCTCCAGTTCCAAAAAGGTAGCTGCCGTGGAGTCTGCTCCTGAGGCCACGACGCACTACACAGTGGAAGGGCAGGCCCAACGCCAACAGGCCCAACATCAGCAAGCCCCTCCAGTTGATAATCAACACCCCCAACAGGCCTATCAACAACTACCACAACAACAACAACAACAACAACAACGGAGTGGGAACCGGAATTGGCATAAGAACAGGAAGCATAAGAGTAGAGGTAAACCACAACAACAGAGAACAGGCCCTACATATAGAGAGAGTTAGCTCAAGAGAATCGGAAATTCCGAGAGCTCCTGGGACAAGTACACTCTGTGGCGGATGCTGTTCCCGCACAGGCCCTTGCTGCAGTACAACCGGCAACCAGGGCCCCAACTGGCCATGGGGACACTGGCGGTACAGGCCCTCAGGCCCATTCAGGCCTGAACCCAGAAGCTCCTCCCTATATAGCATCAGTGCAACATGGTGAAGTGATTCACATGAGCCAGGCCCAACCTCTGCATGCTTCCGGCAGTACGGACCGACAATTACAAGCCCCAGTCCGGATTGTAAACAAGCTAGTCTTGGATACAAACGGAAGGCCCTGCACCGAGGTCGAGGTCGGGGGCTGCCTACTAGTAGTTTTGTTAGATACAGGTGCAGCTGTATCTGTGCTACATGATGAACACCCGGACACATCCCCTTGGTCCACCGGACGGAGGACCAGCATGTCAGGAGTTGATGGTACTAGGCTACCTGCATACCGCTCTCTACCCCTACCGTTGGAGCTAGGCCATTTAAGGGCCTCACATACTTTCCAACTAATGGTACTGCATGATCATCCCAGTATCATAGGGCTTGATTTCCTTGCACCACACGGCTGTGTGGTGGACCTAGCTAACATGCAACTGATACAGATTCAGGGTCAATATCATACCATTTTGATTCCTGAAGTTGTGGCAACGATATCTGCCAACGACAAAGAGTATGACGTCATAGATTTGTTCAAGAATCATGAACTTTCCCCAAAGCTCCTCCCTATTTTGCAACGGCATTTGGACATGTTTGCAATTAACAAGCATGACTGTGGTAGAATGCACACCATCATCACAGTGTCAGGCCCAGCACATGAGAGTCAAAGGCAATATCCTTTTCCAGCTGAGGCCTTGCCTTCCCCTCAGAGAAACGATCAAGTCACTCCTCAAGCAGGGAGTAATCAGAACTTGTGTTTCCACTGCCAACTCCCCAGTGTGGCCCGTGAAGAAACCCACAGGCGCCTGGAGACTTACTGTTGACTACAGGAAACTGAATCAGGTCACTCCCAGTTGTTCTCCAACTGTGGCATCAGTGCCAGATGTGCTACGACCTCTGACCCCTGATTTGAAATGGTTCAGTGCCTTGGACATCTCCAATGGTTTCTGGTCATTGCCATTGGCCCTTAAGAGTCAATATAAGTTTGCCTTCACCTTTGAAGGAAGACAGTACACATGGAATCCTTGTGGCAAGCAAGTCCACAACAGTCCATCCCTGTTCCATCTTCACATGATGGATGCCCTCGAGAGTTTCTCTACTCCCCAACGTCTCTTACAATATGTGGACGACCTGCTGCTGGCAACAGCCACACAGGAACACCTGGATCTCTTGGACGAACTACTGACTCTCATTCAGAGAGCAGGCCTGAAATGCAACCCAGCAAAAGCACAGTTGTGTCAGAAAGAAGTACTCTTTCTGGGTCTAAAAATAACTGACCAACGTCTAAGCCCTACCTGGAAGAAGGTACAGGGATTGCAAGACTTGCCATTACCTACCAGTGTGGCAACTCTTCGAAGGTTCCTAGGTATGGTGAATTACTCAAGAGATTTTATTTGTGATTTTGCTCAGAAAGCTGCTCCTCTGTATGAGTTACTCAAAAATGATGTACCATGGACTTGGGGCCCTATACACACCCAGGCTGTGATGTCACTGAAACAGGCCTTGGCCTCCGCCCCAGCTCTGGTCAACCCCAATCCAGCACTACCATTCCATCTGGAATGTGCCACCTCTGACATTGCCATGTCAGCAGTGCTGGCTCAGAAGGTGCATGGCACCTTGAGACCCATTGCATATGCCTCACAGCTCTTGACCTATGGAACAGAAGAAAAATTACTCAGCATAGTAATGTTGTTTCTTCTAATGGAGTCTTGCTATATTATGACATATGCAGCGAGTCCCAACCTTCGAACTGCTCCGGAGGTGAAAGAGTTAACTTTCCATGCCAGGCATGGAACTTGAGCGAGCTCGGTTGAAAACTCTGTCTGTTGTTAATCAAACTCAAACTGTCAGATCTTTATGAGCAAAACTCACTAAGGTTGTGTGGAAGCTATAAACCTACACTAGCCAACTGGCTACTAAATATAAGAACACATTTTCTTGGTCCCAAAACAAAGACTCAAGTCAGGGGATCCAAAAAATAAAACATAAGACCCAAACACCCCAAAAAGGAGGGGTGAAAAATAAGGTGGGCATCTACTACGTGCCAACACTGCACTGCCCACCCACATCCCAAAAGTAGAGGTTCTGAGAGGGGCAGGGGGGAGGTCATAATATAGCAAGACTCCATTAGAAGAAACAACATTACTAAGGTGAGTAATTTTTTCTTCAAACAACATAGTCTTGACTATATTATGACATATGCAGACTACAGCAGTACCTCCATGGAGGAGGGACAGAACCTACTTCGGAAATAGGCTCTGAGAAGCAGCTATGAAATCGAGCATCACTCCTGGCCTGGATGTCCAGGGAGTAATGCTGGTAAAAGTGTGAACTGTTTTCCAGGTAGCTGCTTGACATATCTCTAGGATAGGGATGTCCCTGACAGCAGCCAGAGACGCAGCTGTACCTCTGGTAGAGTGAGCCCTCAGGCCTGAGGGGAACCTTACCAGTTTTTCATAGCAAAATTGGATACAAGACAATCCACCTGGCAATGGATCTTTAGTGGCATGTTTCTCACCAACCTCACCATAAGTGAGCAACAGTTGGAGGAGTCAAACCCAGACCCTTGAGTACGCTCTATGTAGTAACTAAGGGCTCTTTTGACATCTAAATTGTGCAGTCTCCTCTCGCCAGAGGAGGAATGGTCAGTGAAGTACACAGGAAGAGACATAGATTGATTAAGGTGGAAGTCTGAAACCACCTTAGGCAAGAACTTTCTGTTAGTCCTGAGGACCACCTTATCTCTATGAAAGGAGATAAAATCAGGTTCCACTGACAATGCTTGTAATTCACTTATGCGCCTGGCAGAAGTGATGGCTACAAATACACAGTTTTCCAAGTCAAGTACTTAGCTCTGCTGAAGACAAGGGCTCAAAGGGGTTGCATAAGCTGAGCAATGCAAATATTAAGATCCCAGGCAGTGGCAGGGTCCCTGAATGGAGGGTTGTGTGAAGCAACCCTTGAAAAACTTGGAGAATACAGGATGAGCGAAGAAAAGAGGGTTTACGTGGATGATAAGAAAGCAGACACGGCTGCCAGGTGCACTTTTAGGTAGCTGGCCTCAGCCCCAAAGTATTCAAATGCACCATATAATCCAGGACTGTGGGTAAGTCAGCAGATTCTGGGAAATATGCTTGATAGAGCACCAAATGGAAAATCTCTTCCATTTGGAATTATAAGTAGCTCTGGTGGATGGCTTCCTAGAAGCCTTCAATATATCCAATACACCTTGGGAGAGGTGCAGGTCAGCAAACTCTAACTCTTCAAGAGCCAGGCCTTGAGATTGAGAGATTTGAGATTCGGGTACCAAACCCTCCCCTGAGCACAGGTTAACAGGTTGTGATTCCTGGGAAGACAGGGGAAGGTGGACTGCTAAGGACATAAGGAGTGGGTACCAGGGCTGCCTGGCCCAATTTGGAGCAATCAGGATCATCTTGCAGGGTTGAGATCTGATTTTGACTAGCACCTTGAACAGAAGAGGGAAGGGGGGGGGAAGCATAGAGAAACTTCCCTTCCCAACTGAGAAGGAAGGCTTCCAGAGGGACTGAGCCCAACACTGGGAGCCTGCAGCTAAAAAGGGGAAGTTGGTGATTGTCTGGGGCTGCAAAAAGATCTATCTGTGGGGTGCCCCATCTGGCAAATACTACCTCCAATACTAGGGGATCCAGTGACCATTCGTGATGACCCTGGGAAATCCTGCTGCGAGCATCTGCCAGGACATTGTCCTTGCCTGGGAGGTGAACTGCCGTAAGGGAGGTGTTCAGGGAGTACGCCAGAGACCACAACTTCATTGCTTCGGTGCACAAGGCCGTAGACCGAGTGCCTCCTTGCTTGTTGATGTACCACATTGTAGTGGTGTTGTCTGTTCTGATCTGTACAACTTTGTTCTGAACAGAGGTGGAAAAAACTTGAAGTGCTAGAAAAACTGCTCTGAGTTCCAACAGATTGATGTGGAGCAGAGATTCCTGAGGGGACCACAATCCCTGGGTAGTGAGATCGCCCATGTGAGCTCCCCACCCCAAGAGGGATGCATCTGTAGTAAGGATTAAGGAGTGAGACTGAGGGGTGAAGGGAACCCCCTGTCTCAGATTGCTCTGGTCCTGCCACCACTGAAGGGCTTGGATCAGGGTTCAAGTCACTGGGATCAATTTGTCCCTCATCTGAAATCTTGCTCCCTGCACAACTGCTATAGAAGCAGCCATGTGCCCCAGGAGCTGCAGAAAATGCCTTGCTGGTCGGAAGACCTGCAGGGTGAAAGAGGAGGCCAGAGAGACCAAGGTCCTTGCTCTTTCCAGAGGAAGGAAGGCTCTGACCTCTTTTGTGTTCAGTTCTGCACCTATGAAGGTGAGAAGCTGGACAGGCTCTAGAACTGACTTTGGAAGATTGAGAAGGAAACCTAGAGATGTGAGCAGTTGCTGAGTTACCTGAAGGTGTAGTCTGACTTGGTCTGGAGACTAGCCTACTATGAGCCAGTCATCCAGGTAAGGAAAGATGGCAATCTTTTGCCTTCTTAAGTGGGCCACTGCTACTGCCAGGCATTTTGTGAATACCCTCGGGGCAGAGCTGAGGCCAAAGGGCATTGCTCTGAACTGGTAATGGCCTGAGGGCAGTTCGAATCTGAGGTACTTTCGATGGGAGCTTCTGATAAGAACATGGAAGTAGGCATCCTTGAGGTCCAGGGACGCTAGCCAGTCCCCCCTGGCCTTAGAGAGGGTAAATAATTTCCAGAGTCACCATTTTGAATTTTGGTTTTAAAGGTGCTTGTTTAGGTATCTGAGATCCAGGATGAGCCGCCATTCTCCTGTCTTTTTGGGGTAAGGAAGTACCTGGAGTACAACCCTTTGCCCTGGTGTAGGGGTGGAACCCTTTCCACAGCTCTGAGAGCCAGGAGGGTAGAAACCTCTGTTTCTAGGGCAAGTGCCTCTGATGGATTTGCAGGTGGAAAGGACCTGGCTCTCATCTTTGGAAATTTTTTGAAGCTGAGAACCAGTCCCTGGCTTACTACTTCCAGGATCCACTTGGACAAAGTAAGCCAGCCTGCCCCCTACAGGTAGTGAAGAATCGGCCCTGGCCACCCCATCAGGGTGCCTGCTTGGCAGGGGCTTTGGGCTGAGGGGTAGAAGCAGGCTTGCTTGTACCCCATCTGCCTCTCCCTCTAAAGAACCCCCTCTGGGCATAAGCAGAAGAGGAGGCCTGGACTTGGTAAAAAGGCCTATGAAAAGGCCTGCCCCTGCCCCTGGGATGCTGCCTTTGAGGAGTGACCTGCCTTTCCTTGGCCTGTGCACTCCCTAGGTGGTCCTATATTCATCCATTTTCTTCATGTAATTCTCTGTCTGCTCCCCAAACAGAGAATTGCCCACAACAGGAAAAATCCATGGCTTTAGACTGGGTATCCTGTGACAGGGTAGTACATCTGAGCCAAGCCATTCTGCTAAGTGCCACAGATGTAGCCATGACCCTTAGATGACACGTCATTAGAGTCTACTGCAGCATGAAATTGCACCTTGATGCCTCAGTACCATCCGCAGCCAACTGTTCCAGCTCCCTGGCAAGCTGGTCAGGGACCATGTTTTGCCAGGGCCAGCACAGTATCCCATCTGGATTTCTGGTACCTAGCAGCATAAGCCATATAATTTGCCTGTCTGAGTTCCAAAGATGCTGCCATGTACTGTTTCTTTGCCATGGCATCAATCCTCCTGGAGTCCTATTCAGGGGGGTGCGAAGCTAGAGGAATATTTGCCTTGTCACAGGCTGCAGCCTGCACTACCCCCACATGGCTGCACTGCTGTGTGAGGAACTCCATATCAGAGCCTGATAATGTATACCTCTTGTCCATCCTTTTATCAACAGGAGGTATAGTGTGAAGAGTTTTTAGAATTTTTACTGTCTGTTTCCGAAAAGATTTATGCAAAGGAATAGACAGTCTCCTAGACTCTGGAATAGCCATCATTTCTACATAATCAGGCTCCTCTTGGTCATCAACAGCTTCCTCAACAGGGAGCTGGAGAGTTTCAGCAACTTTCTTATAGAACACAAAATGAGAAGGGGACTCAGATAGCCTGGGGGGAGAAACCCCTGACGGTCTGTCTGGAGAGATGTCCGGTTCAATGGGCACATCCAGACCTTCAAAACCACATTCACTCTCCTCATACTCCTCTTCCTCCTCGGTTCATAAAATCCTCAAAATCATAATCTTGAACCGTGGAACCGCTGAACTGGCGCTTCCCTGATGGTGTCGGTTCGGTCGGAACCGGGAAAGTGACTGGACAATTTGAATTGCTTTTAGCTATTTCCCTCAGCGGTTGGAGAAAGAACTTTTGGCTCCACACTAGCTGACTTTCTAGTCCTTTAGTTGGAACCGGCTCCTCAGAGCTGGCTCTTCGTTGCCGGAGGAAGTATCGTCCCTGGTCAGAGGGCACTCCTCCGTTCAGTTGGAACCGAACTGGGCTGGCCATCCGGTCAGCGGACTTTTGGCCTTCCTTCCCTGAGCCTACCAACTCTCTTTTCTATGGTGGCAGCAGAAAATTCTTACAAATCTGGCAGTCTGCACTGAGGTGGTCAAACCCCAGACAATACACACAGGGTGTGGGTCAGCCTTAGCAAAGGCTTCCCCACAAACACTACAGTGCTGAAACCCAGTGGGCCCGGTTTTTCTTTTGGGTTTCTCAGACATAGTGCCAGCCTAACCAAACTTGCCCGTTTATGGCAATCCGCCAAGCAAGACTCTCTTATCGGTTCCCAACCGTGTCACGGGTCGTGGAAAAAACCATAATGAAATCCGTTTTTTTTAGAACCGATAAGAACCGGGAACCGCACTCTAAATAAGGACTAGTAAAGTTTGAGAATAACCTGATCGGTTCAAACCGAACCGAAAAGCATTTACAAGTTCCACACAGAATAAAATAAATGTAAGCCTATCTATTACTTACAATACCACAGACAGAGCTTGAACCGACAGGTTGTGGTTTAATTTCAGTCAAAAAACCGATAAAATAATACTTTTTAACCGACAAACAAACCGAGCAGAAGGAGAAATCTCCGGAGCGACTGTTCAGTGAGGCGGAGTAAAGAATCTGACAGTTTGAGTTTGATTAACAACAGACAGAGTTTTCAACCGAGTTCGCGCTCAAAGTTCCATGCCTGGCATGGAAAGTTAACTCTTTCACCTCTGGAGCAGTTCGAAGGTTGGGACTCGCTGCATATGTCATAATATAGCAAGACTTCATGTTGTTTGAAGTACGGCCTTTGTGAAAGGAACCTTCTGGCCACCTACTGGGCTGTCAAGCACTTCCTGTATATCACTGGGTACTCACCACTGATCATCAACACCAACCACACCCAAACCACCTTTCTGCTCTCAGATAGAGTGAAAGATGGGTCAGTCTCTAACACTAGACTGACACACTGGTCACTTCTTCTCCAGGATAGAGATATACAGGTACAACCGACTAAAGTTCCATCTATGTTAGCTCATGGCCTCCTTTTCCAGGGAGAACTCCATTACTGTCACACTACAGTCACCTGATCTTCCAGATCCAGGTCCTTTCCTCCCTGCCACGCCACAGATACTTGACAAAACTTATTTGTGCCGGTGTCTTAACTGATTTTTCAGCAGCCTACTATCAAGGAGAACAAATTGCAGGGATGGGCATTCTAGTGATTTACCCCTATGGGGACACTGTCAAAATATCTAAGCGCTGTAGTGTACCATCATCACAGTATGCAGAGATGGCAGCGGTGGCCTGTGCCCTCTAGTTCATCCAGCATGGAACAGAGGATACCGTCATCTTTACAGACTCTAACTGGGTTTGTTGCTCTCTTACAGAATTACTTCCCTTCTGGCAGAAGAAATCCTTCCTCTCCTCTGATGGCAGCCCAGTGAAATACAAGGAATTGGTAATATACATACATTCACTGGCACAAAAATTTGCACACAAACTCTACGTACACAAAGTCAAAGCTCATTCTCTCCATGACCCCTATCATGCCTTCAATGACACAGCAGACACCCTTGCAAAGGAAGGGGCCCGAGGGGGGGACATCTGGATGATGGACCATCCAGAGGCTAATGCAGCTGTACACACTGTAGCACTCAGGAAGAAACCTGAACCTTTTTCCCCCTTGGACCTCTCTGCGGCCCAGCATCTTGACACTGAACTTAAAGAGGTGTTCAGATTCCTTGACAAAGGTACTGAAGAGAAACTTCACAAACATAACCCCTATTGGAGGCATGAATGTAAGTTACGCTTGTCACCAGATGACAAGCTCATCTGGTTCCAACCAGATAACTCCACCACCAAGTTGGGGGGTGGTCCCCAGACATTTACGATCTGAGTTCTTGCACCAAGTGCATGATACCCCTACTGGTGGACACCACGGAGCAGAAAATACCCTCCAACGACTCAAGACCACTGCCTGGTGGCCTGGTATCACCAATGATATTAAACAATACATAGACAACGGTCTCGTTTGTGCGCAAAACAACCCCATTCCTACCAAACGAAATGCCAAACTCTTACCACAACAACATTCTGGCCCTTGGCATGCCATACAAATTGATTTCATTGGCCTTCTGACCAATACCAGCAGAAATAACAAGTATGCTCTCATGGCAACTGATCTCTTCTCTTAGTGGGTAGAAGCTTTCTCCACTAAGACATGTACAGCTAAAACTACTGCCAAAATCCTGGTGGAACATATTTTCTCCAGGTAGGGTCTACCCCTCAAGGTAGACTCTGACAAAGGAACCAGTTTTATAGGTGAGTTGATGAAAGTATCCCTTGAACTCCTTGGAGTTCAGCAGAAGTTCCACATACCTTACCACCATCAATCCTCAGGTCAAGTAGAGACAGCCAACAGACGGATTAAGCAAATGCTTTCCAAATTCATTGAGGACAATCCCAAAACTTGGGATTCCCTATTGCCGTTACTCCTTATGGCAATTAGGGGTACACCCTCAGCCACCACCCAGCTTATACCCTTTGAGGTGATGACTGGTAGACAGATGAGATTACCTGAACACCAGTTTGACTTGCATACCCCCACTGCAGACCGTGTGTCAGTGGACCAATATGTGGAAAAACTCAGAAAAGACCTCATACACGCACACTTGTATGCTGCCAACTGCACAGGCAAGACCCAGCAACAATCCAAAATACAGTTTGACAAACACGCACAAGAAATGGATTGGCAAGTTGGAGATCAGGTAATGGTACTTCGATTTGCACATCCCATCCATTCCTTCTCCAACAAGTGGGAAGGTCCATACCCCATTGTCAACAATCTCAGTCCGGCAGTCTATCAAGTTAGACTCCTCCACAACAACACCAAGTTGACTGGCAAATGGTTGCATGCAAACCAGCTGAAACTGTACAAAGGAGCTTAAATTACTTTTCCTCACCCCATTGGGCGGAACAGTACTAACATACTAATCTTTGATCTTCCTTTTCAGATACACTGACAAGATGGCTATCTTGTTCCATTACCTCCTCCTCTCAGGAGTTATCCCTGCATCCAAGGCACGGTACCGGACCCCCGACGACACCTCGATCCTCCAGCACCTCCTCCAAAGAGAGTATCCATCAATATACCAGATAGTATGATAACTGTCCAGGAAGGTTCCGATGCTTACCTCACTGCCTCGGTTGTTGCTCCTGATAAATCTACAGCTCAAACTGAGTGGCAAACCACATCACAAGAACAAATTCTCCCCGTGGCCAAACTCTCCAAAGGAACTTTCCAAGGTTGGCCCAATGCTAAATTATCCCCAGACGGTTCACTGTCCTTGTTACAGACTGCATTAAAACATTCTGGTTTGTATAACATAACTGCCTTAATTGATCCTTCATACTGTAATTCTTTGTCCAGAGATACTGCTTGAAAATTGTGTGCTATACACCACATGGCTTCTGCAGCCATGTACCTCTCTGTGTTACCACCCACTGATAAACAGCTTTTGGAATGTCCAAAGCATACCTCTGGCCCCCACAGTGGTCTAACAGCCACTGCCCTCCCAGGTTCTTTGATTAATAACTTACAGTTTATGTATATACCTGTTTTGTTTAATCTAACTTACTGGAATATGAAAGAGTTTGGTATGTGTCACAATACTAACACGTCAGCATTTTACAGTACATTATTGCTTGATAGTTTAGCTGCATTTCAGATTCGTACGCAAGACCCTATTGCCGGGGTCCATTCTACTGAACATAGAGGTAACTTCAGGAGGAAGCCCTCTCCTGATAATCTGACTCATAAATGTAAAACACGTGAAGTTGACAGTTCTGATGTCACAGGTGCAACAGGTACTGTCACAGGCCTTTTTGGTACAGCTATGTCTATCTGGAATAAAGCAGACATTGCTGCTATCAAAAGTCATTCTGCCAAATTCTCCACTGATTTGGTCAACAACGTACTACCCCCAATATTGCATGGTGTGGATGGCCTTAGTCAGGAAGAAAGATACACTGTACACAACATGCACGACATTGCTAAGGCATTCACTGATTCTAAAGATAAGATTAACGCACTCATACAACAGAACAACAAAGAAGCAGATAAACAATACATTGCTAGAGAGATACTTTTCTCTGCTTATGGCTCCTACATTATCACTACCATCAATAACCTCTTCCGTGATCCAGAATCCGGAAGAATACCTGACATTGTACATGATAGATGCATCTCCAAATGGTATTGTCCACGGTGTAAAACTACTAGCTGTGTTTCCATGTGTATGCAACAGACTTTATCCATTCCTCTTTCTACGGCTAGGAATTTGGAGTTTGTGACCAGACACCCTAACACTGGTCCTTGTTTCACTGCTAAGAAGTGTTCCATAACAGATACCATGTTTGTTTCCTTTACTGTCTCCTTACCACGCTTTGATCCCACTACAGCTTTGTTCGACAAGCTTGCACTGGTTCACTCGATTGGGCATTCGGATGAAGACATCTACAGAGAACGCCTGGATCTACCCCCTCTACTGGTTTACCATCCTTTCCTGGATGCCTGGGTGGCTCCGCACATGGACTGCTGTGCGAAAAAGCAATATATTTACTTGTGCCGATGTGATGTGTTTGATGTTATTCAACCTGTTTGTGGTTTCTCTCCAGACAGCATTGATTGGACTTTCACTATGGATGATGACATCACTGCGAATGGCACCGACTCCTTTGACTCGACTCTGGCTCCGGATAAGACCTACCAATCCTATCATGGGGAAGTCCACCGCCTGTCAACATGGATTTCAAAGATGTCTTACACCTGCCCTGTCCAGTTGCAAAAGTGGAGACTGCCTACTGTGCGTTCACAGTATAACTCCGATGGCGAATACTGCGTGGTCACGAATTACAAGTCTTGCACCTATGGATCTGTTAAATGTGCTATTGATTACCCCAATTTCTGTTTTGTCCCCCACCAGAAGACTACATTGGACATACTGATATAACCCCTGTCCCCCTCCTTGATGCAGACACTACTGATGGTAACCCCGATTATTTGCTCACACTGTCAGAATATTTGCTATACTTTAATGTACACATAGACCCATTTACACTTACATTAAAATCACTTTTAGACAGGAAGGACACACACCTCATCCACATCAGCAATAATATGACCAAAGCCAATGAAGCTGTTCTCACCTTGATCAACGATGGTGACATGAATAACGCATTAACTAACACCTGGTTAGAGATTACTTTTAAAGGTTTTGTTATTATACAAGCATTTCTGATTTTCATTTTGATTATAATGCTCTGCTGCCTACGGCGCACACTGCGCCAAAACAGTGAGCAGCTTGAGTTCCTTTACAAAGCTTGCGCTTCTGGTTTGTAAACGACCACTGCTCCTGTCCTTTCCCGAGAGATCTGCCTGTGTTGCCCTTGGAGGCAACAAAGGGGGAATGTTACACAAGGTCCCTGCACCCTAACTGATACCCTCAGAGGTACACCGTAGACAGCTAGCACTTAAGTATATGTTATACTAACATATAGGGCTGAGGGCATCTACCGTATAAGAGTAGATGTCAGGATATGAATGCATATTGTTGTAATACACTTTGCTTGCTAATACATATATTCTGCTATGTATTTTCTGTGTATTTCTTACTTGTAAGATGCCAGAACATGTGTCCTTGGAGTAATTATAATATGTAAGATGGCATTGCCACCTTTTGGTGATTTGTACCACTACACTGAGTTATGTAAGACTCTCTATAAGAACTCTTTTTTTTTCTCAAACTGATGATTTTACAGAATTGTATAATGTTATCTTGGACCATGGAGCCACCTATAATTTAGCCAATAGAGCTAATCTCTGTAACTAGAAATGTTTCTATCTTTTGGTAACCATAGTAATTATCATAGGTATATAATGTAATGCACAAGCCTTATACCTCGGAGACCTGAGAGACCTCAAGAGACACAGAGAAACCTCGAGGTGTAGGGAATGCTTAGCACTGGCTATTGGTAAGAATTGCTTAGGGCAACTGTGATTTATCCCTTTGGTAGTAATAAACTTGTTTAATTACTATAACGCAACGTGTCTGTGATTACTTGCATTCCCAACATCGTCAAGAATCTGAAAGTGAGGTTTAGGCCTCCCAACAGTAGCGAGCGAGCAGAAATGCGGCAGTTTTGCATTGTGTGGGGATGCAAAAAGGTCCAACTCTAGATGATCCCATCTTGTAAAGAGGTTGTCTACCACCAAGGTCAGCAGTTCTCATTTGTGCATTTTCTTTTTCCTTATGCATGTGCTTATGGGTCGATGAGGACTGGACTTTGTCCTGGTTCTTAAATGTCAACAACCAAGAGCTAGTTGATGGAGTGGGCAATGCAGACTTCTGACTTTGGTCTGCTTTTCACATGGTGGCCACTAACATTTCGCAAGAATAAAGTTTTCTAGCACCTTTCTTCAATGTCGCCTAGTGGCCTGATTCAAATCCTGACAAATCACACAGGCACGAATGTGACAGAGGCCCAGGCAGTAAACACACGCCTTGTGGGTGTCATTCTGAAAAAATCTTCTCACTGTACTCACAGTACCAAAAGAGTGTCAAAGGCTGCGGTGGCACACATCGACGGTGAGATGATGAGAACAACTGGAAAATAATAAACAGCAGTGACCAAGTGGTCAATGTTCATTCCTTAGTAGGTCCAACAAGGCTAAGCAGCAATGGGAAAAGAACTGAGGAGAGACAGGGCCAACAACATTTATACAGACACTGGCCCAAGACATTGTCGTGGTCGGCCCCAGCTAGCAAATGTTTCCATGTGGTCCTAGTGCCTGACAGCTGAAGTTCCAAAGGAGTGGCTTTAAGGGAACATATATGCTCAAAAAAGATCTGAAGGTACCACAAGTGGGATGGACAGACTGGGATATGGAATAATACATCCTGGAGATCCAGGGATGGTACAATCTGGCTCAAACTGACCATCCTGAACTTGTGTTTCTGCATGAACCGGTTCAGATCACGCAGACCCAGTATAGGGTGAAGTAAGGCCCCTTGTTCCATTTTGGGACTAGGAACTACCTGGACATGTACCCCTGACTTGCCAGGGCCTCTGGGACATGGACTATGGCTCATTTTGCCAGGAGCTGAGTGATAACCTGTCTTAGGGCAGATGTGTCCTGCAACACTGAGGTCTTCCAAGGAACGTGGGATCGATAAGGCAGGGGAGCCTTGAAGTCAAAAGGCAATCCGCTGCGAACAACTTCCAGAACCCACCTGCATATACTGGTGATGGACCAAGGTGGCCAGAAGTGGCACAGTCTATCCCCTCCACAGGAAGTTGGGTCAGGGACTGGACAGATGGGAGGATGACACCCCCGACTCATCACTGGCAGCTTTGGAGGGGGCACCAACAGCATGGGCCAGAGGGGCACCACTTCCCATACCCTGCCTTTTCTGTGCCACTGGTTACTGAACTTGGCCTTGGGATACTAGGATTGATACTGCCCCTCCTGGGGCTACTGCTGAGGCTGCGGTGTCTGACAGGACCTATAGTGAAAGGTTTGAATCGAGCTTAAGTGACTTGGTCAGTGTCTCACAGCAAATATGTGGTTCTTCCGGGGTTCGGACCTAGGTCAAATAATAAAATACAACAACAAAAGCACAAATACATAACTTCTGACCTTGATCCCAATGCTAAACCAGCACAGACAGGCAAACAGTGGCTTAGTAAGCGCGTGACAAGAACTAAAATAAAATCCATCAGCAGGGTGATGGCACATCACTTTCCAGCATCTGCCAGGAGGTCTGCAACTGATAAGAGATTAGATCCACAGAACTGTAAAGAGTAGAATGGCCTGCCTCTTTGTCGGTCTACTAGATGTTAGGGGGCTGTAGCTATTTGTCATGTGAGCTGGGATGTCAGCGTATACTGCCGTTCTAGTCCTTATAATTCTGTTATTGGAGGTGGTGAGTTTGAGGATCTCTGTTAATCAGGGCAGGGTGGCTGCTTTCTTTGTTGAAGGCTGCAGTGCTGTGAGGGCTTGTATGCCTCTGTGTGTGTGGGAACGGAAGTGAAAGGACCTGCCAACTGACTAGATGGTAGTTATGAAGACCGGGTTTGAGGTAGTCCCCTGGTGTCATGCCACCACCTGGGAAACTGGAGGTTGGGATATGAGGGCAGTGCATTCAGATTGTGTGTGGGGGGGGCTAGTGTGAAGGTTGGCCACCTATGTGCATCCCCCCTCTCCTTTCTAGACTATGCTATAGTGTCCTCTTTAATTTTCCTTTTCCCTCTCAGGTCCTCGTACAGGGGAGGTTACTGTGGTGACCTGCAAGCTGATGTAAAACAATAGGCTGTGTTCCTCATTTGTTAGATGTAGTATGCAATAGCACTATGTCATAAAATACCTTAATGTATATACCTTATGTGTATGAATAGGTGTTTTTGTTAAAGGTAGAAAGTTGCTAGAGGACTGTATTATAAAACTTAAGTTAGTTGTGTTATTTAACATGCATGTCAATTACAGATTGTTTACGAGGCCCTCTGGCACAATGCATTCCTGCTTTAAACTGAACAAGCCTAAAATGTCATGTTGATTTGCATATCGACCCCATTGCATCATGGGGGTATGTGTGATGATGTGTTTCTTTTAAACTTTGCTTTATTGCCAATGCCCTTTGGGGTAACCCTTGCTTCAGTGCTTCTGCACCGAGGTTCTTTGTCTTTAGCTTGCTTTGGGGTTTTTCTTTTTTGAGCTCCCCATCACCCAAACACACGAGACCAACACTGGGATGAAATAATTTTCACTAAAGAGCTAGATCGGTAGGTGCTAAGTGCAGAGGAAGAACATGCGTAGTCTGTTGCTGCAAACTGATGTACTGAAGAAGGGATATGCATTGCTTAAGGTTATTCCCTGTGTTTTAAATAAACATCACACAGAGACTGTGTGTTGAACCTGAAGTTCGGTGTCTGGTCCATCTGTTATCCCACAACCCCTTCACAGGAAGGGAGCAGAGACTCCCACTACAGCAGTCACTCCTACTGTGGATGAGCACACAACACAAGGGCATGGGTGACTGACTACACATCTTCAGCAAGCTCCATCTAGAGGATAGGTGCTGGCTGCACTCCCCTATCACAGAGTAGGAGGGCACAGATAGAAAAGGAAAAAGAGCTGTCCCAGTAGCTTAGATAATAGATTCCATCCTCCACCACAGGGCCTCTAACACCTAGGACCACCCTCCAGCCGCAACCCACTGTCAAGACAAATGTACTGTTCCCCCAAACACTAAGTGGGAGCATGGGACACCTCAGAATGGAATTAAAGTGAAGCCTTTGACAGTGCAGACACTTGAGTACTGCTGGATGTGAAGGAGGACATCAGAATGCCCAAAGGAGTGAGCCACCTGGGGCCATGTTGAATGAAAGAAAAAAAGAAAAGAAAATGCTAGCTTACCCACTGGCTAACACGCCTTTCACGGGAGCAATATCTCCATGCTTTAACATTTAAAATCCATGATGCTTTAGCTCAAAAGAAAACAGTGGTACTAAAAGCACATCTGACATGACAGTATTTTTTTCAAAATAAACAAACCAGAACACAACAACACGTTATTATGAAAACTACATTCTGCCTCAACAAAAAGAGAAACAATCTCTATGCTTGCTGTGGAATAAAGACTAAATCTAAGCAGGATTATATCCTCAAAGCATAGCTATTCCCCCCAGAGTAGATCAATGTTTAGTAGCTTAGAAGCAGCACAGACTTTTTATCCCCCTTTCAAACAGCTGCTGGGCTTGGAGTCCCAGGAGGAAATGTCATGGGAAGCACCTGCTGGCAAACATCTTCCAGATACTTACCTGGTTACATCTGATTCATTTCATGTTCCCAGTGAAAGGTTTTAATTACACTGGGAAAAGAATTTACACACAGTGTAAACACAGCAAGGGTCAGACAATGGCACTGCATTACATCACCTCTAGAACACCAACACTGTCAGTCAGCAGCCTGATACACATTTTTGGGGGGAGGGAGGCTGCAGATCAGAGTTTTCGTGCTACTCCTCTCAGTGGTGTAATTTACAAAGGCTGTCCTACAATAATCAAGACAAAAGGAAATCTGTCACACTTACCTACAAATGGGGGTCGCTGGGTCAGCTCAGCCACGTATTTGCATCTCATATAGCTGGATCAGAGTTCCAAATGAATCCAGCGGAAAAGCTCAGTGCCTCACACCAAGGCACCTCCACGAGCAGAATTCCAACTTCCCTTCTCTAAATTATATGCTGCCAAAAATAAATGCAGTAGAAAAACTAAAAAGAACCTCAGATGTTTTGCTGCTAGTATGCCAGTGCGGAGAGCATACAACACAGTGACAGTCCCTTAGAACTTTTTTGTACAGCATTTATTTTCACCAAAGAAGAAATGGTAACAAGACACTCCACACTCACTACATCGTGCTGCCACTAGATGCAGAATAAATGTACTCACCTGCTGAAGTAGTGCACCCGCCTCCAGACAGCCTGAGTGTACAATGTACACTAACATACCTGCTCAGCCTTCATTACAGATGTGAAGTCTTCCTTTATAGTGTATAAATCCAGACGCAAATGATTTGACACCTTTTATTGGACCAACATAGATGTAACAAAAAGAGGGTTTGCTCTGCATGGATTTCCATGCCAGCAGAAATCCTGTTGTACCACAGTTCAAAGGTCATGGAACGTGGCTGTAGCCTTCCATGTACAAAAGGTTCCAGCTGTTTGGAAATCCTGAAGCAGGGTTTTTTTTCACAGCACTACTGCATGCACAGCAATCAGTTCCAGTTCTGAACAGGAACCATCTGCCTGCCGCAGGAGCATGTGAAAACACTTTTTGTCTTTAACAAAAAGTACTATACACTATAAAAAATACTGGTTGGGCAACCACATGCCCAACCAGCCTGAGCTGCCACCTCGGGCTTCTGATTATGCTGGACCTCTCGAACTTTGCTCTCGAGGTCTAATGTCATCACAACTACTCTGTGGCAACACAGGCTGGTTGTGCATGGTTGCTCAACCAGTATTTTCTGTATCTTGCCAAAATCACATGTCATGATACTGGTAATTCCATCAAGTGATTGGGGAGGAAGGGGATTCAGCCATGTGAACTGCTATCAAACTACTGGTCCTGAACCCAGAGCCCCGAGCTTCAGTGTAATATGGTGCCGCTAGACTGGTCCATTGAATTCAGTTTTGTACAGAGTGCAATTAATTACTCTGATGATGCTCCCCTGGACAGGAGTGAACAATTAGTGTTTTTACACCCTTGCCAGCATATGTATTGCTTTGCTATGTTTGCTGTTAGTTCATATTTTGTACTCTAATTCCCCCCACCCCAGGAAGTCATGATTTTGACAAAATACCTATCCTGAAGACTCAGAAAGTATGTTAGCATACATAGTACTAGCAGGCTGTTGGGAGGTGGGTGCATTACTTCAACAGTGAGTAAATTTAAGAGCATTTATTTAACAGCATATTTTTGGAGGAGAAGCAGGGCTCTACTCTCGGAGGTGCCCTGGAGTGGCACTGTACTTAAACACAGACGTGTTTCGAACCCAGGTCCAGCGATAAAAGATGCATAGACATGTAGCTAAGCTTTGCTGTCAGTTTCATTTAAAATTCAGGGGGCCTAAATCTCTTGGAAAGACCCAGCAATATACAGTAATCAAAAAAGAATGGATTTTTTTCTTCATTTCTTAAGCTGCTGCGGAAACCTCACTCCACCTTCCTCTTCTTTGCTCCAAAATGCATGAAGAATATCTTAAGACCTTGATGTATTTTCATGCTCCACAAACTGCACTGCATTAGGTGTCACTGATGCATGATGCAGCCCCTAGATTTCATAGTGCCAGTGAATGAGAACTGTCTCCAGCCAACATATCAGGCAGCCAAGTGCCTCTGCTTCCCCGTTCAGCAGAGACACTGAATCACCAGTATTTCATGACCCCGTCTAAAACCGGGCTAATGAAAATGATTCTCACAGGCTGACTGGGGAGGGGGACACTATTTGTTCCACTGCTTGACAAACTGGAAATCTGTTTTACAAGGATATATAGTAGATGCATTTCAGTATGTGATTTAATTGAAAATTCTTTATTAAGGATAGACACATTTTTTTTTTGTTTGTTTAGCAAGGGGGTTGGGAATCGAGGATTCTCCACTGAGTTTTAATGAAGCAGTGTCAGTGGCTCAGCAGGCTGCACACTCGCCTCTGATGCTGGAAGATCAGAAGGCTGTGGGTTCTATCCCCACACCAGGCAGTTGTGTTAAATCCCTATACTGACACTGTGGTGCAGCATGAGGGAGGTGCTGCACTCCTGAGGTACCGTCCTTCGGATGAGATGTTAAACCAAAGTCCCATCTGCCTGTTCTGGTGGTAATTCAGGTGGATGTAAAGATCCCATGGCACTTCTCAAAAAGAGCAAGGCAATTTCCTCGGTGTCCCAGCCAAAGTTTCCCCATTCACTAAAAATACCACCAACAGCTTAATCTGGTTCAATGTCAGTTGGCATCCATCTGTATCCCCTTCCCCCAGGACAAGGCTGAAAATAGGCAGAATTGTCTAGTCCTCCTTTCCTGGTCAACAAAAACTAAAATAAAATATAAAAATAAAAGTTATGCCACATGAGCGCAGGCACAACAACCATTTGAGGGGGGATACAGCAGTGTGGCTCCTCAGTAAACTTTTGAAAAGGTACATCATTTGTAATACAAAGCTTACTCTCCCCTGCCATGCTCGTCTCTCAGGGATATACCCTTGTCCAAGGGATAAACCTTGTTCTGGCCCAACAATCCCAGTCCTGCCCTGGGTCTAGCACCACACAAATACCACCTCCACCCCTTCTCTTCCATGGTAGGGGCTCTGGGGTGATAGCTATCCACCAGCGCCCCCCCCCGGCAGTCCAATATCTGGACTAGGACCCAGTATCAATGGGCACTAGAACACAAAGGAGTCCAGGAACCTAGGCCGTCACATAAATGATACACAGGTTTTCTCCCCTGGTCTCTCCTTTCCCTCTCTCCTCCCCTTGGCATGGGTGGAGCTCCCCAGTGCCTCAGCCGCACACAGTGATGTCCTGCAGAGGGATCAAGCTCTCCTGGCCCACTGCAGGTGTCGCCGCAGCACCGGTTGCCCACCACCATTTCCAAGTGCACATTTGCGTTCCCTCAATCTACAATATATCATTACGTCCCCCGAAGCCATGCGTTGTGGCATAAGACTGGTTTCACTTGCATTCTGCTCAAGTCAGAACAGCTCAGCTTCCCGTCGCTGTTCTCTCTCTTGAGCAGAATGTGTGTGAAACCACTCTTATCCCACAATGAGTGGGTCCGGGGGACATATTAATATATATAAGAGGGTGTCTCATGCAACAGTTCTAAATTCTGAAGTTCTAAGTTCATTAGGGATGCATTTCCCACACAAGGGTTTCTCCAATATTCTGCAAACTTGTAAAGTAAAGAATTCTGATTTTAAATAAGTTGTGATTTGCTTTAAACGGAAATCTGCATCTGCATTAATTGCTGTGTGGTGTGCAGAATAGCAATTCCACTCCCGAAATGCCTTTCAGAATTTCTTTTAATTCTGCAGAATTCTGAAAAGCAGTTATATGTAATCCACAGAAAAATATTCCACTGATCTTGTAATCTACGCCCGCTGCTATCTCAGAACCACCGATCAGCTTCTTGAGCTCAAGCCATGCTAATGGGCACTGCCATCATGGGATGTCGACAAGGCTGAGGAAACGGATTTAAAACAGAAGTCATGGGGAGAGTATAAAAGGACTTAATAAAGCATATTTCAGAATAAAATAAATTATGTATTTTGCCTTAAAGCCCTATGCACTGGTGGCACAGCTTATGTATGTCCTGTTTTCCTTTAAATACAAATGGAGTGAATTGAGGTGTACTAGCTATGCCAGCTTAAACAGCACCTTTCCTGCTCTGTTTGAAAAACGTTCTCAGAAACCATTAAGGACCTTTACCTGCTACAGAACTGACTGATGCATAAACTTGAATTTTTAGATGCCTCTATTTAGAAAGGGAAGGGATCGTATTTTAGCTTCAATGAGCTGAGTCACCAATGTCTTCCACTTCCTTGTCCTAAGCGCAGCACCCCCCCCTCCCCCAGCACATGGTATGACAATTATGTGAACAGTGCAGGGGCACACTCCATAGACAGTAATGGGGCCTTTTGTTTAACTGAAGTTTTTTATACTTTAGATGCCCCTGCCCATTCTGAACAAGGGCCTTGTTAGTTGAGGGGTGGCCTTGATTTGTTCAGAATGGGCATCTAAAATATATATATATATATATATATAAAATGGCCCACTACTGTCTCTGGAGCACGCTCCATGCTTTCTATATAACTACATAACGTGCAAGCGCGGGGATAGTGCTAAGGACAAGGAAGGGATTGGTGGCTTGGCTTCACAGAGCAAATATACGATCGCTTCCCTTCCTAAATAGAGGCAACTAACAATTCAATTTATGTATCAGTTGATTTGGGGGCAGGTAAGTGTTATTTATTTAGTTTTTGTTTACCGGGTAGGTGCACTAGCCATAAAATGACTGTTTTCAGGCACGACCGGGAGAGTACAACATAAGACAAGCATACAACAAGCATGACAGGAGTGCGGGAACATTACAGGTATGGTCAGTGAGCAGTAACACTAAGCAATAACAATAAACAGGAGTAGTCGGAGCATTAGCAGGAGAAAATAAGGACATAATCTAGGAATCAGGCAGGGTACCTCAAATACAGACAATGGAATATAGTTAAAACTTGCAATGCATTTCAAAAAGTAAAACAAGTAGCTATAAAATAATACTGTACAAACACTATCGGTAGGGATAGGAGAGATTATGAGAATCACAGGGTAAAGGAAGAGAAGAGATGAATTGAAGGGGTGAGAGAGAAAAAAAGAGAATGAACAAATTGAGGAGGGGTGTGTAGGGAAAAAATGGGGACAGACGTGAGGTTATATCAAGTAGAGTCAAAACAAGTGCATATGTCAACAAGCAATAAATGCCATCGTAGTTCTTTTTTGAAAGAAGGATGGGACTTTGATTGTCCAAGGCCTAGGGGAAGAGAGTTCCATAGTTGAGGGGCAGCAATCTTGAAAGCACTAGAGCCTTTGGATGTATGGCATCTCTCAACATGCAACAGGGATCTATCTGCTAAACGAAGTCCATGAGAGGAGTTAGCAGGGGTGAGTAATAACGCAAGCGAGGAGAGAGTACTGTCCCTGATAACCGAATCAGTAACTGAACCCAGAGAGTATTTCCTGCAGGATAGGGGAGAAAGCCAGTTAAGGTCACTGTATAGTTGACAGTGATGCTTGTGGCGAGGAGATGAAGAGGCATAAGGGCATACATTATTGTAGGTGATGTCCCACTTTTGCAGGATAGTTTTGTGAGTTGCAGCAAAGATAGGAGCACCATAGGTGAGGGAAGAGATCAGAATCCCTCTAGCAATAGCTAGCTTGGCTGATGGCATAAGTAAGTAGCTAGTTTTATAGGCAATACCCAGTTTAGTGTTGACAGCTTTGCATGTCTCTGGAGTGAGCACCAGAAAATGTGCTCTTTAAAGGAGTAGCACACCCAGAATTTGTAAAAACATATGTTGTGCAGTGTTTTGATTTGTGTGTGAAGTCCTAGTGTGCCCTTTCCTATGTCTGCTATCAGGAGTTGTTCCTAAATTAGCCTGCTAACCAGCTTTATGCCAGTTTTATGACCCCTAGGGATCTCCAAGTTTATTGCTTTCCTTGTTCCTACAATACATTCTGTCTTATGTGGCAGTGATGTAGCCGCAACCATAGATTCAGCAGCAAGCACTGCTTTACAATTAGTTCACAACATTAGAGATGGCTATATTTTAAAAACTATACAGAGTTCATCTTGGACACTACGCTCATTGTAAAGGTCTTTTTGGTGTAAACAATTGTGACACTGGTTGTGTATGTGTAAATTGAATGGTTTTCAAGATATTTACATTTGTTTGGCATGTCTACTAGAGTGTCCACTCAGAGAAAAAAGAGCATCTGCACACATGCCAAACAAATCTAAATATCTTGAAAACTATATAAGCTACACAAAAACAAGAAGCAAAGTTGTTCAGGACAAAAAGAATTTTACAATGAGGGTAGTCACTAAGCTGAACTCCTTACAGTTTTTTAAATATTTGCCATCCGAAGTGGGAAATTTGGTTAAAAAACATGGACATTTTGTTAGCTGGCTATATTTTAAAAACTATACAGAGTTCAGCTTAATGACTACCCACATTATAAAGATCTTTTTGTCCTGAACAACTTTGCTGCTGGTCATTTTTGTGTAGCTTGCAAAGTTTCCAAGATATTTAGGTGTGTTTGGCATGTGTGCAGATGTACTTGCAAACAGCAGACACTTTTTTTTTTCTGAGTGAACACTCTAGTAGACGTGCCAAACAAATGTAAATATCTTGAAAACCATTCAAGTTACACACACACAAAACCAGTATCACAACTGTTCACAACAAAAATACCTTTATGAGAGTAGTCACCAAGATGAACTCTGTATAGTTTTTAAAATATAGCCATCTCTATTGTGAACTAACTGTAAAGCAGTGCTTGCTGCTGAATCTATGGTTCCGGCTACATCACTGCCACATGAGACAGGAGGCATTATAGGAACAAGGAAAGCAATAAACTTAACTGAGATGGAGATCCTCAGGGGTTGTAAAACCACCAAAAAGCTAGCAGGCTAATTTAGGAAAAACTCCTAATAGCAGACAGAGGGAAGGACACACTAGGACTTTACATACAAATCAAAACACTCAGCACAACATATGTTTTTGCAAAGTCTGGGTGTACCACTTCTTTAATGCAGACAAGTCACTGAGGTCATGGCAGATCTTTTGCCAGTGCTGCTGTGTTGAGATTATCAGCACTGGGTTCTGAGCTCCTCAGCCTATCAGGTTTCTGTATATATACATATATATATATATATATATATATATATACACACACACACACACACACACACATATTTATAAAATGGGTAGGGAAATTGTTCTTGCTCCATTGGATCCTGAGCATCACATGACCGTGCGTATATCAGAGCGCGACCGCACACCTGCACTTTTACCCCCCCCAAAAACAATTTTGACATTTTATAAGATAGATATACCACTCGAGGTGTGCGGTCCCGCCTGATACACGCACGCCTGAGCTGTTGACGACACCAAGGCGCATGATATCAGAGCTACGACTGCACACCTCAGAGTGGTATATCTATTACATATACATATACATATATATATATACATATATATACACACACATATATATATATATATATATATTTTAACACACTTCATAATTAGTTTCTTCATGGCTGTGGCAAGAAAGCAGAACTTTTAAACAAAATCAAAATCACATACATCTCAGTTCAGGTATATAATAAAATGAAAAGAAAAATGGGTATGCTGGCTTTTTGCCAGAAATTTGTAACTGCTGGTTTTATTTTGCTAACAAATTCTGCAACATTAATGTGCTCATTAATCTCTATTGGTGGGATCCAGTAAATATGGTAAAAGCAGGTTTTAGTAAGTGTGAGTTGAAAAAATTAAGTTGAAGATCATCAGGATTGAAAAATGGTTTTGAATTTCTTACATCTTCATAACTTACAGTAAAACAGAAGTTTTAGGAATTCCGATGAAAAAACAATTTATACCGTGTATGTGCCTGGGCATGGATCAGCTAGTTCTAGAAAATACAAGATCTAATAATATTTTGGATCTTGTATTTTCAAATATGGAACCCAGATTAAATGTCACTGAGGTTGGAACTCCAATCTCAAATAGTGACCATAACACTGTTTATTTCCAATTAAGTGAATTATCTACTCAACAGGGTAGTAATATAAATATTCCCAATTTTAAAAAAGCAGAATTCCACAAAATTAGACAGGAATTACTTTCTTGGGACTGGAAATCAGATTTCACTGGGTTAATGTTGGATGAAATGTGGAATATCTTAGTGGATAAAATAAAAGATTACAGATGTAAATATACCATATACAAGTAAAAATTCTAAATTGGGTGCTTCCCCTAAATGGATAACCTGTAAAATTAAGAGACAGATAAAAGAAAAACATAAAATGTACAGATTAGCAAAACTTGATACAAACCTACTGCCAAAGTATAAGGAACAGGTTAAATATGTAAAGGAATTAATAAAAGATGCCAAAACAAATTTTGAAATTAAATTAGCGACTAGAAGTAAAAATAACTATAAAGCATTTTATGCATACATAAATCACAGAGACAAACAATAGGCCCCTTTAAGGATGACAGTGGCAATTTACTAAATGATAAGGAAATGGTTGCAGTACAAAATCAATATTTTGCTACTGTATTTAACCCCAAAGATACAGTAACAACTAATACTAAATACAATATAAAAAATGAAAAACTGATTAAAATTGATATAAAAGATGTGATGGATAGATTAAAGAGAGTTAAGACTAATAAATCCCCTGGACCAGACAATATACATCCTAGACTGATTTATGAAATAGCAGAGGAAATAGCTTATCCATTAACCTTTATTTTTCAAGAGTCATTAGACAGAGGGGACGTTGTTAGCAAATGGAGGGAAGCTCATGTGGTCCCCATCTTTAAAAAGGGAAAGGATGATTCCCTTAATAATTATAGACCAGTCAGCTTAACATCTACACTTTGGGAAATTTCGGAAAGCATAATAAAAGATCATATTCAAGACCACATGACTGTAAACGACCTTGTTGATCGTAGTCAACACGGGTTTACAAAGTCACGATCATGTCAAACTAACTTATTGAGTTTTTATGAAAAAGTTAGCAGTGTTTTGGATCATGGTAGGTCAGTGGATGTAATTCAGTTAAATTATTCAAAAGCTTTCGATAAATCACCACATGAAGAACTAATTAAATCCCTTCTTGTACTAAATATAAATGGGATCCTTGTAAACTGGATATCAGAATGGTTGGAGCATAGGAGGCAGAGAGTTGTGATTAACGGGCTGTTATCGGATTGACTTTCTGTAACTAGTGGGGTCCCTCAGGGTTCAGTGTTGGGCCCCTGCCTGTTTAACATATATATATATATATATATATCATCATTACAATATAATAAGGGAAATGTATGGATAACCAAGTTTGCCGATGTAGTAATAGATTTATCTTCAGATTATACTGGACTTCAGGATACGCTCAAATATATTGAGAAATGGACAATAGATCATAAACTTAAACTAAATGAGGATAAATGTATTGTCCTACATATGGGCAAGAAGAATTTGGAATTTAATTACACTATCAATAACAAACAATTAAAACATGTGACACAGGAAAGAGATTTGGGTGTTATTATACAAAATTACCTTTCTTTTACTGCCCATTGTGATCAAACTATAAAAAATGCTAATAGGGCTCTTAACTGTATATTGAGACATACAGTAAGTAGAAGTAAAGAGATTTTGGTCCCACTGTATGGATCGTTGGTTAGAACTCACTTGGAGTATTGTTCCCAGGTTTGGGCCCCTTACACTAAGGGTGAGATAGCGAGAGTGGCGAGAGTGCAACGAAGGGCTACCCGATCAATAATGGGACTTAAAAATATAACACATGAGGAAAGGTTGGACAATTTGGATCTGTATTCCTTGGCTTATAGAAGATGGAGGGGTGATATGATTTTAGTCTATAGATCATTTCAAGATAATATCCTCAGAGAAGATTTAGGACTTGAATTATTTGTCAGAAATTACAAGAGCTCATTGTAGACAAATTAAACAACAAAAGTGGAAATCACAAAAAAGAAAACAGTGGTTCAGACAGAGGGTTGTTTCAAGGTGGAATTATCTCCCCCATGATATAATTAGTAGTCCAACTTTAGATATTTGTAAAGTAAGAGTGGATGTTTATAGTAGAACCAAGTTTTTAGTTTATTAATTAGTTTACTTGTTGATAAAACAATTTTTTTTGCAAGCAGTTAAGGACGAAAGTCTATACATGCTTTGTGACAACTATGAAACTATGTGTAATTGGAACAACATAAATAAATAACTTTGGTCACAGGGGTCTCCCTCTTGATCCTGTCCCCTTTTTTCTGGGAAGAACGAACGAACACACACACACACACACACACACACACACACACACCATCTGCTTGGGTTCAAAAGTCCGCAGCACAACTTTATGCAAAATTCAAACTTAAACATATACAGGCATAGCATCATTATCCTTTTCATTTATATTTTACATTTTGTGCATGTATTTTATTGTGGAAACCATAATCTATCTCAGAATGATACCATGACAACAGGGGCCTCGAATCCCAACCCCAGATGCCACTCTTCCTTCCCCCACCCCCACCCTGGAGGAGGGGTGTCCAGGGAATGGTGTTCAGGACTTCTGGAGAGCCCCTTCTATCTCAACCTGTGAAAAGGTGGACGTGTTTCCTCCAATCAAACCCCATCCTGCCCGCCCCTGGCAAGGTAGAGAACCCACTCTCTCTACCCCTGCCTCTCCAGCCCTTCGCCTCACAGCTTCAGACCAGCAGGGAAAGGGATTTTCTCTTTAGCAAGCCTCCACAAGGCACCAATACACACTAACGTCACATGCCCAATGAGTAATCTGTGCGTGACAAAATTAAGCCAAAAACACATCATAACCACAAGTGATGCTTACCCATATCCTCCTAGCTTTGCATGGCTCCTAGGACCCAAAGAGGGGGTGCGTGGGAAACAGTGAACTTGCCTCAGTCATGTGGCTAGTAAGCAGGCAGGAACGGCAATCAAAAAGGCCACAGCGCAGCCAGGTAGGGTCTCTTAAACCCCTTGCGCCTCCCTCAAGGGTCGCATTCCAGTCCGCACCCATCCAACCCTGCTGTCGACTCCTGCGCACTGACCAGTACTGAGGAACCCCCTCCCCCCACACCGCATCACCACCACCCTGGCGGTAGCTGTTTTTGCACAATTGCAGGATGGAGGGCTTCCCACAGGAGTAGGCAGTGGCAGCCAGAGATCCCGTGACTACTACTTCTCACCCTTACTTGGGGATATTCCCTTGGTTATGGAGGTCTCGCTTGCCCACCCTCCTGATCCTGCCCCTTTTTGGGAAGCGCACACACACACACACACACACCTGTTTGGATTCAAAAGGCCGCAGCACAACTTGACTCAAAATTCAAACAAACATACAGGCCTAGCATCATTATTTTCATTTATAGTTTACATTTTATGTATTACAGTTTGTACATATATTTTATTGTGGAAACCATAATCTGTCCCAAAATGATACCATGACAATGGGGCCTTAGATCCTGACTCCAGATGCCATTCCCCCAAGCCCAGGAGGGGTGTCCTGGGCTCCCGGAGGGCCCCTTTCACCTCAACTGTCTGTGATGAGGTGGACGAGCTTCCTCCAATCACACCCGACCCTGCCCAACCCTGATAGGATGGAGAACCCACTCCCTCTGCCCTTGTGTCTCTGGCCATCTGCCGCTCAGCTTTAGACCAGCAGGGAAAGGGGGTACCTCTTCAGCAGGCCTCCTTGAGGCACAACTACCTGCCACACAGGGAGTACAGCAAAACCTTGCCTGTGATTGCATCACCACTACCACCACCACCACACACACACACACACACACACACACACACACACACACACACACACTCTCTCTCTGTCTCTCTCCAGCCTTTCAAGACTGGTGGTGGTCACCCAGAGAAATTATTGTTTCCAAAACATTTTGAATCGATACATTGAATATGTCAGACCCAACGTCTGACAGGGACACCCTGTCAGAATGGAGAAGTCCAGGGCAAGATGTTGCTATCTTACCATGGGCAACTGTCTCGCTGCCTGTCCAGCCCACAAATGTGCCCACGTCCTTATTTAACTTCACCTTCACCTGGCCAATGTCCTTGGGCTCCTGGATATGGAACCAAACCTGGCATTGCAACATGTCCAATGACACCAGCTTGCACTCGGGCAGCAGAGACCGTAGGGCCGCGTAGTCCCGCTTGATCCATGGGATGAGCTCCAGCGTGGCCTACAAACCCATGTTGTTACACCCCCCTCCCAATGCACAACTAGTGTTATTTATTTATTTACTGAGGATTCGGAAATACCTTTGAGTCAAAGACTCATTTGCAAGGTTCCACATTACAGAAATTAGGTACAGAACAAACTTTACATAACAATTCAATAAGGACACAGTTCAGCATTGTTACAAAGAAACAGTGAAGGCTAACAATCAGAAACTAGGGATAATTAGTACATGTTTTAGAAATACATGATAAACTCAGAAATATATCTTAGGCCTGACAGACTATGGTAGGCAGGCCAGAGGCCTTGGTCAGCAGGGAAAGGGAGGAGGGGAAAGGCCAAGGGTTCAGTAACAATCACAGGTATTTGAGGACTGGAGGTGGTCCCTAAGATGGGTTTTGAAAGGGCCAATTCTATTTTCGTTTACAAGTGAGGTTGGTAGGCTGTTCATCAAAAAAGGGACTCTGAAGCTGAAGGACCTTTGGAATTGTGAGGTACGGCAGGAGGGAACCGAGAGGAGTGGCTTGGCAGAGCTTCAAGTATGCTTAAGCTTCAGGGCCAGGTGGACTAAGGGGACAAGCCCGGGGGGGGAAGAGGCCGAGGGCAATCTTTTTGGCCATGAGGCAGGTGTGGAACCTGATTCTATTGTCGAGATTAAGCCAGTTGGTGGTGTTATAAAGTGAGCATGTATGGGTGAGATGGTCACATCCCAAGATGAGGCGACACACTTTATTTAGGGAGAGACGGAATCTGTATAGGGCAGAGGTGTTTGCAGCACTATAAATAAGTATGCCATAGTCAAGCAGGGGGAGGATGGAGGAGACAGCGAGCCTGGGGGCGTCTGGGGTAAGGCAGCGCTTGAAGTGATACAATAACCCCAGCCTAACATTGAGGGCTTTAGACAGGAGATGGATATGTTGGTGGAAATTGAGCGCAGAGTCTAGAGTGATGCCCAGGTATTTAAAGGAGTCCACTTGCTCCAAGCGGGTCAGACTAGCAGTTGGTACTTGGGGGCAGTGCGCCTTCCAGGTGTTGAGAAGACGAGAGAATAGCACAACTTTGGTCTTCTTATAGTCGAGAATAAGGCACTGTGCAGAGAACCAATTTTCAGCACAACTAAAAGGAGGATTGAAGGGAACGGTGGAGTTGAAAGGGGTCAGAGTTGGAGGAAAATGGGACAGCATCGTCCGTGTATAGTAGCAGGTTACCAGAGCAGGACATGGGGAGGGAGTTAAGGAAGAGGCTGAAAAGTAGAGGTCCTAGTATGGACCCCCGTGGGACACCGGAGAGGACAGGCAGCCTATTGGATAAGGTGTTACCAATTTTGACCTGCTGGAAGTGGTTTGAGAGGTAAGCAGAGAACCAACCAAGGGCGTCCCGAGAGAAACCGATGTTGGACAGTATGGTTAGTAAGAGGGAGTGGTTGACGGTATCAAATGCCTTAGAGAGGTCAATGAAAACAGCACCAGTGACATGTCCCCTGCCCAGGGCGGAGCGGGCATGTGTGGTAAACTCAAGAAGGGCAGTGGTTGTACTGTGGCCTTTGCGAAAGCCGTGTTGCTATTTGCAGAGTAGGTTGTATTTGTTGAGATGGTCAGTGAGCTGTTCAGAAACAATCCACTCTAGGGCTTTGGATAGGGAAGGGAGAATGGAGATGGGGCGGTAGTTATTGGTGATGGAGCAGTCCCCACTTTTAAATATGGGGGTGATGGAAGCTGATTTCCACCTAGAGGGAAATTTACCTTTTCATAAGGAGTGGTTCAGTATATGGGTGAGGGGGTAGTGTACCTCATGAAGGGTGAGCTGCAGGAGTTTCAAGTCTAGGGAGTCACTACTGTAGCCGGAGTGGCTTAGGGCTTTTTTTAAGGTACGGTTCAGCAGACTTGGGTGTAATGCAGCATAGGTGAAACGGGGGCCTTTTGGGGCGGTGGGGGAGCTGGCTGTAGGAGGGTCAAAGAAATTGGGAGGGAGAACATGGTAAAGGTTTGTGAAGGCATTGTTGAAAGCTGCGGCTACATGGGTAGGATCAGATGTCATGCACCCATCTAGTCCACATAAGGGCCAGGAGATGGTCCATGATTCAAGGCACCAGGTTGTCTTTGACCATCCTTTTGGTAAGTGGGGCAAATTTGTCGCATATGGTGTTGAAAGAGAGGATGAAGAGGTCAAAGGCCCTATCAGGGTCGAGGGTGTTTGTTCTGAAGGACCAATCCATAGAACTGAGGTGTGCTTTAAGACGGGCAAGTTTGCAAGAGCCAAGCTTGCATTGCAAGATTGTTTTGGGAGGAGATCTAGGTGCTTTGCCAGTCCAGGAGCAGAGAACAGGGGAGTGGTCACTAAGGGCATTTGGGAGAACACTAGTGCTTGTAATTTTGTGAGGGCGATTGGTGAACACAAGGTCTAGCAGAGAAGAAGACCCTGTTTGCTGGTTAAGGCGGGTGGGGGAGATGACTACTTGTGTTAGGTCTTGGGCAGTAACAGCATCGATGAACAACACGGCGGCCTTATCTAACCAACTGATATTAAAGTCCCAGAGTAAAATTTTTTCAGTTTGAGATGGGAGGGTGGTCAGGTAGGACAGTACTGTGTGGAAGGCCACCTTCTGGTCCCTGGGGGAATGTATACAGCCGTAATGAAGAGAGGGGGTTTGGGAGTGCCCCAAAGTAAGTATAAGAGTGAGGACCTGGGGTCCTGGTGCCATCTGAGGCGTGGGGAGCAACTGCCATGTAGCGTGTCCTTGGTGTAAATGGTGCAACTTCCCCCACGCTTACCCTGCCGGTCGGCGCGGTATACACTGAAACCAGAGAGGGTTACTGACGGGTCAGGAATCCAAGGGGAGAGACAGGTTTCACCCATGACTATGACATCAGGCCGATGTTGCAGTACCCAACTCTGGAAGGAGTCCCACTTTTTTAATAGACTGCATACACTGAGGGTGGCAATGCAGAGCCTGCAGGTGGGGGAGTGAGTAGGTGGTCCAGGGTTTGGGTGCATATTTCCAGACATAAGGAGGAGGAGGAGGAGGAGGAACCTAAGTACGGGGTTCCAGTGCAACCTTTATGTCCGGAACCTCAAATCTCTTTTTTGTGGTTGTTCCCATCTCATGCCTCACACTCAACACCACCAGATGGTGGCCTTCTCCTTAAGTAACCCCAGGTTTGTCCCATATGGCCTCGATTATCCTCTTCCGGGTCCAAAATATGCAGAAGAATCCCACTATCCACTCCTGCATCTGGCACCTAGACCCTAGGAGCATATGAAGGAAGGAAGACAATAAAGGTTAAAGGCTAATTTTGCTCTTGAAGAGGCCTGACATACCTCCTAAATCATCTGGACCTCCATCCCCAATTCTTGATGTCCCCAGCTGAATGACCAAAAGTGGCCATGCTAGCAGCCCCAACCCTGAATGAGTGCGTCCCAAACTGTCGTGGGTCATGATCACAAGCACCCAACCCAATAGTCATCACCCTGCTAAATGGAGAGAGGGAAAGTGGCACCCTGTCAACATCGATCAGCAGTTGCCCAGCCCCAGCCAGCCAGATGGTGAAAACGTCTTGCCAGCACCCAAATGGGACAAATGTCCAAATGTGAAGACCTCGGGGGATGACTTGCATACCCCTGCCCTACTGGTCTGTTTTTGACCTGTGAAGTAGTATGACCACCCTGTCATTCAGCATTGATAAATCCTCTCCCCTCCCACCCAACCTGGTCTGTTTTGTTGGTGACCACCCACTCCCTCACTTTGAAAGCTCCAAAGAAAGTCAGGCATAACACACAAAAGAGCTTACCTTCATATTCACTGCCTGTGTGGCTGACCAAGGCCTGCACTAATTCTGCCTGCAACTACACTGAGATGGGCTTCTGTACATCCCCGGCACCCTGTACCTGACAGGCCCAGTCCTCCATGAATTTCTCAATAGTGAAATGCTAGGCCACGTCACCCTGCCTCAGCAATTTGCTGAAGAATGTAATCCCTGCCAGCATGGACCAAGCTGTTGACCCAGACACCCCCTTACTTATTACTACCCATAAAAACCCTGGGACATTCCCAACTGACACCATCCAGGGACCTCCCCGACCCCCGGTGCCCTGAAAAAGTCCATGAAAATGAACTGCTCCTCAGTTATTTGCGCTCCAAGTCTGGGGGGCCATGACCTTGATATTACCTGCCTAACTCCACCCCAGCTGCTGTCCCACAGCCATGTGGGAAGGGTCAGAGGGTCCTACTTGGCCTCAGGTGCCAGCATCCTGAATCTGTTTCACTGAAAACGAGAAAGCAAATCGGCAATCTCGTTATCCACCCCTGGAACATGCCTAGCCTTATAGATGACGCTGCGCTGCACATTACAGCATGCTCTTCTCTTTAACTAGGTGATCTGCTCTTTAAACTCTGATTACCTTGCAAGGATATTTAAAATGTGATCCGTTTTCTGATATATGTGCCCTTATGTCTTTCCGTGTGTTTAATTCTGTTCATCAGTACTAACACCAAAAAAAAAAAAAAAACATTTTAATGCTGTAGTTTGTTTTTGGGGGCTAATACTGGGACTGAATCAGTACTAAATGAAGAGGCATTGTTCTCACTAGGTGAACATGCAGGCGCACTTGTCAGTTGTGTAGTCAAGTAATGAACTGTATAGGTCAACAGTAAGCCCTATAAAAAAAACATACAGATTTTGCACATGGGCCCCCACCTACCCACGAAGGGAGCAGTGGCTCTGAATATGTACGGGGTACTGCCAGAGAAGGTTGCTGATTTTTGCACTTCTGCACTAATGCTATTCTGAATCCATTTTGCATGACTCTTTCATGCAAGTTCCTTTTTTTGTTTTCTGTGCTGCAAGCAACACAGCACAAACACCTGCAGAAAATCATACACCTTTTCGTAGTGCACAGTTTATCACCTGCACCACCCCATGTTCTCAGAACCCCCCCAAAAAAAAAAAAAAACAAAAAAAAAACACTTTTGCTCTGCAGCCTGCCACCCCATCCCTCCAGGGCGACCATAATCAGAAAGAATTCCAAGAAGGCCAAGTTACTGGTCAGGCCCACATCATGCCATTTCTGGGGCCATGCAGCTGTGTACCACTCACCTTGGCAATTTATGCCAAACCCCAGGCCCCCAGCAGCATCTGTAAAGAATATGATCTCTCGGTTAGAGGTGACTGGAGCCTGCCACAGGGCTACCCCAGTAAAGTTGGTCAAAATCTCCCCCAGATCTACAGGTCAGCTCTCATGACCCTGTCAACCCAGATGAAGTGGTGTGGCGAGTGTGTCCTGGCCATGGTCCTGGCCAGCCTTCTGCAGAAGGGGTGCCCTTTGGGAATGACCTTGCATGTGAAATTAAGGTGCACATGCAGTACCTGTAACTGCCACAGCATGACCTTTCTGGCAACCTTCACTTCAAGCATCAGCTGGACAAGCTTCTGCACCTTGTCCCACAGCAACATGAAGACCCCGACCATGAAGTCCTGCTCAATACCCAGGAATGTGATTGTGGTGCACGGGCCCTCTGTTTTGTCCAATGCATGTTAAACACCAAATTCCTGGGCAGTGTCCAGGAATACCTCTAGTGCCCTCACACACAAAGGCCTCTCCACCTGGCTCAATGAAAAAGAAGTCACCCAAGCAGTGAATGACTGACTCCATCCCCACCTTGGAACATACTACCCACTTCAGGAATGTGCTGAACTTTCAAAAATGGAGTATGTTACTGAACAGCCTATTGGCATACACCTGTCCACAAAATATCCATCCTGCACTTTCATGACCAGCAGGCAGAAGTCAGCTGGGGGCACTGGAATGAGGCGGAACGCCAACTCAGTATCAGCCTTTCCCATCCGTGCCCCACTCCCACATTCCTGCACTAACCACACTGCCACATCAAATGCTGTGTAAGACACTGCAGCGAGATCAGAGTCTATCTGCTCACTGACCAACCCCCTCCCCCAATGATAAGGAAAGATGATGTATGAGGCAAAATTCAGCCAGGCCTTTTTTAGGCACAAAACTTGGTGGGGAGAGTGCCTGCAGATTGCCCAGTGGGGGTGCAGGGAATGGCCCCGCAATCCACCCCAGGCCACTTCCTTCCAGACCATCTTTACCAATACTGAGATCATGTCCAAAGCAGACTTCAGGTTGCCCACATCCCAGGCCACCCGAAGTCCTGCATAGGGGATCCTAAAACTGCACAAAAAGACTTCATGCAATTCAACAGCCACAGATTTAAATTAGCGTATTTGTCTAACCAGGGAAGGAGAGCCGGCATCTTAAACAGGGTTTGAGCCCATTCCAGAGCCCTGAAAGCTACAGTCACCTCTAGCACTGCCACCCTCATTTTTTTCCCTGCACTGGGACCCCTGGTGGGGACTCCCGAACATGAAACATATGTGTTTGTATTTACTGTTGCTTTGAAAAGGGCAGAACTCCTTACTGAATCTCCAGGATCTGCCATCCCCTTTTGTCTGCCCCCCCTCACTTGCTCTTCCTACCAGTGTTGGACCCCATGACCGGCAACCTGCTGTCACCCCACAGCCCAAGAAAGGGCTGCAATGGGCACATCTGCTCAAAATACAAAAATGTTTGCATTCTGCCCCATTTTATTAAAGGACCCACTGTCATCTTCCTAAACTTCTCATTGTAAATGCGCAAGGAATCCCACCAAGGAATAATACGCCTTCAATACATCATCCTGGTACTTGATAAAGCCCCTCGCCTCTACCAGTTCCTCATCTAATACAATCATTAACAACACGTTAAGAGATGCAATCCACGTCATCAAATCCCTTTTTACCTTAACTGTGTTTTTGTCCTCCTTTTCCTTCTTCTTCTTTCTCCTTATCTGCCTCTTATTTATTTATTTATTTATTCAAGTCTTTGGTTACTGGGTAAGTGCACTGATCCAGGGGACCATTTTCAGGCACGATCCAGGCCAACAAAAGTGGCACAGCAAAAATTCCAATACAGGTGCAGCAGAGTACAAACAATACAAAATGTACAGACAATACAAATGGATACAGTACTATTAAATACAAAGCAACCACCCAGTGTGTACAAAATAAGATAACTGTGTCGAGAGAACAAGGGAAATACTTTCACAACATGTATTAGGTAGACAGGGTTTAAATAACAGTGTGAGAGAGAGCAAAGAATGTTGAAACAAAATTACAGATAGGGTAACATAGGGCTGGAAGACTGCGACTGCAAATGGGGGAAAATAATGCAAAATTGCCATAAAAATACATCACAGGCAATGAAGTAGTGAGTTCCTCTTCCCCATACAATAAGGAAAAAAATGTCATCATATTCCTTCTTCCAGATTTATTCCTTCAGGGACTGTGGTACACAAGACGTCAATGAACCAGGGTCACATGGCAATACTCCCACCTACAATTCCTGAACTTCAGCCACAAGTAGCTTCACCATCACCACAATTCCTTTCCTGGTGAGCTGGCCCCCAGGACATGGATGGCCTATGCTACACAAAAGGGCAGTGCCAGTGAGGCCAGGGCCACTGGGGCCTGGACAACTGGCGTGCTGCTGCTCTGAGCCAGAAACACGCCACGCTCCTCGGCAGCTACTTCCCACGGAGACATGCCAGGTTCTACCACAGTGGGAGTGTTCCCAGCAGGAACTAACCCCACACTGAGGTCCCACTTTTTCTGCCAACCCAGCCCTCTGCACCTGGAAAAGGCCCGCTGGGCTGACTGCCACACGATTCAGACACGGACCCCAACATGCCTGTGAACATGCCCTGGAGTAGGGCCATATTCTGTGTTACCCGATCCATATGTCCCACCAACTCTCCACCCCTCCTCAGAGTTTCCTCCAACAACCGATCCTCCCCTACCCTCTTGCCCTCAGAACCCCCTATGGTCCCACCCCTTCTGCTGCTATAATCCTAACTGACCCATTGCGCAAACTCCAGACCGACTGGTGACTTACCTGCTCCCCCTTCCCTCCAAAAGACACATCACTAGCAGAATAAACAGAATACTCTCCAGCAAATGCTGCTGTCTCCGGAACTCCTACAAACAGTTTCATCACTCATTCAGTAAGTTCAGCTCTCCTCTTCCTGGAATTTCCAACCAGGAGGAGTGAGGGGGAGGGGCCGAGGCCAAGGGTCAGCAGGGGCAGGGTGGGGGGAGCGGCAAGCCCTGGGTGGGTTGACCAGGCTGCAGGTAGAGGCCAATGATGCTGACCTGGACAGCTGCCCCACTCCACCAGTAACTGAATGGGAGCCTAGGTTAGGCAAGCCACCAGCTGCCAGCCGGGTGCTCCCCCTCCCAGAGAATGCCAACCAGAGCTCGCCTCACTGGACCCAGCCGCCACTGAGCCCTCAATGGACTTACTCCCAGTTATGCCAGAAGCCCACACATGGAGCGCCTGCTCCAATCACTCATTCCATTGATTTCAGCCATGGCCCTGGCCCTCTGGAGGATCTCCTCAATGCTGTTCACAGAGGGTGCCATCATCTGTGCAGCGGGACTCAAAGTAAGGATGCAGCAAATGGAAATAAACCAGAAGCTCAGGGCACAAGGAGGGGAGTCAGCAAGGAGCACACTCACAGGAGCACGCAGGGAGGGGGCCAGCTGCAGAGAATGGAGAAAGAGGAGAGTGGCTGCGGTGGTGGAAAGTAGCATGAATGACAAAACTGCAGGAACAACCAAATAGCTAAAAGCACTCATAATAAACTGCAGAGGAAGCAGGGGCAGCAAAGTAGGAGCGAGGGCATCGGCTTGCACAGCTGCAGAGATAGGAGCCATGTGGTCAATCAAAGATGGCACACAGTTTCAAATTTCCTGTATGAAGGAACAGGAGCATGTGACGTAGACAGCCAGCTCTGAGTGCTGTATCATTTTTTTTTTTATATAAAATGTATGACTGACCGTCTCTGCTAAAAAAACAAAAAATCTGATGCTCTTAGAATGACCTCACTCATCGACCCCCGGTTTCAGCTAAAAGATGAAAGCCATAAGAAAAATGCTGACAGCATGTGAGTGCACACACACTCAGTTTTTAGAGACCGTGTGTTACATTTAAGGCTTTAATTAAGGATGCTGTCTGTCTGAGTTAATTACAACCATAGTTGCTAGAACATATCCATTTTATGACATTGGAAGGAAAACCCAGGTTATTACACAGAAGTGTGAAAATCATGAAGATGCTGTCATGTCCTGGAAGGAGGAAGCTTATTATGAGATCAAAACAAGTGTAATTTGAAGGACATGAATTATGCTGAAGTTGCAGAATGTAATACTTTTATATAAGATATATATATTTTTATACATAATCTGACAGAGGAGGAGCTAGCTGACCTCACACAAGCATGGATTGTCCCATACAGCTGTTTAAGGAATACTCTGTTTTACTTACACACTTTTACCTAGACTCTGACTGAGGAAAGATCTTTGGGGCACTTGTAAACAGATATTTAGAAAGATTTCAAATCTAAGTACTGTAAGTAGGGAATTTGCACTGTTTAAACCTTGTTCTTTTAAAAGATTTGTATGTCTTGTGGTATAAGAGTTCTGTATTTTGAGTTTTACATATTTTTAACTATTTTAGTAAAATTCTTTTTAAAACTTACTTGGTCTGTCTTCGACTTCTTTTTAGTTGTAAGAAAAGTATATGGTTATTGCATATACTAAACATAAGCTTGAATGGTGGTACCAAACTGGAAAGAAAAGCGTTTTAAATCTGAGGTCTTTATTAAAGTTTTTAAAGGGTTCATCTCTGTATACCTGGTTAGGTGCCTGTAGGCAAAGATATCTGGTCCCCTAAAGACAGAAATATCTGAGCCTGTGCATTGGGTATGCTAGCAAGAGGTTCACAGTTTGAATCCCTCCAGAACTTGAGACCAAAGGTTGATCCGAACTCACAAAAACAGACAAGAGGGTTACCTTGTCTGTTACACTGTTCACAAGACTGCGCTCAGAGGTTGGCACTTTGGGAGTAGAGGGCCTGACCTGCTGAGTGGGTTTGTGACAGATTGGTTGGCAGAGGTGGCATAATTTTGGTATCACAAGCTTATTGTTCTGTGTCAGCTGAGACCGTAAGCACTCTTGCAAAGAAAGAAAAAAGGCAGAGTTTTATTTTTAAAAAGGAAACAGAACTATATATCACTTGGCGTACAGTCCAGTTCCTACCGTTTTGTTTTTTTTTTCTAAAGTGCAAGTCAGAGTAGCAGTAGTGAGGGAAGAAGAAGATGGCTTACGTCTACAGCAGGCACACTGTAGATTACTTGAAGCAGTTGTGCAGGGACAGGGGAGTCCCGTTCGATGTGACAGCCAAAAAGCAGAACCTCATAGAGGCCCTGATGGTAGCAGATACCCAAAGCAGCGAGTCACCGACCATGACTGAAAAAGTCAGCAGGGCCACTGTCAGTGAAGGGCCACAGCAGCAGGGAATGATCACCAGTATCCTGAATCCAGAGGTACTCAAACTGCAAACTGAGTTGCGCAGGATGGAACTGGAGGCAGAGCGAGAACAGAAGGAGGCAGATCGTGAGAAGCGTGAGCACCAGCGAGCTGCACAAGAGAACAGAGTGAGAAAACAGAGAGGCAGAGAGGGAACAGCGAGAGGCAGAGCGACAACAGAGGGAGGCAGACCATGAGGAGCGTGAGCGCCAGCGAGCTGCCGAGGAGAAGAGAGAGAATAAGAACGCCGAGACGCAGACCGTGAGGAGCAGGAGCGCCAGAGGTAACTCGAACTGAAGAAGATACAACTCCGACCAGCAGCACCAGAGCAGGTAAGTTGCTTGGGTTTAACTGGGACTGCAGGACTGGGTTACAAATTGAACTCCAAATTAATAGCCGAAGTTTAAGGAAGGGGAGGACATGGATGCCTTTTAAATTCTTTTGAAAAAGTTTGTATTCAGGCTAAAATTCCTAGAGAGTCCTGGAGCTTCCAGCTATCCCCGCTACTTACGGAAGCTCAGGATGCACTGGGTCAAATGGACAAAGAGGACAGCAATGATTACAGCAAGCTAAAAGCTGCACTGTTAAAAAAGTTTGACTTAACTGCTGAATCATACAGAGCTAAATTCCGTAAGCTCAGGAGAAGCCCTGATATGAGCTACAAGGAGCTAGCCACGAAACGACATCAGTTTTTAAAACGTTGGTGGGAAGGAACTGAGGCAAACTCTGTTGACAAAATTGAAACTGTGATTTTATTAGAACAGTTTTATTGGGCTTGCCCAGCCAAGCTAAAAACCTGGCTAGAGGACCGAGATCCAAAAACAGTGCAAGAGGCTGCTGAACTCTCGGACCGCTATGCCAAGAGCAGACCTGCTCTGAGAGTGAATGGGGTGGGCGTGGCAGCACAGAAAGGGAAAAGTGCGCCTTCAGGGCAACTAAAACCTTCACTGCCTCCACCAAAACCAGTTAGCCCCAGGTTTCAAAGAAAAGATTTCTCTGAAGTAAGAAATGCCTGCTGGTTGTGTAAAGAAACCGGGCATATTGTCAGACAGTGTCCCAAAAAGGCGAGCAATTATACACAACAGGGTGCTAGTAAAGAAGTGGGTTGTTCGTGTGTCCCTGGAAGCTTGCCAGTGAACATGAGGGAACACATGCACCCAGTCATGGTGAATGGTGTACAGACGCAGGGGTTAAGGGACACAGGGGCATCCCTGACATTGGTGAAAGGGGATCTGGTACAACCTGGTCAGCTTATACCCAATAAATACGTTACTGTCCAAGGGTTCACTGGTGAAGAGAAAATATTGTTTAGTTTAGCTTATTAGTCTAGGAATTAATACCTTTGAGCCAGAGCTCTTTTACAAAGGTTCCACGTCACAAAGAACATTTAACAAACACAATACACATTACAAGTAATACCAGACGGAAAAGTTACATAATAAATTCGCTATTAACAGTTTAAGGCAGTAACGTTTAGAGGTTTCATAATAAAACAAGCTATTAACAGTTTCAGGGGAGTAGACAATTTGGAAGATAAAGAAACTTCCAGGGAGAGGGCGATCAATTAGGAGCCAAAGGGAGGCAAGAAAGGAGGGAAAGGTGGTGGGCAGTAGAGTAAGTGAGAGGGGACAGAAGGGGGGGGGGAGAGTGAGTTGGGTGGCAGTCAGGAAATAATAGTGGTGCCTGAGGGCTCATTAGACAAGGAGAGAGGCCTCAGATGTGAGGATGGACACGAGGAGTAGTAGTCTTTATCTAGTGCAATCACAGTTGCTAGTGGTAGTGAGGTGGGCATAGAGCATGGATTTGAAGGCTTCGAGCGAGGTTGAGGATAGAGTAGGTGGGCTTAGAGCATTGAACCATGTTGGGGCCCTGTATGCGAAAGATCTTTGTCCCTGTGCAGTCCGGCATCTGGGGAATCAGGAAAGGTTGGTGTTCAGATCTGGTGGAGGGTCGTAGCTGGATTTGGTCGGAGTAGGTTTTGGATACATAATGGAGTCAGTCCCAAGATAGATTTTTTGCCATTATGCAGGTGAGATAAATAAGACGATTTGATAGGTTAAACCAGCCTGTTTCATAGTAAAGTTCACACGTGTGTGTCAGTCTTTGTGCCCCGTGAGGAGCCGTGCACTTATTTAGAGTGATTGAGATACCTTAGAGCCTGTGGAGGTAGCTGAGCCGTATATAATAAGGCCATAGTCAATGATAGAGATTATGGAACTCTGTATAGCTATTCTCAATGCCACTTGGTTTAGAAATTGACGGTTACGAAATAGTAATTCCAAGACGTTGGTTCACTGTTTTCGCCGTGTTGTCAATGTGGGTTGCAAAGGTGAGCCCTTGGTCAAAAGTGATGCCAAGGTATTTGAAAGTATTTACTTGGTCCAGTGTATTTCCAGCAGAGGTTTGTATGGTGAGTGGAGTATTTCTATTTTTGTTTTGGTGATTGGTGAAAAGCATGGTTTTTGTTTTATTGTGGTTAAGCACAAGTTTACTATCCAGGAACCACCTTTCAACACTAGAGAAGGCAAGTTGCAGGCTTTTTCGTAGGGAGTTTGGATCCTTGTGGGAAGAGAGAATTACAGCATCATCAGCGTATAAGATTATTTTCTCCGGGCAGAAATCTGGGAGGGAGTTAAGGAACAGGCAAAAGAGGAGCGGGCCAAGAATTGATCCCTGTGGTACACCCGAGAGAACTAGTTTGAAGTCGGAGAGTTTATTAGAGATTTTTACAGCCTGTGACCGATTAGACAGGTAACTTTTAACCCAAGCACTAGGACCTTCGGCCAGGCCTTGGCTGGTAAGTAGGGAGGTAAGTAGGCCATGATGGACTGTGTCGAAAGCTTCTGTAAGATCAATAAAGACCGCACCGGTTTGGCACCCTTTGTCCAGGGCTGAGTGGACTTCACCAGAGAAATCAAGTAAGGCTGTTGTAGTATTATGTCCTTTCCTAAAGCCATGCTGTTGATTACAGAGTAGACTGTACTTGTCCAGGTAATCAGAGAGTTGATCTGCCACTATACGTTCAAGTGCTTTGGAGAGGGGAGGGAGTATTGATATCGGTCGATAGTTTCCTGTTGAGGTTTTGTCTCCCCTTTGTGCACTCGGGCGTAACTATGGCAGACTTCCATTTGTTGGGAAATTGACTTTGGCAAAGGGACAGATTAAGAATTTTTGCAAGGGGGTGAATTACTTCATCCAGGGTGAGAGACAGGATTTTTAGATCTAGGGTGTCACTACTTGTTCTGGATTTGGAGCAGGCCTTTCTTATGTACTTGTGGGCTTCATGCACTTTGATTTTCTTGAAGTAAAATTGTGGTTTGTCACGAGGGGTGTTTTGTGATACTAGGTTAGGCACAGGTAAGTCCGAGAAGAAATCTGGGGGGAGGACCCCACTAAGGTCTGTGAATATCTTATTAAGCGCATCTGCAATAGTCTTTGGGTCAAGAGTGGTGGATCCATCAACTTTCATAATGGTAGGTGACGATTTTGATTGCTTACCCATTATGTTTCGGATGTTGTCCCAAAAGGCTCTTCCGTCACCCCAGGTGGATTCAAGGGCGTTTTTGAAATAGGCGCTCTTCATTTGCCTAATTTGTGAGGTGCATCTGTTACGTGCCTGCTTGTATTTTAGGGTATCATGCGGTGAGCCTGTGTTTCTGGCAATGGCCCAGAGGTGGTCCCGAGCCTTGAGCTCGGCAAGTAGTTTGGCAGTAATCCATGGATTTGATAGTACTTTGATTTTATGTTTTTTTACTGGGGCGTACAAGTCGCATGCAGTATTGAAGGTTTTGATGAAGTATTCTAGTGCAGTATTAATATCAGTCGTTTCAAAAATTGGCATCCAGTCCTGTTGCAGGAGACAGGTCTTTAATTTGATAAGATTCCCATGAGGCAATACTCTGCTTGGTATAACTTTGGGGGGTGGCTTGAGAAATTTATTAGACCAGGTACAGGACACTGGGGAGTGGTCACTGAGAGAGTCAGGGAGAACTTTAATGTTTTTTATCCGGTCAGGGTGATTTGTGAGAACCCAGTCAATAAGGGTGCTTGTACCAGTTTTGTAATTTTTCCGGTTGGGGGAGGTTACCATCTGCGTCAGGTTTGCTGCTAGGATGTCATCTTTGTAGGATCCAGTGTCAGAGGCGAGCCAGTTTATGTTGAAGTCCCCAAGGAGGAGGAGCTCATTTTCAGTGGGCTGCAGGCTAACAAAATCAAGTACTGACTTAATACTGGTACGGTGGTCTTTTGGGAGGGATATAGACTACGGCCACTGTGAGAACTTTGTTTTGTGCACCGAGGAGCAATTTGATTGGGAGGAGTTGCATCTGAGTATTTGTGGGGGTGAAGCTGCCACGTTGACAGGAGAGGTTGTCCTTTATGTAGATGGCACAGCCCCCACCTTTCTTGCTTGCCCGGTCAAGTCTGAAAAGATTGTAGCCTTCAAGCGAGACCGCATGATCCGGGGGGTGCTGGGAGACAGCCAGGTTTTCACAATGGCTAGTATATCGGGGTTTTTTTGCCCAACGAGAGTTTGAAGAGATGCCAGTATGGGAAGGAGGCTGCAGATATTTAGGGTGATAATGGAGAGACCACTTCCAACTTTCACTGTTTTTGTTGGCTTGAGTGCGACAGGACCAGGGTTTGGGTGTATCCCACCAGACATTAGAAGTAGGAGAAGCAGGAGTTTCAGTGATGCCATTCGTAGTTCATAATAGGTTGGAGTGAGTTTCTGCTTGTACTTTATTAGGTGATTGGATTTTCTTATGGAGTCCCAGTAGAGGGTGATCGTTGGTGAGTTATAATGATTTGACAGTTTCCAATTAGAAAATATTGCTCTTTGTACCCAGGTATTAATTGGGTGATGTTTGATTAAGAATTCCAGAGTAAATGCCATGGTACCATGGAGCGGGTAGTCGTATAGAATGGTGAGAGTAGGTGGGGTGGTTGAGGCAGAGGGGGAGTTGGCCTAAAGGGAAAAGGAGGGTGAGCAGGAACAGGTGGTGGAGACTAAGCCAAGGCATTATTTTTTATGGAGCAGACAGGCCATTTAGTTGGAGGAGAGAGCAGAGAAATGGCGGGAAGGCAGTCGGGGGTGACGGCATAGAAGGGTGGTAGGGTGAGGATTTTGGTGGGCTTAGGGGGTATCTAAGCACTGTAGCGAGTACAGAAAAATACTGGGAGGGTTTAGTGGCAGGGGGTTTAAGAGAAGCACTATAGCGAGTACAGAAAAATACTGGGAGGATTTAGTGGCAGGGGGTTAGAGAGAAACAACAAAACAGTATGGAGATTTAGGAAGCAGAAAAGTGGAAAGGAAAAGGCAAAAGAAGAACGAGGAAAACAAACAAGGCAAATAGTAGCTTAGGGGGTTAAGAGAGTGTGTATCAGAGCAGGGGAGGAGTATGCTTGCGAGAACACGTGGGAGACTCCTGTTTGGGGTGAGTCTTTTCACCTGGGCGGAGCGAAGGGGCTCATTTAATAAAGGTCGGGGGGAGGGGGTGGGCGTAAGGTTCGCTGAGAGCAGTGCAAGTGAATGGGCGCCGAGCCCAGCACAGCACACTCTCAGCAGTAACCAATGGGAGGACAGTTGCTGTAACCGGGAGCCAATGGGTGAGCGTCTTCAGGCACTTTGTCCAATAGCGGCCGAATCCCTACTTCCCGGCCTAGCTGAACTCCTTACCCGGCTTCAGAGGAGGGTTTGCGGCGGCTGGTGGTGGCGTCGGGGGGCCCCGAGCCGTGCCAACGGGCACGCGGCTGTTCAGTTCAGACGACCAGTCTAAGGTAGAAGGAGAGAGATACAGGTAAGTAAGTGGTTTAAAACGGATTTCCACAAGCAAGTCGACAAAGGATTTGTGACGCTCTACATTTTGATTCGTTTATGGCCGGTTGGGGGGCAAGAGAGTGAGGCAGTCACAGAGTGTAAGACAGAGGTTAGTGTGATAGAAAAAGGAGAAATTTTGAATAAGAATACAAGGTATTCAAAACAGAAAAGGACAGTGGGGGGGGGTAGTTAGTTTTGGGAGAGGTGACTATTAATGGCTGCAAGAAGGGCAGGCGCTGGGCAGGCCGCTGAGCAGCCCTGAGAGAGAAGAGAAAAAAGGGTGTGGGGGAGGTGAGGTGAAGAGGAGAGAGGCAGAGAGGTGGGAGCTTAGTATGGTCACGGTAGTAAGTCTTGGGGGTGGAGTTGTGGTAAGAAACTCCTTGCAACAGGCTTTTATCTCTCAGGTAAAGAGAGAGCAGCAATTGTGGGCGTTAGTCGATCTGGCTGCAATCCCTATCTCTGCCTGGAAAAATAATCTCTTGCAAGGGCAGACTAGTTATTTCTCAAGTGCAGGGTCCTAGGTAGAGCACTCTGAAGCCAGGGAGCAGGATGAGGCAGAGAAAGGGATAGAGTTTGGGTAGCGTGAGCTGAGAGAGGGCGCTTGGGGGCAGAAGACAAAGTTAGAATGGGAGTAGAGTAGGGGCAGGTTCAGTAGTGATTTCGTTAGCTTTTAAGGACCTGGGTAGAAACTTAACATGAGCTTAAGACTAGTAAAAATAAACCATTTACAGTTCACCTAAGCTGAAATTCAGTGTTGTCTATGCAGACAGGCTTTGCAGTAACATACAATTCTTTAACAGTGCTCCTAAACAGATTCAGTGCTAGCTTTGCAGTCCTGTTATAACCTTAATACAGGGACAAACTTTCCAAGACGTTTAGGAACAACCATATAAAATGAAACTAGTAGTGCACCTAGTAGATTCCGTAATGGCTAGTGCACAATGGAGGCATTAACAACAGTAGAGAGAATTAATTGAGCTTATGCATAAACATTGGTAACAGGCAGTCTAGACAGCGCTTAACATTGTAGTAGCTCTAGGCAGTGGTAAGGAGAGGAGAAAGTAAGAAAAAAGGAAAAATAACGGGAGGCAAAGTGTCCGGGCAAAAAATTCGGCCAAGAGCAGTGCAAGTGAATGGGTGCCGAGCCCAGCACAGCACACTCTCAGCAGTAACCAATGGGAGGACAGTTGCTGTAACCGGGGGCCAATGGGCGAGCATCTTCAGGTGCTTTGTCCAATAGCGGGCGAATCCCTACTTCCCGGCCTATTGTCCCTCGCTAGTGTTCTCAGACTGGGGTGAAACAGGGGGAACTGTGCAACAGGTGGCTGTAGCCTAAACAATAGCAGTGGATGTGATCCTGGGTAACAATCTCCAACAGGGGATGGTATGTGCAGTTACCCATAGCCAAGCGGCAAGGGAAAATTGTAGTTCCCTGAACCCCAGAGAAGCCATTGTGGAACCCACTGAGAGGCTGGTTCCCCAGCCTGTGTCTCCTGATATGGAGATTGATAAAAAAGGGGTAGAAATTTCCCCGGTAGCAAGTGTCCACACAGCTACGGAAGGTTACTCTGAAGAGGGAGGGCTGACCCATTGTCCGAGGGTTGGGATTGACAGTGATCCTGAGGGCCCTGACGCTACTGCTAGGGACCTTAGTTTAGCAACTGAAGGGGACTTGTCCCATGCCTTGGGAATGTGTGAGGGGTTTGCAGCTGCTCGGAGGGGAGACCCTAGTTTAGAGAAGCTGAGGGCTTGGGCAGACTCAGACGTCACACAAGGAGGTGATGGCAGACATAAGGTTTATTGGGAAAATGGACTTATGTATACTCAGGCAGTACAGACAGAGGGAGGGATGCTAGGCAGGCAGTTTGTCGTTCCCCAGGGGTATCGTGAGCAGTTGCTCAAAATTGCACATGATATTCCCTTGTCTGGTCATCTGGGAATCGCCATGACATCGCAGCGTGTTAGACCAGAATTTCTATTGGCCTAACTTCACCCAGCAGGTGAAGGAGTATTGCAGGTCTTGTCACCGTGCCAAGAAATAGGGAAGGCAGGCAAGAAAACCCAAGCAGCCCTGATTCCATTGCCCATAGTGAAGGAACCATTCCAGAGCGTGGAAATGGATATTGTGGGGCCTTTAAATACCCCCGGCTCCTCAGGGAAGAGATTCATCCTGACTGTGGTGGATTATGCCACCCAGTACCCAGAAGCAGTCACCCTATCCTCACTGAGGACGGACAAAGTGTCAGATGCCTTACTTGGGATTTTCTCCCATGTTGGGTTTCCGAAGGAGGTAATCACTGATCGAGGGGGTTCCTTCATGTCGGACCTGATGAAATGTTTATGGGAGAAGTGTGGGGTGGTGCAGAGATGCACGACACCGTATCACCCACAAGCCAATGGACTTGTGGAATGATTCAATGGTACCCTAAAGTCAATGCTCTGGGCGTTTGCTGAACAGCATGGGAGGGACTGGGAGAAATACCTTCCTCACCTTTCGTTTGCATATATGGAGGTGCCCCAAGAGTCGACAGGATTTTCCCCCTTCTAACTCTTACATGAATGCCGGGTACATGGGCCCCTAGACTTGATCCGGGAAGACTGGGAAGGCAAGCATGCTACCCAGGGAACTCCCATTGTGGATTATGTCCTTAGGTTTAGGGAAAGGCTGAAGGAGCTTATGGGGACAGCCCAGAGCAACCTGGCAGCTGCCCAACAGAAACAAAAGGTGTGGTATTACCGCAGAGCCAGATCTCGCTCGTACATGGTGGGTCAGGAAGTAACAGTCCTTATTCTGGTCCAGAAAGACAAGCTGCAAGCTGAGTGGGCAGGACCATACAATGTGGTTAGGAAGGTAAATGATATGAACTACATTCTGGAGTTACCTGACAGAAGACAGACTGAAAGGATGTACCATGTCAACTCGATGAAGCCATATGCAAATAGGGCTGACATGGTGTTTGCAGTGTGTAGTCATGGGAAGGGGACGGACGAAGGAGACCCCTTCTGGATTTGCTGGAAGAAAGTAAGCGGAAGTCCTCTGTGGAGGCAGTAAAATTGTCTCCCCAGCTGGCCCCGGACCAAGTCCAGAAAGTAAGGGAGGTTTTAGCAGTCTTGGCCCCCTTGTTTAGTGCCAAGCCTGGACTAACCCCCTTAGCGACACACGATGTGGAGACAGGGACACAGATGCCCATACGGCAAACAGCAAATCGGGTGTCAGAGGCTGTCCAAAAGGACATTAGGAGGGAAGTGGAGGAGATGCTGGATTTAGGGGTAATCCAGAGATCCCACAGCCCCTGGGCCTCATCCGTAGTCCTTGTACCTAAGCCAGATGGCTCTACTCATTTCTGTGTGGACTATCACGGACTGAATGCAGTCACAAAGTCAGACGCCCACCCGATGCCCCGGACGGATGAACTCCTGGACAAGTTGGGAGAGGCGACCTACCTTACGACTATTAACTTGACAAAGGGGTACTGGCAGGTAGAATTGACAGACAGAGCTACGGAGAGGTCGGCCTTTGTCACTCCGATAGGCTTATTTGAGTTTAAAGTAATGCCTTTTGGAATGAAGAACGCCTCGGACACTTTCCAAATGTTGGTGAACCAGGTGTTAAATGGTGCTGAGGAGTATGCCGTGGCATACCTGGATGACATTGTCATCTTTAGTACCAGCTGGGAGGAACACCTATCCCACCTTAGGGAAGTGCTGGGCAGGATACAGAGGGCCAGGCTCACTGTCAAAGCCGAGACGTGCCAGGTGGCCATGGGAGAAGTGGCATACCTCAGGCATGTGGCAGGCCGGGGACAGCTCCATCCTAACCAAATAAAGATAGAGGTGATCCAGGCGTGGCCCAGACCAGAAATCCAGAAGCAGGTCAGGAGCTTTCTAGGGACAGCAGGGTACTACAGGAAATTTGTACCCAATTACAGTGCCCTGGCTGCTCCCCTATCTGACCTGACAAAGAAAAAGATGCCAAAGAAAATTACCTGGGGCCCAGCCTGCGAAGAAGCCTTTACCAGACTAAAGGGGGCACTGTGCAGTGCTCCTGTTTTGACAAGTCCTGACTATGGCAAAACCTTTATAGTTCAGATGGACACCTCAGACATGGGTATTGGGGCAGTACTGAGCCAGACGTCCAGCCAAGGGACACATCACACAGTAGTGTACCTGAGCAGAAAGCTGCTTCCCAGGGAGCAAGCGTACTCCACAGTGGAAAAGGAGTGTCTTGCCATAGTGTGGGCCCTAAAGAAGCTAGAGCCATACTTGTATAGGCAGCCTTTTGTGGTGCAGACTGACCACAACCCCCTAGTTTGGCTGACGCAGATGGGAAAGAACAATGGCAGACTAACAAGATGGAGTCTTGCTTTACAAGGGTATGATCTAAAAATCGTACATAGGGCTGGAGCAAAGAACGAGAACTCAGATGGGCTGTCTAGGGTCTATGAGGAGTGAACTGATTTGGGAAGCTCATCCCAAGTAGGGAATAGATCCCCCATATTCAGTCTAGGTGGGAAGGAGTGTGACGTAGACAGCCAGCTCTGAGTGCTGTATCTTTTTTTTTTTTTTTTTTTTAATATAAAATGTATGACTGTCTGCTAAAAAAAAAAAAAAAATCTGATGCTCTTAGAATGACCTCACTCATCAACCCTCCCCTCAAGTTTCAGCTAACAGATGAACGCCATAAGAAAAATGCTGACAGCATGTGAGTTCGCACACACTCAGTTTTTAGAGACCATGTGTTACATGTAAGACCTTAATTAAGGATCCTGTCTGTCTGAGTTAATTACAACCATAGTTGCTAGACTATATCCATTTTATTACGTTGAGTAGGAAAACCCAAGTTATTACATAGAAGTGCGAAAATCATAAAGATGTTGTCATGTCCTGGAAGGAGGAAGCTTATTATGAGATCAAAACAAGTGTCATTTGAAGGACATGAATTATGCTGAAGTTGCAGAATGTAATACTTTTGTATAAGATATATATTTTTTTATACATAATCTGACAGAGGAGGAGCTAGCTGACCTCACACAAAAATGGGTTGTCCCATACAGCTGTTTAAGGAATACTCTGTTTTACTTATACACGTTTACCTAGACTCTGACTGAGGAAAAGATCTTTGGAGCACTTGTAAACATATTTAGAAAGATTTCAAATCTAAGTACTGCAAGTAGGAATTCGCACTGTTTAACTCTTGTTTCTTTTAAAAGATTTGTATGTCTGGTGATATGAGAGTTCTGTATTTTGGGTTTTACATATTTTTAACTATTTTAGTAAAATTCTTTTTAGAACTTACTTGGTCTGTCTTTGACTTCTTTTTAGTTGTAAGAAAAGTATATGGTTATTGCAGATACTAAACATAAGTTTGAATGGTGGTACCAAACTGGAAAGAAAAGCGTTTTAAATCTGAGGTCTTTAATAAAGTTTTTAAGGGTTCATCTCTGTATACCAGGTTAGGTGCCTGTAGGCAAAGATATCTGGCCCCCCGAAGACAGAAATATCTGAGCCTGTGCATTGGGTACGCTAGCAAGAGGTTCACAGTTTGAATCCCTCCAGAACTTGAGACCAAAGGTTGATCCAAACTCACAAAACCAGACAAGAGGGTTGCCTTGTCTGTTACACTGTTCACAAGACTGCGCTCAGACGTTGGCACTTTGGGAGTAGAGGGCCTGACCTGCTGAGTGGGTTTGTGATAGAGCATAATAAATTATTTAGGGGCTCATTTGGTAAAAGACCTCCAACATGCTGAACTTCTCAACTATGAACCCAACACTCAACAGGTAACTAAGGACTTCCAGAACTGGCTGCCCCTGCCACTCTCACTGCTGGCAAGAGTAGACGTAATCCAACAAAATATATTATTTAAACTTTTTTTTTTTTTTTTTGAAACTTAAGTTTTATTGATAAGATAAGCAAGATTGTACATGAAGAAGACATGCAAACCTTAAAGGAGATCTACCTGGAGCTTTAATGAGAGGACTGGAACACAGTTCGGTGCTCTAGTATGCTGACCCCCTTGCAGTCAAAGTATCCATTTCATAGTTTCCTTGCCTCATCGCCTATAAATTCTGATAACTGTATGAGTGCAGTCAGCATTTTGGTACTAGGGGGTACAACCACCAGGAGATCATGCTGCAAATACCGTGATACACTGACACGGTTCTGCCCCTTCCTGTAGTGTGCCCACATGTATGGAAATTGAATAATCTCCATATCTTCCATGCCCGGCGCTATTTTTACAGAATTAGCCTAAATGCCACGGGTGTGCCAGACATATACATGGCATTTAGGCTAATTTTGTAAAAATAGCACTGGGCATGGTAGATAAGGAGACTATTCAATCTCTGTACATATGAGCACACTACAGGAAGGGCCAAAACCACATCAGCGTATTGCTGTATCTGCATCGTGATCTCCGGGAGGCCTGTACCCCTCAGTACCAAAATGCTGGCTGCACCCATACAGTTACCAGAATTTATGAGCAATGAGGTAGGAAAACTATGAATTGTATACTTTGACTGCAAGGGGGATCGGCGTACTGGAGCACCAAACTGTGTTCCGATCCTCTCATTAAGGCTCCCGGTAGATGATCTTAAATTGTTCATCTTGTCAAATAATACTAAAGTAATAGAGTCCAGAACAACTCTTATGTGGCAATGGAAAACTTTTCTCGTGCAAAAATCATCAGATTCTGTTGCCACCAGAAAACTTTCAGAAATAAAAAGAAACAATATATAGCAGAACAGTAACGTGAGGTGTAACCATAATGTGCAGGTCTGCCAGCTAAGACCGACAATGAATATGAGCCTAAAGATACTGTACCATGAAAATGTTTGAAGTTGTCCGTCAAGGGTACAAAGAAACCCAGAATTCATACATAAAAGTCAAAGGAAATGTAAAATGAAATTAGAGGACACCAAAGGTAATAATTCTCTTATGTTGTTGCGAGTCCCTGAAGCTTTAGCTTGCTACTTAGACTTTTGTATTATTTCCAAACACACCCAGTAGTCCTGAAGAAAAAAAAAAAAACTTATTTCCAGTACTGGAATAAAATTATTTCACGATTCATCTGGGGAGGTGGCAACCCTCGTTTTAAGTATAATCTTTTACAATTGCCTAAGGAGAGGGAAGGGGTTAATTTGCCTAACTTGTACTTATATTACTTGGCAGCTCAGTTGCGCGTTTTGTGCTGCTAGCTCATACCAACATATAGCGCATGTTGGAAAATGATAGAATTTTATGAGAATGCCCTTTTTGAAATTGATCAATACATTTTTGCCCACCCATTATCGGACTTAACCTTTATCTCAGTTTTCCAGATACACAGCTACTTTCCTACAGCACTAAGACTGTGCTATAACAAATTTATCACAAGCTATGTTTTTTATCTGGCTCCAGTCTATGGCCCATGGCAAGACCTTTCTGCCCAGTCAAACGCAAAGGGAACTGAAATATATCCAACAATTTTATTCCCCACAAGGCTTGTGGACTTAAAACAAGAATATGGTCTTCCCAGTTCAGCCCATTTTAGATGCATACAATTGAGATCATATCTTTTGGGCCCGGGTCCCCAGTACAAACAACTCCCAGATAAGATACTGACAAAGTCATCTTAGACAGCTACAGCCCTCTTTCCCTTTTAGCCTCGACCCCTCTCTCCCGTCCTCTTACCCACCTCCCCCAACCCTCTCTCCCCCTGTTCCTCCTGCCAGTCTAGAGGGACTAACGAGAGCCCTTTTACCATGGCTTAACTTTTCTTGGATATCGATTGCCCTACCCATTGTACCAGAACCGTTTAATCATTTGCAATGTATACGCTTCTCCAGTCATCCACTTTTCTCAGTCCTGCTCTCATGTTGTTTTAACCTTCAGTATGTCTCACTTCTCTACTGCCATGATGTATATTTGCCACGCATGATGTTGCAACCTTATTTATATAGTCAATCCTGCCCTCTTTGCTATTGTAACTTTTAGTTTGACATGCTTCTCTCCCTCCAAGATGTATATCTGCCATACTCGTTATTGTAACATTATCATACTTGTCTATTTTTCCTGACCAATTGTACCCTGGTTTTAACTTACTTGTATTGTAACTGCCTTGTCTCTTGTATTGCAACTGTATTTTTGTACTGTTTTTGTCTCTTTGCACTATTTGACGAGGAGCCTTTGTAAATGAGTTTCTGACTCAAAGGTTTGTAATTCTGAGATTCAAATATATAAAATAAATAAAAAGATGCGAGCTATTTATACATTATTAAAGGACCATCAACAGGGAATACTATGGCCACAACTAACTGGTACTATCTATAAAAGTTTATTAGAACCACTTCAAAATTCCTCTCTTTATTTTACAGCGTTGAATGAAGAATTATAATCTGATTATAGTCAGGAGCTATGGATACAGTATGCTTGACCAACTATAAGCAGACTTCCTGTACACACTGGCGGGATTTTTCCTAAAGTTGTAGAACACATTATTTTTGCATGCCTGCAATACAGACCACCTATATGAGACCTCAATTGGGAAGTGTTAAGAGAGATTGTGGGGAGAACAATGCAGATCACACATGTTTTCTGGTCCTGCCCAATGGTGGGCACATATTTTGGGGGGAAAGTGACTTCCTTACACCATCTTTGGGTCTCTTGTCAATACCTTCTAGAGATGTTGGAGGGCAGGTCTTAAAATTAATACTTAGGGTTGGCAGCAAAAAATGGAATTACAGATAGGTGGATTCAGAAGTCTCTCCCACAAAATTTTTTATGGATTAGGGTGGTAAATGATATATACCAGATGGAGACTTTAATAGCAACCATCCAGGGATAAAGGAAAAGACTGAGATATTTTGAATGAGGTGGGTAACATATTAGCTTCAGGCAGATCCAGAATTTGTTCCATTAAACGGAGTCTCTCATTAGCCTACTGGTTACTGGGATGGGCCAATCATGACACTCTATCCTAAGGATGGAATAAGGTGGAAGGGACAGCCGTGGGCACCCTGCAAAATGTCATTTTAAAGCAGCAGTACGAAAAAAAATTGCGCTTTTTTTGACAGTTTATTCCCTGTACTCTGCTGATCATATACCTGGTACTCCTTCCCTCCAGCACTGTATTATCACTGAGTAATTTGCTCAGTTATACTTTGCTTTTGTTTACATTTCTGCCACCAAGCATGTTGCACTGGAACCCCCTCTGCTGCCAACTGCACATCTGTATGACTTGCAGGGACAACAGGAATGGTCAGCAGAGGGTCCCACTGCCGTAGTCAAAAGACGTGATGTGACCTGAAGGAAAAGCGCAGCTGAAAAATATCAGCCACCATATTTATTGCAGCACCACATCAATTCAAATAAATTGCAAAATCTAAAAAACTAAAGATGACTGAAAAAAATATTTACAGGTATAGAAACTGGAACTATGGCTACATGCTTCCAGCCAAAAAGCAGAATTCTGATAGATCACTTCATGATTTGGTAGTATTGCTGCTTTAAGTCATCCCAAATATTTGTATTGGCTAACCCACTTGCATTTGTTGTAAGTTATACTATCCGGAACCATGCTACTTCTGTATGTCTATAGCTCTGTTGCTTTGTAATCTTTGTACCATGTACTACAGTGTGATAATAAACCTTTGAATTTGGAAAAAAAAAAAAAAAAAAAAAAAGATGGTGCACAGCAATTACCCAGAAGACAATGAAATTGCGTCGGTCATGTGGTAAGTCAGCAGGCAGGAAGAGCGATCAAAGAGGCCACTGAGCAGCCAGGTGGGCTCGTTTAGACCCACCCTGTGCCCGCCTCAGGGTTGTGCTCCAGTCTGCACCTGCCAAGCCCTGCTGCCGACCCCTGTGCACCAGCAATACGAATGCCCCCCCTGCCTATCACCACCAGCCTGGTGTCGGCCATTTTCACGCACTAGCAGGAGGGATGGCTTCCTGCAGCGGCAGGTGGCGGCAACTGGAGACCCTGTGCCAACTCCTTCTCCCTCTTACTAGGGGAGGTTCCCCATTTTCCCCTAGGAGCGAAAAATCTATTGCAAGCATGAACCACAGAATGATGGCATATGTAAACAAGTGGGACAAACAGTAAACACTTATAACACTAGATTAGGTGTTATCATTGTGGTAGAGGGTTTGGCTTAGGATCAGATGGGCACCTAATGTGTTTTGCTTATGATACTGGAATCATCCATGTTCTGTCTGTTGGCATGCTACTTGCTACCTGATAATAGCCAGACTGGATATGAAATGGTTGTTATTTAAGTGCTCTGGGGGATTGTGTTTATGTGTTTGTTTTGTGTCACTTGTGTTTTGTGCATATAAAATCAAAAAAGTATATTAAATTAAAAAAATACCCCTAGGAGAAAATAAATTGTCATTTATTTCGCACACTGCAGAGTTGTTTTGATTAGCGGCTTAAGCTACCAATAGCCTATCCATTGGTTTACTTCCACAACCAATCAAAATGCTGCTAATAAATGAAATCACCGCTATCTCTATTGCATTTAACACTCATTCCCTATCCAACTGGCTAATAAAAGAAAATAAAAGAAATAGTTTGCGTAGTTTAACCCAAAAAATAAAATATATATTTTCTAATCTTAGATCCTTCCATGCCAACTTCCACCACACTCCTGAGTTTTATTTTTTCCCCTCACTCTCACGACCACCATACATATTCCAAGCGGCCATGAGAGAAGCTGACAAACCACAAATCTTGCTTTTCCCAACATTCGACCACTCCTGATTTACATCAGTTCCTCTTCGCTCTCTCAGATTCCACACTTACTCCAAGCAGCCATGAGAGAAACAGACTTTGATGGCAGATAAGGACCGCTTGGCCCACTCAGTCTGCCCATTTCCCTATCTACTGGATAAGCTGCAGATCCTAGTTAACCAACAGCTTATTTCTTTCTACCCCCAAGAATTGCCTTATGTCTGTCTCATGCATTCTTGAATTTCCCCCACTGTTTCTGACCCCATGATCTCTTTAGGAAAGCTGTTCCATGCGTCTACCACCCGCTCTGTGAAAAAATACTTCCTCACACTGCCCTTGAGCCGTCCCCCCTCTATCTTCAAATTGTGCCCCCTTGTTCTTGCACATCTCTTTTTCTGAAACATGCTACTCTCCTGGGCTTTGTTGATTCCCTTGAGGTACTTGAATGTTTCTATCATGTCCCCCATCTCCTTCCTTTCCTCAAGGGTATTAAGTTCCTTTAGTCTCTCTTAGTATGGCTTCTGGAGCAGAGCCTGCACCATTTTAGTAGCTTTCCTCTGGACTGTCTCCATCTTGTCTGTGTCCTTGCGGAGATGGGATCTCCAGAACTGCATGCAGTACTCCAGATGGGATCTCACCAACTGTCTGTACGGAGGGATAACAACTTCCTGTTTTCTACTGGTGATGTCTCTTCCTATACATCCCAGAATCCCCCACCAGCCCTCCTTACTGCCTTCTCACGTTGCTTGCTTACCTTTAGGTCATCTGATATGACTACCCCCAGGTCCCTTTCCATTTTTCTTGTTGTTAGTACCTCCCCCCACCATTGTGTACTCTTCACCTGGATTTTTGTTTCCCAGGTACATTACTTTGCACTCCTTTGCAATGAATCTAACCTGCCATACTTTTGACCATCCCTCCAACCTTGCCAAGTCCCTTCTCATCCTTTCCACCCCCACTTGTGTTATCAACCCTGTTGCAGATCTTTGTCTCATCTGCAAAGAGGCATACTTTTCCTTCCAGTCTCTCTGCAATGTCACTTATAAAGACATTAAGGACTGTACGCAGTACTGAACCCTGCAGTACTCCGCTGGTAACTCCCCTTTCTTTGGAGTGGACTCTGTTTACTATTGCCCTCTATGTACTGTTGTCCAGACAATTTTTGACCCAGGCCACCACCCTGGGACCCACTCCCAGGCTGGCTAATCTGTTTATTAATCCTTTGTGTGTGACTGTGTCAAATGCCTTGCTAAAGTCTATGTAGGCCATGTCCACAGCCCCTCCCTGGTCTACAACTTTGGTCACCCAGTCAAAGAAATCTATTAGATTCATCTGACATGACCTTCCCACTGTAAATCCATGCTGCCTTGGGTCCTGTGCCCCGCTGGCCTCTAGGTGCTCAGCAATTCTTTCTTTCAGAAGTGATTCCGTCAACAGCCAGCAGCCGGTGGTCGTGAGGGCCGTCGAGTGTCCTGCCCTCCCCCAACTTAGGGCCGGATTCCGGACGACGGAGACCACAGCAGGTACGAAAAAGAACCATTACTGAGCCCAGGCAGTCGTCTCCTGTAAGCTCCAGCCGCATGTGTTGGACAAAGGACTAGATGCTTTTGGCGCCTTTTTTCAAACGCCTCTGGTTGGCAGATGAATGGAAAATGCAGGTTACTCACCTGTAATAGGAGTTCTAGGAAAGGTATATGTTGTTCATCCACACTTATTGGCAGGTTCCTTGCCGCTTTAAATCTTGCCGGAAGGTCTTCAAGCTGGCTCCTCCCACCCACCCGGGTGGTAAAACTCTCGGCTCCGCCCCATGACGCCAGATCTGGCCCGCTGGAGCTCCAGGGTCCAGCGCCGAGCCGGGAGGTCGGTAATAGTGGATGAACAACATATACCATATTCTTAGAACTCATGTTACAGGTGAGTAACCTGTATTTCTAGGGACATAGATATGTTGTTCATCCACACTTATTGGCAGACTCCTAGCAGTTCTCCGGGAGGAGGAGGGCGGCACCCCCTACTTAGGAATAGAGACTGGAGACGAGGCCCCAAAACCAGCATCCCGGCTTGACTCAAGGTCGATGTAATGGGTGATGAGAGGTGTGCTGACTTCCGTAGCAGCCCTGCAGATTTCCTGGATAGGGGCGTCCTGGAAGCAGCCACCGATGCTGCAGCATGGTGGGTAGAACGAGCTCTTATCCTCTGGGAGGCTCATGCCCGCCAACTTATAGCAGAGATTCATGAGAAGTGACCCACCTGCTTGTCGTCCAGCAGCTAGGTCTGCCAGATGCTGACTAGCGTGAGTGACAAACAGCTGGCGAACCTCCCAATTTCAGCCGTCGCTCCCTTATAGTGGCGGCGCCCTTCTAGGGTCAAAGTGTGGAGCCTATATTACGCCTCCGAGGTGTGATTGGGTAGAACACGGCAGGGTCAACACCTGATTAAGGTGAAACTCCGACACCACCTTCGGAAGGAATTTCGGTGGGGGCAGATAACTCTGTCCTGTGGAAGACCAGGTAAGGAGACTCGATAGACAGCGCCTGAGCTCTCCCATCCTCCTGGCTGACGTAACAGCCACCAAGAAGGCAGTCTTCCACGACAGGTGAGAGAGATCGCACCTGTGCATTGGTTCGAATGGCTTGCCCATGAGCTTTGCCAATACCACCAGTAAATCCCACGGTGGTGGAGGTTCTCGCACCGGAGGGGAAATGTGATCAAGGCCTTTGAAAAAGTGCCAGACCACCTTCTCCTGTGCCACCGACTGCTTCCCGGCCCGCGCCCGGTAAGCAGAGATGGTTGCCAGGTGCACCCTTAGGGTCGTCGACCTGAGCCCTTGCTGAGAAAGGGACCATAAATAGTCCAAAATGCTTGCCAAGGAACAGGAGGAAGGGTCCAGGCCCTTGCCCTGACACCAAGTGGAAAACCTTTTCCATTTGAAGGCATAGCATTTCCTGGTCGACTCCTTACGGGACGCCTCAACTACATTGAGGACCTCGTCGGGAAGACCCAAGGCCTGGAACTCTAGCTGCTCAGGAACCAGGTCATCAGGTGCAGGGATTGAAGGTCTGGATGGAACACCTTCCCCTGATTGATTGAAAGCAGGTCCGGGCGAGCTGGAAGCTGCCTCGGGAGCCTGGAGCTGAGGCTGAGGAGATCTGGGTACCAGCATTGGCGGGGCCAGTCTGGGGCTACCAGAATCACCTGCGCCTTGTCCCTCCTCACCTTGGCTCTGTGGATCAAGGGAAATGGGGAAAGGCGTGAAAGAGCCCCGGGGTCCACGGCCTCGAGAAGGCATCCCCCTGCAGCGAGCCCTGCTGAGGGGGGCGGGCATGGAACAGCCTCAGCTTCGCATTCTCCCCGGAGGCAAACAGATCCACCTGCGGTGTGCCCCAATGGGAGAACAGATCTTGTACTACCTCAGTCAGGAGAGACCACTCGTGGGATACAGTCCCTATCCGGCTTAGGGCATCGGCCAGGGTGTTGGAGGCTCCTGCCACATGAATGGCTAGGAGATCCGCCTCCGGGCTGCGCATGAGTGACCAAATGCGGAGAGCTTCCTTGCACAAGGGCATGGATCACGTCCCGCCCTGGCGGTTTAGGTAGTACATGGTCGTGGTATTGTCCATCTGGACCCGAACCACTTGACCCCGTAGAAATGGAGCAAAGGCGGTGAGAGCTAGGCGGACCGCTCAGAGCTCCAGCAGGTCGATATGGCATCGGGACTCACGCGGGGACCAGAGGCCGTGCGCTGTGTGTTCCTCCAGATGGGCACCCCAACCCATCAGAGAGGCATCGGTCGATAGAGATACCGTCGGCTCAGGGCGGACAAATGGGATGCCCTCCTGCAGGTGAGCTGGAACGATCCACCACCGGAGAGCGTTCCACATCCCCTGGGTCACCGTCACTCGCTGGTCCAATGGATCGCAGCGTTGAGACCACTGGCTGGCCAGCCCCCACTGGAGGGGGCGCATGTTCCAGTGGGCCCAACGGACCATGCTGGTGCAGGCTGCCATGAGACCCAGTAGGTGCAGGAAGTCCCGGACAGGGCGCAATTGCCCAACCAGAAATGATCAGGCAAAAGAGGAAAGAACCACGGCCCTGTCCACCAGGAGCCATGCTCTGGCTCGAAGAGAGTCGAGCTCTGCCCCGATGAAGAGAATCACCTGCTTCGGTTCAAGTTCCGACTTGGCCTCGTTGATGAGGAGGCCGATCTGAGAGCAGACCTGGAGGGGCTGCTATCAGCCAATCATCCAGGTAAGGGTACACCTGGACCCCTCGGCACCTCAGGAATGCTGTCACCACTGCCATGCATTTGGTGAAGACCCTGGGAGCAACAGAAAGGCCGAAGGGCATGGCTAGGAACTCGTAAAGGGATCCCCTCATGGCAGAAGAAACCTTCGGTGAGACGGACGGATAGGGGCGTGAAAACGCGTCCTGCAGGTCCAGAGAGCAGAACCACATGCAGCGTTCAAGGATGGTATATCTGAGCCAGAGTAACCATCCTGAAGGTTCGAACCTTAGGAACTTGTTTAGGTCATGTAGGTGAGATGGGCGCTAGCCCCGTCTGTTGGGACCAGGAAGTACCTGGACACAAACCCGGGTCTGAGGAGGGTCCGCCACCTCTCTGATCACCTCTTTTCGAGGAGCAGGCGATGTCGTTTCGACAGCCGACAGCGAGGCTGCGGACTCGAGGCCCCCGGAGGCGCACGGCTCTGAAGGGCGGGCCTGCTCTGAACTGCCAGGGCAGGCCTTTCCTACCACTTCCAACACCCACCGGTCTGTGGTAACAGCAGACCAGGCAGAAAGGAAGTACTGGAGCCGTCCTCCAGGGGAACCTGGGGGTGAGGTGAGGTTGGGGTGACACCTCAACCCATCACTGTGCAGGCTTGGAGGAGGGACCGCCGAGGGACCACCTGGCCTTTATCTCCTGCTTCCTGGAGGAGGAAGCCGCTGGGCTTGGGTTTGGGATGCTGCGCAGCCTGCTGGCCCTGGTGTTGCTGGGCCGGACGTGCCGGGGCGCAGACGGACGTAAAGGATTCTGGGTTGCGGTCTAAGGCCCTTGTCCCTCTGATGCGATGAGACCGGAGTCCAAGGTGGCATTGGACTTTTCGATCCTCTGGAGGTGGCCTTCCAATCCAGGGCCGAAGAGGTTGGTCCCCAGGAAGGGGACATCCGCCAATTTATGCTGGGTATCTGCTGTGAAGGTGGATATCCTCAGCCATGCCCGACGGCGCACAGCCACTGCGGCCGCGACTGACCTGGCGCACGAGTCTCCAATGTCCAAAGCAGTCTGAAGTTGCTGTTTGCCACTGCCCTGCCCTGGTCCCGCACCTGCCTAACCATAGTCTGCAGGTCAGCCGAGATGAGGGACTACCTCGTCCAGGAGCCCAACAGGGCATGGGAGAAATGTGCCATAAGCACAGCCTGAGCTGGCTCGGAAGGCCAAGGAGGATGAGTGTAGATCTTTTCGCCTGCATAGTCCAATTTCTTGGACTCCTTGTCGGGAGGTTTGTCCATCGCTCTCAGCATTCCGGCACGCCGGAAAACCAGCCGGGTAACCAACCCTCGGCTGAGGGTGTTCCAAGAAACCGACAGGGACCGGTAGGGACCGCGATACTTCCTGGCCATCCTGGCTGAAGGCGCAGGGCAGAAGCCAGGTGCTGCAGAGCTCCAAGGTCAGCCCACATGGCCTCGGCGACAGGAAAGGCTCTGAGGAGAATCCCTCGTCCAATATTCCGAGGAGATAGCTTGGCCGCGCTTGGATACTGGTTCGAGCTGCATCCCGTGGACTCGAGATGAGCCTAAGCAAACGCATGAAAGGACGAGGCTATCGTCCAGCGACTGACCTCCAGAGGACTCCCAAGTCCACTCGCATGGAGAAGAGGAGAACGCCGCCGGACTCAGAAGAGTCCTCAAAGAGCTGCCTGGCCTGAGCCACCTCTACCTCAGCCGAGGGCGCGGGGAGGGTGAGCGCACAGCCTATGGATAAACCCCTGAGCTGACCCCGAGTTCTGGTCGGAGCCCCAAACAACGGCTGTGGAGGAGGAGGTTCCACCTCAATCGGTGGAGCAGCTGGTTTCGGCTGAGCAACAGGCTGAGAAACAGGCCCCTCGCTAAAGCTAGGGGCTGTCGGGCCGCCCGTGACAGCCACCAATGGCCGGGAAGTATCGCCACTGCTTGTTCCCAACCAGCAGAAGCTGCTGCCACATAAAGTCCTCGTGATTGTCAAGCGCGCTTGCGTCTAAGCCTCCTCGTCCGAGGAACAGGATGAAGACGAGCGGCGGCGCTGGCTGTGCCGAGGACCAAGACCGCCTGGTGGCGGGATCGGCTGGACCGCGAAGAAGTCCGAGACCGAGACGCACACCTCGGCTTTTCCGAGAGAGTGCAGGGAAGAGCGGGGAAACCCGCCTCACTTGGCTCGGAAGGAACACCCAAGGCCCCGAACCGAGGCACTGACAAGCCCACGGGATCTCAACCACCACCGGGGAACCGGGAGAGGATTTCGTCAGCGGTCGACAACCCGTCCAACGGGTCGAGAAAAATCTCGACTGCGCGACGGGAGTCTCGGGCCAACTGACCTGACGGGGACACCGTGAAGCCAGTGGCGGCTCAAGGATCGACCGAAGTCGGCGGTCGACCGCTCGGGAGGGGACCTCTCGCCCCAAGAGCGCCGACGGACGGACTTACCCTTTGTCCTCTTTTGGACCAAGAGGAAGGTCCCAAGATGAAGGTTCCTCTCCTTGGTGGAGAGAGACAGACAAAAGCTCCTTAAAGGAAGCAGAATATGAGGATCCCAGGAGAGCGGAAAATGCTGCAGCCGAGGAAGATGTGGTCCGCCGCCTCTCTTTGAGGGCGATCATCTGCTGTAGCTGATCCGCCGAACCCGCCCGCCATGAGAACCGCCAACGGGCCTCTTCGACTTACCGAGGGTAACGCTGGTCGCCTAAGTTAGCAGCGGCGGGCACGCGATCTTCCAGGACGAGGCCGAGAAAGAAGAGCAGCACAGGTCACAAGCCTGTGGGTCGTGCTCACGCCCAAGCAATAGACGCATGTGGAGTGCGGATCCGTCCAGGAGACATCTTCTGCCATACGGGCATCTCAAAACCGAGAGTCGATTTGTCCATCGCGGCCATAGGGAAATAGTTGACCAAAGTCTAGAAAACCTTAAGATTAATTCCGAGAAAACCGAGTTAGGAGTTCCAGTCTTGCTCGTGGAGCGTAAGGAGGGAACCTGAGCTTCCAAGCGGTAAGGAAGATCTGACGTCAAGGGGCGGAGCCGAGAGTTTTACCACCCGGGTGGGTGGGAGGAGCCAGCTTGAAGACCTTCCGGCAAGATTTAAAGCGGCAAGGAACCTGCCAATAAGTGTGGATGAACAACATATCCATGTCCCTAGAATAGTCTTTTTCTACTGAAACTGTGTTATATTTATTTATTTATTTGCTTTTGTTAACGGGGTAAGTCACACTAGACAGCCAAGTGCCTATTTTCAGGTGAGACCCGGGAGGGTTACAGAAGAACAGTGAGAAAGTTGAGTTTACATGCAATCAGGTAAAGTCTGAGGTTTACATCTAGATACAGGACGAGCATAACAGGGCAGAGAAAGTTGAGTTTACATACAGTCAAGTAATATCGGAGGTTTACATCTAGATACAAGACAAGCTTAACAGGGCTAAAGTAGGTAGCCAACAACAATTGATACGATTTAGCATAGGATAAGTACAGTGCATAGAGATAAGTATTCCTTTTTTTTGTTGTTTTTGACAGGTTCAGTCAGTGCTAACAGAAGTAAGTGCCAGCAGGTAGGATGAGCCAATGGGGGGGGTTCAAGGGCCTATCCAGGTGAACTAGTCCGGGAGGAGGAGAGGGGCGCAAGGGTGACATGAGACGGTTACAGAAAGCCATGCTTTTTACCTTACCTTAGTGTCACCTTTATTTACTAACTCAGTACAGCTGTGTTTCACCCTGCCTTAGTGATTTACCTTAATTCTAATCTTGTGGGTTTAGTCTTCTTCCTCAAACCGAATCTGGTTGCTTTAGTCTGCTTCCAAGCTCCAAATTACTTGTGACTGAGCCTTTTTTTTTACTGGGGCTTCCGTAATTATAGACTCTGGCAGGCACAGGGCTTCTCCCCCCACAGAGGAGCACCCAAGAAACGATCCCCTCTATTCAGGAGGTGAACAGCTGCTATAAAAGTTAAGAATTTCCTAAATCCACAGTATGGAGAATTCACTCCCATTATAACAGCTCCTGCAAACTATGTTCAGCGAAACTGTGACAGCGGTCATTATAACAGCTCCAGCATTTTATGTTCACTTCTTGTGATAGCGTTCTACTTGATAGATAAGTTAAGCTTAGACACAGGAAGCAGCACGATAATTAACAGCGCAATATATATCAGTTGCTAATTATTATACAGCTTTTGTGTTTGGGGGTCTACTAATTATGAAAAGGAGTTTTGAGACAGGAAAGTACCCCTTGTTTAACCACGCAGCAGCGCTTGGTACCACCTAATGTGTGCTAGCTGAATCCTTGTGCGCCAGTAGCATTCCATATTCCACGGCTGTGCACAACGCTGCTACCCCTGAATAGTTTAACGCTTCTATCCCCGAAAAGATTAAGCCAGCCCCCTCCCCCTACCCCCTAATCCTCAGCAAATCCGAACCGGAATGTGTGTATATGCTGAGCCAGCCCCGCCTCCTCGTACCTGTTTATAATCGGAACGTTTTGTCTCCTCTTCACAGCCAGCAGCCGGTGGTCATGAGGGCCATCGAGTGTCCTGCCCTCCCCGGACTTAGGACCGGATTCCGTACGACGGAGATCGCAGCAGCTACGAAAAAGAAGCGTTACTGAGCCCGGACAACCGTCTCCTATAAGCTCCAGCCGCATGTGTTAGCCCCCGCTGGCGCTGTGCGCCGGCTGCCCCACCACCACCCTTGGTGAGCACCGCCTTTTATAGGCTGGGTCCCATGGGGTTTTTAGCCAATCAGCTCAGTTTCTCATTAGCAGGTTATACCAACCTGACACTAGTGGCTGCCCCATCACTCTCCCATCTACCTTAACCCAGAGTTCTCACCAAGCTGCCTCTGTACTTAACTTTATTGTGTCTACTCCTCCCCCTAACATCCCTCCCTCCTGCCACCTTCCCTGAAGCTCCTTCTTCCTTCGCTACAGGTTGCACCCGGGCAACACCTCCCCCCCCCATCACACCACCACCCACATCCCTGGCCCATTCCAACCTGCCACACTAAGTAATTGGAAAGTAGGCGCTACTATACTGCCAGCTTCCTTCCATGCTGGGCTGACAGTACTGCACCTGACGACTCTTAAAAACTTTCCATCAGCCCCACGACAACTACCTACCCCACGCAAGGTGAAATGGGTGACGTTCATAGTAAAGCAGGTCATTCCACTACTGCTACTCCTGGCAGGGGATGTTGAACCGAATCGAGAGCCACCTGCCCCCCCCCAAAACAACACCTCCCCCATTCTCCAACTCCCACGTGGACTTAAAATCATGCACCTCGACATTTGCAACCTCCTGAACAAAATCACCCCCCTACAACCGCCTATCCTCTACCTGCACCCGGACATCCTTATTATCACGGAAAGTTGGCTGAAACCCCATAACTTGGATGCAGAAATATCCATCCCTGGCTATTCCCTCACTCGACTTAACCGCCCAGGGAAAAAGAAGGGTGGAGGCATTGCCATGTTCATCTCCACCAAGCTACACTTCGCACCAGTCCAACTCCCCAACCCAACGCACCCCATAGACGCCCTCTTACTCAAAATATCACTCCCTCACTCTATCCCGTTATATATAGCGGGATCCTACTGCGCCCCGGACACCCCCCAGCACGCCATCCTAGAACACCTATGCACCCTAAAATCGCTCACCTCGGAGGGGGGAGCTATACAGTCTTGGGGATTTCAACATCAACTGGCTCGCTACCACAAACACCAAGCTCAAAAACCAGGTGACTGCACTAAACCTATCCCAACAAATCTCTGAACCCACCCACTTAAATCACAAATCCTTTAACCACTCTCTCCTGGATTGGGCCCTCACCACACACCCCCATCGGGTCATAGAAGCAGGTACACTACCCGACTCCCTAAGTGACCACCGCATGATTTACGTAGTAAGGAAAGTATTCAAGCCCCAGGTGCCGCCCCCTCTAATACTACTCACCAGATCTTTCAAATCCCTACACCTTGCCGCACTCCTAACCGACCTATCCACCGATTGGTCAGGCATTCAACACGCCTCCTCCATCGACTTGGCCTTGGAATTTTTTTGTTCCAAATTCCTGGCAATCTGGGACCACTATGCACCTCTCAGAAGAGCCCGTGTAAAGGGTGCCCACCTACCCTGGGTTAACGCAAACATTATCAACCAACTCCACGCCAGGGACATAGCCTGGAAATCCCACAAGGTTACTGGTGCAGACAGCCCTCCAACACTACAGCACACTTCGTAATGCATGCACTAGACTAATTCGTCAGGCAAAAGCAAACTGCTTTAAGGTCTCTCTCCAATTAAACCTCAACCACCCAGCGAAATTCTGGAAATCAATGAAATCACTGCTTACTCCCCCTTCTCAGCCACCCAACCTGGCACTAAATACAAAAGGCTCCATGGTCACTGACTCAGGGGAAGTGGCTGCTGCTTTCAACACATTTTTTACTAACTGTGCCTCCTCCCTTCTATCCAATAACAAGCACCTCCCCACGATCCCAGCACCACCCTCGCCACCCCCACCCCTGTCCTCCCACTTCTCGTTTCAGCTGGTCTCCCCAGCCGAAATTCTAACAGCCCTACGTTCACTCAATCCTTCCAAAGGTAAATACCCCACTGGCCTCGACTCCAGGATGTTTTACCTTTCCACCCCAGACATCGCCACCCCACTGGCCTCCCTCTACAACCTCCCTTTCTCTCGTGCAAAATTCCCGGCTAAATAGAAACAAGCCACAGTCATCCCTCTCCCTAAAGGTGGTGACTCCTCCTCGCCAAGCAATTACCGACCTATCTCCCTTCTCCCTATTCTAGCCAAAGTCCAGGAACAACTTGCTCTCGCCCAACTGTCCTCCTTCCTTGACTCCTCCTCCTTTCTCTTACACTACCAGTCTGGCTTCTGGAAATCGCACTCCACTATCACCTCCCTTCTAAGGCTAACCAACGACATCCTCTCCGGCATGGACAAAGGGCATGTCACCGCAGCGATCTTCATCGACCTAGCTAAAGCTTTCGACATGGTCTCCCACTCACTCCTGTTAACTAAACTCACCCTCGCCGGCCTCTCAGGTGAGGCTACCAGCTGGTTCCAATCTTACCTGGATGGAGGCAACAAAGCAGTACGAATTGGTTCACACACCTCTGTCCCTCTTCCTGTCTCTATAGGGGTGCCTCAAGGCTCGATCCTTGGCCCGCTACTCTTCTCCATCTTTCTAAATGATCTGCCCTCAGTATGCCCTCGCTCATCCATACACATGTATGCAGAAGACACCGTACTATATGCCTCAGGTCCATCCCCCGCTGAAGTGTCATCCAGACTTCAGGAGGATTTTAATGCTATCCAGCTCTGGTTCCACCCAAACCAGCTATTTCTCAACCCTAAGAAAACTGTCTCACTCATTTTTGGGTCCAGGCAAAGGCTCTCCTGCCTCCCCACAACCCCCACCTTCCACAGTTTAGATGGGTCCCTCCTGGAGACCTGCACCACAATCAGATACCTCGGGGTCTGGCTCAACCAACACCTCGACTTCTCAGCACACACTGATGCTATCCACAAAAACTGCACCCGAAACTGGGTGCCCTTTCCCGGAACAGCGGTTGCATTTCCCTGGCAACCTGCAAAGAAATTGTGCGGAAAATGATACTCCCGCATTTTGACTATGGGGACATTGTGTACAGTGCAGCCCCTAAGTCCTCCCTTGCCAGACTGGACCCTCTCTTCCATTCGTTCTGCCGCTCTGCCCTGGACTGCCCACCCACAATGCACCACTGTGACCTTTATAAATCCTTAGATCTCCCTTCCTTACAGGACCGTAGAATAGTGCATTACGCTAGGCTAACAGCAAAATTCTGGACCCAGTCCCTACCCCCGTACCTCGCAACCTCCCTTGTTCCCCAAACCCCTTCTACTTACGCCCTCCGGCACACCGACTCCAGGCTACTCTCCCTTCCAAGGATGTCCTCCGCCAAAGGCCAGCTTGCCTTTGAGTACAGGATGCCTTATGTATGGCACTCCCTTCCTGCTGAGCTCAGACACTCCGCCTCCACTCTGCAGCTCTACTGTCTCCTCAAACAGTATTTCACCACCACCTGCACATGCAGCTAGCCCCTTACGCCCAATGCTGTATGTCTATATCTTAGCTTGCATGTTTATTCCTACCACTAACAAGCCTCTATTGCTGCAGCACTTGACCTCACAGTGGGCGCTATTCCCTAGCAGTACTAATGTCTACTTCCCCTGCCATGAGGCAGGTGTATCTTGTAAAATGTGTCTTCTACTCAATCATGTATTGTACCATGTCATGCTACTGTAATCATACTGTATCACTACATGTTACTGTCTATGCAAACTTCCCCTTCCCCCAGGACGCATCTGGAATCACGTGTTCAGCATGCCTTCCTGGTAAAACTTTAAATAAATAAATAAAATTTCCTACCACTGAGGTCAAACTAACAGGTCTGTAGTTTTCTGCCTCTGCTTTTTTCCCACTTTTGAGAAGGGGAACCACATCCACCCGCTGCCAGTCCTTAGGTACCACACCATCCTCCCATGATTTGTTTAAAAGAGTAGTCAGTGGTGTCACTAGTTCTCCCCTTAATTCTTTTAGAATTCTGGGGTGAATCCCATCGGGGCCCATTGCTTTGTCCACCTTCAGTTTTAAGAGTTCTTTCAGAACCCTTTCTTGTGTGAATGGACCGATATCGACCCCCCCTATCCAGAGTGCTTCTATTGATTGGATTAGGTACCACCCCTCTCTTCTTTTGTGAATACTGAGCAGAAGTATTCATTCAGTATCCCTGCTTTTTCACTGTCACCTCTGCCCACCCACCCTCCCTTTACTAAGCCTCACTATCCTCCCTTGGTCTTTCTTCACTCATAATGTACCTATAAAGGTTTTATCCCCTCTAACGGAGTTGGCTATCTTTTCCTCGGTTTGGGCCTTTACTATTCTGACTGCCTTCCCCCCTTCCTTCTGCTTTATCTGGTACAGTTCTCCATCCTGCTCCTTCTGTGTTTCTTTACACTTCCTGAATGCTATCTTTTTCTCCTTAACCTTCCCCGCCATCTCTTTTGAGAACCACAATGTTTTTTTCCTTCGTTTTGATTTCTTTATTCACTTCACACAAAGGCTTGTTGCCTCTGTGATGGCAGTTTTGATGTTTCCCCATTGTTCCTCCACCCCTCCTTCTTGCCTGTTTGCTAGTGCTTTTCTGAGACACTCTCCCATTTTGACAAATTCAGCCCTCCTAAAGTCCAGTACCCTCACTTTTGTATGGCTTGACTCAACAACTGTGTTTATCGTGAACCACACTGTTTGGTGGTCACTTGTTCCCAGATGGCTACTCACTTCTAGATCTGAGATCCTCTCTCTGTCCCCATTTGAAATTACCAGGTCTAAGGTTGCTCCCTCCCAAGTGGGTTCCAACACTAGCTGTCTGAGGCATGCCCCCTGCAGGGCATCGAGAATGACCCTGCTCTTGGATGTGGCTGCAACAAAGGTGCTCCAGTTAACATCTGGCATATTCAGGTCCCCCATCAACAATATCTCCCCTATTTCTGCCCTCCTAAGGATGCCTTCTATCATGTCTTTGTCCATTCCCTCCTCCTTAAACAGGAGTCTATATACAACACCTGTGCAGACTGTGGTGCCATTTCCTGTCTCCAGGATGACCCACAGTGCCTCCTCTCCTCCCTGTTTACCCTTTAGTTCCGTTGCTTTGATCCCTTTCCTTACACAGAGAGCTACTCCTCCTCCTCTTCTACCCTCCCTGTACCTCCTGTAGACTGTGTAACCTGGTATGTTGACATCCCAGTCATGGTTCTCTGTGTACCATGCTTCTGTGACAATGAAAGAGAAGCAGACAAACTACACATCACGCTGTACCCACCCCATCCGACCACTCCTGAGTTACATCTTTTTTCATATGTACTCACAGATCCACATACATACTCCAAGCAGTCATGTGAGATGCTGACAAACCGCAAATCATGGTATCCCCAACATCCGACCACTCTTGATTTACATCTTTTTTCATTCGTACTCATGGATGCCACACACATACTCCAAGTGGCCATGAGACAAGATGACAAACAACAAATTGTGCTGTCCCCAATATCCACTCCTGATTTACACTTTTTTCCTCTTCACTCTCACAGTCGCCACACGTACTCGAAGCGGCTGTGAGAGAAGCTGATGAACTGCAAATTACACTGTCATCAACATACGCTTGCTCTCTTTCCTCACTCTCAGCCATTCTCTCTCCTCGTTCTCAGCCACTCTCAGCTACCAAATGCACTGCATGAACTGAAATGGGAGTGTCTAGGCAGCAGCACACACACGCCATTAAGCATTGGGGGGACACACACACCCTCCCCAAGAAGACAGGCAGATCAACCATAAAAAAAAAAAAAAAAAAAGGAATCAAACAACAACCTACACCACAAATCCAATTACACATATGTCATATAAAATGAACAGGCAATGGGTGAAGTGAAAATTCAAATAATCCATTTATTTCCACTCATGAGGAGAGCGGGGCTTTCTTTTTTTTTTTTTTTAATTATTGATTTCTCTCCTGGCTTACCTGGCCTGTTCCCCTTCCAGGCAACCGCTGGGGACTCCGTCCGCATACAGCTCACTCCAGGAACCTGCCCTAATATAGCCTGTGGCTTACCCCCTGCAGCAGGGTGGTGGGGAAAACCCTATCTCGCCCACCTATTCCAGATCCAGATCAGCGGTCCCAAGCCAGCACACCGAGGAAGGCCATCAAGCCGCCCGGCCTGGAAGCTCAATTTTCCTCTTTACTGTTCCCAGAGTCAGTGGGTGTGCAATGATGCCGGTGGCTGGAAGCATGCACGCATCTGCACGCGCCCCCATCCTGGTGTCTGCCCCGAATCCTCCCAGTGATGGTGTCGTCCCTGACCCCAGCCTCCGCCAAGGGGCAGTCGGGCGCCGACCACTGTGAACCCCCTCCCAGACAGGAGAGCAATCCATCAGACCTCCAGTCCTCTCCTCCCCTGCCAGCCCCGGGGAGCCATTGCCATCGCTCCCGAACCGGGTCGCGGCGTGGCAAGACGACCAGCGCCTCTGCCCACAGTGCCATCAGTCCAGCATGAGAGCAGGACTTTCATAACTCACTCTTGGCTCCCAGCACTTGTAAGATATGGTCCTGCACCCTCACTCATGGAAATTAATTATTTATTTCAACCCCACCCATCGTATATTCCTTATATATCTTAAACTGGTGAGTCACAGAACCCCCACTAAAGATAGACTGATATGTGGCATACATGACTGGGAAAGTACTGGCTGAACAGAAGAGGGAAAAAAATAAAAGAACAGGAGTTTGACTCATCACATCACTACAGTAGTTTCAGAACAATCCACTAGATGCAGTGTTTCTTATTGATTTTCTACACACATAACGACTACAGATTCCTTAGTTAATTCACCTGCCCTTTGAGATTCAATAAATTTCATTTCCAGCTGTGAGATGAGTCTAACTTCAACAGACAATTCTAGTGAAGTACCATCTAGTCTTCCCCTCACTTGCTGGAGATTATAATTCCTATGCCACTGAAATCCTCTATGCATTATTCTCCAGAACCAGCCCTGTGCCTGGGGTAACAACATTTACCATCATATTTCAAGCACCGAAGACTTGAAAGGGGAACTCTCAACTCCCCTGCAATACTGCTTATAGTAATAATAATAATATTAATTATATGATAATGTTTATAGTGCTGCTACCAAGTCCACTTTAGCTAGACTGGACCCTCTCACTCTTTTTTATTGCTTTGCTCTTGACAAACCATGTGTACACACCATTGTACTCTGTACTCTTCCCTATCCCTCCCCTCTCCCGATACCATGCGCCTCACCCCACAGAGTTTCCTTTATTTCCAAATACTGGTTTGGCTCTCTCCCCTCATATCTTGCTTCTCTCCTCTCTTCCCCCCTTCTGCTTCTTCTTACTCCCTGTGCAAATCTAGCTCTCACTCTCTTGCTCCCACACCCCAAAGTGAAATCTACTGCTGGCCAATATGCCTTCTCATTCTGCTTCCCAAAACTATTTGCTCTGCTCCTTCCTTTCCTGCTCTGAAATCTCTCCTCTGTGAGTTCTCTATTCACTCCTGCAGTTGCTTCTGTTACTGGAGTGGACTCCTATTCACCTGCAACACAGTCCGACACCAGCACTGCCCCGCTCCCCTAGTATCTTTCATTTCTTGCCGTTTCTTATTTTGTTATGCTGCTTGCCGTTTAGTGTTCTTTTGCCGATTCTGTAGTTTACTGTATGACAATTTATTCTTTAACATTGTTGAATTGTATATTTTTTGATATACGCATTTCCACATTATTGTATTATTTTATATATTTCACTGAACTTACGAAATCCAGTGGCCATCTGTCGCAATGCGTTAGAGCTACGGGTAACCAGGTGGACATATAAAACTAAAAAAGAGCAAGGAACTCCTGCACCGGGGCCATCCACCTTGAAAGTTGATACTACAAGGAGATGCTTATCAACTCCTGGGGTGACAGCAGGAAGTTTTGGAGCAGTATTAATGATATCACAGGGTATGACCCCAAAATGGCTACAACCATGCCCAGTGTTGATGCCAGTACCACACTTGACCCCAAGGTTATCGCCAACACTTTTATTAATGCTTTTACTGACCTTAGTTGGGTCCTTCTCACTAATTTCTTTGAGAATTCTACTAATCAGGATCCTTTAGGGCGGGATGACTAGCCACAAAGTAAACCCCTCCCCTTTTATTTCAAAACTATCTCTGAACGTGAGGCTAGGAAAGACATACTGAGGGTTGTAGGAAAATCCAGGTATAGTGGCGATACGCTTGATCTCAAGCTTATCGCTCTATCCCTGGATGAAGTCTTGGGACCACTTACTAAAATACTGAACCCATCACTGAGGGTAGTTCAATTCCCCCAGAAGTGGAAATCTGCCACGGTTACCCCTGTTCATAAATGCGGTGATAGGGCTCTGCATTCAAACTACAGGCCTATCTCCATTCTCCACCCCCCCTTTCCAAAGCTCTTGAGTGGGTAGTGTCTGACCAGCTGACTGAATACCTGGAGAAATACCAGATCCAGTGCCCCCAGCAGCATGGGCTTAGAAAAGGACACAGTACCACCTCCGCATTAGTTGAATTCACCGGATTCATCCACAGCTCACTTAACCAAGGCCAATTGGTAGGGGTGGCCTTTATAGATCTGACCAAGGCCTTCGATACGTTCAACCACTCTCTCCTACTTAAGCAATTTTCCTGTACAGGACTCAAATGAAGCAACAGGATGGTTCAAAAGCTACCTTGAGAACAGAGTGCAACAGGTGAAAATATCTGATGTCCTCTTCAATAGACATCCAGTACAATCAGGAGTCCCACAAGGGTCTATACTTGGTGTCTTCCTGTTCAGCCTCTTTTTAAACAGCCTTCCTCTCACTTGCCCCGACAAGATCCTCCTATATGCATGCGAATGACGCAATCATTTTCACCAGTCACTCTGATCCCTTACTGCTTGAGAACCAGCTTAAGCTAAACTTCTCGTGTGTAGAGACTTGGTTTAAAAGGCACAATCTACTATTAAAATACAAAAAAACAAAGGTCATTTATTTAATAGTTCCCGCAACAAGCATAAAGCCCACCAGCTAACAATTCGGAATAGCGCAAACATTCCCCTAGAACAGGTACAACATTTCAAGTATCTTGGGGTCACCACTGATTGCACCCGGTCCTACACACACCACATTGAAGACGTTGCTAAAGTAGTCAACACGCATATCGGGCTACTCTATAGACACAAACATTGTTTGACTGCGGAGGCCCTAAGAGCAGCTGTACATAGCTCAATCATCTCCATTACAGATCATGGGCTGGTAGTGTACGGCGCTGCGACGGATACGTCTCTAAAGTGTGTCTCAACAGCACTAAACAAAGCCTGCAGGCGCATCACTAGTGCACACCAACTCACACATACATGTGATCTTTATGAGCAGAGAAAGTGGCTCCACTTGAAAGGTAGGCTCAAATATCAAACCTGCCTACTGGCTAAAAAAATCTAGCCTTGGGCTCTCTCCAAAGGGGGTACTGAAGTACCTAAGCCTTTCTAGTAACCCTCACCATATGAGAGGGTTGGATAGCCAGCCCTTTCTAGTCCCCTTATGCCGCACTGTGCAAGGCCAAAGGTCATTCACCTACACAGCCCCATCTTGGCTTAATTCTCTACACAGTGATATCCTTGCTGAACCCAAACTTGGTCCATTTAAACATAAGCTCCGCCAGTTACTCACAGCACAAAGTGGTTGTGATTGCTTTATTTATTTACTTACTTATTTACTTCAGGTTCAGATTAATATCTTTGAGCCGAGCGGCTCTTTTACAAAGGTTCCAAGTCAAAATAGACACGCAATAATAAGACATTTGGTGCATTCACAAAACGAGACATAGTTGTGCTGTACACAGGTATACATAGTATAAAACAGTCATCTTAGTACAAAGAGCTACAAACATTAACATGAAATAGAAATACACACTAAAAAGTCTGTAGAGATTATTTATTTACTGAATTTTGTTGACCGGGTAAGCCCACTGAGACTAGAAGTCCCTATTTTCAGGGGCGACCCGGGGGTCGGGATACAGATAGTAACCAACTGAAACTGAACCAGATTAAAGGAAAACTACACCCTCATATCTTCTAAATGTTATTTGTTTCCATGTCAATAGACAACTCTTTTCATGTAGCTGTTAAGGATGTATGCACATGCTTTAGTCTGTTTTCACAGTTCATACTAGGCCCTGTTACCATTCTGGGAGGCTCCATTTCGTGGTTGTTGAAGGCTCATTGTCCCTGAGAGTTGCATTAGCATATGAGATCACGATGCATAATCACCCTTTAAACTCCCCAGTATGCCTGTCTGCTTAATTAGTCTTAAAAGAAACAAGCTGCAAAAGGTGTGAAATATCACATTTACCTTCAGTGAACTTTGCAAACTATCTGAGTTATAATGCAGTTTTTTTCCCCTTTAAATTTGCATTCAGTTTATGAGTTTCCAGAGAGTTTTTGTAGGGTATTTGTTCTTTCAGCATATTGATATGTGGTATAAATGGGTGATCTGACATCATGTTCTCATATGCTAATGCAGTTCTCATGGACAATGAGACTTCAACAACCATGAAATGGAAACCCCCAGGGCAGTCACAGGGGCTACCATGAGCAGTGAAAACAAACTAAAGGTAACACATATATAGTCCTAACAGCTACAGGAAAGGAGTTGTCTGTTGACATGGAAACAAATTTTAAATGATATGAGGGAGTAGTTTTCCTTTAAGCTGTTGGTGGTATTTCTAGTGAATGGAGGAAATTTGGCCAGGACACGGGGGAAATTCCCCTACTGAGCAGTAAGGGGAGCCTCTGTCTCTCCAAGATGGCAGAGCAGTGCATCAGTGAGATGGAGGTGGAAGCTGTGGAGGAGTCAGTTCTCCCTGAGAGGCAGTTTAAGGATACTATGGATATTTCAGTAGAAATGGAGATTCCTGTAATTGAGCAGCCGGTCATAGAGTACGACAAAGTTCTGAGCAGTGATGTGGAGAATATCACTAAGCACCCACGAGACATGAGTTTGAAGGGAAACAGTGCGGCTCGAGACTTTTCAATGTCTGCACCACCAGATCTTGCGATGGGACAACCTATTCTGACAAACAGCAACAGAATCCCAGAGAATGCTGTTTGTGTGATGCAGCATACGGGAGAGAAATCGCAGACACCACAGGACGCCCAGCCTGTATTGGCGTCACAGAAAATCCATAAACAATTCGAACTACAGGACAAAAACTCTGCCGAACTGCATAATGCGGACTGGACGGCGGATAAAGCTTTGAGAAACGCTGGATGGGCTAGGACTGTTTCAGGCAGTTGGATCCCTGATCTGGACTAGGAAGATGACTTTCTCCAGACTCAAGAGAGCGGGCCTGCTACGAGGGAACTTCCCAGGAGGGAATCAGCAAAAATCCTGAGTTCAGATACTTCACAGACTACAAAGTCTACTCATGCTGAGGCCCCTAATTTTCAAACTGCGCAGAGGGTTGCTGGCGGTTCCCGGGACCCAGATGTGCTTGGGCCATCAAGAAATGAAAATGTTTCTGGGTATAATGAAGCAGTAGAAGACGAATCAAAGGCGCAATCCGGTGGGCAGAGAATACGTGCAGGGGCTACCAGGGGTTTAACAATGTCAGACCTTTTTAAGAATAAATTAGAACAAGCCCCTAGAAAAATGCAATTAGGCTTAGATATAGTGGAGGTTTGATGGATATTATGTAGCCAAGCATTTATTAAAAGGCTCTATGAGATTCATTCCAGCTGATATTTATGCTTTGACTCATATTTCAGGTGAGGACACATTTGATGTCAGCTTTAAGACGAAAGCTGGCCTTGAAAAATTTTGGGAAAAATATAATGGCTTAAAACAAACCCCATTATGGACCCCCTTCTATGCCATACCTTTGACAAAACCACAGATCAGACATATCACCATTATGTTTCGAAATGAAGGTGTCAATGTTAGTGATCTCTATCACTGGCTACAAAATAGGTGTGACATACTAGGCCCCCCAGAAGCAATTATAGACATGGAGGGGCTATGGACAGGAGGATGGAAATTCAAAGTGAAATTGTTTCAAGTTAACTCTGAAATCATCCATTTACCAAATAGCTTTTTCTCAGGTAAAGATAGGGGAGTGTGCATTTACGGAGGGCAGCCTAGAGCATGTTATAAATGTGGGGCTAGGACTCACTTAAGCAGTACCTGTGGCTTATTGAAATGCTCTTTATGTGGGGGTTATGGTCATGCAAGTGATTTACGTGAAAACATCTTCCAATGTAACCTCTGTGATGAAAAGGGCCATGCTTTTCATCAATGCCCATGGGCTAGAAGAAATAGGACCGAAGGATGGGACCAAGATGATTTTGTCCATAGGCCTCAGGAAAACGGAAGGGATTTCTCTGCCAATACAGTGCCTAAAGCACAACAGGCCCAGGAATATCAGCAGAAGGATGAGAGACAAGAAACAGAGAAAAATGATGCAAACCTACCTGCTCCCTTCTGCCCCCAAAGCACCTGGAGTCCCAAACCACATGGACTTATAGGAATAAGCAAGGATGTGGGGCTAGGGATCAAATTCAGTAGATGCCACCCCCTCCTCGATGTGATGAAAGTGAGTCGTAGGGTGACTAGAGCAGCTGCTAAACAAATAGCTACACCTTTTGTTATCTCCACCCAGAACCTCTACATACCCTTGCAAGATGAAGGGGGGTGTCTGATTTAGAGTCACATGTATCTACTCGATCAGAATTAGTTTTAGAGGTAGAAGATGAAGCCAAAGGTCAAAGAAGGGTATAAAACAAAGGCAAAAAAGGAAAATAAAATCTAAACATACTGAAGGCCCATAACTCCTAACTATTCCTAATGGCCTCTATACATTTAGCTTCTTTTAACACCTGTAGTGTGAAAAACTACAAAAAGAGGATTTCAATTTTAACTTTTCTAGGTCAGTTAAAACATGACGGATTTTTTTTTTTAACAAGAAACCAGACTGAATTCCCTTTATGAAACAGAACTTAGAAGAAGAAGCTGGGTGTGGGGCCCTTCATACTGGACTTTTGCACAGATGTGCAGTGGGTTAGGCATCCTGTTTAGAGGAACTAGTTTTCATATAACCAGGGTGGTAGACCATTCTCTCTGATGAGATTGCACTTACAGGGATTTTTACTTTCGCTTCATTAATCTTTATGCACCCTAGATTAAAGAGGACCTTCTCCAGTCACTTTGACTTTCATGCATTAATTACCCCTCCTTGCATTGATTCTGGAATTGCATTTCATTACTGTCTGCTGCAGTTAGTTTTTGCATTCTGAGCTGCTAAAAACTGCAGGGTGTACCAGAGCTTCTATGGCAAGCCTGGTGTTGCTGTTGGCCCAGGATTGTTTTGCTGACATCATTGCAGGGCAGAGTCAATTTCACAAAAAAAAAAACATACTGACAAGGCATTTAGATTTTGGCATAATGCATTGCTAACAGGGTGTCTTGGGGAAGGGGGAATACAGTATGTACACCGAGTACTGGTAGTTTTCCCTTGCAACATTGTTGCAACTGCATGGTACTGCACAGTGTGAGTCACTCCTCAGTCCTACAGTGATGTCATAAAGAGCCAGCAGCCCAGCAGCTGAATAGCAAAGGCAAGTGTAGCAGGGCTCAAAAACAAATCCAAATTATGGAAGGCAGAGTAAACCTTGGCCAGAAATAACAAATGCATACACCTTTTCAGGTCTAGTACTGCATATAATGACTATAAGCTGTAACTTTTTGGACCATCAGAGAAGGTCCTCTTTAAGGCAACAAGAATAGAATTGTTTGAGGCAGTCAAACCCTATTTATACACAAGGAAACACGTTATTTGGGAAGGGGATTTTAATCGTAGTTTAGATTTAAAAGACTCAGAGGTGCTCTCACAAAAAATATACTGCGACTCACAGGTTTTAAAACGAACCCTAGTGGACTCAGGCCTTACTGATGCGTATAGGCAATTACAAAAAAAAAGGGTGGGGCTACTTATTTTAGGCATATTTTTGCAACCTGAATATACTATTTTTTTGTGTCAAAATTTATAATACTGTTATGAATAGAAGTAAAACCTACAGAATTTTCAGACCACTATTTGTTACAGGGACATGTAAGGATTAAGCCACGAGAAAGGATGGGTCTACTGTGGAATTAATCAATGGTTGTGGGGGTCCAACCAACCATGGATTAATTCCACTGTAGACCCATCCTTTTGAGTGGCTTAATCCGCTTGTACATAGCAATGAGCGTGAGACTAATAGTCTTTGAACAAATAAGTACAATCACACTGATTTACTTTCAGAATACTGTATGTTGAGCTGTTAAACATGATGTGATGGGTCTACTGTGGAATTAATCCATGGTTGGGGGGTTGGCGGCCAAGTGGGTCCAACCAACCATGGATTAATTCCACTATAGACCCATCCTTTTGAGTGGCTTAATCCGCTTGTAACATGGCAATGAGCGTACGACTAATAGTCTTTGAATAAATAAGTACAATCACACTGATTTACTTTCAGAATACTGTATGTTGAGCTGTTAAACATGATGTGCATATACTTCAAAACAACTGGAACACACCTATTAGAAATATCATGGCTGCTATTTCACTTTTGTTAAAAAAACTTTCATTACAAGCTTTAAGCTTTCTAACATCAAAACATATTTTACAACTTTTCAAAAACTTGCAATTCACTTTCTGTTCTAGGTGCTTTGATTTTCCTCTCTGTGTATTAGAAGATATGGGCTGCACTGCATGATGGGAGTGTACTATGGTACATTTTAGTTTCTTCCTGCAGTTCCTTTACAGACCAATAGGTGGCTGTCAAACAATCCTAGTAGCACAAGCACCGTTTCTCCAAATGTACTGAATTAAAGGGGCACTGTCAGCTTTGCGCGTCCGTTTTTCACTAAATGCAAGTAGTGTGCCTCTTGGCACACATGTATCAAAGACCAAGTATAGAGCAGCTTATACCTCCTAGCGTAGTTAATTATGTTGGTTTTGCTTATTTTTTGAAAAGATTAGGTTGTCGGTGAACCGAGACTGAAACTCACCTGCACCGGAAGCATAAGCTGTACAAGACTACGCGTCTGCCACAGCGCAGTCCAAGTCTGATTTTGGTACATGCAGTATATAAAATCACTTCCTTCTGGAGCATCATAATTACTGGAACTGTTGCTGGTGTGGAAGAACAAAACCGAGGACAAGAGACCAACAGTTTACTTTTTAAAAGCGGGTCCGAAATCTCAAGCATGCGCCGTGCGGCATGGTGAAGATCCGCACATGCGCTAGGAGAGTGGCTTGTTCCTGCGCATGCCGATATTTCGACCCGCTTTAAAAAGTCAAATTGCTGGTCTCTTGGTCCTCGGTTTTGTTCCTACACACCAGCAACAGTTCCAGTAATTATGATGTTCCGAAGGAAGTGATTTTATATACTGCATGTACCAAAACTGCACTTCGACTGCGCTTGTGGCAGACGCTACGTCTTGTACAGCTTATGCTTCCGGTGCAAGGTGAGTTTCAGTCGGTCCGACCGACAACCTAATCTTCAAAAATAAGCAAAACCAACATAATTAACTACGCTTAGAGGTATGCTGCCTCATACTTGGTCTTTGATACATGTATGCCAAGAGGCACACTACTTGCATTTAGTGAAAAACGGACGCGCAAAGCTGACAGTGCCCCTTTAAGCCAATCTGAAAAACACTTTATTGAACAACTACTATTTTGTGGAATATTATTTTCACTTTTTTCCCTCTAAACTATCTTACTCAGCAGGATATAGAACAATATAACATTTACTGCTTTCACCTTTCAAATACTTGTTTTGACTAGTATTGTTAGTCTGTTTCTTTGATTTCTTTTTGTTTCTCTCAATTTATTTTTCTTTTCACCCATAGAAGTATCCTCTCTCTTTGATTTTGCTGTATTTATCTCACTGTCTGTTATTTTTGCTTTCGGTTATAGAAGCTACATGCTCATCTTTACCAGTGTGTATTCACCAAGAAAAGGCTAGGACAGATAATGTTATTCAGTCATCCACAATGCATTGCACCCACAGTTGCTTAGAAAGCAGTAGATCAGAATAGATGGTAACATTATGTAAATGTTCACTTCTAAAGAAATATTGTTGCAGCATAATTAACAGTATATGTGACGTTTAAATGTACAATCTTTAGTAACTCATGAACTTTTGTCGCAGTTACAACATAGAACAATCTTGAAAATGTCAAAAACCCTGTGCCAGGAAAAACCTTAGCAAATACAAGCTGAGACAACTACAAACTGCAGACTATTTGCATGTTGCTATCACTTGTGTACTGTTTGTTGCCTGTAGTGGATTGCCAAAGTATTACATCACAAACCATGATCTACTATGGTATTAGACCATGGTTTCTACTGTACCACATGGTGTGTTTGCACCTATCTGAGTGCTTCATTTTGTTTTTCTTTTTTATGCCATGTTACAATTCAGTTTAGACACAGTCCAGCCCAAGGTCTTCTCTCACATGCAGAGATGGAAGCTGAAGGCCTCATAATTGGAACAAGTGAATTGCCAGAAGCAAATTGAAAATTTTTTGGCGGCCAGATATTATACTCTATGCTTGTATGACAATCAATGTGAGTGGTGGACAGATACTAAAAATGAGCTAAAACATCTCATCATTTCATTTGGGAGAGAGACAGCAAATGCAAATTATTTGAAATATTTGAGGAACAGAGATCAACTTTACAAATTAATATAATGTCCTCCGAAAGATATCATAAAATACAAATCTCAACAGAAGTAAAAATACAATGAAAATCTATCAATATGGTAGAGCTAAATCACTAGATATAGAAATAAAGTTTGGAACTTTAAAACAACCTGCATCAGCCCTTACAGTATATGGCCTGTGAACAAAGATTGGATAACACGCTCATGGCAGGATTATTTACAAAAGAAGGGAAAGTTATGACCTCAGAATGAGGGATGTTGTCAATAGTCAGCAGTCCCTTAAGGAAGAATTCTTTGATAACCCAATAATCAGTGGCAATGTAAATTAATTCTTAACAGCCCCGGTACCCTCCGGCAGGAGGATGGCCTTCAACCAATTACACCTGAAGAAGTAAGCAAGGTTATAAAAACCCTAAAATCTGACACTTCCCCTGGACTGGATGGGATACTGAATGAATTTTATAAAAAATGTTGTCTCCGATCATCTTTTGGCATCAGTATATCATTTTTTTACTTACAACTGATCATGTATATAGGGATTTAGGGACTGCCATCATCCGCTACATATTTAAAAAAAGGAGAGAAATATAATTTATCCAACTGGAGGCCGATAAGCTTATTAAATAGTGATTATAAAATTATGGCAGAAATCTTGAATAATAGACTACAAAAAATAACAGCTATTCTGATTGGTACAGCTCAGACGTGTGCAATATCTAATAGGAAGATACAGCACAACCTATACCTCTTGAGGGAATTATCTGAAACTAGGAATAAAACTGATTTACAAGGTTACATACAGTACTATTAGATCAATCCAAAGCATTTGATAGGGTTGAACATCATTATTTATTCCACATTTTGAGTATGTATGTATGGGGTACCTGCGACAATGGTAGGCTGGATCTCTAAATTATATGCTAAAGCTAGTATAATCCCTTCAGTCAACGGTATTTTGGGAGAAAGTATGCTAATACAAAGCAGAGTTAGACAAGGGTGTCCACTAAGCCCTCTATTATATACTTTTGCATTAGACCCCATAATTCGACAAATACAATGGGATAATCAGATTAATGGGTTGGCATCATGCGCGTCACTAAACCCAGCAAAAAAAACAGGTTATGCTGATGATGTATGCGTTTTAGTGCAGGATGTAACATCTGGGGTGAAAGCAATTCAGACATCCACCACCTTCTCTACCATATCAGGTGCTAAACTTAACATAGAGAAAAGCACAGCTTTGTCCTTAGGTAGTATCACTTTGGGGCCTGCTGAAATAGCAGGAATTACTGTTACTGAGACTCCACAGAAAATTCTTGGCATATGATTTGGGAAAGGATATATAGCTGCCTTAAATTGGGAAAAACAGTTAGATGTTTGTGACAAAAAGGTTAGAATATGGAAATCCTGGAAGTTGGGGAAAAAAGAAAATGATACCGATTATTAAAACAATTGTGTTACCCATTTTTATGTATTTAAGTTATATTTATGCACCCCCAGTTAATATGGAAACAAGATTCTTTAGTTATTTTTTTCAAATGCTTTGGGGGAGTTGTTTAAATCCGGTGAAAAGAGACGTTACGTATTTACCATTTAAGAAAGGGGGTCTAAACATGATTAACCCCACTGGGCCAGATATTCAAAACTTTGCCCTGGGCTAAATTAGCACGGCCCAGCGGGCAAACTTAACCCGGAGCACAAAGCAGGCCATATTCAAAAGGAATAGCCCAGAACAAACAGCCTCTGAATATAGCATGGGAATGAGGCCAGGCAAACTGGGCTGGGAGTGCAGGGCAAACTTAGCCCTGGAATAAGACAGCTCTGAATATGGCAACCAGGAAGTGCAAACCACAACAGCAACACAGTGCACAGTGATGCGAAGGTAGGTAGAGTTGAACTATGTGGCCAATGTGTGTGCCAGCAAATGTGTGGACCCAGTACAGCTGCAGGCAGCAGCGTATGTGAAAGTACAGTGTGCAAAACAGTAAAGTATTCCCCAAACTGTTTGCACAGCACTAACACGTTTGTGTGGGTTTAGCGCAGGGCTAAACCGTTAGCTCGGTGCAAACATGTCTGCCCGGCACTAAACTTTGCCATATTCAAAAGTGACATGCAAATGAGCCTACTTAGGTAGTCTGTGGGCAAAAATCCAGATTAGCATCTCATTATGCCCTGATTTACTTGCAGTTTGTGCCGGGCTAACTGTTTAGCCCTGCGTTAAACCCGTGCAAACATGTTAGCGCTGTGCAAACAGCATGGGGAATATTATACTGTTTTGAACACTACTTCCACATGCACTGCTGCCTGTAGCTGTACTGGGACAACGCAGCATAGGCACAGATGGTGGTGGTGCTGCATGCAACTGTCACACTGTAGGTCATGCTACAGTGCACAGCAGACACTGCAGTAGCAAGGGGGCCAGTAGTGTGTGGACACAGCAATGCCTATGGTGTGCAGGGCAGTGATGATGACTGCACTATACACAGTGAGGCCCAACCTGCAGGTGTTTACTGACAGTGGACATTACTGTTACGCTGTTGTGTGACCCACAGATGCTGCACCTCTGGCATGGGATGCTCACAGTGACATATACATGTCTGGCTTTGTGTGCTGTGGCAGTTGTACAGCTGTGCGGTATGTGGCCGGGGGGGCATATATCATCCGAAAGGCACACTGATGTTGGGGTATTTCCAATACTGGCCCATGTGCTCTGCATGACGTTTCCCAGCCTTGTCACCACACCTGGTCGGTGGCACAGCCTGGCCACCCATGCACTCTCCCCTCAACATCCTCCATGCCCACAGTGCTGCATGTGTGTGCTGGCATCTGCTGGTATCCACAGAAGTGTGGTCCGCAGGTGTGTGCTGTATGGCCACACTGCCATGCTGTCCACTGGCAGCAGGGTCGCCACCTACTGCCTGGCATGGCTGGGACTGGTGGCAGATGATGGCATCATTGTGATGCCATCAGTTAGCAGCATGCTTCCTCTATGTTTGACTTTGTCTGTGTGTCATATTTATTTGTTAGGGTCGCACAAACACCGTGCAAAGCCAAAATGTCGCGCAAAGCTGATTGCCCAGGGTTAAGACAAGCTTTTCCTGGGCGGTAATGTGCACCACGCTAAGTGTCGCGCTAAGTTGCGCAAATCCACTTTGCATGGCGCTAGTCGCTGAATATAGCATTGCACCTTTATTCATGTCAGTTTGCCCATTGCATACATTATGATTTTGCCCGGCGCTAATGCAGTTTGCCCGCGCTATTTGGCCTTTTGAATACAGCAGACCCGCGCTAAACCTGCGCAAACGGTTTTTGCCCCGCACAAAGTTTTGAATATCTGGTCCATAGTGTTTTATCACTCCTTTTATATATACACAACACTATAAGATGGGGGTGAGAAGTAGCACCACTACTGTGGCAACAATGGATACAACCTTCTCTACAGACCTATATGTTAAAATGGGATAATTTCTCACCTAAACTATTACCTCAATAGAAGATCCCTACGTATGCCATAACTACACTTAAACTGCAGCAGTGGAAACTTGACAGGCACTCGTTAATGACATTGGGTAGGAAGCAGCTATACACTCAGGTGGTGTATAACACATAGAAAGTGAACATAGTCTTTCCAGAATGTACGCCCACGAAAATGCCTCTGGCATTAGCAAAATTAATGGACTCTAGGATTCCAGTACAGATATGGGATATTATCTGGTTATGCGTTCAGGGAAAACTGAGTGTTAGAGGGAATATGAAACATAAGTCAGTTTCAGAGAGGTACTGCCCTAGGCATTCATGTATTACTATAGAGGAAACTTTACCATATTTCTTTCTCGATTATCCAAACAGTGCACATTTCTGGTCAGAACTGGCACTAAAATAGAATTTGCATTTTCTAATGAGGATATGTTACAATACTTTGGTGCTGGGAGATTGCTCTGGAATTTGGAAACAATATCATAAAAGTACTTTACACGTCATATTTGCATTAATACAATATTGTCTATGGCAATCCAGATGTCAATATCCGCTTCAACAGCTACAGGTTTCTAGTAACATTATCTCACATATAGAAACTGAATTGACTAAAGTGAAAGAGAAATATGTACAGACGCTTCCACCAGACAAAGTTAGGCATTTATGAAAGAACCTAGATAGCACAGTATAAGTCAAAAAAAAGGGAGAGATTTGGATTTTTCTGACTTAGAAAATACTATTGTGGAAAACAAATGTGGGGAGGATACGATGTTAGAAAGGAACATGATGTTATCATGAATTTCTTTATTTCTGATTTCAGTTTTTCACATTGATGGGAAAACAACCATTTCTTATTGTGTTTCTGTTTGGAATTATCTTGCCTCTTTTTGTTAGTTTCATGATTATGAATTTTCTGATATATTTTGTGATGTTACGTTTTTTCTTTGACAATAAAAAGTCCCCTACTCTTTTCAAGAAGTGCTATGGGATCTTTAACATCCACCTGAACAACCTCCAGAACAGGCAGACGGGACCTCGGTTTAACATCTCATCCGAAACGACGGCACCTCAAAAGTGCAGCACCCCCCTCGTGATGCACTACAGTGTAAGTATTGGGATATCAACTCAAGTGCCTGGTGTGGGGATAGAACCCACAGCCTTCTGATCTCCCGGCCTCAGAGGCGAATGTGCTACCTGCTGAGCCACTGACACTGCTACAGTTATTATACTGCTTATTTTTTATTCACAAGACACTTGGGTTATTAAGTGCTTGCAGAAGGCGGGTAGCTGCCTGAGTAGACTTTGTCAGGGTGGGTAGAGAGGGGAGGTATTAGCCAGGGTGAACTTTGTCAGAGTCTGGGAAGTGGGGTGATGGGAGGATGGGTAGGGATAGTAGGACAGGATGCACGATTATGGTTTGCACTTTCCTTAGCTGGACCTTGATGGGTGCACCATGGAACTCTGGAACTCTCCTCTAGCACTTAAGACAATTTTGGCATTAGCCACTAAAATTATGCAAGCACTATCCAGCCCTTACTAATCCTTCCTCCTCTCCTACCTAATCTCGCTCACCCTTGGTCAGCCTCCCCTTTTAAATCCCCAAACTTCCCATTATCTTCCCCAGCCACCCTACCCCCTCTCCATTATGCCTTCCCCCTTCCATTGACTAAGCCCACTCCGCCCGATTCTCTTGGTGTTCATCTCTCCTCTAAGCCTCCCCCCCCCCACCACTCTTCGAGAATGCCTCCTCTGGCTAATTCCCACACTGTCCTACCCACTCTGTAAGCTCATAAACATGTTAAAGCAACAGTACTACGAAATCAGTAAGTGAGCTATCAAAATTCTGTTGTTTTGCTGTAAGCATGCAGCCAAAGTTCCAGTTTCCATACCTGTAAATGTTTTTTTTCCTGTCATTTTGGGTTTTTTAGATATTTGCAATTTATTTGAATGGTTGTAGCGCTACAACAAATATGGCGGCTGACTAATTTTTCGTGCGCTTTTTCTACAGGTCACATCACGTCTTTTGATAACAGCAGAGGGACCCTCTGTTGACCATTCCTGATGCCCCTGCAAGTCATTCATATGCGCAGTTGGCAGCAGAGGGAGTTCCAGTGCAACATGCTGTAAACAAAAGCGGAGAATAACCAAGCAAATTACTCGTCGATAGTACAATGCCGGTGAGAAAGAGTACCAGGTATATGATTAGCAGGGCACAGGGAATAAACTGTCAAAAAAGCACTTTTTTTTTCGTAGTACTGCTGCTTTAAGTTACCTTGCTTCGCATTTAACTTGTGTTTATTGTAAATTGTTTGGTTCTGCTGTATATTGTATTACATAATCTAGTCCTTGTATATTGCTATAATCACTGTATTCTAATTTGACTCTGTATACCTTTACAAATGTGTCACCAATTGTATAATCTGTTTTATGTCTCATGTCCTGTTGTTATTGCTGATGTGGAATCTTTGTAAAAGAGCTTCTGGCTCAAACATATTACAATTCCTAGATTTTAATAAAATAAATTGTACTTTTTATTGGTTCTCTTCTCCCTCTTCCAGGACACATCTGGAAATGAGCCGACACCAGCTCAGTATGACTTTTCTGGCACAGCTCTTGAAATCATCAATCACTCAATCAATCAACGTAGCAGGACCCAAGTAAGAAAAATGCATAAAAATATATTTCTTATGCATTTACTTGTTTGTATTAATATTTTTATCTGGCTGATCCTGCGACACCCCCCACATACCCCCGCCATGTCAGCCAACTATGTCTTCCTGTGTTCCCTGCAGTCAGCCCTCTGATGATGCGCATGACGGGCTAAGCCACAGGAGATGTCTATGTGCCTTGAAGTCTACTGTAACATTAATAAGGTAATACAGCACATTATTGCACTCATTCTACCAGCATCAATCAGCTAAGCATGAACATGTGCCGTTTTACCTTGCTAATGTTACAGCAGACTCCAAGGTACATAGATGTCCCCCAAGGCTTAGGCCATCATGCACCTTATTAGAGGGCTAGCCACGGAGAACACTAAGAAACATTGTTGGCTGACATGTTGTGTGGGTTGCAGAATCAACCAGATAAAAAGTACTGCTACAAACAAGTGGATAAAAAAAATGAAAGTTACGTAATTACTGTAACTGTTGATGTTCCAGGACATCTTCTCTATTGATTATCACTTTTGAGTTTGGGACAGAGGCACTAGGACTGCATTATATCACAGCTTTAGCTTGGGGGCCAGCAACGGCTATTGGGTATGGTGCCACACGCCAGCCAATAACCGTTGCCGACTCCCTCACCAACCTCAGTTCTGGTTGCCAGGAGAGAAAACAAAGTGGGGAAAAAAAGAGGGCTTGAAAAATGCATTAGCCCAAAGGAGCAGGGAAAGAGTTACAGGAAGAATAAAATCTGAAACATGGACTACCACTTCTAGACAGAGAAAAGGGGCACACTAAGGTGGCACAGATGGGTAGTAAGGATTTAAAGAATCAGAGCCTCAGGTGATCACCAGGCAGCCCAAAGGGTAGTGGAAATAAAGAAGCAGCCCTGCAACATGTGGGCTCTGGCAGAGGAAAGAGAAGAGGAATGCAAAAAATGGCACCCCTCTGCAATTCAGATTACACAAGTGTGCCATACATTATGACTACAATGACTCCTAATATGCAATGGGCATTCCACCACTAGCAAAGGTGAAGGTTTTTTTTGTTGTTGTTAGGCTACTGCAAGGGTGTTCAGCACTAAGGAGTAGAAAATGTTTCTCTCTCCAGTTAACATTGAACCTGTTGGATATCACAGCCAGAAAACAGCATAAGACGATAAACATGCCAACCAATAAAAAAGGGGAAAAGTCTGGCAAAGCCAGAATTAAAATCAGAGAAGAAGCTGATCTGCCTCCTCCTGCAAGCAACAGGGAAGTACCTTGTGCCAAGGACAGTGCATACTGATCCAGTCCAGTGCTTAGTACTTGGCCACAGACAGGGCTACTGTCATGTGGAGTTAGATTTGAATGATACCCAATGAGAACAGCTTGCATTTAGCAACTAATACGGATATATCCAAATAGAGGTGGATGTACCCCGGACAGGAATGGAAGGTACATAAACTATTTTTTTGGTTGACACAGCGGCTCTGGTAAAGGGTCCTCACCCCAGTTTTATCTTTTGTTTTTGTTTGTTTGCTTTTTGGGAGTAGGTCCCAGTCCATTTTTTTTTCTTTTGAAAAGCAGACCCCATATAGGAGAAAGGGAAACAACTGGCAAGAACTGCACTGAAGCAGCACAAGAGGTGCCCACTGAAGGGTGAGCCGCCCAAAGGTCCTAGCTCAGCTACAGCAGGGGATAGTACATGGGTGTGGCAATCAATGGAGAAGATATTCTGGAAGTTCACTAGTTACAGTAAGTACATAACTTTCACATCTTCCCAGAATCAATCTTCTCCATTGCTTCCCACTTACAGGTCAGAGTACCAAGCTTCCCTTTTCCTAAGGAGGAGCTGGCTCACCCTGAAGTAAAGATATACCCTCAGCCCTCTGCATGGGGCAGAACACCTGAGGGCAGCGGTACCTTACAGGTCTGGTGAGACCTGAGACTGGTCAGGGCCAGGTGGGGGCTCCTGTGGCAAAGAAGAAGGAGGGTTCCCCAAAAGTTCCCACCACTTAGAAGTGTGAGTTGAGCACTTTGTGTCGGGTCAAAGGTGCAAGTTAGGATATGCAAAGCCATGTCATCCAAACACAAACTGATGTTCCCACCAGTCTGGAGATAATCTTGACGGCATCCGACTGATGCTGTACTACTTCCAGACCACAGGTGAAAACGTCGATAGCTTGCCAGACTTCCACACTCTGTGGCAGTGCAAACAACAGACTGTGCGCGGCTATAACCATAGGTGATGACTGCAGGTCGCCATATGAGCCTGCTGTACAGATATCAACTTATGGGCATGTGCAAATGTAAAAACCTTCCTACTTCATGCATCTGGGACTTCAGTCTCTGCATCGGGGGGGGGGTTCCTGGCCTTGACTGAAGACCCTGTGGGTGCGCAATACTGCAAGAGGAGGCTCCTTCACTTTGCTTTTGGCATCATGTGGAAAACAAACAAATACGTGAGACAATGTAATAAATTAAAAGGGTAGCGGTGACACAGGAGAAAACATCTACAGTGACAAGGCAAACTGAGTAACGCTCCCACAGTGTGCTCTCGACAGCCGGAAGACCAGAACTAAGGTTGTGGAGGGATCTGGCAACGGTTATTGGTTAGTGCATGGTACCACATGGGGGTGCGCAGGCACTGTACCAGGTAGCCATGGCCAGCCCCCAGCCAAAGCTTTGCTCCCGCAGGGTGCCAATGGAGAAGACAGATTCTGGGAAGATATTGTATTTTTATGTGTTTTGCTTAATCAGGACCTCTAGGTCCCACAATATAACTGCAACGGAGCTGAGAGCTCCCTTTTAATAATGACAAGCTCTGTGAAAGCCCGAGAGATCAAAATATTTAAAATAAATAATTTAGTTGCAAATAGTTCTTCAGCAACTGTGGACAATTTCCTAACATCCTGATAAGTGGGATGCTTCAAACCGGATTGTTTTCGGAAAACAGTCACATAAGAATAAACTGTAAAACAAGTAGTTCAATGCCGAAGCTGCATTTTAAAGCAGCGGTTCATGTTGACTATACAAAACAGCGCTGTTCAAGTTGCTTCAGTAAGACAGCATCTATTGGTAGGCTTCCTTGCCAATTCTGACTCCTGAAGCCTAAAAAGTTACATTTTGTCATGGTTATTCTTTGGCAGATTAGAACCGAAGATAGCTCTGACTCGCTCCCACTGCATCTAGGCCAGTTGGAACAGACATCCCTTCCAGACAAACTGTGACTGGTACAGTCACCAGGGGCTGACCCAGAGCCATCTAAAGTCAGATCAGCAAACAAATAACTAACATAAAAATAAACTATTTTATCAAGTTAATTGCAGGTTAGTGTACAGCTGCTCAATTGAAAAAGGGAGCATCTATGCAAAAGTAAAACAAGCAGTGTCTTTTTTTTTGGGGGGGGTACAGCTAACATGAACTGCAGTTTTAAAGATCAGTTTTCTATGGTAACAAGACAGTACTGCATGGTTTCTGTATTCTGAATTTCCTACCATTCCCTGGCTGGTTGTTTTTTCCCTAGCCATCCTGGTGAAGGCAACTAAAGCAAGGAAGGAGGACTACACAGTAGTGGTAGTGGTAGTACTGATTTAATTAAGTACATTTCCAAAGGCTCAATGCACTGCACGTCAGTAAGTAATACAAAAGTACAGAACGACACTGACTATGGGCATTAGGCCAGATGCTGGAAGGGTATGATGTAAGGCCAGATGTGGTGCTGGGTAAAATTCACCCCAACTCTTCATGAATGCAGTGTTTTCCCCAATTTATAGATCTCTTGATTGTCTTCAGATCTTGTCGCACTTCTGCATCACTAATCTAGCTTCCCTGGCCCCAAGAGTGAGCCCCAAATGAACAGTCAAACCACAGTCTTCCACATGTGTTGCAATTATGCATAGGTAGTACCTTGGCTATCAGATGCCACCTTGGGAGAAAAACTATAAATTCTTGGGTTTGTATTTGGACCAAAGTTTAACATTTGATACGCACAACATCCACTGGGGAATACTCATGTGCAACCTGGCTAGAGGCACCATAACAATAGCTGCAGCCATCAGACCAAGGAGCCTCAAGAAGGTTCTGGCCATTACATACTGACTGTTGTAAAGGAGCTGAGCCTGAGCTCTCAGGCGGTCTGCCCTGCCCTGTGGCAGGAAGAAAAAGCCCTGAGCCGTGTCCAGGACTGCCCCAATGTACTGAAGGCATTGACCAGGGGTCAAGACTAACTTTGGCAGATTGACCATGATGCCCAGTGCCCAGTACTGAGTACTGAATGGTACGCTGTGAAGTCTGAAGTAACAGGTCCCTGGACAGTGCTCTGAGCAACCAATCGTCCAGGTAAGGGAAGACATACAAGTACTCCCTCCTGAGGGCAGCCACTACCACTGCCAAACATTTGGTAAAGACCAGGAGCACTGAGGACAAGCCAAAGGGCAAGGCTCAAAACTGGTAATGCTCCCCCTGGAGTACCTGAGGTATTGCCAGTGGGGGGCAGATACCTTGAAATGCAGCTATGCATCCTGCATGTCCAGAGAACAGATCTAGTCTCCCTCGTGTAGCAAGGCCAGTAGGCCCTGCATGAGCACTATTCTGAACGTTTTGTACTGGATGTAGGAACTGAGATTCCTTCAATTCAGAATGGGCCACAAATCCCCTGTGGATTTGGGGATGAGAAAGAAGTGGGAATAAAAAACCCTGTTCCTCTGGTGCACTGGAACAGGTTCAATGGCTGCTTTTTGTAACGACGTCTGAATTTCCCCCAGCAGCACGGTAATGTGATCTGGTGGGTAACGAGACTGAATTGGAGGACATTCTGGAGGCCACTGTAGAAGTTCTAGAGTGTGGCCATATTCTATGATTTGTTAACACCCAGGCATGTGTCGTGATCTTCTGCCACTTGTCAAGGTGGAGGGAGAAGCTACCCCCGACCACCACCTCCTGAAGCTCTGGAGGGTGGGGGCTCTGGTAAGGAGTCAGGCTGAGGTGGCACCTGCAGCTGGGGCCGCACCACCCCCTCTGGGAGCTTTGGCAGCAGGGGCAAGACAGGTAGGTAGAGCTGAAGCCACCCGGCACTTGGCTTGGGGTCTGGTGCCCTGGTTAGGTTTATTGTAGGCCCGACGAAAGGTCACCTTCTGGGTGCCTTTTGAATGGGTATGATAAAGGGAGTGAACCGACCACAGGGTCCTACCTGAGGCCTGCAGGTTGGAAAGTGCGTCTTACACATCTGCCCCCTTCAGAGGTTACATTCAAGCTGGACTGTTGAATGTCAGTGGTGAAACCAGACATCCTAAGCCAAGAATGCCACCTGAGACAAATACCCACTGCAGCTGCTCTCATGGAAGCATCAACTGCATCACAGGCTGACCTTAAGAGGTGCTTGCCCACGTCTGCCCCCACCTGAAGGGTCTTAAGGTGCTCTTGCGTCCGGGTACCCTCTGAGAGTGCCTCTGCAGCGGCTTTGGTCTTTCTCCAGGGTAAGTTCTGGTACTTTACCATGTGGCCAATATAGCTGAGAACCCCAATTGTCAGGGTGGCAGAGGCAAATGTCCGTTTGCCCATAAGATCCAGTTTTCTGGACTCCTTATCTGGATGAAGAGAGCTAAGTTACTTGGGCCTCTTAGTCCTATCATGGGCCACATTAATGACTATGGAGTCTGCCTGAGGTTGCTCCCCAAAGAACGATTTCCCTGAGGGGGCCCTGCTATGCTTTATGGGCTTTCCTGGGCATGACGGGTATCATGTTTGGCCTGTATCAGGCAGCCATGATGGCATCCTCATAAGCATCTATTAAATGAGGAATTATGATCGGTGGGGAGTCTGGTAACTCCAGATACTTCGTAAGGTTCCTCCTGACAATGTCATGCTCCTCTGCCTTGAAACCCATGGTAGTCTGGAGCTGCTTCATAATGGCAATGAAAGAAGGATCATCGGGGGAGGGGGCCTCAGGGTGTGGTTCCGAAGAGTCCCCCACCCCACCTGAAGGAGACCACAGAAGAGGAGGGAGCGGGACTAGCGGTGCCGTCCTCATCATTTTCATCTTCCTCATTCTCATCCACTGGCAGAAGGTCAGAGTGATACTCATCCTCATTGCCATTGTCTGAAATGGATACTAACAGCATGTTAGAGTGTGGACAAGATGGACGTGGCACCGTGGGAGGTGATGGCATGGGGTTAGGTACTGTAGGCCCTAGTGTCACAGGCCCCGGCATCATCAGCCCTGATGGAGGGAAAAGACAATGCATGAAGTCCCAAAATGAAAGCAACATGGTCTGGACATTGATAACAGGCAGCACTGGAGCAGACTGCAGCATCAGCAGCGGAAACTGAGGGCTCGTAGGCATCATCAGGGCTGGTTGCAGCGTCAGCGAGGGCAACTGCGGGCCCAGCGCCGGCAGAACAGGTGAAGGTATCGGCAGCAGGAACTGGGAACCTGGCAACAATGGATTTGCCTGGGACGTAGACAGGAGGGATAGGATTCCTGTCAATGAGGATGTGGTCTGGGGTGAAAACAGGAGACTGTGTTCCTGACATCGAGACTGAGCCAGTAGAGGAGGCCGCGAATGTTGCCGGGGGGAGATTGGTACTCCCCGGGCGATGGGCCAGTACCGGCTGAGGACAAGCCAGCAGACAGGCCTGGTTGTGGGCCCAGAATAAGGGCCAAGAGCGACGCCGGAGGAGGCAGAACTCCAGCTGACAACGGTCCAACACCCGCCAGGGTTAGACCGGTGAAGCTCCTTGTGGGCCCGCTGAAAAGAGGGTAAAGAACAGCAGGGGCTATGAAAGTGGCAGGGCTAAGAGCAGGCCCGATGCCAACCCCCCTCCCCCACCTGAAAGGAAGAGGTGGTAAGGGGGAGCTGCAAAAGTTGACCCATCAGAGGTCAACACCTGAGAGGGCGACGAAACAGCCGTGGCTGGTGCCTTATGTGGTGATCGCGAGCGAGCTGGGAAGGACCAGTCTCGGTGCTTGTCCTTCTCCCAGCCGCTTGTGTGCCGCTTTGTACGGGCATTGCTAGAGAGCAGCATAATGATGGTAGCATTAACTGTTTTTTGAGGTGAGAGGCTGATTTTGTTTTCTGTGGAGGAAAATGGTGGTGCCGCTTAGTGAGAGCGGGAAGAGTGCATACCAAATGACAGGTGGTGTAAATACTTTTTGTGTTTTTTTTAGGAGTAAGTACCTGGAGATCGCACAGATAATGACAACAGGAGTGGGAACTGAGGGAGAAACAGCGGGCAAGGTGGTGTTGCGAGGATCAGGTGCCGCATGCAGAAGACGACACACGGACAGCAGAAGCACAGGTAGTGAAGAAAAAAGGAGAAAGAAGAAAAAGAAGTATGTTACATTCTTGTGTTGTACGTGTAGGAAGGTCGGGCAGGTTGCCAGCGGGTCAGTGAGGCAGGCGGGCAACTAGCAGGAAGAACTGCTACAAAGTTGTTCACTTGGGGGAGTGGAAAGTAAAAGTGCACGGATGTGGTGCTGGCAAGAGGGGGGGAGTGACGTAGTCACTGTGTGGATAAATGGGGTATGATGTAATCACTATGGTAATAACTTTATTTCCCATAGTGATTACGTCATACCACATTTATCCACACAGTGGCTCAGATAAATGGAGTTATGTACCAGTTTTTATCCTGACGCCTGTTGCATAAATATATATAAAATACATGCATATATATATAGATATATATATATATATATATAAAAATTTAAATATATGTAACCCCCCCACCACCAATTTGGGGGTTTACCTTAAGAGTCTTCTTGGGCTGGGGCTCCAGCCATGCCCACTGCCAGGCAGACATCCTGCACAGATAGTAAATTCATGGTTATTTCTTTGATCCTGTTGATTTGCGTAAGAGTGCCATGATGTGCCTCCATACCTGCCCCTTTAAGACTATAGACAGTGTGTATGCCGTAAATGGTTTGGGCTGGATCAGAGTGTTTCAAAGCTCGCAATGGGCCAGGCACCACTCTAATTTCCTCTACTCTGCAGTCGACAGTGAAGCGGAGGGAGCTCTAGCTATTACTGTAAATGTTTATTTCTAATTTGCTATATGTAAATGAGTGCGTTTGCTTTAACCTGCCTTCTTGCAGCTTATCCTCCACGTGGGAGCCACCATGTTTGGTCCAGGATTTCCAGGAATTTGGATCAACTGGGATCCAGGAGACCTTGAGGGGTCCTTAGTTCAAGTGCCTCATGGGAAGGAAAACTGTAGTTCTTGTAGTTTTAAAGGTTGGCACCTAAACTGACTAATGGAAGCACCAGAACTGTGATTGACAGCTCCCCTAGCCAACCAGATTGCTAGAAAACCAGATTAGTTCAAGAACTGTTAGAAAAAAAAAGAGTCAGTTGCTGTTAGAGCTGAGAGAGTGAGTGGCTCGAGCCATCGAGAGGCAGCTCCAGAAAAGGAGCTGTGGAGATTTGGCAGGGAAAGGCCTGACTTGCCTTCCTGCCATTGTTTTCCAGTATTAGACTGCCGATAGAAGCAATAAGACTAATCCACAGCTAATCTTTGAACTGTGGCAGTTTGCCGGAGAGACTGAGAAGTGCAGTTTGAGATACTGGACCGAGAGGAGCTCCTGTGAAGCATTTGGCCCAAGAGTTGTGTATGAGATTGCTTTTGTGAATTGAGAGGTTTGCTCAGTGAATCTACTGAATTAGTGAACCGTCCTGAAACCGATCTGAGAGGCAGAGAAGTGAATGCTGGTCTCATTTAAGGTGATGGATGTTTATTGTGGGTCACAGCGTACTGTTCAGGCTCTCCTGCTTGCCAGAAAGGAGCCTTCTTTATCAGTGACCAAACTGTCTGCCAGCTGGAGGTATTCACCAGCAAACAAAGTGAACTTTGCCAGAAGTGTCATCCAGCCTTGGGCCTATGCCAGACTTGGCCAAAGCAATCTATTTCTACACCAGTGACTGTTTTCTCGTCGAGAGACCTGATTGGGATCCAGCCCTGCACAGCAAGAAACGCAGGCTGTGGCCACCTGGAGGGAAAGGCCAGGGCCGGCATCAGGTTTTTGTGGGCCCTGGGCACTAGACCACTAGTGGGCCCCCCTCAGACACATCTGTGTAAAAAACAAAACAAAAAAAAAAAAACAGTCGACTTGGCAGAGTCTGCAGCGACCCACCCTCTCCACACAGCACTGAACTATCAAGACAATAATTCAGATATACAGGTTACTCACCTGTAACAGGAGTTATAGGAATGGTATATGTTGTTCATCCACACTGTCTGGCAGGTTCCTTGCCGCTTTAAATCTTGCCGGAAGGTCTTCAAGCCGGCTCCTCCCACCCACCCGTGTGGTAAAACTCTCGGCTCCGCCCCATGACGCCAGATCTGGCCTGCTGGAAGCTCAGGTTGTGCGTCGAAGCCGGGAGGTCAGGTATAGTGGGATGAACAATATATACCATTCCTAGAACTCCTGTTACAGGTGAGTAACCTGTATTTCTAGGGACATGGATATGTTGTTCATCCACACTGTCTGGCAGACTCCTAGCAGTTCTCCGGGAGGAGGGAGGCACAACCCCTACTTAGGGAACAGAGACGGAGAACCGAGGCCCCAAAACCAGCATCCCGGCATGACTCAAGGTCGATGTGGTAATGGGTGATGAAGGTGTGTGCTGACTTCCAGGTAGCAGCCCTGCAGATTTCCTGGATAGGGACGTCCCTGGAAGCAGCCACCGATGCAGCAGTATGGCGGGTAGAATGAGCTCTTATCCCTCTGGGAGGCTCCATTCCTGCCAACTTATAGTAGGGATCTATGCAGGAGGTGACCCACCTGCCTTTCGTCCGCTTGGCTGCAGGTCTGCCAGGTGCGGCTTCAGCGTAGGTGACAAACAGCTGGCGAACCTCTCCCCGAATTTCAGCCGTGCGCTCCTTATAGTAAGCGAGCGCCCTTCTAGGGTCCAGAGTATGGAGCCTATATTTGGCCTCCGAGTGTGATTGGGGTAGAACACGGCAGAGTCAACACCTGGTTAAGGTGAAACTCCGACACCACCTTCGGAAGGAATTTCAGGTGGGGGCGCAGGACAACCTTGTCCCAGTGGAAGACCAGATAAGGAGACTCTATGGAAAGCGCCTGGAGCTCTCCCATCCTTCTGGCTGATGTGATAGCCACCAAGAAGGCGGTCTTCCACGACAGGTGAGAGAGTTCACACCTGTGCACTGGTTCGAATGGCTTGCCCATGAGCTCTGCCAGTACCAGCAGTAGATCCCACGGAGATGGAGGTTCTCGCACCGGAGGGGAAATGTGATCAAGGCCTTTGAAAAAGCGCCAGACCACCTTCTCCTGCGCCACCGACTGCTTCCTGGCCCGCGCCCGGTAAGCAGAGATGGCTGTCAGGTGCACCTTAAGGGTCGTCGACCTAAGCCCTTGCTAAGAAAGGGACCAAAGGTAGTCCAATATGCTCGCCAAGGAACAGGAGGAAGGGTCCAGGCCCTTGCCCTAACATCAAATGGAAAATCTCTTCCATTTGAAGGCATAGCATTTTCTGGTCGACTCCTTACGGGACGCCTCAACTACGTTGAGGACCTCATTGGAAAGACCCAAGCCCTGGAACTCTAGCCGCTCAGGAACCAGGCCGTCAGGTGCAGGGATTGAAGGTCCGGATGGAATACCTTCCCCTGATTGACTGAGAGCAGGTCCGGGCGAGCTGGAAGCTGCCTCGGGAGCCTGGAGCTGAGGCTGAGGAGATTTGGGTACCACACTGGCGGGCCAGTCTGGGGCTATCAGAATCACCTACGCCTTGTCCCTCCTTGCTTTGAGAAGCACCTTGTGCATCAAGGGGAACGGGGGGAAGGCATAGAAGAGGCCTGGGGTCCACGGCCTCGAGAAGGCATCCCCCTGCAGCGAGCCCTGCTGAGGGGGGCAGGCATGGAACAGCCTCAGCTTCGCATTCTCCCTGGAGGAGAACAGGTCCACCTGAGGTGTGCCCCAATGGGAGAATAGATCTTGTACTACCTCCGGCAGGAGAGACCACTCGTGGTACGCAGCCCCTATCCGGCTTAGGGCATCGGCCAGGGTGTTGGAGGCTCCTGCCACATGAATGGCTAGGAGATCCACCTCCAGGCTGCGCACGAGTGACCAGATCCGGACAGCTTCCTTGCATAGAAGCATGGAGCGCGTCCCGCCCTGGCGGTTTAGATAGTACATGGTCGTGGTATTGTCCGTCTGGACCCAGATCACTTGACCCCGAAGAAATGGAGCAAAGGCGGTGAGAGCTAGGTGGACCGCTCGGAGACCCAGCAGGCTGATGTGGCATCAGGACTCCCGCAGGGACCAGAGGCCATGCGCTCGGTGTTCCCCCAGATGGGCACCCCAACCCATCAGAGAGGCATCGGTCGATAGAGAGACCGTCGGCTCGGGGCGGACAAACGGGATGCCCTCCTGCAGATGAACTGGAACAGTCCACCACTGGAGAGCGTTCCACATCCCCTGGGTCACCGTCACTAGCTGGTCCAATGGATCGCAGCGTTGGGACTACTGGCTGGCCAGCCCCCACTGAAGGGTGCATGTTCCAGCGGGCCCAACGGACCACACTGGTACAGGCCACCATGAGACCCAGGAGGCGCAGGAAGTCCCGGGCAGGGGATTGCCCAACCAGAAATGATTGGGCAAAGGAGGAAAGAACCGCCCTGTCCGCGGAGCCGTGCTCTGGCTCAAGAGAGTCAAGCCTGCCCCGATGAAAAGAATCACCTGCTTCTGCTCGAGTTCCGACTTGGCCTCGTTGATGAGGAGGCCGACCTGAGAGCAAACCTGAGGGCCAGATCTCTGGACCGCTCCACCTCCTGTCTGGAGGGGGCTGCTATCAGCCAATCGCCCAGGTAAGGGTAAACCCGGACCCCTCGGCGCCGCAGGAATACTGTCACCACTGCCATGCATTTGGTGAAGACCCTGGAAGCTGGAGATAAGCCGAAGGGCATGGCTTGGAACTCGAAAAGGGATCCCTCCGCTTGAAAGCGAAGGAACCTCTGATGTGACGGATGGATAGGAACGTGAAAGAACACGTCCTGCAGGTCCAGAGAGCAGAACCACACGCTGTGTTCCAAGGATGGTATTATCTGAGCCAGAGTGACCATCCTGAAGGTTCGAGACCTTAGGAACTTGTCTAGGTCGTGTAGGTCGAGAATGGGGTGCCAGCCCCCCGTCCGTTTTGGAACCAGGAAGTACCTGGACACGAACCCCGGGTCTGAGGGAGGGTCCGCCACCTCTCTGATCACCTCCTTCTCGAGGAGGAGAGTGATGTCAGCTCGGCAAGCCGACAGCGAGGCTTCGGACCCCGAGGCCCCCCAGGTGCGACGGCTCTGAAGGGTGGGGCCTGCTCGAACTCCAGAGGCAGGCCCTTTCCCACCACCTCCAACACCCACCGGTCTGTGGTGACAACGGACCAGGCGGAAAGAAAGTGGCGAAGCTGCCGCCCATGGGGGGCACCTGGGGTGAGGCGACGGGGTTGGGGGCGACACCCCTCAACCCGTCACTGGGCAGGCTTGGAGGAAGGACCGGCTGAGGGACCTCCAGGGCTTACCTCCTGCTTCCTGGAGGAGGAAGCCAAGGGCTTGGGTTTGGGATGCCAAGCTCGAGCCTGCTGGGCCCTGACATTGCTGGGCCGGACGTGTTGCAGGTGCAGAGGACCAAAGGACTTAGGCTGTGGTCTGCGGCCTTTGTCCTTCTGTGCGGATGAGACCGAGTCCAAGGTAGCATTGGACTTCTCAATCCTCTGCAGGTGACCTTCCACTCCAGGGCCAAAGAGGTCGGTCGCCAGGAAGGGGACATCCGCCAACTTGTGCTGGGTATCCAAAGTGAAGGTGGATATCCTCAGCCATGCCCAAAGGCGCATAGCCACTGTGGCCGCTACTGACCTGGCACATGAGTCTCCAATGTCCAGAGCAGTCTGAAGCTGCTGTTTGGTCACTGCCCTGCCCCTGGTCCCGCACCTGCTCTAACCGCTGGTCTGCAGGTCCCCGGAAGATGAGGAACTACTCGTCAGGGAGCCCAACAGGGCATGAGAGAAATGTGCCATGAGTACGGCCAACTGGCCTGACGAAGTCGAGGAAGGACGCAGCGTAGACTTTGCGCCCGGCACAGTCCAATTTCTTGGACTCCATGTCGGGAGGTTTGTCCACATCCCTAGCGTCCCCGGCACGCCGGAAAACGCTGTCGGTGACTAGCCCCTCGGCTGAGGGGTGTTCTGAAAAACCGGACAAGGAACCGGTAGGGACCGCATACTTCCTGGCCATCCTGGCCGAGGGCGCAGGACAGGAAGCAGGGCGCTGCCAGAGCTCCAAGGCCGGGCCCACTATGGCCTCTGCCACCGAAAAGCCTCCGTAGGGGAATCCCCTCGGTCCAGTATCTCCGTGAGGGGATACCTGGCCCGCTTAGACAGGTTCGAGCTTCATCCCGGTGGACTCCGAGATGAGCCGAAGCAATCCCAGATAGGACGAAGGGCTACCGTCCATCGACTGACCTCCAGAGGACTCCAAGTCTACTCGCCTGGAGAAAAGGAAGGAATCGCCGGACTCTGAAGAGTCCGCAAAGAGCTGCCTCGGGCCTGAGCCACCCTCCACCTGCCGAGGTCGATCGGGAGTGAGGGTGATAGACAGCCTATGGGGCAGTCCCTGAGCCGACCGAGAATTCTTGGTCGGAGCCCCAAATAATGGCTGTGGAGGCGGAGGTTCCACCGGAATCGGTGGAGCAGCTGGTTTTGGCCGAACAACCGGCCTGGGAACAGGCTCCTCGGGTAAGTCGAGGGGTTGTTTTGGCCGCTCCGGTGACAGCCACTTAATGGCCGGGGAAGGCGTCGGCTTGGTCCCGGTCAGAAGGAGCTGTTGCCACATGAGGTCCTCATACCGTCGATGTAGCTTACGTCGAAGCCTCCCCTCGTCCGAGGAGGAGGACGAGCGGCGGTGCTGCTTACCGCAGTGCTGAGACCGAGACTGCCTATGACGGCGGGATCGGCTGGACCGCGAAGAAGTCCGAGACCGAGAACCTCGCTTTTCCGAGGGCGCGGGAGGGGACGGGGGAACCGGTCTCCCTCGGCCCGGAGGGTTCACCCGAGGGCTCCGGAACCGAGGCACTGGCAAGCCTCAGGATCCTCAACTCCCACCGGGGGAACCGGGGAGAGAGGATTCTCGGCTTCGCCTGGCGAAAACCCGTCCAACGGGTCGAGAAAAATCTCGACTGCGTCGAAGGGAGTCTTGGTCAACTGGCCTGATGGGGACACTGTGAGACCAGTGGCCAAAGCCGAACGATCGACCGAAGTCGATGGCCGACAACTCGGGGAGAGGGACCTTTCCCGCTCCCAAGAACGTCGACGGAGGGACTTACCCTTGTCTTTCTTTTGACCGAGAAGAAGGTCCAGCAGACATTGGTCCCTCTCCCTTAGTGGGAGGAGTAGACAAAGCTCCTTAAAAGAAGCTGAATAAGAGGAACCCAGGAGAGCAGGATAAATGCCGGCGCGAGGAAGATGCGCCCGCGCCGCCTTTCTTCGAGGCGCATCATCTGCTCTAGCTGATCCGCCGAGCCCCGTGGCCGCCGCGGAGACCGCGACCGGGCCTCTTTGACTTTACCGAGGAAAACGCCGACGCCCAGTTGTAAACGGGCAGCACGGCTTCGAGGACGAGGCTGAGAAGGAAGAGCACAGGTCGCAAGCCCGCGGTGTCGCTCAAGGCCACAGCAGACGACGTGGAGTGCGGATCTGTCCGAGACATCTTCTGCCCGCAAGGGCATCTCCGAAACCGGAGTCGATGGTCCATCGCAGCCGCTGAGGGACAGAAGACCAAGTCTAGAAGTGCAAAACTTTTAAATTCGCAAAACCAAGAATTAGGAACCAGTCCTATAATGCAGAGCGCTAAGGAGGGAACCTGAGCTTCCAAGCGGTAAGGAAGATCTGGCGTCATGGGGCGGAGCCGAGAGTTTTACCACCCGGGTGGGTGGGAGGAGCCAGCTTGAAGACCTTCCGGCAAGATTTAAAGTGGCAAGGATACCTGCCAGACAGTGTGGATGAACAACATATCCATGTCCCTAGAATCAAAATTTCAGAGAAAATCCAATCCAAGGCCACACCAACCAACCCAGCAGGCTGAGCACACATGCTCATGCCTGAGCCTCTCCCTTTGGGGCCACGATCTATGTCTCCCTTAAATCCAAAACACAGCTGCAGGGCAGGGAATCGGTGATGTCCTACCTGGTGTGGCACTGGCGCGGCAATGCGGCGCTGGTCAGGGTCATGACTGTCACAACAGAGGGGTTGAGGAAGTTTCATCCAAGATCACATCCGTTGCTTGCTGAAGACAAGTTGCTGCTCGACAGCAAGTTGCTGTTGACTGTTCCGGACGGTCTCTGCTGGTGCCGATAGCTCCACTGGCACGACACAACGACACACAGATGACCATCACTGATCGCTCTACTCAGTCCCGCCCACCTGGTCATTCAGTGCTCTGCCACCATGTCCACTCCGTCTGGCTGTACCTTATTTTGAATTCCCCTCTCTCACCTTGCCTTGGTGCCTTTTCCCAACAATACAGCTAAGCAAAAGGTGACTGACAGGGCCATGGAGCAGGTGGTCCACCCCTCCACCACACTCCTCTCCAGCCATTGGCCACCTGTACATCCTACACTCCACCTCACAGAATGCAATGGAACAGGACCCCGTCGGTCAACAAGCAGGTCTGGGCTTGCAGACTTCAGGAGGGAATCCACTTGTTAGTTTCTCGGCTCGTTGAACGTCACAGCTTCATCACAGGCAGTGGTGTGGTCGACTCGGAATGCTGCAAATTGTGGAGAAAAACATGCTGCCAGCGCAGTCAGAGCAGAGCTATGGTAAAGTTAGTCAACAGTCACTTTTTTGAGCCCCTGGTGTGCCACTCTCGTTTCAGGGCCCTGAGTGCTGACATTGGCCCTGGGAAAGGCCGTGAAGCAGAGGAGAGTCATGCAGACCCAAATTCCCCATGCTCTTCAGTTTCCAGTAGCAGGTTTTCATATCACCTGACCTTCCTCAACCAACTGGTGTTGTGAGTAAACTCAGGGTAGCTCTCTGCAACTTTTCTTTAAATCTTTTTGTGGTACCATCTGATTGCTACAGCATGTTTCAGGGTTACAAAGGACTGTGCCAACTGGCCTGGGATACCAATAACCAAAGCCTTGTGTATGCATGTTTAACTGCCCTTTCTTTCCATCATTCAATCACAATTTATTTACACAGAGGCACTTTTCACAGGGTATCAAAGCACCTGCACTAATACAGCTCAATAAAATCAGTGATAAAATCTGCAATCATAAAATACAAATATAAAATCCCAAAAATCAATACTCAGGGAAAGCAAGAGTGAACAGGTGCTTTTTCATGCAGATTTAAAACTCTCCATGGTCAGGCACTCTCTTATCCGATGAGGTAGAAAGTTCCACAGGGCAAGGGCCACAAATGCAAATGCTCGGGCTCCAGAGCTCGTTAAACGGACCCTGGGAACCTCTGGCAATCCCTCGTCGACGGAGCGGAGTGGGCAAAGGGGGAGGCAGGGATGAAGAAGATCTTGCAGGTAACATGGTCCCTGTCCATGTAGGGTCTTATAGGTCAATAAACTGAAATTGAAGGTGATCTGCCACTGAATAGGCAGCCAGGGCAGGCTGCGGAGCACAGGCATGACATGGCACGAACGAGGCAAGCCAGTCATCAACCTGGGAGCCACATTCTGCACTAGCTGCAAGCGGCGGATATCCACCCCCAGCAACCCTAGGTACAGGGGGTTACAGTAGTCAAGGCGAGAGGTCACAAAGGCATGGACCAGTATAGGAAAACTGCATAGGAGGCCTGGTCAGGCAGAACAAGGTGTTTAATCTGGGCGATATTCCTCAGATGATAAAATGAGGTCTTGACGATGGACAACATCTGATGTTTCAGCATCAGCTCCTCGTCAAAAATAACGCCCAGATTTCACACCCGTTCAGAAGTCATCAGCTGGCTGCCACTGAGTCATAGCCCAGATGGCCATCCAGCTGAAGGCCCCTCCACCCGATGACCCGGGTCCACAGCAAACACCTCAGTCTTGTCTGGATTCAACCTCAACCAGTTGGTACTCATCCAGTCCTGGATCTCAGAAAGACAGTTGTTAAAAGTCAAGATAGCTCCATCCTGATCAAGCACAAAAGATATGTACAGCCGAGTATGATTTGCATAGCAGTGAAAACTCAGCCCATACTGTCTTATAATGTCTCCTGACGGCAGCATATACACTGCTAACAACATGGGTGACAAAACGGAGCCCTGCGGCACCCCACAAGTCAGGGAAACCAGGTCAGAGGAATACATCCCCGATACCACTCTCTGCAACCTGCCCGTGAGGAAAGAATGAAACCATCCGGGGACTGTACCAGACAGTCCCCAGATCAGCTGCAGGCGTCCCAGTAGCACCTCATGGTCCACCGTGCCAAATTCTGCGGAGAGATCAAGAAGAACCAAGATGGAATAGCTCTTCTGATCTCTCGCTATCAGGAGATAACGGAGTACCTGAATTAGAGCCGTCTCAATATGTCTCTTCCAAAATCCTGACTGTAGAGGACTGTAGACGTTGTGGATGGTAAGATGATCCTCCAGCTGCAATGAGACCACCTTCTCAATAACCTTACCCACAAAGGGAAGGTTAGAGACAAGTCTGTAGTTCGCAAGACAGTCTGAGTCGAGAGAAGAGTTCTTAAGGAGGGGAAACACCACCGCCTCCTTCAGGGTGTCAGGAAACACACCTGTCTCCAATGAACTCCATCAAGGACCCCAACAGCTGCAAAGCCAGACACACCCGGGCACCAGTTCTGGCCAACCAGGGTAACAATCTGAGTACCCAGTGTTGTCAGACTGTTGACTGAGGGACTAAAGTGCATGATGCATGCATAGTAACCGGAATCAAATCAGTAACAATCATTCTTCTAGCTTCATGCCTCCATTCTTGTTCAAGTCCCCTTAATACAAACACAGAAAGGGACAGCAGATGGAGACCAAAGATCCATCTAGTCTGCCCTGAGTGCTACCCCTCCCAAACAGAATTTCTTAGAGACAATCCCCTTGTGCCTATCCCAAGCAGATTTGAATTGCCCTACTGTTTTGGAGTCAATGACTTCTGAAGGTAGGCTATTACATGCAGCCACCACCCTTTCCATAAAGAACTTACGCATGTTACCCTGGAACCTCCCTCCCCTTAATTTCATTTCATGACCCCTTGCTCTTGTGGAACTATTGATCAGAAAAGTGTTCCTGGGCAGGGAAACTATTTATGCTCTTCAGGAACTTTAATGTCTCTATCATTTCACCCCTATGTCTGCGCTGCTCCAGTGAGTACATGTTGAGTTGCCCTAATCTGCTTTTATATGGCAATTCATGGAGCCCTTGTACCATATTTGTTGCCCTCCTCTGTACCGTCTCTAGTCTATCCACGTCCTTCCTGAGATAAGGCCTCCAGAACTGTATGCAGTACTCAAGGTGGGGCCTTACCAGGGACTTGTATAGTGGCTTGATCACTTCCGGCTTTCTACTTGTGATGCCCCTTCCTATGCATCCCAGCATTTTGCTGGCTTTTTGCACCACTTTTAAGTCATCAGAGATGATGACCCAAAGATCCTGCTCCTGTTTGGTGGCTGTTAGCTGCTCCCCTCCCAGACAGTGGACAGTCCATGGGTTGCTCCTGCCCAGATGCATCACTTTGTATTTTTTTGCATTAGAGTTTAACTGTCACATGCCGGACCATTTTTCTAGCTTAAGCAGATCACTTTTAATTTATTCCACTCCCTGAGCAGTGTCCGCTCTGTTGCAGATCCAGACTCACCTTCCCCCTCAATGATGTCACTTATGAAAATACTGAAGAGTAAAGGACCCAGGACGGACCCATGTGGCACCCTGCTGGTCACTCCCCTATCCCCTGATGCTGCCCTGTTGACCATCACCGACTGGTTCCTCTGACTAAGCCAGCTCCTAACCCATGATACCACTTCCTGTCCCACTCTTGTATGCTCGAGCTTATTTAGTAGCCTTCTGTGTGGGGCAGAGTCGAAAGCTTTGCTAAAGTCGAGGTAGATAACATTCATGGCTCCATGGCAATATTAGTGTCAGTGGCTCAGCAGGCAGCACACTCGCCTCTGAGGCTGGGAGATCAGAAGGCTGTGGGTTCTATCCCTACACCAAGCACTTGGGTTAAATCTGAATACTGACACTGTAGTGCTGCATGAGGGGAGCGCTGCACTCCTGAGGTGCTGTCTTTCAGATGAGACGTTAAACAGAGGTCCCATCTGCCTGTTCTGGTGGTAGTTCAGGTGGATGTTAAAGATCCCATGGCACTTATCGAAAAGAGTAGGGGAATTTCCCTGGTGCCCTGGCCAAATTTCCCCCCATTCACTAAAAATACCACTAACAGCTTAATCTGGTTCAAGGTCAGTTGGCACTTATCTGTATCCCCGAGTTGTGCCTAAAAATAGGCAGGATTTGTCTAGTGCACTTACCGGTCAACAAAAACTAAATATAAAAAGAAAAATTAAAAGGCTCCCTCCCAGTCCACTATCTTAGTGACCAAGTCAAAAAGCTCGATGAGATTAGTCTGGCAGGACCTTCCCACCATGAAACCATGTTGCCTGCTGTCCAGCTGTCTAGTCTCTTCCAGGAAAGTTCAAATTATTTCCTTTAGCAGGATTTCCATCATCTTGCCTACCACCGAGGTGAGATTGACAGAGTGGTAGTTACCCCCCACCTCCCTGCTCTCTCCTTTGTGTATGGGAACCACTATTGTCCTTTTCCAGTCTTGTGGAACAATTCCTTCTATCAGGGATCTGCTAAAAAGATCTGCTAGAGGTGCTGCCAGTTCATCCCTAAGCTCTCTCAGTACGCGTGGGTGGATGCCGTCCGTACCCGTGGTTTTATCTATCTTTAGTTTATTGAATTCAGTCCTTACCCTCTCTACTGTGAATGGGCTTGTGTCAACCCTCCCCGTGCAATTATTAACTCCTTTAATGGTGTGCCCTTCCAGGCTCCTCTTTGTAAAGACAGAGTAAAAGTACTCATTTAAGACCTCTGTTGTCTTCTCTTAACAAACCTGATTTGCTGTTTCACATTTAAACTGGCTTATGAGCATATTCTTAGTTGGTGTACAGTATTGAAAGTACATGCTTGCCTTGCTAACACTGTCTTTACAGGGGGTTCCAGGGGAGTTGCTGAAGACCAGTCCCTGGTGGTTAAGTGCAAGGGGTGTGTGCGTATTATTAATGCTCACTGCTAACTGTGTGCTGCTTACTGCCAAGCGTTACCTCCTATTACAAGGTATTTGGTCACTAGGTGGGTTTGTGGGTGGTTATAGCTTCCCAGAGGACTATACCAGGTTAGGTTGATACCCCCACTATTACTCTGGGTGGAGGCACCATAATTTTAAGGCTTTTTAACTTCTGGTCTTGTGGTGTAGGTGGCTCTCAGCCCCATCACTGTAGTCTCTGACTGGTTATCCATCTCCCCCAGACCTTGACACAAGTGTTCCAGATTGCAACCCCCTCCACCCCGAGGCCAGGAGAGGGAGGGTCACTGTTCCCCCACCTCCCCAGAGACTTGCATCTAGACGGTGGGGTACAGGTGACAGTGCAGATCAGAGACTGGCAGGTGAGGCTTCATTAAGCATGCAGTCATTGCCCATTTTCAGTTTCCTCCCTCCCACCTCCCGACACTGGGCACAGCCCCTGCAAGCCTCGACATGTCACTGGCATCTTCAGGGGAGAAGAAAGCTCCCTGGCCCACCACAGGGGTTGCCAGTGTGGCAGAACCCAACACCATCTCTCTCCAGGCTGGGAGTGCTGCCAGCTGGTAGCACTGCCACAGACCCCAGGCCGCCTGGCTGGCTCCCAGAGCGCATTCTCAAACTCGGGATGCCTGCAAGAGAGTGCAACACACTTCCCGTTGGGCATTTAGGCAGTCCCTCTTTGTTTTATTTAATAATTTAAACTCCTTTTGTTTTACAATTAAATAGAAATAACACAGTAAGCCAGAAAGAAAACGCTTCAGGTAATTCACTACAGCAACAGTATCAAGTCAGAGAGAAAAGCAGCAACAGTTTCAAAATCCTACTGCACACTGTTGCTTGTCATGCTGTTTTCCTTTAATATGCTGCCAGCTATGCTAAACGGATGTAGGAAATCTGGCTCTCCTAGGGTTAAATCTCTGTCTCACCCGAAGGCAATCTCTGTTTGCCAGAGGCAAGCTATTAACTGGACTTGTACTTTTAGCATTCATCAGACTTATTTACACAAGAGAAATCTTCCTGGAAGTAATCACCTCTTGATGTGAGATTCCCACTGGTGGGTTTCCATGGAGTCGGCCCAGTAAAAGGGAGGAGGGGCAAGGAAGGAAGGAAAAGCCTTGCAATAATTAATAAGCAAGTGCTGCAGGATGGTGGTACACATGAAGCAAGCTCCTAAGTAAATCAGCTCTCCCTGTTCTAAGCCTATCTTGCCAAGCACTGCATTGCAACAAAACCAGCGGAATGCTGGTTGCACTGGGCGCACATGCTTCAACTACTTGGCACCCCAAAGTGGGATACTGTTCCTCAAATGCTTCGAAAAAGAAACAAAATAAGCTGTCCTGGGAGCGTGGAAGCAATGCTCTATGCTGTCACATGAGAGACTGGGGTTTGCGAGAGGATTCTGGTTTCCTGCTTCAAGAAAAGCAGGAGGCTATGGGAGTACCTTAGGGCTGTGTATGTGTATCAGAAGTAAGGCTGTGTGCCTTTCTGCATCCCTAACACCCTTGCTGGCTGAACCTAAAGCAGCAATGGAAACCACAATACTAAAGTAAGGTAAATAAGGAAATGGGGCTTTTAAAAGAATCTGGAACCCACTATGAAATCATTAAGACAGAAGCTCAGAGCACTGCAGAAATGAATCTTTTGACGTACATAGTGTTTCTCTGAATTCAGCAATATATTAATATTTTCTCTGATACATTCCCCTCTCCGTAAGAGAGTAGCCCTCACTATTTTTTGTTTCATGTTCTAATTGAGAGTATCAGCTGCGGAGGATTGATTTATTTAAAATTCTTTTTACCAGGAAAGGCATGCTGAGTTGTAGCCAGCCCATATCCAGATGGGTCCTGTAGGAAGCGGTACCGAGGGATTTCATACACAAAACACGTTTGAAATCGTAAGGCTAATTTTTACCCTACGTGAAATGGTCTGTTGTCTGTTTTTGTCTATTTCAGCCAAGAGGGCCACAAAACAGCTAAATAATTAGTAATGAGCTGAATCTGTTGGTAAAGTAGCAGAAAAAGGCATGTGCTCTCACACAATGGTGATGGTAGGCAAGGCAGCGTGCAGGTTGTCCAGGTAAGGGATTGTGCCATAATGTAGTAGGGTGAGAATCTTGTAATCAGGGTATTTGACTTCTTTATCATTTTATTTATTAGGAAATATCTTTGAGCATACATTTATTTATTTTTTATTTAAAATTTTGGTAACCAGGAAAACACACTGAGCCAGAACTCGTTTCCAGGTGCGAACTACGGGGGAATACAGCAAGAGTACATAAGTGATTACAGCACTAGGTACAAAAAATACATGATGTTTACAAATTGTACACAATAGAGTACAACAATATATATAGTAAATACAGGCTAGAATGTACATAGGTGATTGCACAGGACTATGTACTATAAAATACTAGGATATTTACAAACTATAAACAAGAGTATAGCGAAGGGACACCATATAAACGATTAGTGCAGACTAAAATGTACAATGTTTTACGCTCAGGCAAAAGTAGAAGGTGAAAGGTGCACGGAGTCATATGAGAATGGTCAGGAGGATAGGTAGTTGGGGGAGTGGGGGAGGGATGGGATGTCAGGGAGGGAAAAGGGGAGGTGAGGAGGTGTTCAAGAAAGATGACGGGGGAAGCAAGCACGGAGAGGAGATGTGTTTAGGTGTTTTTGAAAGCTGCAGCAGTAGGCAAGAGGCAGACGGGGGACGATTCCAGAGGGCAGGAAGCCTAAAGGTGAAGGATGACTTGCCTGATTGCGAATGCGGTAAGGGGAGGGAAAAGGGTCTCGGGAACGAAGACATTAACCCGGGTTGGTGGAGGGGGACAGGAGACTGATGAAGTAGGAGGGTAGAGCCCCAAACCAAAACTTTACGATGAAGGTGGCACAGTGAGCATGGCAACAACCAGCAAGTAAGGTGAGGGAGAGAGCTGAGCACTGGGAACAACGGTGTGTATGGTAGGGAAGGTTTAATGCAAAGCGACAGAAGGCATTGTAAAGTGGGTCCAGTTTGGAGTAGTGTTGTCAGAACTAGTCTGTCAAAGATTCGAACCCTGGTGTTCGAGTTCTAACTTAGAACTCGAACACCAAAAGGTTCGAAAAAGGGTTCGAATCCGAGTCCTCCCAACTCCCGTGACATCTTTTTCCTGGCCCCAGCTGATGACTTGTGTGTGGGGAGGAGGCATGTCCCAGCAGGCAGCCCCGATGTGGGGGGGGGTATGTGTGGGGAGGAGGCACGTCCCAGCAGGCAGCCCCAATGTGGTGGTGGTGGTGGTGGGGGGGTGCTGCAGCAGCAGCAGTAGTATTGTTGGGGCTACCAATCCAGTCCACCGGGAGTTCTCTCACACTTTGCGCTTGCGTAGCGTACTTACGATCAAGTGAAGTCATCCTCAGGTCATCACCACCTGACCATTTACTATGTGGTCAGGTGGGGGTCGAGTAAGCTGCACGAGCTACGGGATCTGTGGAGGGTATTTAGGCGGATGTGCAAGCCCCGAGCGTGCGATTTGGATGGATTTCAGGAGGCAGCAGCAGCCTGAGCAATACTGTAGCGTAGTGTACCGCAGCCAGCAGCATTCTTGCTCGATACTTAGGCCAGGGCCCAGGTCAGTGTGGCCGCAATCGGACTGCAGCACTTGCTAGTTGCTGCAGTGCTTACTGCTTACCCGAATTATTTCAGTCCATCATTCATTTTCCTTCAAAAAAGGGCTAAAAGCAAACGCTGAAACGTTCGGGGGAAAGGGGAAGAGGGGCAGGGCCCAGGCCCGAGAGACCGAAAACGAGAAAGGCTGAAAAGGCTAAATTAACGGTCGGGTGTGGGACTAGGGGAGGTTTAGGTGGAGGTACTAATCAGGAGGGGATCGATCAATATCAGGACCAGGAGAGAGAATAAAAAAAATACAGAAAGAAGAACCTTTGGGAATGCGATTGTGAAACTGCAGCACTGCACAGTGCACACTCAGCAGCTGCCAGCAACAAGCATATAACAAGGAAAAAAAAAAAGCCAAATAAATTTGTCAGGACAGAATATAAGGACTGTGCTCAAGCTCATTGTGCTGTGCTGCTAAGGGGGATCCTCCTCTTGACTTTCACCCTCAAAAATTCCAGTCCTTATTAGTCCTTATACAACAGCACAAGGCACTGGAAGTAAGGCACTGACTGAAGGCAGGCAGTTAATTTTTTTGGACACCCAACCACTCGTGTGTGTGTGTGTGTGTGTGTGTGTGTGTGTGTGTGTGTGAGACTGTCTTCTACTTCTCCACTCCCGAGTCCCCGTGTTGTGTATGTGACTCCCTGCTCCCATCTCCCGAGTTGTGTGCTGTTATTACCCTTACATGACAGAAGCTTAGAAATATAATTCTCATTCCCTGTGTTGTGTGTTATCTATGTATGTGAGTCTGTCTCCTATGGTCAGCCCATCACCCTGCTGCTGTGTACCCCTTGACTGCACTGTACCCTACCCAGTGTGTGTTACAGAGAGAAGCCCAGTGGTCAGTTGTGTGTTGGTATTACCCTTACATGACAGAAGCGTAGAAATATAATTCTCATTCCCTGAGTTGTGTATGTGACTCCGTCTCCTGTGGTCAGCCCATCACCCTGCTGCTGTGTGCCCCTTGACTGCACTGTACCCTACCCAGTGTGTGTTACAGAGAGACACCCAGTGGCTAGTTGTGTGGTGGCATTAACCTTACATGACAGAAGCGTAGAAATATAATTCTCATTCCCTGAGTTGTGTATGTGACTCCGTCTCCTGTGGTCAGCTCATCACCCTGCTGATGTGCGCCCCTTGACTGCTATGTGTATGCCTATGCCCAGCAGCCCAATCATTCTGTAAGCCTTGAACCCAGGATCCTTTAGTTGCAAACCGTCATATTCTTTAATTACTTTCAGTCCACTGCATCACAGTGTCACACAACCAAAATAAAATGTTGGAGTTGTAGCCAGCGATCACAGATCACATTGCTTTCTTACACAGGAATTGTGTGGGTGTGTTCACTGCAGTATACTGGTACTGTTATGGCTGACACCAACATAGATGAAGCACCTGGTGATGGTGTTGGAGCAGGTGGTAGTGGTAGTGGTAATCCTGGCGCTAGCAGAAATAACCAAAATGTTTCATGTGATAAAAATTCAAGAAACAGCAAAAGAGCAACAGTGAAGTGTGGTAAAGGGGGACCTTTTAAGAAAACCTGTACAGCTGCTGGGGTCACACGGAGAGGCACCATAAGGTATGCCATTCATGCTGTTAAGATCCCTGTGACTAGCAGCAATAATGCAAGTGACAGTGAGTCCCTCTCGACTCAGACAGTAGCTCTTTGTCTCAGTCCGACACTGTTGTGTCTTGCGACGTATCATTACTTCCTCAACAAAGTGAAATGAGCAAGTCTGCCGACAATGAATCAGGTAGTGCACTTGCAAATACATCCAGCACTGTTGGCAATGAAAAGGACATATCCATTGAATCCACCACTTTTGTGTTGGCCAGCAATGAAAATCCATCAGTCTTATGCCCACTCTTCTAGCACCAAGGAGCATGTCCCAGGTTCTGTTAGGACAGGTGAAAAGACACAAACAGTCTTTAGCTATCTTCCTAGCACTCAAACAAAATCTGTCGCATCTGAGGTGTGGAATTATTTCTCTGTCAGTAAAACTGATCCATGCAGAACAATTTGTTCCCTGTGTAAACAGAGTGTAAGTCGTGGTAAAGTTGTGTCATGCTTTGGCACTACAGCTCTTAAACGCCATCTGATAAAGCATTCAGTTTTGCTTGATCGTCCAAAACCCATGTCCTCCATCTTCCAGACTGCATGTGGGAAGGGTGAGGAGGAATCTGAAATGGATACTGAATTGTCTGAACTTGATGCAGACAGAACCACTGCCAGCCCTAGGATCACTGTTACCACCAATGCCAGCACCATTAGTACCAGTTGCACATCCAGTGATGGCACTGAATGTATAAGTCCTCAAATCCCACTCAAATCCTGGCCCTGTCTCCTACAGTACAACAAAGCCTGCCAAAATGGAGGGGGGGCTCAAATTGCTACCTTAAACATGTGCAGTCTCCTCCCAAAACTGGCCTCCCTTCAAATCTTTGCCAGCCAACACAACCAGGATATCCTTGCCATCGTCGAAACTTGGCTGACACCTAATACTTCGGATCATGCCATCTCTATACAAGGCTACAAGATATTCAGGCTGGATAGGACCTCGAAAAGGGGTGGTGGGTGTGCAATCTACATAAAGGACTACCTCACCTGTCTCCCTGGTTCTTACCCCACCACAGAAACCTCAGTGCAACTCCTCCCTATCAAGATACTACTTGGTGCCCAAAACAAAGTCCTCACAATTGCTGCTGTCTATATCCCACCAAAAGATCCTGATTCTGGCCTACAGGGCCTGGCCTAATATAAATTGGCTTGCTCCTGATGCAGGGTCAAACAAAGATGCTAACCTAGCAGCAAATTTAACACAAGTGGTAAACTCCCCTACCAGGAAAAACTACAAATCAGGGACCAGCACCCTCATTGACTGGATCCTTACCAGCCACCCTACCGGTATAACCAATGTAAGTGTTCTGCCTGACTCGCTCAGTGATCACTCTCCAATAATATGTACCTGGACAATAAGTTTCGTAGTCGCCTAAAAACATCTATAGCAGAGTCCTACCTTATGGCAACCTTACTCATCTAAAGACCTGTCTTAGGCAGATAGACTGGTCCTTGATTTACAAAACTCAAGATGTTGACCTAGCCCTTGATTACTTTATTACTACTTTCAACACTGCCTGTGACACCTATGCACCAGTAAAAAAAGCGCAAAATCAAAGCACTCACAAATCCCTGGCTCACGGCGAAGCTATTGGCAGAACTCAAAAGTAGGGATCACCTCTGGGCCACTGCAAGAGTTACTGGCACTCTGTCGGACATCCAAAAATATAAACAGGCTCGCAACCACTGTACTAAACAAATCCGCTTGATGAAGAGCTCCTACTTCAAGAATGCCCTCTCCAACTCCTGGGGTGAAGGGAAATCCTTCTGGGACAACATAAGAAATATCATGGGTCAGTAGTCCAAATCCTCTCCTACAATAATGAATGTGGATGGAACCACTACATTAGACCCAGAGATCATTGCAAACACCCTAAATGATACCTTCATGGACCTTAGTGGTGTCCTCTCATCTGATTTCTTCACTGATGCTGACCCTCCATTTCTACTTCTACTACTGCCTCTCCAACCAAACCACCCTTCCATTTCAAACTAGTAAAGGCACATGAAGTCTATAATATGTAAAGGAGGCCATTTCTAAGTCCCGAGCAAGCAGCGACACTATTGACCTTAAACTTCTGTCCTCACTCTGGAGGAAGTACTGCCCCCTCACAAAAATTTTCAATCTCTCCTCTGCTACAGCCAATTCCCTAGGAAATGGAAGGCTGCAGTTGTCACCCGTGCACAAAAGTGGTGATAAGTCACTGCCTGGTAACTATCGCCCAATATCAATACTACCACCTCTCTCTAAGGCCCTTGAATGCTTGGTGGCAGACCAACTTTCAGACTACCTGGAAAAGCACAACATCCTATGCACTCAGCAGCATGGATTTAGGAAAGGGCACAGCACATCGACTGCCCTACTTGAATTCTCAGGAGCAATCCACAATGCCATGGACAAAGGAAACCTAACTGGAGCAGTCTACATTGACTTAACCAAGGCATTTGATACAGTACACCATGGCCTACTTATCAAACAACTACTATCCCTAGGGCTCTGAGAGGGTCCTGGTGACTGGGTAAAAATTACCTTGCTCAACGCCTCAATCTGTAAAAGTAGCTGGAGTTCTCTCAGACTCAAAACCGGTTCGCTCAGGAGTTCCCCAGGGATCCATCCTGGGCCCCTCCTTTTCAGCCTTTTCTAAACTCCTCCCCAAATCCTGCCCTGAACAAATAATCCTCATGCCGCATGCCGTGATTCTTGCCACTATAAAGATCCAACCTCTTACGCCTCAACCTTCAGCATGCTTTTCCAAAGTTGAGATGTGGTTCCTTGAACATAAGCTGGTTCTAAACCACAAAAAAACTAAATCCATGCTCTACTCTAACCAGCAAAACAAGAAACAGCAAGTGCCACTCACCGTTAATACATGCCTGGGAAATACCCTTGAACAAGTGCCAATTTTCAAATATCTTGGAATCAACTTTGATCAAGGCCTAACCTTTGCAACTCACATTGATAGTACAGCAAAAACTATTAATCAGCGAATTGGGATTCTGTATTGGAACCGACAGCTCCTTACCCATTCTGCACTGAGGACTGCCATCCAATCCTCTATCATCTCAGTCGTTGACTATGGCTTAGTTATATATGGATCTGCCACTATTACAGCACTTAGTCGCATTACAACATCCCTAAATAAGGCCTGCTCGCGGCTGCTCACTGGTGCACAACGACGTACCCACACATGTGAACTCTATGCTGACTCAGGTTGGTTGCAACTCTCAAACCGGATAAAATATCCTTACCAGCCTGATGGTGAAAAAATCCACTCTGGGCCTCACTCCACCCTGTATCCAAGACCTGTTATGCCAGAGTGCTAGCACCCGTTTTACCAGAAGATCAGAACACCAGCCTCTCCAAGTCCCCCGATGCCGGACTTCTCAGGGACAAAGATCATTTGCCTATCGTGCCCCCAGCTGGCTAAATGCCCTCAGCACTCATATTACTGCCTCCCTCTCTAGGTATTTTCAAATCAAGGCTGTTCTCTCACCTTGCCACCTCCAGCTCCTGTGACTGCCATGATTAAACCTCCTATTTTCTCACTACCCACCCTGTTCCGTTATTTGACAAAGACATGTTTGGGAAACCTTTTCTCCTGCTATTGTCTGCTCCCCACACCTTTCACTTACCCCTCTGTTCTGGACTTTTCCTATTTGTTTCTCCTAATCTGGCATGACCTCTTCTTGTAATAATAATGTGATTATTGATATCTCATGTCCTTTTGCACAAATGATTTGATATGTATTTGTATATGTTTTCTCGCTCTTGACACAGCACAAATTGTTGTGTTATCTATGTAACCTTTTTTGTACTGTACCTAATTGACGTGGAACCTTTGTAAAAGAGCCTCTGGCTCAAAGGTAGTAATTCCTAGAACAATAAACTAAACTAAGTCCTAGTCCACCATCCCAGCGTCCATCTGCCCATCGAAGCACAGTGTATAATAAACCAGCAGGGACATGTTGTAAACAGCTAACACTGTCTCAAGCATTTGAAAGGAAGAATACCTTTACTAAAAATCATCCAAAGACCCTTCATCTTAATCACAGAATTGGTGAACTGTTAGCTGGAGCCCTTCTCCCTTACTCTTTGGTAGAACATGAGGATTTTAGGGAGCTCTTGAAACTAGCAGAGCCTCGTTACAAAGTTCCTCATCGAAGGTACTTTTCCTATGTTGAAATACCAAACATTTATCAGGCTTTAAAAGCAACAGTGATGCTTGCACTTAAAACTGCAGAGGGTGGGGTTATTCATGTCACAACAGATATGTGGACCAGCACTCAAAACATAGATTACATGTCCCTTACCTTAGGTCACGCTTTGTGGTTCTTCAAAACAAAGACACCCCAGAAGATGGCACTGCTGCATATAAAGAAATTTGGGCAAAGTCATACAGCTGCAAACATCTTGCAGGAACTAAATGACCTACTTGACGAATGGGTTTATTCTCACGGTCTAAAATGCGGCTTCATAGTAAGTGACAATGGAGCCAACATCTTGAAAGCAGTACAGGATGGAGGATTTATGCATGCTTCTTGCTTTGCACACTGCTTACATTTAATTGTCACAGGATTTCTCAGCAATGAAACACAAGTGGATGGTATGTTTGCTGTTTGCAAAAAAATTGTAACTCACTTTTCACATTCAACCAAGGCTATACGGACATTGTCCGAACTGCAAAAAAAAAAAAACACACAAGCTGCCCCAGCAAAAGCTGATTCAAAATGTTTCCACTTGTTAGAACTCGATGCTTTATATGCTGCAGCGCCTCTTGGAGCAAAAGCAAGCTGTACATGAGTATTGCTCCAGTTACATTATTGGAGATGGCATTATGCTGTCTGTGCTGCAGTGGAAATTAATGGAGACAGTGTGCTGCATCCTAGCTCCTTTTGAGATGGCTACAAGGGACATGTCTTCTGAAGGCGCATCTGTGAGTCAGGTTATCCCACTCATAATGCTGATTTCACATCATCTTAGAAACATAGACTTTGATGGCAGATAAGGACCGCTTGGCCTACCTAGTCTGCCCATTTCCCTACCTACAGGATAGGCCGCAGATCCTAGTTAACCAACAGCCTATTTCTTCCTACCCCCCACAAGAATTGCCTTATGTCTGTCCCATGCATTCTTGAATTCTCCCACAGTTTTAGACCCCACAACCTCCTCAGGAAGGCTGTTCTATGCATCCACTACCCTCTCTGTGAAATAATACTTCCTCACATTGCCCCTGAACCGCCCCCCCATTATCTTTAAATTGTGTCCCCTTGTTCTTGCACGTCTCTTTTTCTGAAAGATGCTACCCTCTTGGACTTTGTTGATTCCACTGAGGTACTTAAAAGTTTCTATCATGTCCCCCCCTCTCCCTTCTTTCCTCAAGGGTATACATATTAAGCTCCTTTAGTCTCTTCTCATACGGCATACATCTTAGTGTTCTAAATCTACAAATAGAAAAAGACAGATCTGAAGCTCAGACAACATGTCGCCTGATCATGGGAATCTCGTAAAGAGAATGAGCGAGCGCTTCAAAACCAATGACAAATTAGTTGCAATGACAAAATCAAAACTCTACATCCTTGCAACTCTCTTAGATCCCAGGTTCAAGGCTATACATCTTCCAAAAATAGATGATATAGAGTAGTACAAATGTCTGTTGCTAGATGAGCTGCAGCACTCACAGGAGTCAAACAGGGACACGCACAGTACCCTCAGGTTGTCATCACCACAACATGCAGGTTCATCTTCACAATGGGATACAGAACTGGAAAAGTCACCAAACATTGACAGTAGTTGTACCACAACTGCCACTTCTTCAACCCTTAGTAGCAAGCTAAATCTGTGGCAAAACCTTTCCCAAATTGCTGCCATACCAGCTTATGCTGATTCCTCTTCTGAGCGGTCTCTGTCCATCATGGTAGACAGTTACCTGCAAGAACTGCCTATTCCTATTGATGCATGCCCTTTTGAATACTGGAGATCAAAAAAGTCGATTTGGACAGAGCTGTATGATGAAGCCTGTAAATATCTTGGTTGTCCTGCAGTAAGTGTCTCTTCAGAACACATGTTTAGTGCAGCTGGCAATATTGTGACAGACACCAGAAATAGGCTGCTGCCAGAAAATGTACACACGTCAACTGTTATTAAAGTTAATAAGTCAAGATTTTCATATCCCTACAAGAGTATACAAACTGATCCTGAAGTGATTGATGTTGTGGATGTTGATGGTGATGACAACTCAGATGGTGGTGCCTGGTAAATACTGTGTGGGACACAGTCTCTCTGCACCAAAAAGGAAACTTTTACAGACTGTGATGACTTTGGTTGTCTCTTTCTCCTTTCTCGATCTACTACCTTGGACTATATACCCCCCCAAAACTTTCACCATTTCATGGCAAACTGCTTTGTAGCTAGGGTCTAAAGTCAAGTTTTATATACAGGGCAATTTTAACATCAGTGGGAACAGGCCCAAATTTGGTATAAAAGGAACACTGTCATGTCAATCATTTCTGTATCATATTATTTATAGTTAAAGTGCAAACATAAATTTTTGGATTTACCTTCTGTGACTTTGTGGTGCATCAGTATGGGCTGGGACCGGGGGGTGGTCTATTTTTCAATTTTAAAGAGGACAAAACAACAAATTCTAATTGGTAGCTGTTTATTATTTTTTTAATTACAGAAATGTTAGCCATAAACCAAAATGATCCACATGTAACTTATCTTACTGAAAAAAAATTATGGGAAAAACTGTATTTTGTATTGTTATGTTTCTGTGGGCAGCATCCTGTTACAAGTCTCTTCCAGGAAACAGGGTCATCTGAGTTTTACCATGTCATGGTTGAGCACATATTCTGTAAGCATAGGTCTCATACACAATAGCTCGTGTTTAACATTCTGTTGTACACAGACCATGGCATAATAGCAACAACTCTCAAATTACTGGTTCCATGAAGAGGACTGTACAGAATGTTGTCCATAAGAAGAAAGCAATTGAAAAGACAGTTTTTCACATAAGTGTTGTTTATTAAGGAACAGTTAAGTATGGCTCATTTGGAGGCAAGAGTTTCATTTTTCTTGAGTAAGCATGTGGTAGTTTTAGCATTTGAGAGGGGGAGGAGGGTAGAATGGGTGCTGGAGGGTGGAAAAGAGCTGGAGATTGGTTTAACATGGATGTAAGAGGGAGAAAGATGGCATGGAGGCTAGTACATGGGTGACGGTTGGGGGACTGGGTTTTAACATGGGTGAGGGACGGAGAAGGGTGACATGAATGGTAGTTCATGACTAAGCGTGGGGGTAGTTTAAACATTTGGGTGAGGGAGGAGGGTGGAATACAAGCTTGAGGGGGTGAGGGTTTTGGGTTGGTTTTAACATGGGTGTAAGGGTGGTATGGGTGCTACTGCACAGATGAGGGTGGTGGAAGAAAAGTGGAATGGGTGATGGGGTGAAAGGTGGGTGTTGTGTTAGTCCTTTCGTTTACAGATTCATGATCGGCTGGGGATGGTGAGGAAAAAGATGATGACAGACCGAACCTACTATACATATTATATATATATATATATATATATATATATATATATATATATATATAAAATATATTTTTTTTTCTTATTAAATACATTGCAAACTGCTGCCACATAGCACAATTGTCCTATTCCCTTTAAAAATAGAATAAAGGAATCAGAAATAAAAGAAAATCTGCATCACCAGTTTTCACAGAATGCGATATATCATAAAGTGTTTTTGCTTTACAAGTAGTGATAATTTGATACATAATGGGGTTGACAGACACTGTCCCTTAAACATCACATGCCAACTGCTGCAGCTACATTAAATATTCCTTAAGTTAGTATGTGGTGAGGAAACCACTTTTTTTAATTTTTGTGACTGAAATACAGATTTTATTGACGTTATCAGCTGCAAAAATGCATCATCTTAGAAAGTTGTATGTATTACTTCAATTTGCCAACAAGAATGTTGGTATATGTATGCATTATCTTAGAAAATTGCATGCATTTTTTGCCAGCAACAATGACTGGCATATTTTTTTTATTCAAATGTCTTGACTGACTACATTATGACGTAATGTTTTGCAACAGTTCCACGTGCTGCTGCTGCAGTACCTTGGCTTGACTTTGTTATAAAAGCTTTCTTTTAAACATAGCAACTTTTGATTTACTCATTTAAAACAGAAAGCAGCAAAAGCTGAGATTAGGTAACATCAGTTATTTTTTCTCATAATTCATGACAATGAGTATATATAACTGAGTACATAAATGGCTAATGTGCCTCTTTCTTTCACTAAGGGACTATGATGCAGCTGCAGCAGGAAAACTTTTAACATATGGGTGGGTGGGCCTGTTACGTATTAAGTTGCTGGCTTTAGCAAACAGAAGAAACCATAGATAAACCCAGTTGTATTCCTATCAATGTCACACATGATAATTTCTCTCCCCCTTATATTGAACAGTTTTTCCTTTACGTGTATTTTATTACTATCTTCATTACTGGCAGCATAATTAAAAAATAGGGTTCGAGTTCTAAAAAGTTCTAAAAAAGATTAGAACCCTAGAACTTTTTCAAAAGTTCTAGACCAGAACTAGAACCCAGAACTTCAGAGGGTTCTGACAACCCTAGTTTGGAGAGAGATGATTGGGGCGTGGAGCTGTATACAACATCAGCATAGTCTATGGAGAGTAGGATTAGTTTGCTGACGAGCTCTTTCTGGGTAGGGATCGAGAAACGGTCCTTGTGTCTGTACAAGGCACCAAGTTTGGGCGGGAGCTTGGCATGGATAGAATCAATGTGGCGGAAAAAGTCCAGTTTTGGATCTAGCCAGACACCTAGGTATTTAAAGGCTTCCACAGTTTCTAATTTTGTGCCATCTAAGGAATGAAGGGGGAGGAGCTTAGCAAGCTTTTGTGTAGTGCCAAAGACCACTGCAACTGTATTGTGTTGCATTTTAGTGAGTTTGCTTCAAACCATTTTACTGAATACATGCCATTCCACATCAATAAATAGTTTTGTGATCCGACAAATCAGCATGGAAGGAGAAGTCTAATAAAGTTCACAAAGAGGAGGATAAGTGGTGCTGGGGGGGCTTAAAGGGGAACTGTCAGCGCTAAGAGCCCCACACCCAAGTGTGGGGGTGGTCCCAGTTAGCACTTTGTGTGCCAAAAGACTTATTTTTTTTTACTTACTGTTAACTGCAGTGTAGTACACTGTATCAGGCTAATATAAGTTGACATTTCCTGTAACCAGAAATGTCAGACTTCCCTGCAGCTGACATTAGAGGATGGCTGCAGCAGTGGGAGATTTAATAGCCTGCAGTGAATCTTAAACTTTTTATAAGAAATAATCTTCATTTTGCTGGACTGCTGTTCTCCTGGGGCTTGCTACAGTCACAGAGGACTGTACTAACCCCATGAGTACAGTGGGACCAGAAAATATCTGATTTCATCTTAGAAAATCTTTAACATGTATACTGTGGGCTATTGAATCTCCCAGTTCTGCAGCCCTCCTCTGATGTAATATGCAGGGGATTCTGGGATTTCTGGTTACAGAAAATGTCATCTTACAAGTCAGCAAAATTAACCTAATACAGTCTACTATACTGCAGTAAACAGTAAGTAAAAAAAAAAAAAACTGTTTTTGTTCACAAAGTGCAAATTGGAAGCTGCCTCACACTTGGGTGTGAGGCTCTTAGTGCTGACAGTTCCCCTTTGAGAAATAATGAGACAGTCATGACACACTTATTGGTACATAATCATTAGGCTATGACAAAAAAAAAATTTGACACTTGGGGTATGTTTTTTTACTTTGATTTTATTGTGCATGAACATTTACTGGGTTATCATGCTATGGGAAGACAAAATGGCAGTACTGCCCCTGATGTTTCCCTGGACAAAATATGTATCTAGACTAACTAATGGGTGAGAGTGGTATACAAGGATGTATAATCATAGAGGGGGAGAATTACGGCTGCAAGGCCACAAGCCCGAAGGGCAAGTGGCTTTATTGACCTAATTAGCCCCTGAGATGGGTACACTTTCGAGTGTTCCACCCTTAACCATTGTTTGTTGACTATAATACATTAGGATGGTTATTGTTATGGAGATTGCATTTGCAGTCATGTTATGGCACCTGAAGGTTTCTTGCAGCAAGGAGGGAATGGTGTGTAGTGAATGCAGGTAGGAGTTTGGGGGATTTCTGGGTTTGGGAGGTTTTTGTGTGTCTTTTTTTCCAGGTTCTTCTGCAGCTTGTTAACTGGTTTGGCTAGCTTCTTAATTGTGTTATCAGTACTGTCCCATTAATTGTTTGATTAGTGTAGGTATATAGCTGTAATTGTTTGATTAGTGGAGATGTATACTTTCAATTGATAGATTTGTCATAAGTACACAGGGAAATAAACAATGGCCTTTTCTGTGGGGAAAAGTACCCATTCATGTGTTATATAACACATGGATAGGGAATTGTCCCCATACAAAAGGCTACAGATTATTTCCCTGTATATCTATAACTAAATTATCAGTGAATACTATAGTTACGCTGATTAAACAATTAAAAGTACATATATTCACAAATCAAAAGTACATACTTATTCTAATCAATTAAAAGTATATACCTACACTAATAAAGAATAAATACCTATATTACATTAAACCCCATGTGACAATACTAATAACACAATTTATTTATTTATTAGAATTTTGATGACCGGGTGGGCCCAACTGAGACAAGCATGTCCCTTTTTCAGGGGCGACCCGGGGAACAGTACATTTCATACTCATCTAGAGCAGGCATCATATAACAATGTGGGAAATACAATTTATGGTGCATACAGGTAAGGACAACAGTGTGAGACACACTAAATCACACATTGTACAACATTTCTACAGCAGAATTCATAGTAGGTTTAAGGTACAAGTGCATGGTCGGTTGACGGTCATATGAAATTATAGTTAATTCTCAACATTCGTACTTGGTCCAAGTAGGACTGAAGACAGAGTCTTAGAGACAAGAAGGAAGTAAGGAGAGACATAAAAATAGTGGGGTTAAGGAAGGGATCAGAGAGGGCTAGGATGAGGGAAGGGGAGGGGATGGGGAAGTGGGTTGTCAGAGGTGATATTACTGCCAGTTTCCATTGCAGATAGGCGGCGAGAAGAATGATTCCTTAAACCGTTGCTTGAATGATGGGAGAGACTTACATGCTAGTAGAGCTTGTGAGAGGTTGTTCCACTTTTGGGGTGCTGCAAAGGAGAAGGATCTTCTACCTATGGCTAACCAAGTTTTTGGTAAACTTAATATTGGGAGGTGGGAGGATCCAAGGGTCCTGTGGGAGGTGTTCAGGGTGAGGAGATTAGATAGGCTGGGAGGAGAGGGTAGATGGACGAGTTTGAAGGTGGCGCAGGCCACCGGGAAGTCCATCTTGGCTTCAAAGGATGGCCAACCCAGTGTGCTTAGAATATTACAATGGTGTTCTCAGTCTGAGGCCTTGGCAGCAAGGCAAGCAATTCTGTGATAGGCCACTTTTAATTTGTCTAGAAGTGTTGACTTGGCTGAGTGAATTATTGGGGCCCCATAGAAGAGGCCTGGGATGAGGGTAGCTGAGGTTATGGTCCTCCTCGTGCAGTTGGAGAGGTAGAGAGCAGCACAGTAAAGGAAGCCAATTTTCTGGTTGGTGGTCTCAACAATGTTAGTTATGTGTGTATCGAAGGATATGTGCTCATGGAGGGTCAGACCAAGTTATTTGAAAGAGGCTACCCCTTCTAGTGGTATGCCTGAGGAGGATTTGATTCCCAGAGGAGTCACGGAAGTATCAAAGGAGGTACAGTGATGCCCGCCAGGATGAAGTGCAGTGTCACCGGTTTACTGCATGAGAAAAGGGATAAACTCACATTGAAACTGCATTGTTTACTGCAGTAACTGTACTGCAGAATTCTGCAGTGCTGCACTTCATTCTAGTGGGCTTCACTGTATGATGGAACAACATGGATTTGTTTTTGTTTTTTTTTTGTATTCAGGACCAACAAGTTATCTTTAAACCTCTTTTTCAGGGTGTGGAAGTTGTTTTCCAGGTCAAAGTTTATATAATTGAGATCTCTGGAAGATCTGTAAAGTGTGGCATCGTTAGCATAGAGCTGGACGGATGCCCCGCCACAATTCTGCAGCATGTCGCTGATGAAAATTTAGACTAAAAGCGGTCCAAGGATTGACCCCTGGGGGACTCCATTGGTAATAGGGGATAAGGGTGATACTGCTCCTGCCCATTTGACGCATTGGGACCGATCTGATAAATATCAAGAAATCCAGGAAAGGGAATTATCGTCGAGCCCAAGATAGTGTAGCCTGGAGAAGAGGACTGTGTGGTTGATGAGGTTGAAGGCCTTCGTGAGGTCCACAAAGACCGCCCCTGTGGCTTTACCTTGGTCCATGGCCAGTAGTATGTCAGTGATGACTCTTAGGAGGGCAGATTCCGTACCATGCAGCTTTCGAAAACCATGCTGATGAATGGTAAGGGCATTGGCAGTTCAACATAAGAATATAGTTGATTATATAGTATTCTTTCTTGAATTTTAGAGATAAGGCATAAGATGGATATGAGTCGAAAGTTTTCAACGAGGTTGGACGGACCACTCTTATGGACCGGAACGACGATTGCTGTTTTCCATTTGTTAGGGATGGATTGAGTGAGGAAGGATCTGTTAATCAGTAGGGCAATAGGAAAAGCAAGTACAGGTGCTTCCATCTTGAGAAATTTAGGTGGTAGGGAGTTGAAACCAGAAGAACTGTCAGGGTTAAGGCCAATTAAGAGTTTGAATACCTCTTTCTGTGAGGTTATTTTATATGGAACTGGGGATGGGCAGTATCTGGACATGTGTTAAACTGTGCTGGGTGGACAGTGGGAAATTCCCACGTCCTTCAGATGTCCGCCATTGCCTCTGCCCTCTCTTTGCACGGTCCCAGCCTATGCACACCCAGTGTCCACGGAGTGTCAGTAGAGTGCCCGAGGCTCACTCTCTGGTGATGTGGAATCTAACCACGGAATCTAACCCTGGCCCTATAAACTGTAGAGTATTGTACCCCAGACCATCGCTGGACTAGCACAAAGAGCCTTAAATTGGTACAAATGACTATCACAAACCTGAAGTGTGGGCTAATCTTTGCACCCCTGGTATCATAAGTATTTTTGAGACCTGGCTTAAATTGAAGGTCCAAACTCATGAAATTGAGCTCCAAGGTTATAGAGTCTTCAAGAAAGACGGAAAAAAAAAAAAATCAAGAGAGGTGATGGTGTCCTGTTATACACACAATCCTCTCTTAATGCTGTGGACAACACTTCCGTAGACCTAACAGACTCCCTCTATGAATCCATATTTGTAAACTTCAGCTTACTACTTGGGGGAGTAAAATCTTTCTATGTAGGTAGTATATACAACCCGTTCAAGGTGGCCAAATCCGCCCTAGCCTTCATCACTAACCACCTTACCGCAATGTCTTCTGGTGAGGTCATACTTCTTGGTGACTTCAACCTTGACTGGCCTGGCAGTGGGGTGAACAGTTGTAAGTCTGCCCTGTTGGATGGTCACCTTACTCAGATAAGCGAATAAGGCAGAGCACTAAATCCAGCAAACATACTCTCCTCGACTGGGTCCCCTAGCTAACAGGCTTGACAGAATCAAAGCTGCTGGCCTACATCCAGACTCCCTTAGTGACCATTCCCTAATTTTCTACATATGGAAAAACAATGCCCCAAAGGCCCCACTCCCCCCCAAAAAATGCCCTCTCTAACTTTGATGAATCCTCTTTCCTGCATAACCTTGCTTCCATTCACTGGGAGCTCATAATCAATCTCCCCAGTTCTGACTTTATCAGCAGTTTTCTTAATGTGCTCAATAAGCATGCCTTGCTCAAACGGCGCAGGGTAAAAGGTCTCTGCTCAATAGGGTTGAGGAGAGACTTACGGAAGGACTTGGAACTTCAGAGATAAGGTCAGTCTAAGATATCTGGTCAGCTAGCTGACTGGCAAAATAGGTGTCTCAAGAACCACTGTAAATCAAGTCTTGCACATACAAAATGAACCTACTTAAACAGCCTCCAGCATAAAGACCTAAAAATATTTGGACTCAGATTAACTATCTCCTGAGAAGGCATTCTGCGGCCTCTGTTCATTCCATTACTGCTGAGGGCTCGGCAATCTCTGACTTAGCTAACATGTTTAAATAGCTTCTTTACAGACCTGGACAAGTTTATGGCGCCCAAGCGCGGTGTATCCACTGGTCATCCTTATCTGGTCACCCCCTGACACTCAATTTCATTTCTGCCTCATCACTAGGAAAGAGATTCTTGAGGCAATTTAGGAAGATTAGGACTGACAGAACCCCCTGGCTATGACAATCTAGAAAGAACAGTTATATACTTACTTTAACAGAAGATCGAGAGAATCTCTCATCAGGACACACCTATGGAACTATTCGCTGCAAGGCACTAGGACTACATGGAAACTTTTGCAAGCAGTCCACCAGTCGCTGCCCTTGACGACGACAAATGTCGGCTGCTATATAAACGTAGGCAGCCCCTCCTTTCCTCAGTTCCCCACTGAAGATCATGTTCGAAGGACCTCTCTATAGGGAACCAGGAGAGAACCTTTAAGAGGCAGTATAGCGCAGTTGTCTAAGGCTCGGAGCTGCACATTTGGTGACATCCAGCAGACCAGACCTGGGTTTGAATCCCACAGCTTTCACTTGCATACTGTATGACCCTGAGCAAGTCACTTAACCTCCTTGTGCTCCCAGGTCGCTCCTGTAAAAAAGCTTTCAGCTTAGTGTGCTATACCTGATTAAACAACTAAAAAAAAAAAAAAACAGTGATTTGCAAACCAGGTGAGGCAGATAGCTATAGGAAGCCCATTGTGGAGAAGAAGAGAGCACTAATAAGAGTCTCAGGACCTTAAGGGGAAGGAGGATGGGATGGCATGGCCTGATGAAAGAGATTCTCATGAAGATCAACTGTTACAGTGAGTATGTAACTGTTCTATCTTCTACAAGGATATCTCTTGCATCAGACCACACCTATAGGATGAGTACCAAGCAGTACTGACCAAATACAGTCTGGATGGCTGGAGCTACAGACCTAAGAAAGAAGACCGTGAAGCACAGCTAGGCAAAAGCCAGCCCTTGTTCGAGAGACCATGCCCAGACTGTAGTGATTAGTGAAAGTGTGGACAGTACTCCAGGTGGCAGCTGCACAGATGTCTGCAGCAGACACATTTTTGAAACAACCAATGGAGGTGGCCATGCCACTTGTGGAATGAGCATAAACCACCCCAGGAAGTTTCTTACCATACGTCCTATAACAGAAAGTAAAACAGTTTGCTAGCCATTTGGACAAGCACTGTTTAGAAACTGGGGCGCACTCTTTCCCTGGGGCGAACGGAACAAGCTGTGAGGACTTTCTGCAATCTTTCGTGTGGTGTATACAGTACTAGAGTAGTCTATGAACATCTAGATTATGGAGCAATGCTTTCTCTGGACTGGCATGCTCAGGAAAAGAACAGGTAGGTGGATGGTTTAATTTAAAGTAAACTCAAGACACCACCTTTAGTAGAAATTTAGGATTAGCATGCAAAGACACCGTGTCTTTGTGAAAAATCAATTGAGGCTCACACATTAGAGCCTGTAGCTCTGAAATCTTCAAGCAGAAGTGATTGCAACTAAAAACAATGTTTTCCAAGAAAGAAAGCATGAGCCACAAGTCACAGCTGGCTCAAAAGGAGCAAAGTAAGCTTTTGCAAAACAAAATTCAGGTCCCAAGCATGGGACTGGATTACAGATGGGAGGCTTCAGATATAGAATGCCTCTCAAGACCATATGGGCTACCTCCAGCTGGGCTACCGTACAACCCTAAATAGGCACATGGAAAGTTGACATGGCAGCCAAGTGCACATTGACTGAAGAATACTGCAGGCCTGCATCTGATAAGGACAGCAGGTACTCTAGAACGTGGTTAACTGGAGAGGTAAATGGGTCCAAGTAATGAGAAGTGGACCACAAAGCAAACTACTTCCACTTCATAGAGTAAGCATATCTGGTGGAAGGCTTTCTGGCAGCCACCAGGACTTCAGCCACTTTTTTGGAAACCACAGACCAGGAAATGGCTATGTTTTCAGGAGCCATGCATGAAGATGAAGACATTTGAGGGAACCAGATTTGTCAAGGCCAGAGGGGAGCAATGACAATCAGAGTTGCCCCCCTCCATCTGTAGCTTGACTAACACACACTGAATTGGAGGGAAGGGAAGGGAAGGCATACAGGAGCCTCCCTTTCCAAGAGAAAGACAATATATCTCACTAGAAAGCTCCAGGCCCTGTAACAAGTGAGCAGAAAAGCGGCAGCTTTGTATTGTGTGGGGGCAATAAAAAGTCCAACTTTGGATGATCTCATCTGTCGAATAGGTCTCTTCGACAATTGAAGTCAGCAGTTCCAACTCATGCATCCTGGACTGGGATCTATTTAGCCAGTCTGCCAAGAGGTTTTGGACACCTGGACTGTGTACTGCTGACAGTTTTAGACTGTGTTCCAGAGCCTAATACCGAACTCTCATCGCTTCTCGGCATGGGGGCAAGAATGAGGCCCCCGTGCTTGTTGATGTAGTGCATCACACTGATGTTGTCCATCTGTACTAGCGGATATACCCAGGGACAGATGAGACTGGAAGTCCTGTAGCCCATATAGAACAGCTCACGTTTCTAGAACACTTATGTGCAAGGTGCCCTTCACTGGGGTCCATGTACTCTGTGTCTGAAGGGAGCCTAGATTTGCACCCCAACCTATCCCTGAGACATCTGTTGGGAAAATCTGGTGAGGGAAGGGGATTGGGGGGGGGACCCTTTCTAACATACTGCCGTTTGCCATCCAACACTTGAGCACTTTGTGTATAGAAGAAGTGACTAGAACCCTTTGTTCTAGGTCATCTGTAAGCCGATCCCACTGGACTGTTAGTGTCCACTGGGGTATCCTCATGTGCAGTCTGGTCAATGGTACTGTGACAATGGCCACTGTCATAAGGCCCAGGAGCTGTAGGAATGTCCTGGCTGAGACACAGCGGCTGTCATGTATCAGCCGTGCCTGGGCAATCAGGTGTTGGGCCCTGTCCAGGGGCAGGAAGGCGAGTCCTGAGCTGTGTCCAAAACTGCTTCTATATACTGCAGTCATTAACAAGGCATCACCACTGATTTGGGTATGTTGACAGTAACCCCCAGAGCATTTAACATTTGCCTGGTTCGAACTAATCTGTGCTGGAGCTGATCCCTGGAGTGGGATTTTAATAGCCAGTTGTCTAGGCAAGGAAAGACATAGAGACCTTCTCTGCAAAGGGCTGCTGCCACCACTGCCAAGCATTTGGTAAAGACCCGTGGCGCAGAAGACAAGCCAATGGGCAACACTCTGAATTAGTAATGTTCCTCCTGGAACAGGAACCTCAAGTATTTTCTATGAGGCTTCCAAATTTTAATATGAAGGTAGAATCCTTCATGTCGAAGTGGTGTTCTGGAGCATAATGAGTTGGCACTGGCAAAGTATTTTATATCCAAAAGTTCCACAGCATGGCACTGTTCTATGATTTTTTTTTTTTCATATGTAATTTCTGTTTTTTTATGGGTCTTTTCCCTGAACCCTACACCTACACATCCCCGTCGTAGCAGGTACGTGTGGAGGCATGCATACGCACGCCGTTTGGGATAATACCCTCCATTCCAGTCGCACCAGTAACTGTCTGTGCCAGCACCGCACCTTCATTCGGTGACGGTGGTACTACAGGCGGATGACCCCACCCCTTACCGGGGAGAGGAAAGCCAACACTCGATCCTGCTCCCACCCCCACTGCCCATGCCGGCACCATGGCGACCCCAGAGCAGTCTCGAACCTGGGTTGCCAGCGTAGCACAAGGTGTGGTGTCCAGCGCCTCAACCCTCAGCGTCACCAGGCCGGCTATTGTTCTATGAGTTCTAAAACCCAAGCATCTGTGGTCACCTCCTTTCACTGAGTTAAGTGAAGATGACCCCCTAAACCATCCCTGGAAGTAATGGTGGTTGAGGGGTGTACAAGGAGTCTGGCGGAGCTGGTTGTGGTGGCTCCTCCTGCGCCACCACCTCTAGGGGCTTCTGAATGTGCACCTGGGGTGGTGCCTGGGATGGGCAAGGCTCCTGCTCCCTTGCCCCTCCCCTGCTGTCTAGTGGCTGGACGGTGCCTGCACCGACTGGGGAAGGTACCTGAAGGTTAGAAAGAATGTCTTGCACGTCAGAACCAAATAACTTTATGTCCTCTACAAGCAGCACTGAGAAAAGACAGCTGCACATCATTTGCAAACTCTATCACCCTGAACCATGAGTACCTCCTTAGACAGATGCTAGAGGCAACAGCCCTGTCAGAAGCATCTGAAAAATCATAGGCCATGTGAAGCAAATGTTTCCCACATCGGCCCCAACAGTAACAGCCTTAAGAAGCTCTTGTTTGGGGGTGCCCTCTGGCAAGGCTTGTGAAGCTGCCTTGGCCTTTCTTCACAGAGTGTTCTGGTACTTAATCATGTGGGCCTGAAAGCAATCCGAAGGCCCAATGGAGAGGAGACCAAGGTCCTTCTGCCTAATGCATCCAGCATCCTGGACTCTTTATCAGGTGGGAGGGAGCTCAGGTGCATAGGCAAGGCAAGGCAAGGCAATTTTATTTATATGGCGCCCAATCCCAGAGGCTCTGGGCGCCTAACAATAAATAAAGCAAAATAAACACAGAATAATAGAGTTATAAATCATTTAAAATCAGGAATCCAGGCCAAAACTTAAATTAAAGAAATGGGGTTTTAAAGATTTTTTAAAAGTAGCCAGCGAAGGAGCATCTCTCACCTCCCAGGGAAGCGTGTTCCAAAGAATTGGGGCACCTACTCTGAATGCCCTGTCACCCGAGGATTTCAACGGAGATCTAGCTATGGACAGGAGGCCTGCCTCCATTGACCGGAAGGCGCAAACAGGAGTGTATGGCACCAAGAGATCTTGCAGGTAGCCTGGACCCATACCATACAGGGCCTTGTATGTCAACAAGCAAACCTTGAAGCTGATGCGCCACCGAACTGGCAGCCAGTGGACAGCACAGAGAACCAATGTGATGTGCTCGAACTGGATGGTCCCAGGAACCAGCTACGCTGCTGCATTCTGAACTAGCAGTATGTGACACATCAGCCTAGCGGATAACCCAAAGTACAGAACATTACAGTAATCCAACCTAGATGTGATTACGGTGTGCACCTGTGTTTTCAGGTTAGTAAATTCAAAACTGGGCTTGATGCAGGCAATGTTACAGAGGTGGTAAAAGCCACTGCGGACGACAGCTGACACCTGGAACTCTAGAGTCAGCTTAGAATCCACAATGCTCCCAGGTTCTTCACCCTATCTGCAGCATGAAGGGCCATGCCGTCCAACATAGGAAGGGCCATGCTACAGAACCTGACCAGCCCAGTTCCACCAGTAACACCTCAGTCTTTGATGGATTAAGCTTAAGCCAGCTAGCCACCATCCAGTCTTGGATTTCTCTTGGGCATTCGCTCAGTTCCAGGACAGCTGCACTATCGGGGCAGAAGATACTTAGGTGCCCCTGACCTATCATGGGCAGCATTAATAACCACAGAGTCTGCCCCAGGTTGGGTGGCAAAAAATGGTTTCCTAGATGAGGTCCTGTACATTTTATCTGCCTTCTTTGGTATGGATAGAATAACATTTGGCCTATACCAGACAGCAAAGGTGGCATCCTATAGCACAGGGAGGAGAGGTGGTACCACAATAGTAGGAGAATCAGGTAATTCCATAAAGTCTACAAAATTTTCTTGGTGGTGTCCTGCTCCTGTAGGTCAAAGCCCATGACAGCCTGTAATTGCTGCATCATGGTGAGGAAAGCAGAGTCCTCTAGTGGGGACCTTCCACTGTGGACTACAGAGTCCTCACTGCAGCTGGATGCTGTAGAGTTGGTACCCCTCTCATAGTGGCTCTCAACATAGTCCTCAGGCTCTTCCTCCTCATCCTGCATTAAGGCAGAATGATATTCAAAATCATCATTGAGCAAGATGAAGGGTAATAGAGAACATGCTGGAGACGTCGGCGGCGCCATAGGAAGCAACTAAGGCAAAGATCTACCTTGCATCATCATAAGAAGATCAAGAGAAGTCCATGTCAACAGACCCCCTGGGATAAGGTCAGTAGGTAGCAGGCATCTGTTGAGCATGTTTGTAAATGAAGACAGAACCACCGGAATGTTGGTGCCCACGTGGTCGATGGGTGCGCAGGGAGCAGTTGACAGTGGAGGCTGGGTCCCCAACGGCAACAAACCAGATGCACTAGGCCTGGTAGTGCCTACACCATGCCCCACCCTTGGAATTGTGTTGATGGTTGGGGTGACCAGCAACATCACCAACATGGTGGTCGATGGCACAGAGGTGGTCATACTTGCTGTGCAGAGAGGCGACCTGGAATGCACTGGGATGTTTTTCTTCTTCTCCTTGTCCTGGTGCTTATGTTTGTGGCTCAGTGATGACTTGTTCCAGGATTCAGAGGACCTGTAAGAGTGGGCCAGCGATGCAGCGTTGCCCTTCTGTGGAGTTCCTTCTCCATGTGGGCTACCTGTTGTTTCAAAGGGTGTTTCCTAGGGCCCCTTTTCGGCATCACCAGGTGGCAGAATTAAAACCTCTGCAGATCAGGCAGATTTTTATGTTGTGGTCCAGGCCTAGGCAGCAGACAGAGACATCCTGGGTGTAGCTGGTGTAGATCTTCTCACCACAGTCACAGTACCAGAATAATTTCAACGGTTCCTTCCATGACATGCAGGCCATGAAAAATCACTTTGATTTCATTTCTATAAAGAAAAATTAAAACGGCGGCTACTGTAGCGGCATTTCTGTCAGCAGTCTAACAAGTATGGTCGACGGCATGAAAAAAAGTGAGGAGAGATGGGGCTGACTACGTTTATGTAGCAGCCGGCATCTGACGTCATCGTGGGTGGCCCCTGCTGGACTGCTTGCAAAAGTTTCTGTGTTCCTGGTGACTTATAGTTCCATAGGTGTGGCCTGATATATCCTCAAATATCCTAAATTCCTTAAAACTGTTGCTCTAGTTATTGCCACTCCCAAGAACCTTAACAAATCCCTCCTCCATGGCACTATCCCTGATAACTGGAAAATTGCCACTGTTTTCCCAATTCACAGAGGTGGGCCTAAAGAGGTCACTGAAAACTATCGACCTATCTCCCTTCGCTGCTCCTTTTACAAGGAGCAAAACAGGCTGGTTTATAACCAGCTACAAGAGTACCTACAAAGCCAACATACCCTACCTGATGCCCAACACAGCCTCAGAATAAACCACGGCATAAACACTGCCATGGTTCGACTAACAACTAACATTAATGGGGCAATGGACTAAGGTTTTTCCACAGGTGTTATTTTCATGGACCTTACCAAGACATCTGACCTGGTCATATAGAAATATAGAAACACAGAATCTGATGGCAGATTAGGATGGCCTGGCCCACGTAGTCTGCCCATTTCCCTACCTACATAAGCCCCATATCCTAAATGATCTGCAGTTTACCTTCTCTTTCCTACCACTATGGTTGCCTTCTGTCTATCCCATGCATTCTTGAATTCACCTATTGTTTTTGCCTCTACAACCTCTGCAGAGAGGCCGCTCCATGCATCCACCACTCTTTCTGTGAGAAAAAACTTCCTCATGTTACCCTCAAGTCCCCCCCCCCCCAGCCTCATACTGTGACCCCTTATTCTTGCATTTCTCTTTTTTTGAAAGATGTTTCCCTCCTGGACCCTGTTTATCACCTTGAGGTACTTGAATGTCTCATACGAACATACGAATTTACCAGCAGAAATAGGCCACCTGGTCTATCAAGTCTGCTCAAGTGTGCAGCTAGCACCCTCACCTTGCAGTTGCCCCGCCCTTCCCCTTCCCAATTACCCCCTCTCACCTTGTCCCATTCCCTTTTGAAACTACCCACGGTCTTACAGGCTACCACCTCCTCTGGTAGAGCATTCCATTCTGCCACGACCCTCTCCGTGAAAGTGTCTCCACATTTCTGTCCTAAATCTTCTCCCCTCCAATCTGAGGCTGTGCCCTCGAGTGTCCCTCCACCTTCTCAGCCTAAGTATCCCCTCAGTGTCCACCTTGTTTATCCCCTTTACATACTTAAAGGTCTCAAACATATCCCCCTGTGGCAGAGTTAGGCTACACCCTCAGCTGTGACTGATGGACCACTTTTCTATCATATTTCCTAGCTACCAAAATGTCTGTGTGCAACAGTTAATGCTTTTCTCTTTGCTTTTCTTCTTTTTTCCCCTACCCTAGGTTGGCCACCTATCGTAGCTCTTTACTATACCTACTAAACTTCCTACTAGTTCTCTCTTTTCATTCTTTTTCCATTTCCATCCATCCAGTCCCTGGAATGATGCCAAACACCCGGACAGGTGTTGTGTAAAGTGCATTTTGTGTAAAAAAAAAACAAAAACAAACCATGAAGGCTATTTTAAATATGAATGAATACAGTTAGTAAAGCCTTTTTTTTTTTTATACTTTCCTTTTTATCCCATCTATTCTGCCCTCTCACCCCACTCCTTTGGACTTGGTCAATGCCCCTTAGTGGATCCCTACCCACGGTATCTTGCCCCTAGAGTGCCCGGTCAACTCCTACCTCGATCTTCTTCCTCCACTGGAGTGCCTGCACAGTGGAGTTTTGCCTGTGGGTAGGAGATTCTTGGGTGGGACCAGTCTTCATCCAGGGTTGGGAGGGTGTTTTTCCCGTTTTCTTCCCTGTCAGTCCCTCTACCCGAGGACGTCGGCACGCAGGACTGACGACCAGACAGACAGCGTGCTGACGCACACCGTTGTCAAGTGCTCCGGACGTCCTCCCCTCCCTGACTTCGTAGAGTCAGCGATATCCATGCCCATGCTTCCACCGCACTGAGCATCGGGTGCACGGGCAATCCATAGGTCCCACCCTGAGGAGGAGAGCATCCATTGGAACGCTTTAATCCTCCTCTTCCCCTCCGACCCCGCCGAGTCCGTTGCCTCGGCCTGGTCGCCAAGGGCAGCGAGGTGCGCGTCCGCGCCAACCCTCAGTACCACCGGGCCGGTCTAGTAAAGCCTTTTTAAAGAAAAAGGATTCAGAAGTCATATAAAACAGTAAGTGTCATGATTAGTACAGTTAAGAAATCCTTAAGATATTTTCATAAATTCACACTACAAACCTGTTACTGTATAAAAATTCTATGTATAAAAGTGCTTAGTTGCTGTGGATCAGAGAGAGAGAGAGAGAGTCAATATCTGTGGAAATATACACTGTACCTTTAACTGAACCAGGAAGTTCCCTGAAACAAACTCCTCCCCCTTGGTTTTGAAACATGTTCAATCATGAAACAACATGTCCAGACTTGTAAATAGAAAGGGCTTAGTCAGGTGATTCCCTCCCCCCCCCAAACAAAATATATAAATATTCTCTTTACAGAGTTTACTTCAGTTCAGTCTAGTAGAGTTCAGTCTTGAGAGTGGAGAAGAGAGGTGCTACTGCAGACAAGCTGTTGAATGCAGATGAGAAGGGTCTTAGGAGCTCTAGAATCCAGGACTGTATTGTGTGAGAAACTACTGATGTTAAGTAGTGATTTTCTTTGCAATTTTTTTGTTTTCATTTATTATTTTTCGAATTTTGGAAAAATAAATCTCACACCACAGTGTGTTTGAAACCTGTATATTTGCCTCATCTGATGTTTATTCCCACACGCTATGACACCTCCCGATCCCTTCGCCAGGTAGTACATGTTCAGCTCTCTCAGCTTCCCCTCGTATGGTCTGTCCTCCAATCCCTGGATCATCCTTGTTGCCCTGCATTGTACCCTTTCCAGTAATTTCATATCCTTCTTCAGATATGGGTGCCAGAATTGCACACAGTACTCTAGGTGCAGCCTGACCAGTGCCCTGTAGAGAGGCAGGATCACCTCCCTGCTCCTGGAGGAGATCCTTCTCGCGATACAACCCAGAATCCTGTTTGCTTTCACTGCTGCCCTCTTACACTGCTCTGTATTGTTCAGCATCCCCATTACAACCACCTCTAGATCCTTCTCCTCCTCAGTAGAACCTAGCTGGTAACCTCTCCCTGGGTTCTTTGCTCCAGAGTGCAGGACTTTGCACTTTTCCGCATTGAACCCTAACTGCCACACTTCCTACCACTCCACCAGTTTGGTCAGGTCGTCCTGCAACCTCTGCCAACCTGCTATATCGTCCACCACTGCCCCCAATTTGGTATCATCAGCGAACAGACTGATCTTTTTCCTGACGCCATATGAGATGTCCGCTATGAATATTCCCAACAGCACTGGCCCCAGTACTGATCCCTGTGGCACCTCTCTCATCACAGCCCTTGGAGATGAGAGTTCCCCACCACCACCACCACTTCCCTCTGCTGTCTCCCCTGCAGCCAATTTCTCAATCCATTCAACCATCTTAGTCACCACCTCCATGTATCTTAACTTCCCTCCCAACCTCCCATGCGGCACCAAATCGAAAGCCTTACTGAAATCCAAGTACATGACATCCACTGCATGACCCTTGTCCAATTCCTCCATGACCCGGTCATAATATTCAACTAGGTTTGTCTGGCAGGATTTTCCAGAGACAAACCCATGCTGGTGACTGTCCTGGAGCACATTGTTTTCCATAAAGGTCACCAGCCTTTCCTTAAATATTGTCTCCATCAGCTTACCCACGATGGAAGTTCAGCTTACCGATCTGTAATTACCCAGCTCATCCTTTAGTCCACTGTTTCGGATGGGTACAACGTGGGCCATCCTCCAGGGATGGAGTACGCACCCTGTGTCCAGGGAGGTATTAAACAGTTCTGCCAGCGGTCCAGCCAGGATCTCATCCATTTCCCTCAACACCCTGGGGTGTATGCCGTCTGGTCCTGGTGCCCTATCCACCCTCAGTCTCCATCATAACCCCCCCCCCTTTTTCGCAAGTGTATACATATTGAGGTTTTTCAGTCTTTTCTCATATGTTTTCTGGTGCATTCCTATCACCATTTTTGTTGCCCTTCTCTGTACTGCTTCCATTCTGTCTATGTCCTTCTGGAGATGTGGTCTCTAGAATTGAACACAGTATTCCAGATGTGGCCATACCAATTGTCTGTACAGTGGCATTACCACCTCCTGTTTTCTACTGGTGATGCCTCTCCCTATGCACCCCAGCATCCCTCCTGCCCTCCACACTGCCTTCTCACATTGCTAGGCTACTTTCGGGTCATCCATTATAATTACCCCCAGGCCTCTTTCTAGTTTTGTTATTGTTAGTATCTCCCCCAATCATATACTGTATTCCTCTCCAGGATTCTTGTGTCCCAAGTGCATGACTCTGCACTTTTTATATTAAATTTAAGCTGCCACACTCTTCAGTACTCCTCCAACTTTCCTAGGTCTCTTCTCATTCTTTCTGCCCAATCTGGAGTGTCCACCCTATTGCAGATCTTGATGTCATCTGCAAAGAGGCTTATGTTCCCTTACAGCCCCTCTGCAATATCATTAATGAAGACACTGAAGAGTACCAGACCCAGTAGTGAGCCATGTGGCACCCGGCTGGTCACCCTCCTGTCCCGGGATTGAACTCCGCAAACAACCAGCCTCTGTGTCCTGCCGCTCAACCAATTTCTGACCCAACTGGCTACCTTGGGACGAACTCCCAGATTGCCCAACTTGTTTAATAGTCTGTGAGGGACGGTGTCAAATGCCTTGCTAAAGTCTAGGTAGGCCATGTCCACGGACCCTCCGTGAGCAACCATCCTGGTTACACAGAAGAAGAAATCTATCAGATTTGTTTGACAAGATCTACCAGCTGTGAATCCGTGTTGCCTTGGGTCTTGTGCCCACAGGCCTCAAGATATGGTACAATCCTTTCTTTTAACACAGAAATATAGAAATTGTCATCGGATAAGGACCGCTAGGCCCATCCAGTCTGCCCGTAGGCCCTATACATTGTTTGTGGCCACTGACCCTATGTGATCAATGGCTTTTCATCATTCATCCCTTCTCAAGCTTCCCTTGAGCCTGTCCCAGAGTACTTGAAAGTTTCAATCATGTCCCCTGCTGTCTCCTCTCCTCCAGTGAGTACATATTGAGGTCCCTTAGTCTCTCTTCATATGTTTTGTGGTGCAAGCCCTGCACCATTTTTGTTGCCCTTCTCTGGATAGTCTCCACCTTATCTTCTATATATTATCTTCTGTAAGTGATATTCACAGATGACACCAAACTCTGTGGGAGAGTGGACACACCTGAAAGGATATAGGACCTACAGGAAGATCTAAAAACGCTAGGGAGGTGGTCCAGGATCTGGCAGCTTGGCTTCAATGCCAAGAAATGCAAAGTTATGCATATTGGAGCCAGTAATCCTAGGACAGAGTACTACCTGGGTGGAATCCGAATATCTGCATCAGAGAAGGAGAAGGACCTGGGAGTGATGATCACTAGTGACCTGAAGCACTCCATGCAGTGCAAGAAAGCAGCAGCAAAGGCAAACAAGATGCTGGGATGCATATCTAGGGGGATTAGTAGTAGGAGACAGCAGGTCACTGGTAAGGCGCATCTAGAGTATGGAGTTCAGTACTGGTGCCCACACCTCAAAAAGAGCATTAACCTGCTGGAGAAGGTCCAGAGGAGAGCTACAAAGATGACAGCTGGCCAGCAGGGTAAGGCATACGAGGAGAGGTTGAGGGCACTGAACATGCACTCCCTGGAAGACAGGAGAGAGAACGAGGACATGATTGGGACCTTAAAGTACTTGAAAGGGATAAATAAGGTTGATAAAGAGAGTCTATTTAAGCTGTGTGGCAGCCATGACTCGAGGAGGCACCGTCTTAAGCTGGAGAGAGGGAGGTTTAGGAGGGAGGTCAGGAAGCATTTCTTCACAGAGGGGGTGGTGGACACTTGGAATGCGCTGCCAGAAGAGGTAATCTCGTTAAAGACAGTGGGCAGCTTTAAGAGAGGCTGGGACAGGTATAGGGGGACAGTAAGGGTCATGGGTAGGCATTAATGGGAGGAGTGGGAAGAGGGGGCAGGGACAGTAGCTCAAGCTGTGGACCCTACAACATGAGCAGACTTGATAGACCAAATGGCCGCCTTCTGCTGGCTTCTTCGTATGTCCTTGCGCAGGTGTGGTCATGAGAACTGTACGCAGTACTCCAGGTGAGGCCTTACCAATGTTTTATACAATGGCATCACCACCTCCCGCCTCCTGCTAGTGATACCCCTGCCTATGCACCCCAGCATGCCTCTGGGCCTCCCTGCTGCCTTTGTGCACTGCAGGGTTTTAAATACTTGATTAGCAGTTTTTTTCTTGGGACAATGCTAACTGTACAGAAAGTATT